>CAWUFW010009161.1:0-600000 GCA_963921515.1 Calotriton arnoldi
TGACTGGGGGTGAGTGTTTGATTGGCTCAAACGTTCCGTCCATCATCCCCTTTTGTATCGCTTTGTTCGCCCTAAGTTGGCGGGGGTATGCTCAGACGTGGGTCCCTTGCTCACTTTGCCACTGGATTCAAGCAAGCCTGGCTGATGACGGCTGGAATGCCAGAAACCGGTCCTAGGATGCTTGTTTCCGGTCCAGGGAAGACATGGCTTGGCAGTTCGGGCTGGACTGTTCCCATGAGGCACAGGGTCAGACTGATTTGCATATGGCCATGTCTGAACTGGGGTGGTGGAGTGAGCTAAAGAATGATGATGGATTAAACCCAGATCAGTTGACTGGGGGTGAGTGTTTGATTGGCTCAAACGTTCCGTCCATCATCCCCTTTTGTATCGCTTTGTTCGCCCTAAGTTGGCGGGGGTATGCTCAGACGTGGGTCCCTTGCTCACTTTGCCACTGGATTCAAGCAAGCCTGGCTGATGACGGCTGGAATGCCAGAAACCGGTCCTAGGATGCTTGTTTCCGGTCCAGGGAAGACATGGCTTGGCAGTTCGGGCTGGACTGTTCCCATGAGGCACAGGGTCAGACTGATTTGCATATGGCCATGTCTGAACTGGGGTGGTGGAGTGAGCTAAAGAATGATGATGGATTAAACCCAGATCAGTTGACTGGGGGTGAGTGTTTGATTGGCTCAAACGCTCCGTCCATCATCCCCTTTGTATCGCTTTGTTCGCCCTAAGTTGGCGGGGGTATGCTCAGACGTGGGTCCCTTGCTCACTTTGCCACTGGATTCAAGCAAGCCTGGCTGATGACGGCTGGAATGCCAGAAACCGGTCCTAGGATGCTTGTTTCCGGTCCAGGGAAGACATGGCTTGGCAGTTCGGGCTGGACTGTTCCCATGAGGCACAGGGTCAGACTGATTTGCATATGGCCATGTCTGAACTGGGGTGGTGGAGTGAGCTAAAGAATGATGATGGATTAAACCCAGATCAGTTGACTGGGGGTGAGTGTTTGATTGGCTCAAACGTTCCGTCCATCATCCCCTTTTGTATCGCTTTGTTCGCCCTAAGTTGGCGGGGTATGCTCAGACGTGGGTCCCTTGCTCACTTTGCCACTGGATTCAAGCAAGCCTGGCTGATGACGGCTGGAATGCCAGAAACCGGTCCTAGGATGCTTGTTTCCGGTCCAGGGAAGACATGGCTTGGCAGTTCGGGCTGGACTGTTCCCATGAGGCACAGGGTCAGACTGATTTGCATATGGCCATGTCTGAACTGGGGTGGTGGAGTGAGCTAAAGAATGATGATGGATTAAACCCAGATCAGTTGACTGGGGGTGAGTGTTTGATTGGCTCAAACGTTCCGTCCATCATCCCCTTTTGTATCGCTTTGTTCGCCCTAAGTTGGCGGGGGTATGCTCAGACGTGGGTCCCTTGCTCACTTTGCCACTGGATTCAAGCAAGCCTGGCTGATGACGGCTGGAATGCCAGAAACCGGTCCTAGGATGCTTGTTTCCGGTCCAGGGAAGACATGGCTTGGCAGTTCGGGCTGGACTGTTCCCATGAGGCACAGGGTCAGACTGATTTGCATATGGCCATGTCTGAACTGGGGTGGTGGAGTGAGCTAAAGAATGATGATGGATTAAACCCAGATCAGTTGACTGGGGGTGAGTGTTTGATTGGCTCAAACGTTCCGTCCATCATCCCCTTTTGTATCGCTTTGTTCGCCCTAAGTTGGCGGGGGTATGCTCAGACGTGGGTCCCTTGCTCACTTTGCCACTGGATTCAAGCAAGCCTGGCTGATGACGGCTGGAATGCCAGAAACCGGTCCTAGGATGCTTGTTTCCGGTCCAGGGAAGACATGGCTTGGCAGTTCGGGCTGGACTGTTCCCATGAGGCACAGGGTCAGACTGATTTGCATATGGCCATGTCTGAACTGGGGTGGTGGAGTGAGCTAAAGAATGATGATGGATTAAACCCAGATCAGTTGACTGGGGGTGAGTGTTTGATTGGCTCAAACGTTCCGTCCATCATCCCCTTTTGTATCGCTTTGTTCGCCCTAAGTTGGCGGGGTATGCTCAGACGTGGGTCCCTTGCTCACTTTGCCACTGGATTCAAGCAAGCCTGGCTGATGACGGCTGGAATGCCAGAAACCGGTCCTAGGATGCTTGTTTCCGGTCCAGGGAAGACATGGCTTGGCAGTTCGGGCTGGACTGTTCCCATGAGGCACAGGGTCAGACTGATTTGCATATGGCCATGTCTGAACTGGGGTGGTGGAGTGAGCTAAAGAATGATGATGGATTAAACCCAGATCAGTTGACTGGGGGTGAGTGTTTGATTGGCTCAAACGTTCCGTCCATCATCCCCTTTTGTATCGCTTTGTTCGCCCTAAGTTGGCGGGGGTATGCTCAGACGTGGGTCCCTTGCTCACTTTGCCACTGGATTCAAGCAAGCCTGGCTGATGACGGCTGGAATGCCAGAAACCGGTCCTAGGATGCTTGTTTCCGGTCCAGGGAAGACATGGCTTGGCAGTTCGGGCTGGACTGTTCCCATGAGGCACAGGGTCAGACTGATTTGCATATGGCCATGTCTGAACTGGGGTGGTGGAGTGAGCTAAAGAATGATGATGGATTAAACCCAGATCAGTTGACTGGGGGTGAGTGTTTGATTGGCTCAAACGTTCCGTCCATCATCCCCTTTGTATCGCTTTGTTCGCCCTAAGTTGGCGGGGGTATGCTCAGACGTGGGTCCCTTGCTCACTTTGCCACTGGATTCAAGCAAGCCTGGCTGATGACGGCTGGAATGCCAGAAACCGGTCCTAGGATGCTTGTTTCCGGTCCAGGGAAGACATGGCTTGGCAGTTCGGGCTGGACTGTTCCCATGAGGCACAGGGTCAGACTGATTTGCATATGGCCATGTCTGAACTGGGGTGGTGGAGTGAGCTAAAGAATGATGATGGATTAAACCCAGATCAGTTGACTGGGGGTGAGTGTTTGATTGGCTCAAACGTTCCGTCCATCATCCCCTTTTGTATCGCTTTGTTCGCCCTAAGTTGGCGGGGGTATGCTCAGACGTGGGTCCCTTGCTCACTTTGCCACTGGATTCAAGCAAGCCTGGCTGATGACGGCTGGAATGCCAGAAACCGGTCCTAGGATGCTTGTTTCCGGTCCAGGGAAGACATGGCTTGGCAGTTCGGGCTGGACTGTTCCCATGAGGCACAGGGTCAGACTGATTTGCATATGGCCATGTCTGAACTGGGGTGGTGGAGTGAGCTAAAGAATGATGATGGATTAAACCCAGATCAGTTGACTGGGGGTGAGTGTTTGATTGGCTCAAACGTTCCGTCCATCATCCCCTTTTGTATCGCTTTGTTCGCCCTAAGTTGGCGGGGGTATGCTCAGACGTGGGTCCCTTGCTCACTTTGCCACTGGATTCAAGCAAGCCTGGCTGATGACGGCTGGAATGCCAGAAACCGGTCCTAGGATGCTTGTTTCCGGTCCAGGGAAGACATGGCTTGGCAGTTCGGGCTGGACTGTTCCCATGAGGCACAGGGTCAGACTGATTTGCATATGGCCATGTCTGAACTGGGGTGGTGGAGTGAGCTAAAGAATGATGATGGATTAAACCCAGATCAGTTGACTGGGGGTGAGTGTTTGATTGGCTCAAACGTTCCGTCCATCATCCCCTTTTGTATCGCTTTGTTCGCCCTAAGTTGGCGGGGGTATGCTCAGACGTGGGTCCCTTGCTCACTTTGCCACTGGATTCAAGCAAGCCTGGCTGATGACGGCTGGAATGCCAGAAACCGGTCCTAGGATGCTTGTTTCCGGTCCAGGGAAGACATGGCTTGGCAGTTCGGGCTGGACTGTTCCCATGAGGCACAGGGTCAGACTGATTTGCATATGGCCATGTCTGAACTGGGGTGGTGGAGTGAGCTAAAGAATGATGATGGATTAAACCCAGATCAGTTGACTGGGGGTGAGTGTTTGATTGGCTCAAGCGTTCCGTCCATCATCCCCTTTTGTATCGCTTTGTTCGCCCTAAGTTGGCGGGGGTATGCTCAGACGTGGGTCCCTTGCTCACTTTGCCACTGGATTCAAGCAAGCCTGGCTGATGACGGCTGGAATGCCAGAAACCGGTCCTAGGATGCTTGTTTCCGGTCCAGGGAAGACATGGCTTGGCAGTTCGGGCTGGACTGTTCCCATGAGGCACAGGGTCAGACTGATTTGCATATGGCCATGTCTGAACTGGGGTGGTGGAGTGAGCTAAAGAATGATGATGGATTAAACCCAGATCAGTTGACTGGGGGTGAGTGTTTGATTGGCTCAAACGTTCCGTCCATCATCCCCTTTTGTATCGCTTTGTTCGCCCTAAGTTGGCGGGGGTATGCTCAGACGTGGGTCCCTTGCTCACTTTGCCACTGGATTCAAGCAAGCCTGGCTGATGACGGCTGGAATGCCAGAAACCGGTCCTAGGATGCTTGTTTCCGGTCCAGGGAAGACATGGCTTGGCAGTTCGGGCTGGACTGTTCCCATGAGGCACAGGGTCAGACTGATTTGCATATGGCCATGTCTGAACTGGGGTGGTGGAGTGAGCTAAAGAATGATGATGGATTAAACCCAGATCAGTTGACTGGGGGTGAGTGTTTGATTGGCTCAAACGTTCCGTCCATCATCCCCTTTTGTATCGCTTTGTTCGCCCTAAGTTGGCGGGGGTATGCTCAGACGTGGGTCCCTTGCTCACTTTGCCACTGGATTCAAGCAAGCCTGGCTGATGACGGCTGGAATGCCAGAAACCGGTCCTAGGATGCTTGTTTCCGGTCCAGGGAAGACATGGCTTGGCAGTTCGGGCTGGACTGTTCCCATGAGGCACAGGGTCAGACTGATTTGCATATGGCCATGTCTGAACTGGGGTGGTGGAGTGAGCTAAAGAATGATGATGGATTAAACCCAGATCAGTTGACTGGGGGTGAGTGTTTGATTGGCTCAAACGTTCCGTCCATCATCCCCTTTTGTATCGCTTTGTTCGCCCTAAGTTGGCGGGGGTATGCTCAGACGTGGGTCCCTTGCTCACTTTGCCACTGGATTCAAGCAAGCCTGGCTGATGACGGCTGGAATGCCAGAAACCGGTCCTAGGATGCTTGTTTCCGGTCCAGGGAAGACATGGCTTGGCAGTTCGGGCTGGACTGTTCCCATGAGGCACAGGGTCAGACTGATTTGCATATGGCCATGTCTGAACTGTGGTGGTGGAGTGAGCTAAAGAATGATGATGGATTAAACCCAGATCAGTTGACTGGGGGTGAGTGTTTGATTGGCTCAAACGTTCCGTCCATCATCCCCTTTTGTATCGCTTTGTTCGCCCTAAGTTGGCGGGGGTATGCTCAGACGTGGGTCCCTTGCTCACTTTGCCACTGGATTCAAGCAAGCCTGGCTGATGACGGCTGGAATGCCAGAAACCGGTCCTAGGAAGCTTGTTTCCGGTCCAGGGAAGACATGGCTTGGCAGTTCGGGCTGGACTGTTCCCATGAGGCACAGGGTCAGACTGATTTGCATATGGCCATGTCTGAACTGGGGTGGTGGAGTGAGCTAAAGAATGATGATGGATTAAACCCAGATCAGTTGACTGGGGGTGAGTGTTTGATTGGCTCAAACGTTCCGTCCATCATCCCCTTTTGTATCGCTTTGTTCGCCCTAAGTTGGCGGGGGTATGCTCAGACGTGGGTCCCTTGCTCACTTTGCCACTGGATTCAAGCAAGCCTGGCTGATGACGGCTGGAATGCCAGAAACCGGTCCTAGGATGCTTGTTTCCGGTCCAGGGAAGACATGGCTTGGCAGTTCGGGCTGGACTGTTCCCATGAGGCACAGGGTCAGACTGATTTGCATATGGCCATGTCTGAACTGGGGTGGTGGAGTGAGCAAAAGAATGATGATGGATTAAACCCAGATCAGTTGACTGGGGGTGAGTGTTTGATTGGCTCAAACGTTCCGTCCATCATCCCCTTTTGTATCGCTTTGTTCGCCCTAAGTTGGCGGGGGTATGCTCAGACGTGGGTCCCTTGCTCACTTTGCCACTGGATTCAAGCAAGCCTGGCTGATGACGGCTGGAATGCCAGAAACCGGTCCTAGGATGCTTGTTTCCGGTCCAGGGAAGACATGGCTTGGCAGTTCGGGCTGGACTGTTCCCATGAGGCACAGGGTCAGACTGATTTGCATATGGCCATGTCTGAACTGGGGTGGTGGAGTGAGCTAAAGAATGATGATGGATTAAACCCAGATCAGTTGACTGGGGGTGAGTGTTTGATTGGCTCAAACGTTCCGTCCATCATCCCCTTTTGTATCGCTTTGTTCGCCCTAAGTTGGCGGGGGTATGCTCAGACGTGGGTCCCTTGCTCACTTTGCCACTGGATTCAAGCAAGCCTGGCTGATGACGGCTGGAATGCCAGAAACCGGTCCTAGGATGCTTGTTTCCGGTCCAGGGAAGACATGGCTTGGCAGTTCGGGCTGGACTGTTCCCATGAGGCACAGGGTCAGACTGATTTGCATATGGCCATGTCTGAACTGGGGTGGTGGAGTGAGCTAAAGAATGATGATGGATTAAACCCAGATCAGTTGACTGGGGTGAGTGTTTGATTGGCTCAAACGTTCCGTCCATCATCCCCTTTTGTATCGTTTAAATGGGGGAGGGCGCTGACACCGCTTTGTGCCAGGGATTGCCAGCAGGAAGGTTCATTCTTCCACATCCTATGGGAATGTCCCAAGATAGTGCCCTTTTGGCAGGAGACTACGGAGGTAATGGCAAAAGTAACGAATGTCGAGGTTCCGCTGCATGCGAGGGAGTTGCTCCTGTTCATTAAGCGGGATTCAGAAAGGCCCAAGTATATGAATATTTGGTTGACATTGGCTGTGGGCGTAGCAATGTGAAACATCGCCAGATTGTGGGGTGCTCCCCAGCAACCATTAACGGGGGAGCGGGAAAAAGATTTAGACTGGTGCCAGCGCGCGAAAGAAATTGTGTAAAAGAGTAGGGGTTGCATTAAGAAATGGGAGAAGGTCTGGACTCCTTGGAGCAAGTACAGAGGGATTTGAAATGCTTGTGAATGTACATAACAAAAGCGGATGTATAATTGAATTCCTCTGCCCCACATATAGGTAAAGTTGGTGCTAAACACAAAATCCCTATGGTAAACTCTCAGGAGGTTTTGGAGGGGTATACCAATGTTTTTGTATCTAACGAATGGTCCACAAACTTAACAATTGTATTGACATGCAGATTTTATTGCAAAAGTATGTATTCAACTTGAGCTTGTTTAATAAAAAGATGTAAAAAAAAAAAAAAAAAAAAACTTACTCGATATTCTTGACACGATACAATGATCCGTGCGGATCTAAACGTCCACCCTAGATATCACCTCTGGTGTTTGTTTCTCTACCCTTCTGCGACCTTATTGGTGACTCAGTGTTTTTGGGCTAGATGCTGTTGTGTACCACTAACACGACGAGAGTCCACTTTGTCAACGATTCACTTGATACATTTTACTGTGTGTCTTTTGGTACTAAAAATGGCAGAGTTAATTCTAAAGGCCTGAATATGAAGAAACAGAACAAAAACATCATTAAACTACTTATAAATCATATAGGTGATAGGCAGGTCAGAGGGCTTAGTATCTAGGGTATCAATCTGAGACAGCAGAAACCCACTGATGTGCAACTTTAATTAAGTACAAAACAGGTTTTTCAGAAGCACCCACACATTTATGCTAAAATCTATGTTCACATTCAGATAGCACAATAGGATGTCTAAACATGTAATTAAAATCTAAAGACTTTATCTATTGAAATGTTTTGTTGATAAATGATTGCAATATAATCCCTTACTGTACAAAGTTCACCTGACCATTTAGAAGCAATAGTACCACATTTAATCAGGAATTAGTCTATATATATTGAATCCCAATTCCACATTATTGGTATCTTCTTTCAGCGCGTGGCTTCATGTCGACACATAACAAAATATTAACTACACAGCTGACACGTGTTTCGCAGGATAGAATCTCGCGTTTTCAAGGCTCATGTGACCGCTTCTAGAAATAACGGTGTAAGCAATAGTAAATTCCTATTCCTTCCCAATGTAGTGAGTTAAATTGTGTTGTCACCTTAATCCTTCTTATAAAATGGTGTCGTCACAGGAGATGAATTCAGTGTAGATCGGCTCCCTGTTACCGATCTTGGATAAGTTGGTCACTATCTTAGAAATATGCCCATGGTAAGGCTTTTTTTGCTTGCCAGCAATTGAGCTTGAGTTGTGTGACTACCAGCTGCATAAAAGTCACACCCATAGACCTTCTCTGTCGTTTATGTGACCCTTATTACCTATCACGTTGACTAGTTGTGTGTGATTTATCCTACATCATGCCACGTGGATTCATCAGGACATAGAATGTAATTTTTCTTTTGAACACACTAATATCAAAACTCGGCCTCAAAAAAGCATACAAAAATTGTATTGTCACTGTGAACCCCCATCCGCCCATTTTTATTTTCATCAGAAACGGTTCTCAAGTCCTAGCAGTCTTTTGCTGGCAGGTCCTGCCCCCCCAGGTAGCCTACACAGACCTGGTTACGCTACATTTTTTGACCCAGGTAACCTACTCATTCTTATCCGATCCCAGTGCATAATTTATGCTGATGTTTGCCGGTGCTCGACACCAGCACTTTTTGTGGTATCAGCACTTATTTATGACAGTCCACCACATGGTGGCGATGTCAATCTATTTTTGAACAAGTACATGAGCAAAGTGTTAAAAAATTCAATACACAGTCAAAAGAAAAATAATACCGCAATGCGACTGACATCGTGACCCACCCCTATAAAGGACCAGGGCCGTCTTAACAGCATTATAGGCCCCCAAGCAAAGCAGTGCACTGGGCCCTGCCTACACAACTACTTACAGGAATAAAATTGTTAAACGGAAAATTTGTGTTAAATTCTGGTCTGCATGGGGCCCCTATGCTCGTGAGGCTCCCGAGCATCTGCCCAGTGTGCCCATGCATTAAGACGGCACCGCAAAAGACGATGGGGACACTATTGACACAGTAGGCACGCAGGCTCAGTCAGTGGTCCTTGACTGACAGCAAAGGCCCACACACATTCAACAAAAAAGTGTGAATGATCCTCTTGTGACTGATTCCAGTGTGTGAATTGTTCACACCTGCCCCAAGCAGGTGCAATAAATTGTCCACTTTTGCACCAGCCGTGAGGGGAACGGCGAACGACAGCTCTTTCCTGCTCCCGCTGCCGTGAGGGGAACGGCCACCGCGAGGAGACTCCAACCCCCAGCAGCCCAAGCGGCGGCGGCAGCCGTGGCCGCCGCTTCCGCGCCTGGAGGCGCGTTAAAGGTCCAACAGGCCTCCCGCAGCGCGGGACGCGCGCGGGCGAAGCCCGGAGCCAAGGCGGGCCCGTCCGCGCCCGTCAGAGTTCGGAGGAGGCCGGGCTGGGCCACCCCCTGAACACTACGCCTTTGGAATACAGTCATTTGAGGTACTGTTGATATTTAGGGGGTATGGCGAAGCGAATGCTGAGAAAGGGGGGGGGTTTAACGGGGACTCGACGGTCTGGGTGCCCGGATAGGAGTTCCTCACCCAGGGATTAGGGGTAGTGGGGATTTGCACTCTTGCCCAGGCCTGGATCCCGTCCCGGTTCCGCTGATTGTGTCCGATGCTCAGAGCGTAGCTGACGGAAGTGATGACGAGGGCGGCATTAGAATTACTAGATCTAAAGGGGGCCAAAGTGCTGGGCTAACAGAGATACTAACAACTAGCCCAGAACCCTCGTCGAAACATCATAGGGGTGGTGCACTACTAAAACAAAAATTTAAACAGAAGCCCAGGTCCAAGAAGGCACAATCTAAGTTAAGCACTCAGGATAATAGTAATGCTCCACAGGGACCTCCGGTATGTCAGGGAGTAGTTCCAACCCAACTGAACCGCCTGATATCAACTTTGGGGGATTGTGATAATGATCCCTGGAAAAGATTTGAGACCTTGTTTTCTGTCCTACTTGAGCCCATACTTAGTAAGTTAAATAGCCTAGAGGAGAAATTGTTAGGGCTGGAGAAAGTGTGTAGTAGTCATATTAAACCAACACAGGAAAGAGGGCGGTGCACGCATGGCCAAGAGGTCCCAATACAGATATCTCGGCCAGCACAAGCGGAACATCAACGAGGTATGCAGGCAGATGGGGGAGGGGGTTATTCGGTGCCAGGGACCAACATGCCGACAGAGGCACGTGTTGCGCTCTCAGGAGAGTCTGTAAATGAACATTATGCTCAAGGTGGGGGGAGTCAGACAACTAATAGTCATGGTAACACAGTAGTTTGTAACACGCGGGATGGAAGTGGCAGGGACATGACTGGGAAGGGTAGTAGGGTACTCAAGTGAGGTGTGGATGGGGAAGTAGCCTGCCCGAGGGATATTAGTGATAAAAGATTGTCAAGCCAACAAACATCGAGTAGAGTTGCTCTGCATCAGAGAGATGACCTGCCAATAATTAATCTTCCACCAGACTGTTGTCCATACGTGGTTGTCCTTGTAGGTGTACCCGCCCAAACAATCACGTATGAGGAGTCTACCTTACAATTAATTAATAAGGTAGCACACTGGCTATCCAAATTTGTGAAATTCAACACACGTGATCTTCGGTACATTTTAATGGCAAGAAGGGTGACCTGGATAGGCAGCACAAGGAAATCCTTTTCTGGAGACTGTGTGATTGTCACCTTTAGATATCCACGGTTGGCACAGTCAATCCTTTCCCAGGCAGAAAATTTATTTGATTTGGAGACTGGTATAAAACCCTTGGCTTTGGGCTTTTTTTATAGACCAGGCACAAGAGGTATGGTCAATCAGGTTGGGGAGAACCAGGACCAATATAACACCCGGGGGGGTAGGGGTAGGGGTAGACCTGTTCATCTAAGTAATGTTTTTGCCCCCTGGGTGATCTGAATGAAAATGATTGACTGCCTGAATGTAGGACTGGGGGTGGGGGGACCTTGAGTTCGTTGGGGCCCGTGGTCGCCCAGAAAGGGAAGTTTGTGCGGGCCGGCGAGTTGGTGGCAGTCCCATTATTGGAGCGTAGGGAATCAACCATCAGTGAGGAGAGTAGGGAGATCGGAGAGGGCAGCTTAGTTGACTCTGGGGTAAATAGTGGGGTGCATTACATCGATAGGAGCAAGAATGAAGGCTCTTTAAAAATTATATCCTGGAATATAGCTGGCTTAGCAAGCAAATTGGAGGATGCGCATTGGCTCGCCTTGGTAAGAGACTTTAACATAATCTGTCTCCAAGAAACTTGGGCGATGGAGAATACGTGTTTTATAGAGGGATATAAAACCTTCTTTTGCCCAGCAATCAAACTCCGAGCAGGAAGAGCAAAGGGGGGTTTGATTGTGTTTGTGGATCTGAACACTCAGGGAAGGTGGAAGGATCTGGCCTGTGATTCACACAATGTACAAGGGGTTAGACTCATAGCTAAGGGATGTAGGGTAACCATTTTTAATTTTTATAATGCCATACAATGTACACCACAGGGCTCAAATAGTATATATGAATTAGATGGTTGGCTGGATCGCCTCACTAGGAGTGGGCATGGTGCAACGCACATGATAGTAGCAGGCGATTTTAATTGTCATCTATGCCCGGACCTAAGGGTGGCTCATGGCGTTTGGTCTTCTTGTGCATTAGTGAGGGTATGCATATGAAACACACCCGGATGGGTAGGGAGCTGACGTGTCTCTTACACACACATGGGTTATCACACACGCTGGATATGGCCAACACCGCGGAAGGCTCCCTGTTGGCCCCCACTTTTAAGGGAAGAGGTTGCCATTCAGTTATCGATTATATTCTGATTTCGCAGGCAATGAAAAGATCCGTAAGCAAATTTAATATTTTACACAGTGCATTTAGCGATCACAATCCACTAATTTTAGTAGTTGATGTATATAGTCAGGGTGTGGTCAGACAGACAGAGGATCAATTATTATCCACGATCGACCAAGGCAGGCGATTAAGATGGGCCCAGATAGATGAAGCAGGGTTCAATGCGGCTTTATTTGGTCAAGGAGCTAAAGATATTATGAATTGTTTGGATCTAGAGGTTGAAGGGGCCGATTTGATTGAGGCTTTTACAAATATTGCTGTCCTCGTCACTAAGTTGTTGAAAACACAGTCACGTGGGCATAGGGGGGACTCCCCAAGATGGTTTAACCACCAATGTTCGCTTACCCTTAGGAACTTGAAGGATGCTCTTAAGCAGTCTCCTAGGGATAGAGAGAGGGTGATGGCGTGTCGCGCAAGTTATAAGTTAGCGTTAAAACAACGTAGAGGTCAACTACAGCGGACAGCGTGGGAGGAACTCCTTGAAGCAGCGGAGCAGAAGGATTCAGAACGGTTTTGGAGGGTTATAAATAGTCCCTGCTTCTCGGATCCAAATAAACCAGGGCTAAGTGGTAATATACTCCCTGAACAATGGCAGGAGTATTTTCAGGGTCTATATAACCACTCGTCCGGCCAGGTAGAGGCGCAGTTGTCAACTATATCCATAAGGGCTACCTCTGTTATTTTCTCGTTGGAGGAAGTCACTATCGGTATTGAAGGGTTGATGCGAAATAAGGCTCCAGGCCCAGACGGGATTCCGCCCGACCTCTTCAGATCGAATCTACAGGTCTGGGCACCTTTATTAACAAGGGTCCTAAATGCAGCGATAAGTGTCTCAATGCCTATATCTTGGTCCTCAGCAATTATAGTACCGATTTTTAAGAAGGGTAACAGGGATAGTCCGCACTGTTATCGACCAATATCTTTGATAGATGTCTCAGCCAAGGTCCTGGGGCGGGTAATTTTAAATAGACTAATGGAGTGGGCTGAGTCTGCCAACATAATTACTGATGTTCAATACGGATTCCGCCCAGGGAAATCAACTGTGGACCAGTGTCTTAATCTTTATCTTATTTCCGCTAAATATACGCTGGTAAAAGGGGGGGGCTTTTAATAATAATAATAATAATAATACTGATGCTTATAAAGCGCGACAGCTACCCCTGATAGGGGTGTCCCGGCGCTGAAATAACAGGTAAATGCGCCCAGAGCGAGCACCAGTACCCGCGAACCCTCTCTAGTCAGCCATAAAGAGCCATGTCTTCAAGGCCCTTCTAAAACAGGCTTCGGAATTGATCTGTCGCAGGGGCCCTGGCAAAGCATTCCATAGTGACGCCGTTCTGACTGTAAAAGCTCTGCCGCCCAAACGTGATTTCACAAATCGTGGGGTACACAGCAAATTATGAGAATTGGATCGCAGAGTACGAATTTGCTTATAAGGACACAGTCTATCCCTCAAATACCTAGGGCATTTGCCATTAAGGGCCCGGTAGGCCAGCGTCATAGCCTTAAACTTAATTCGTTTCTCGACTGGAAGCCAGTGGAGCTTTTGTAGGTGCGGAGAGACATGCTGTCGAAACGGTATCCGACAGACCAGCCTCGCAGCCGCATTCTGAATCATCTGAAGTCGGTAGATGGCATACTTGGGGAGGCCTAGATATAGACTATTAGCGTAGTCCAGCCTGGATGTAACTGTGGCATGGACTACAGTTTTGCGACAGTCTTCCGGTAGAAAGTGTAAGACTTTCCGGAGATTTTTTAGTTTGCTGAAGCAGGTAGCAGAGACCTGCTGTATTTGAGTTGAGAAAGAGAGGTCCACCTCCCATCTCACTCCTAAATTTCGAATACGTGTGGCAGGGTGAGGAGGAGGACCCATTTCTGATGGCCACCATAAATCAGAGTCCGGCACTGTGCCTTTCCCAAAGAACAGAACCTCTGTCTTCTCCGTATTAAGCTTTAATTTATTCGAGTTCATCCATAGGGCTATGTCGCGAAGACAGCCCTTAAAGTTCTTAAAGGCATCTATCGTCCGCTCCTTAAATGGAAACACTAATTGGGTGTTGTCAGCGTAGGAGATCGCCTTCACTCCCCAGTTGGCAATCAGGGCAAACAGTGGGGCCAGATATAAGTTAAAAAGCAAGGGACTCAGAGCTGAGCCCTGGGGGACACCGCACCAGAGCTGTTTAGGTTCAGCTTCGAACGGTTGGAGAGCAACTCTCTGCGTGCGCCCACACAGATAGGATGTCAGCCAGGCCAGGACTTTCCCACCAAAGCCCGCACCTTGTAGTCTCTGGATCAGTATGGTGTGATCAACAGTGTCGAACGCGGCGGATAGATCCAGGAGCACCAGTAATACTGATGCCCCTGAATCCAATGACCATCTCACCGACTCAGCCACCTCAAGGAGAGCGGTCTCCGTACTGAATCCCGCTCGAAAACCAGATTGTGTGTCATGCAGTACGCTATGCTGCTCAATAAAAGTGGTCAGTTGTCGCTGGACCAACTTCTCCAGCATCTTTCCAGGGGCGGGAAGAAGAGAGATGGGTCTAAGGTTGCCAAGGTCGCTTTTGGTTTCTTTTGCAGAGGAAGAAGTGTTGCGAGTTTCCATTGGTCAGGAAAGATGCCTGTATCTAGGGAAGTGTTCCATATATGAAGCAGCCCGCCCATCAGGGAGAACGCTAACATTTTCCACAATTTGGGAGGGCAGGGGTCATTTGGAGCGCCCGAGCGGCATTTGTGAATTACATCTAGCGCATCCTGAGATGAGATCGGTGTGAAGTTAGTGAATGAAAGAACCTCACCCGAGCCCTGGGAAAGATCTGATTTCTCCGTTGCCTCAGGGGTCGAGAAGGAGTCGTAGACCTTTAAAATTTTATTGTCAAAGTGACTAGCGATTTTTTCACACAAAGCCAGGGACAGAATCAATCCCGTCTCTATAGCCTTAGGTTTAAGAAAAGTTTGAACTACTTTAAAAACCTCTGTGGTGGAGTGGTCGGCGTTGTGAATGCATGTGACAATATAGTCTCGCCTGGCTGTTTTTAGGGATTTGTGAAAGTCTTTTAATGCTTTTTTGTAGGTATCCTTCGCTAGGTCGCAGTAGCGCACCCTCCACTGGCGCTCCAATTTTTTGCACCTGCTTTTTAATTCTTTAAGGGCATCAGAGAACCAGGGAGCTGAGGGGGATAGTCTAATAGATTTCACTACTCTGACCGGTGCGACTGACTCCACGGCAGTGGCAATCCATTGATGTAAAGCAACTGCGTCTACATTGGGGTCTGAGGATAAGCAGGGGTAATTGTCCAGCAGAATAGGGCTTAATGAAGCCTCAGACAAATTCTTCCAGTTTCTCTTAAGAATAAAACGCGTGTCTTTAGCTTGGCTCGGTTTTGGCAGTGAAAAAGAAAACGGGATCAGATAATGATCTGACCAGACCAGTGGGGACGGTGGCTCCACATCCATGGTAGTGATATTCGTGAAGACTAAGTCCAAAGTGTGCCCTGCTTTATGGGTCGGTGCGGACACCTGTTGTACAAGATTGGCCCCTGCCAAGGAGGCGACCAATTGCATTGCTTGTGGACAGTTCAGATCGTCCACATGCAAATTAAAATCACCCAGCGCTATAAAATTGGTATACAATACTGATTTTTGGGCAATAAAATTGCACAGAATCTGGGATGCAGTTGTAGCACAATCAGGTGGTCTGTAGATAAGAATGCCCGCTAGGGCAGTCGAGGGGTTGATTTGTAAACAAAAATTTAGACCCTCGATGCCCTGAATAAGGAGAGGGGCAGAGAACACTAGCTCCCATGAGTCTTTAAAAATGATAGCCACCCCACCCCCCCCTCTTGTCACCATCTCGATTGGCGTAGCACATTTTGAAACCTGGTGGAATAGCGAGTGCAATTGTTGACATTGTATCCGTGTTTAACCAGGTTTCAGTTAAAAACATAACATCCCAAGTAGCCTCAATTAAAGATGACCAGATATCCTCGACGTGTTTGGGGAATGATCTGCAATTAACGAGACACGCCTTAATTTTGGCATTGCGCCCGTTTATCAAACACCGGGGGGTAACCTTTGTCAAATTGAAGGGCGCACCCTGATTCAAAAGCTGACCGCAGGCGCCACAGCTTAGCTAGATCAGTCAGGTGTGTTTCTGAGCAGAGAGAGCCTTGGAAGCACATCAGGTCGTCTCGCGACCAACAGATGGCTTCATCTCCTCCACTACCGGCAGCATGGCCGGTGCCGGCCGTGATCCGGTCGCGGACGGGCGCAGACGGGCTTGCCTTTGACGCGCCTTCGGCGCGCCCGCTGCACGCGCCCGCTACGCGGCCAGCCGGTCCTCTGAAACATATACCCGGGGGCAGGAAGTGAGGCGCAATGTGGGCGGAGTCGCGTCTGTCCCTCCGTGCAATCGGCACTGTTCGCCGTGACGGACCGGGGACCGCGTAACCAGAAATCAAGCACCACAGTAAGCGTTTTTAAAAGATTAAAACTAATCTAATCTAGTGTTAAAAACAATGTGCAAACAGAGCAAATAGCAGCAATCTAGCAGCTGGCCTCGCGGCGCGCATTTACCAACTGCTTTTTATTTGGCTTTTATGGATCTATAGGCAGCTTTCGACCGTGTGAACCGGAACAAGCTGTGGTTAGTAATGGCTAATCAGGGGGTGGACCCAGAACTAATAAACATACTTCAATCACTGCATAATCATACCACGGCTGCAGTAAGGTACACTCAGGAGGGAAAAGTCACGGATCGGTTTAGATGTTCAAGCGGTGTCAGGCAGGGATGCATTCTGGCTCCTTTTTATTTACTTTATATATCAACGGCCTGGATGCGGCACTGCGGGATATTAGGGCAGACTTACCACGAATAGGGGAAAGAACTGTGCCGGTTTTATTATATGCAGATGATGCGGTGCTATTGGCCCGCACCCTCACGGCCTACAACTTTTAATTAATGGTTTTGTAGAGTTCATGGAAAAACTCGAGATGGCCCCCAATCTCACCAAATCATATGTAATGGAGCTGGGGAAAAAGCCAGCCAATTCATATAAATATACCATAGGTTCGCATGTTTTAGGCAAAGTCCCAGTTTTTGCTTACCTAGGCATATTATTTGATGGGAAGCTTAATTTTAAACATTTACTAGAAGAGAAATCTCTGTCTTTAATCAGATCCACAGGTTCAATTGCGAATTTTGCAAGCAGACTTGGGTTGTGGACCCCGGATGTGATTTTGAAACTGTACAACTCAATCTGCTGTGCCAAGGTGCTGTATGGTAGTGAGGTCTGGGGCTTTGTGAAAACCAACAGCCTACAAACGGAAGAAAACAAATATATGAGGCATCTGTTAAGGGTTCCCCACAGCACCCCGGCATTTATTGCCCATGAAGAACTGGGAGCTAGTTATATCTCAGATTCAGTGGCTGTTAGACCTATAATTCACTGGTTGAAGGTCTGGTTAAATGAAGAGATAGGCCTGACAAGGCTTGTTGTTCAGGATTGCTTGTCTCTGGCCAACGTAATGAAGATCCCATGGTTAAAATATGTGCGGGATTGCCTACAAAAAATGGGACGGCAGGCACTGTTCGATGAGCCAGATAATATAAGACAGAAGGACAAGGCAGTTGTTAAAGAGTTGTTTTTTCAGTTTAGTATGGCGCAACGTGAGGGCAATGAGTTGGTTAAACCCACAGTAAGAGAATACGTTTTAATTAAAACCTCCTTGAGGATAGAACCATACTTAACCATTATGACAAATGCCCATGATAGATTTTTGATCACACGTTTTAGATTTAATTTTATTCACCATATTTTAGCGGTTCCAGCAGGCTTTAGAGTAAAGCTAGGAGAAAGAGGGCCCTGCGGCTGCGACAATGTGTCTCCGAAGGATACCCTCCATTTCCTTTTTAATTGTTCATTTTATGCCCTTCCTAGAAAAAGGTTCTTGAAGTCTTTATTGCAGACCACCGGGATTAGACAGGCACGTGTGGCTCTGCTCTTTTAAAACTCTCTGCTGATGTTTTAACCTTGTCTTGTGTGGTAAATTTTTTACGAATGGCCCTTAAATCAAGATCCAAGAGAGTGGTTAATGATAGTGAGAAATGACTTGTTAGTATTTTTTAGATATTATGAAATATTGGGTTGTGAATCCCTTGGATGTATTTAAATGTAAATGCTTATATGATTTGTGTTCCAAATCGAATAAAGTAAATATTGATTAATTGATTGATTGATTGTCCATTTTGTAACTGCTGGCGATGCTGTAAATGATGGATGTGCACTTTTTACAGAATTGTGAAAGATGGCAATAGACCCAATTGATGTGCCAATCTCCTGAACGTAATCCAGAAGCAGGTTTAGTACATGGGCCACCTTTGTGCTGCCTCTGATTGGCTTCATCCCAGACAATAAGTTCATCTAGCTTTAAATCTGAAACTTAAACCCAGAGAGCAGGAGGGACCATTGTCATGAGGATGGAAACACATGCCAGAAGTAGATATGCCCCTGGTAATGCCTCCCTTATTTATTTATTTATTTATGGGGTTTGCAAAGCACTGCATGCCACTGTCAATAGGGACACCTTCCATTTTAGGTCGAGCCAGCGAGCATGCCCTGCTCTGCGAGACTTATTGTAGAGGAGTTGAGAATAGAAGCCCCGCCCACTTTCCACCCATATTTGCCATTGGCTTGTGTCATTGTCCGTCCTAAATGCTGGCTTCTGATTCGTCAATCGGTTTGTTAGTCCCTCCTAAGTACTGCCTCCTCTTCATTTGTAATAAACCCTATTTAATGCCTATGTCTCTCCCCTGGCCATGATTGGGAGGAAATGGGGTTTCAACATCTGGTCATACGCTGACGATACACAGTTGCTGATTGCGTTTGAGGCGAAACACGAGCCTAAAGCTACTTGAACAACTACCTTTCAAAAACCACAGAATGGATGTCAGCCCATTGCCTGAAAGTAAATGCTGACAAATCAGAGATACTGCTCTTTGGTAACGCACATTCAATCTGGGACTCAACATGGTGGCCCCAGTCATTGGGCGCTGCTCCTGTGCCTAAACGCGTTGTAAAAAATCTGGGATTCCTGATAGATAATACGCTAAACATGCAAGACCAGGTCCGAGCTCTGTGTGGTAAATGTTTTGCCATGCTAAATCTACTCAGGAGACTTTTTCTGTGGATCCCTCTGAATTGGAGGAAAACTATTACACAAGCCCTGCTGACCAGCAGTCTGGACTACGGGAATGCGCTTTATGTTGGCATGGCTGACTGCCTTTTTTCCCGTCTCCAAGTTATTCAGAATGCTGCAGCCAAACTCGTTCGCAACAAGACCAAGTATAGCTCAGCTTCGGCCTGTTTGAAAGAACTTCATTGGCTGCCTATGAGACAGAGAGCTAAGTTTAAACTACTATGCTATGCACACAGAGCGTTACATAAACTCGGCCCTAGAATTCTGCAAGTTAAATTGGATTTTTATGTCCCCGCGCGTGACCTTAGGTCGGGCAACCACGCACTAGCCAAAACCATACGCATAAAAAAAGTTAGAGCGGGAGGTCGCTCCTTTTCTTATTTGGTAGCTACCCACTGGAACAAACTCCTGCTAGAGCTTCGTATTACCGAGGATCATGTGAGATTCAGAAAGATGCTGAAGACATGGTTTTTTTCAGGACTCAAGTTTCGATGTCCATGACTTATTGCACTAGACCAGATGCCTTATGTCATATGTCACAATCCCCTTTAACAGGTTTCTGCTTATCCTAGCGGCGTGATGTCCCTTGGGATGAATGTCGCGGTTTATAAATACAAATACAAATTAGTCACCTCCCATGGCGACTGGCCCCTTTACTTCGGTTATAACACGGTACTTGTTCTTTAGACTGTGAGCACTCTTTTCTTTAATGAGGCTCTCCTACTGCAGGCACGACATGCTTTGGTGCCTTCTTTCCCGCACCCCAGCCCTCTCTCCCATTGTCCGTGCCTTATCCCCTCCCCGCCGCCCGCCCGCCATCCCGTTGTCCGTGCCTTCTCCCCCCGCCCGTCCTCCCGTGTCTGTGCCTTCTCACCCCCGCCTGCCCTCCCTCCCGTTGTCCGTGCCTTCTTCCCCCACCTACCGCCCTCCCTCCCGTTGTCCGTGATGCCTACCATTTACAATGCAATAGGTTTCGTGTAAATGCGAGACCTATTGCATTGCAAATGCTTGCTGCGAATCTGTTACCACCTCCTTTGAGGAGTCAGTAATATTTCAATGGCTCGCGACCACAATTGTGGGTGTAACCACCGATACACATCACACTGAATCACCATTAGCCCCTTCCTAAATGTGATTCTGTAGGTGGCGTTAAATCCATTTTGCGAGTCAGAAGTTTTTTTCTGGAAATTGGTTTAATAAATGCTAAAAAGCCACTTTGCAGTCACAAACTCTGTGATTTTGTGAATCGCCAGTTACGCAACCGCAACACGGCTTGTTACAAACAGACCCAACTTCCTCGCTGGGGAAATATTCAGAAAACAGGACATGAGCAGTGAGTCACAGAGTCATTACAAATCTCTGCCTGTGTACCATCCCACCCTATCGACATGCATAATTGTTAATCAAGTCGGCATGATATCATCTCCATTACCAATCTGAAAGACATGCAAATTAACGCAAACAAATATATGTTCACACAACGAATCTGCAGTCCTTTTGGTGAATTTACATTCAGAACATCAAAGGTATATACACTCCTACGAGTGTGCATTCACCCCGGGAAATGTACTTTTGACCTGATAAATTCCCATTCTGAACATCTTATCTCCATCAGCACCATCAGATGTATTTTCACAAGGTGCGTCCATTCGGAAAAACACATTTGCGTATGCAGAATTGAGAATTAATGTCAATTAGTACATTTTCAACACAACATGTAAAAGAAGATATATCCCTTCAGGAAGAATCTATTTTCACTAATACACATACAAAGTGAATCTGACTAGGATTCCTATTCGGACTGCACCGCTCTCCACTGCTCACTACATACATTTACATATCTAGTGCCTGTCACCCAATGTCAATGACAACAAATAATTGAAAATACCCAAGTTTTCAATGGGAGTCAAGCTGGCTAAGTATGCTGACTACAACAACTAAAATCAAGAAAAAGTTTCAAAGGTACTGAAAAGCATCACCTAAGATGCCACTTTACAAAACTGTGACTCAGAACTTTGGTGGTTATAAAGATATCATTAGATATTTACAGCATTTTCTTTTGTGTATTTTGTTGGTCTCCTTGCTGTCAGCTCTCATATCTGTATATAGACTTTAAAAGTAGTAAATGGCCCAGCCGTCATTCCATCTCTATCAGCAAAGTCACATGCATAATAGCCATGGAGATGTAAGGCGTTAACCACACAGACAGAGGTTCCACAAGTTATGTTGTTCATATATCACATTCACTGCTTGTTAGCAGAACCCAGGTGTGATGTAAATGTTAACCTTTTAAAGGTCAATACTCAAACAAGCTTGACAAGTAGACCATATCAGATGAACATTTACAGACTGTCAAACTCATCACCCTACCTGTGACTGACTATGGGGTCGATTCCGATGTCATTCAGAAGGGCTCCGAATCGGATTCGGGTTTGCCGAATCCGATCCGGAACTCTTGTTTCCGACCGAATCGTACACACTTCCCAACGACCGATTACGATGCCTGGAAACCGGTAGGGCTGTCCGAATCGGTTCCGAAAGGCATTCGGACAGGTTGCGTCTCTCTGAGCCGAATCGTACAGCTCTATGGACTCGGTTTCCAAGCAAGCAAATACGATGACCGATTCGGACAGCCGTTCAGATTCGGTTTCTCCAGGACGAATTGGCTGTCGGAATCTGTCTTTGGGGACCCATAGCAGGCCCCCCTTCACCCAGGGCCCTCCGAATCAGGCCCGTGGGGGTACCCATGGGTCCCCTCTTCCAAACCATGCACAGAGTGGAAGGCACCATGGGGTGCCGGCCACAGGGTGCAAGGTTTTCCCAGCCACCTCTTTCTTCAATGGGAGCCTGTGTTCTCGTTCGGAAAAAAGGCTCCCATTGAAGTCAATGGGAGTCCGGCCGAATCGTATCCTGAAGCATCCGGATACATCCAAATCGCTCGGTCGGACTCCCCTGATCCGAGTAGTCCGGAAAGCATTTCGGAACCGATTCGGTAGGAATGCTTTCCGAACGCCATCTGAATCGACCCCTAAGTTTTAAATATGAGGCATCTTGTTTCACTGAGTTTCATGACTGATCCATGGGGTGGCAAAAACACTGAGGACCAAGCATATTAGCAAAGTATTAGAAAGAATAATGATCGTGTGCAAATACTTGTCTTTGGAAATCATATAGGCTCTAATCACATCCTTGGTGTGAATTTCGTTTCAGGTGCAAGTACCCAGGTCAGGGGGTGTTGGCTTTTTAGGGTGGAGAAGCTTGCAACGCAGTGTGTATACCCAAACATGCCAATATGTGAACATTCACAAACCTCTATAAAGCACATTCCCTTAGCTGTGATTAAGGAAGTATTCCTTTTAGGGGCAGGAATTCCTATTCAGAGTGGGAAGGAAAAGAGGCCCCAAAATTGGTGGGTATATCAGGGTATCGGCTGCAAATACAGTTTTGTTAACCTTTTCCACATTCATGAGTGTACACCAACTACATGTATGCATTAATGTCTACGCAGATGAGTACAGCAGGAAACTGCAACCATCGTAGCTTTCCAAGAGCAAATCTACAGTTTTTTCAAAATATTCCTAATTTCACTCCAAATGTAGAAGCAAGCTTGTGGTTGTAAATCTACATTTTCATTTGAAATTGAGGCCAAGCAGTACTTTCAATACTACTTCCAAAGATTCTGAAAATAATAATAAAAATGATGATAATGCTAAAAACTAAAACTAATAATAATCCTAAGAACATATATGTATAATAGCAACAGTGTTGATTATGATAATGCTAAAGCTACTACTAATACCAATACTACTAATCAGCCGCGGTCCGTGCAGGTAACAGCGGTGGGGCGGTGGGGCCGCGTAAGGGGGGATTTCAAGGGACGATGCAGAGGGAAAATTAATTATTTATTTAATTTTCCCTCTGCATCGTCCTTCGAAATCCCCCTTACACGGCCCCACCGCCCCACCGCTGTTACCTGCACGGAGAGCGGCTGCTACTAATAATGATATTAATAATAGTAAATACTACGGTGATGAAAATAATGATAACAATAATGATAACAATGAAAGCAATAACTAAAAATAAAACTAGTACTAAGAATATTCATAGTAACAATAACAGTGGTGATGATGATGATACTACTAAAACGACTACTATTAGTACTACTAATAATAATGACATTATTAATAGTAACTACTAAAGATGATGAAAATAATGATAACACTAAAGATGATAATGATAAATAATATCTAAAAATAAAAGTAGTACTAAGAATATAATAACATAGCAGTGGTGACTATGATGATTATGATTCTATTACAATTACTACTATTACTAATAATAATGATATTAATAATAGTAACTACTAATGATGATGAAAATAATGATAACACTAAAGATGATAATGATAAATAATATCTAAAAATAAAAGTAGTACTAAGAATATAATAACATAGCAGTGGTGACTATGATGATTATGATTCTATTACAATTACTATTATTACTAATAATAATGATATTAATAATAGTAACTACTAATGATGATGAAAATAATGATAACACTAAAGATGATAATGATAAATAATATCTAAAAATAAAAGTAGTACTAAGAATATAATAACATAGCAGTGGTGACTATGATGATTATGATTCTATTACAATTACTATTATTACTAATAATAATGATATTAATAATAGTAACTACTAATGATGATGAAAATAATGATAACACTAAAGATGATAATGATAAATAATATCTAAAAATAAAAGTAGTACTAAGAATATAATAACATAGCAGTGGTGACTATGATGATTATGATTCTATTACAATTACTATTATTACTAATAATAATGATATTAATAATAGTAACTACTAATGATGATGAAAATAATGATAACACTAAAGATGATAATGATAAATAATATCTCAAAATAAAAGTAGTACTAAGAATATAATAACATAGCAGTGGTGACTATGATGATTATGATTCTATTACAATTACTATTATTACTAATAATAATGATATTAATAATAGTAACTACTAATGATGATGAAAATAATGATAACACTAAAGATGATAATGATAAATAATATCTAAAAATAAAAGTAGTACTAAGAATATAATAACATAGCAGTGGTGACTATGATGATTATGATTCTATTACAATTACTATTATTACTAATAATAATGATATTAATAATAGTAACTACTAATGATGATGAAAATAATGATAACACTAAAGATGATAATGATAAATAATATCTAAAAATAAAAGTAGTACTAAGAATATAATAACATAGCAGTGGTGACTATGATGATTATGATTCTATTACAATTACTACAATTACTAATAATTAAATTAATAATAGTAACTACTAATGATGATGAAAATAATGATAACACTAAAGATGATAATGATAAATAATATCTAAAAATAAAAGTAGTACTAAGAATATAATAACATAGCAGTGGTGACTATGATGATTATGATTCTATTACAATTACTACAATTACTAATAATTAAATTAATAATAGTAACTACTAATGATGATGAAAATAATGATAACACTAAAGATGATAATGATAAATAATATCTAAAAATAAAAGTAGTACTAAGAATATAATAACATAGCAGTGGTGACTATGATGATTATGATTCTATTACAATTACTATTATTACTAATAATAATGATATTAATAATAGTAACTACTAATGATGATGAAAATAATGATAACACT
The DNA here is from genome assembly GCA_963921515.1 of Calotriton arnoldi. Lineage (NCBI taxonomy): Eukaryota > Metazoa > Chordata > Amphibia > Caudata > Salamandridae > Calotriton > Calotriton arnoldi. The sequence continues at coordinate 24,859 of CAWUFW010009161.1, forward strand.
AAAGATGATAATGATAAATAATATCTAAAAATAAAAGTAGTACTAAGAATATAATAACATAGCAGTGGTGACTATGATGATTATGATTCTATTACAATTACTATTATTACTAATAATAATGATATTAATAATAGTAACTACTAATGATGATGAAAATAATGATAACACTAAAGATGATAATGATAAATAATATCTAAAAATAAAAGTAGTACTAAGAATATAATAACATAGCAGTGGTGACTATGATGATTATGATTCTATTACAATTACTATTATTACTAATAATAATGATATTAATAATAGTAACTACTAATGATGATGAAAATAATGATAACACTAAAGATGATAATGATAAATAATATCTAAAAATAAAAGTAGTACTAAGAATATAATAACATAGCAGTGGTGACTATGATGATTATGATTCTATTACAATTACTACAATTACTAATAATTAAATTAATAATAGTAACTACTAATGATGATGAAAATAATGATAACACTAAAGATGATAATGATAAATAATATCTAAAAATAAAAGTAGTACTAAGAATATAATAACATAGCAGTGGTGACTATGATGATTATGATTCTATTACAATTACTATTATTACTAATAATAATGATATTAATAATAGTAACTACTAATGATGATGAAAATAATGATAACACTAAAGATGATAATGATAAATAATATCTAAAAATAAAAGTAGTACTAAGAATATAATAACATAGCAGTGGTGACTATGATGATTATGATTCTATTACAATTACTATTATTACTAATAATAATGATATTAATAATAGTAACTACTAATGATGATGAAAATAATGATAACACTAAAGATGATAATGATAAATAATATCTAAAAATAAAAGTAGTACTAAGAATATAATAACATAGCAGTGGTGACTATGATGATTATGATTCTATTACAATTACTACAATTACTAATAATTAAATTAATAATAGTAACTACTAATGATGATGAAAATAATGATAACACTAAAGATGATAATGATAAATAATATCTAAAAATAAAAGTAGTACTAAGAATATTCATAGTAATAATCACAGTGATGATGATGATGATGGTACTACTAAAACTACTACTATTAGTACCACTAATAATAATGATATTAATAATAGTAACTACTAATGATGATGAAAATAATGATAACACTAAAGATGATAATGATAAATAATATCTAAAAATAAAAGTAGTACTAAGAATATAATAACATAGCAGTGGTGACTATGATGATTATGATTCTATTACAATTACTATTATTACTAATAATAATGATATTAATAATAGTAACTACTAATGATGATGAAAATAATGATAACACTAAAGATGATAATGATAAATAATATCTAAAAATAAAAGTAGTACTAAGAATATAATAACATAGCAGTGGTGACTATGATGATTATGATTCTATTACAATTACTATTATTACTAATAATAATGATATTAATAATAGTAACTACTAATGATGATGAAAATAATGATAACACTAAAGATGATAATGATAAATAATATCTAAAAATAAAAGTAGTACTAAGAATATAATAACATAGCAGTGGTGACTATGATGATTATGATTCTATTACAATTACTACAATTACTAATAATTAAATTAATAATAGTAACTACTAATGATGATGAAAATAATGATAACACTAAAGATGATAATGATAAATAATATCTAAAAATAAAAGTAGTACTAAGAATATAATAACATAGCAGTGGTGACTATGATGATTATGATTCTATTACAATTACTACAATTACTAATAATTAAATTAATAATAGTAACTACTAATGATGATGAAAATAATGATAACACTAAAGATGATAATGATAAATAATATCTAAAAATAAAAGTAGTACTAAGAATATTCATAGTAATAATCACAGTGATGATGATGATGATGGTACTACTAAAACTACTACTATTAGTACCACTAATAATAATGATATTAATAATAGTAACTACTAATGATGATGAAAATAATGATAACACTAAAGATGATAATGATAAATAATATCTAAAAATAAAAGTAGTACTAAGAATATTCATAGTAATAATCACAGTGATGATGATGATGATGGTACTACTAAAACTACTACTATTAGTACCACTAATAATAATGATATTAATAATAGTAACTACTAATGATGATGAAAATAATAATAACAATAATAAATAATAACTAAATAAAATTGTTACTAAGAATATTCATAGTGACAATAACAGTGGTGATGATGATGAAGGTACTTCTAAAACGACTGCTATTACCACTACTACTAATGATTATATCAATAATAATAACTAGTAGTGATGATGAAAATAATGACAATAATGATAAATAGTAAATACAAATAATAGTAAGAATATTCATCAATAACAGTGGTGATTATGATACTGCTAAAATTCCTACTACTAATAGAGCTATACTGACATTACTAATAATAACAATTATAATAAAACATATGCATGTACCAGCAAACCCACCGAAAATAAGCATGATAATAATACAGGAAGGGAATAGTATCTACAGAAAATTAGAAGAAGATCACTTCAAACAGCATATGAACAATAATGCAATATTCATTGGAATTTAAATAAACTGAGAAAACAATAAATGAATATCCCTAAAATACACAAATATGAGCACAGTTATGAAAAGGTGATATGTGTTACTCAGCTCACACAAGGATGCATATATTTCTACCTTTTCAAAGAATTCTAAAGATATAAGCTACGTGAAAAGAGATCCTATCAAAGGGCGAATGTGCTTTGTTTATCTGAATGCAGCGTGAAGTTTCCACGCAAGCAGCATCCATGTAGAACCCTGGGATACAGGTAGTGTTTAGTGTCCGCATTGTCAGTACTGCAGATGCAGCTGGGCAATAAGCTGCATGCAGGGGGGGGGGGGCATCACACCCACAGCCTCTCAAAGATAGGACCATCAGTATGCTCCCAGGCATAGCAGACGGGGACAGTAGTATGCTCCCAGGCGTAGCAGACGGGGACAGTAGTATGCTCCCAGGCGTAGCAGACGGGGACATCAGTATGCTCCCAGGCGTAGCAGACGGGGACAGTAGTATGCTCCCAGGCGTAGCAGATGGGGACAGTAGTATGCTCACAGGCGTAGCAGACGGGGACAGTAGTATGCTCCCAGGCGTAGCAGACGGGGACAGTGGTATGCTCACAGGCGTAGCAGACGGGGACAGTAGTATGCTCACAGGCGTAGCAGACGGGGACAGTAGTATGCTCACAGGCTTAGCAGACGGGGACAGTAGTATGCTCCCAGGCGTAGCAGACGGGGACAGTAGTATGCTCCCAGGCGTAGCAGATGGGGACAGTAGTATGCTCCCATAGGGATGAAGGTGCAGCGCTCATACTCACGGAATGGGATGGGGTCGCGGAATGAACTTTCCACAAAGGGGTCCAGAGGCAACATGTAGCCTCAGCTTAAGACACTACATACACAGCCTTAGTGCACCTAAGTATCTTAAAATGGTATCTACATTTTTCACTTAATGTTCCCATTCCAATGGTGTTGCAGATATATGGTGGTACAAGTACACACAAGAAGAATAGACCACATCAGTGCATTAAGTACATTTAAAACCCACACGTGCATTTGTGAGTCACAGTTTTCTCCTCTTAGGGATGTGAATGCACGCCAGTCCTATCCAATCCTGATGCTGCTTTCATGGGAGCTGCATCAGGATTGGCCTGAGCGTCCTCTATTTGCGCTCCCAGTTAGACTGGGAGCCTGTGCCTGCTCTCTCCAACCCATCACCGCAGCTTGGGTTGGAGAGAGCTTCGGTGCGCATGGTTGTTTGGCCGACCTGAGACAAAAAGGCCAAACCGTCATGCGCACTGAGAGCAGTGCAACCACTCCCCCTAGTACCTGTCATCCCCTGACCCCGCCCCCAAGTCTCGGCTCTGAGAGCAAAAATAAAACGTTAATAAAAAAGGGGTTATTATCGTTTTATTTTTCATTTTTTTGGCTGCTGTCAGGGGGGGTGACGCTCCTCCGCCATCGCGGAGGAGCCACCGCTGTGTGATACGCTGTACTCTTTGCTGAGGTAACCCCACTTCTCATGCGAAGCGGCGTTTTCTTGCTTTCATGGCCTTGCTGTCTCCACTCCCAACTCTCCCTTGATTTTTTGACTCCGTCGACTGTGCCTGTGACTGTGCACTCTCCTCTCCTTATATCCTCCATTCTGCTCTCTCGTGATCTTTCAACCCTCTATCGACTGTCGTGACATCACAATAGGCCTGGGGGCATTAATGATGCTTCTCCTCATAGCAGCCTATCCGATTGAACCATGGTCACTTTGTTGCACTGAAGTCGCGCCCTCGTCCCTCACCTCATCGACCACCCAGCCCCACCCCATCAAAGAAGAAACTAGAAAAACACCTTCACACAAGCGTTACACAACCAAGGACTGGAGGACAAGGTTCCCAAAGAAACGCCCTGTAGAATTAAGGCCGAATGTTATTCACTATTTGTGTCCTTTATTTTGTTTTTTTCAGTAATAATTTATTAAATAAAATGTATAGCCAAAATAAAGTAAATCTTATTTTGTATTAAAGTTCTTAGATCTGTCTTCTTTGCTAATGTCTGTAAAAAAATTGCAAATGTTTCTTCAGTTCTTTCAGAAAATGGATGGAGTTCAAGACCCGGGTTTGTGCACCGGGCTGAGAGGAGCAAAAATGAATTTCACGATCATAAATTGTTCATCCCGATTCACAGAATCAGCATTGGTTGCATTAAAAATTGTAAATAGCATTTAGGATGGTAGCAAATCCACCAGGATTGCACATTGTCTGCAACTTATATTTAGGGTGAAAGGTGTGACAGGTGTAATGGTCATACAACATGCAGTGAACACCCACAGACATGTTAGTTTGTGTGCATTTAGTAGGTACCTTCCAAGAATATAAGTAAACAGTAATTAAGTCCATTAAATTCCAGTATTAAGTGAATTCCTAGGGTGGAGAAGATAATGGGCCATGGTTATATTTCATGGAGATGTAAGGAAAGTGATTCCTGCACAGGGAAGAATACATGTGAAAGTGCACGTGCCTGCAGTATTTATTCACGCAGAGTCCATCTAACACAAAATCTGCATACGTAAATGTAGCATGTTTGTGCATGTCACCCCAGCTGTGCTCCTGCCCTCCCAGAGACACTGCAGAGTGAGTCAACTGCATCAGAGGAGAAAGCCCGTGCTCTTTCTTTCTGCTACACAAGATGTATATTTGACTGCAACAACTCCTCATTTTACAACATCACAATCGTTTAGCTGTGAGTTGTGGACCACAGGGCTTTAAATGAGATTTTAAAAAGTGTGTAGGGAGCGGGGTGTCTCATAAGGGGGTCTGGACTAGGTTACTGAGGGTGTGAACTACAATTCTGTGCTTCAAAAGCAGGCTGCCTGATCAGCATTTAGAGGCCTCCTTGTGAGTCTGCTGTTGTATCCAGACTTATCACACAACAACAGACACACCTAAAACCAGCCAGACTCAGTTGCTTTGTGTGTGCTTATTAGCAGTGTGAAAGAAGTGAGTATCAACAATGATTTTGTTGTAAATCATTAGAATTGGTAATTACACATGGTACACGTGTGGCCATTACTGTGTCGCACCGGAGAGCGGCCAAGCATTGGATGAGCATGTAATCTGAACACTGTTCTGGCCCACTGATTCACGCTGCCCTCAGCCTCAGCTCCGGAGCTCTCAGTTGTGCCCCATTATGATGACCCTCCCACAACCAGAACTTACCCGGACCTCTAATTGCAACTCAGCTGACGTGCACCATACAAGCAGTGGAGAACCCAATAGCTGGGCCTTTTAGAGCTGAAACCTCTTGGCTTCACCAATACTTCGTAAAGTAAATATTAATTACAATACAAAATTTCACTAATGATAAAGTTTACAAATGTTACCATATTCAAAATCTTTCTAGGCCTGGGTAAAATTGTAATTAGGCCGGAGTAATAGGAGTTTTTTGGGTAATTTTGCATTTTTCATTTGCTGTGAAATTACACCAAATTATGCAATTACACCCATTTGCGTAAACATGAATAATTTGACACACATATCCAACTGCAGGAGCACAGAAACAACTAACCTAGGGGCAGATTTACAAGCCCCTTGCGCCACTTTTGCGTCACTTTTCCCATGTTAAAAATGACACAAAAGTGGCGCAAGGGGCTTGCAAATAAGCCCCCAATCTTCTGTTGCGTTTAGCCCTGTTTTGTTAGCACAAAACACATCCTCGGGTCTATTTTAGATGCAAGTGTGCATTTTGCACTAATAAAAAGTACTAAATACTGGGTTTGCGTTTTCGCCTAGCTCTGTGAGATTTCATGTAATTTTACTGTAATTTCTTGAAATTACTTTACAGCTACTCACTCTAGTTACGTCGACCCCTAGTGTCAGAACCCTGTTCAGAGGGCCACAGGGCAAGCAGGGGTTACTCAGCCGCACTGTGTGGATTGAGGCCTTTTACTCCTGATGTCCCGGGGCCCGACCTACTATGGATCCACGTACCCCTTCTTCACTTGACGGTCAGTGGTAGCGGGGTCCCTGGGTGATACTCGCTCCCCCAGGTGCGAGACTAGCAGGCCTTGGCCCTCAGTCCTAACAGGCAGACGTCTTACAGAGCTTCTCCTCCTGGCACAGCTCCACTGGTTGCTTCACAGGTGACAATTTATGGGTCCTCAAGCTCCCTTCCTATGGTCCATTTCCAGACACCAAATGTGTTTAGGGTCTGAGTCTTTGAAGAGTATATTGGGGTCTCCCTCCTTTTGAAGAGCCCTCTCCTCTGTTCGCTCTTCTTCTAGAATGTATTCTGTCACCAGGAGCGACTCCAGATCTGATTGCCTCACAACACAGGACGTGAGAGTGACTAGAAGTTCACACTTAGGTGTCAGCCACAGTGACATGTGCATCAAAAGGTTACCCCAGGGCCTCAGCCCTACTCTATATGATTCTCTTATCAGCCCCATCTACTTCCTGGATGTACCCAGGCCAATTCCCCTTGACCTCTCTCAGAGTCAAAGAGCACCCTTTGAAGTGCACTGAAGAGCCCGGCTCTCCTCCTCCAGTGTGTACCACCCAGTTTACGGGAATGCAGAAATTCACAAATCTGTCTGGGGGATTCCTCTACCTCCTCTGCCCATGTTCCTCCAGTCAGCACTGGGTCTCTCAAAATGGAACCCAGAGTCTTCATTTATTCTACCGTTCACAGGCAACCATACACCCAGCACAAGCATATATCATGCACGCACTGCACAGCGCTGCACCCTTTATGTATTGTACCATTCACAGACAAACATACACCCAGCACAAGCATATATCATGCACACACTGCACAGCGCTGCACCCTTTATGTATTGTATCATTCACAGGCACACATACACCCAGCGCATGCATATATCATGCACGCACCGCACAGCGCTGCACCCTTTATGTATTGTACCGTTCACAGGCAACCATACACCCAGCACATGCATGTATCATGCATGCACTGCACAGCACTACACCCTTTATGAATTGTACCATTCACAGGCAGACATACACCCAGCACATGCATATATCATGCACGCACTGCACAGCGCTGCACCCTTTATGTATTGTACCGTTCACAGGCAACCATACACCAAGCACATGCATATATCATGCACGCACTGCACAGCGCTGCACCCTTTATGTATTGTACCGTTCACAGGCAACCATACACCCAGCACATGCATGTATCATGCACGCACTGCACAGTGCTGCACCCTTTATGTATTGTACTATTTACAGGCACACATACACCCAGCACATGCATATATCATGCACACACTGCACAGCACTGCACCCTTTACGTATTGTATAATTCACAGGCACACATACACCCCGCACATGCATATATCATGCACGCACTGCACAGCGCTGTACCCTTAATGTATTGTACCGTTCACAGGCAACAATACACCCAGCACATGCATATATCATGCACGCACCGCACAGCGCTGCACCCTTTATGTATTGTACCGTTCACAGGCAACCATACACCCAGCACATGCATGTATCATGCATGCACTGCACAGCACTACACCCTTTATGAATTGTACCATTCACAGGCAGACATACACCCAGCACATGCATATATCATGCACGCACTGCACAGCGCTGCACCCTTTATGTATTGTACCGTTCACAGGCAACCATACACCAAGCACATGCATATATCATGCACGCACTGCACAGCGCTGCACCCTTTATGTATTGTACCGTTCACAGGCAACCATACACCCAGCACATGCATGTATCATGCACGCACTGCACAGTGCTGCACCCTTTATGTATTGTACTATTTACAGGCACACATACACCCAGCACATGCATATATCATGCACACACTGCACAGCACTGCACCCTTTACGTATTGTATAATTCACAGGCACACATACACCCCGCACATGCATATATCATGCACGCACTGCACAGCGCTGCACCCTTTATGTATTGTACCGTTCACAGGCAACAATACACCCAGCACATGCATATATCATGCACGCACTGCACAGCGCTGCACCCTTTAGGTAATGTACCGTTCATAGGCAACCATACACCCAGCACATGCATGTATCATGCACGCACTGCACAGTGCTGCACCCTTTATGTATTGTACTATTTACAGGCACACATATACCCAGCATATGCATATATCATGCACGCACTGCACAGCGCTGCACCCTTTACGTATTGTATAATTCACAGGCACACATACACCCCGCACATGCATATATCATGCACGCACTGCACAGCGCTGCACCCTTTACGTATTGTACCATTTACACACACACATACACCAGGCACATGCATGTATCATGCACGCACTGCACAGCGCTGCACCCTTTATGTATTGTACTATTCACAGGCAACCATACACCCAGCACATGCATGTATCATGCACGCACTGCACAGCGCTACACCCTTTATGTATTGTACCATTCACAGGCAAACAGACACCCAGCACATGCATATATCATGCACGCACTGCACAGCGCTGCACCCTTTATGTATTGTACCATTCATAGGCACACGTACACCCAGCACATGCATATATCATGCATGCACTGCACAGCGCTGCACCTTTTATGTATTGTATCATTCACTGGCACACATACACCCAGCGCATGCATATATCATGCACGCACTGCACAGCGCTGCACCCTTTATGTATTGTACCCTTCACAGGCTCACATACACCCAGCACATGCATATATCATGCACGCACTGCACAGCGCTGCACCCTTTATGTATTGTACCATTCACAGGCACACATACACCCAGCACTGTTATGTTTCATATAGGTACCCTAGTATACGCCCGGGTAATATCTTACACCTTCACCTACATGTCCACCCCTACACTACACAGTAACGGACCTTTTAGGATTGAATCTTTACCTAGTTCTAGTCCTGGGCGAAGAAGGAGGGTTTCTCCCTGAACAATAGTGTCCTATAACTTCATCAATAGACTCACACAGTATGAATGAATATTCATAAGGGTTCTTGGAAACCAGGCTGGGACTACACCACCTGCATAATATATACGTAAAGGTTCATCCCATACGCCATCCTCAAATCCAACAATGACTAACACAAGAAACAAGGGACAAAGGAACCCTAGATACTTTCCGTATAAATACATCACATCTTGCTAGTGTTAGTTAGATGGAACCGAGACTTCCAGGCCGACACACTGACCAGAGACGCTGAGGCTCCTGCATGCAGACGCTCCAGCTGACAGTGGTCTAACACATCCCTTGCGGGGTGTCCAACTCGAGACCAGGACGGAGTCCCACACTCTCTCTCTTCAGGTAATGGGGTTAGACTAAATCCTAGAGGGATTCTTGGCTTCACACCTACTCACATGCTAGGTACACTTAGGTACATCTAGATAGGCATCGTAGGAGTACGCGATCTCTTTTATCATGCGTTTTATATCCATGTATGCATTTATGATTATTGCAAAATGTTAGATCTGTACTATCCATTTATATTCACTATACTGCTGATTATATATATCTGCTACTGTCTAACAGTTATTGCAGCACATTTATTTTACACTAGAACAGGTGTTTCCAACCAGTAGCTCTTGAGCTACCAGTAGCTCTCCAGCTACTTGTGAGTAGCTCTCCTCTGTGCAGTCCAGCATACTAATATAGAAGCTTTTGTTTTGTTGCATTATTATATGAATTACAAAATTAAAACACATTTATTCAAGACTAGAATGTGTGCATTTTCAGAACTGATAAGCGGATGTTTGGAGAAAAATGGTCTTAATTTCAAAACATATTTAAAGGTATTATTTGAGTTGAGAGATTTATTACTCATATTCTTACCTTTGTGCCAGGGTGATTGTAGCTGTGGCTTTTATGCATTGCCCGTGTAATATTTCAATTCAAATTGTCAAAGCCTTTTTACAATACTTCTTGAAACCCTGCCTAGTAAACTGATGTGATCACAGCCGACAATCGTGGATGGGGTGGTCATTATTACATTACTAATAATAGCAGAGCAGGATGGTTTTCATTGAAAGTGAATGGCTCTTATTACAGAAAAGGTTGGAGACCCCTGCACTAGAAGAACTGTGCAATAAATACTTATTGTAACACGCCCGACTGTTTCTTCTGTGTAACTCTCTGAGACCGAATAAGTAAGCACGAGTAACTGAGCGAAAAGTAGTACATTGTTTCCACGATCCTGAGGGATCAGAGTTGTCATGTTCTGAGGTTGCCAGAAACTATTCTCTCCCCGATAAGAGAAGACACTAGTGGCACTGTGAGCTAGCTAATGCAAACAGGCTAACATTTTCGGTGGGGGTGTTCAGAGTCAGTCTGCCACCAAGCCCACAGTTCATGTTATCCGAACACGCAGATTCTGTATAGGTTGTATATAGGAACTACACGACAGCAGATGCATATATCATGCACACACTGCACAGCGCTGCACCCTTTATGTATTGTATCATTCACAGGCACACATACACCCAGTGCATGCATATATCATGCACGCACTGCACAGCGCTGCACCCTTTATGTACTGTATCATTCACAGGCACACATACACCCAGCGCACGCATATATCATGCACGCACTGCACAGCGCTGTACCCTTAATGTATTGTACCATTCACAGTTAAACATACAACCAGCACATGCATATATCATGCATGCACTGCACAGCACTGCAGCCTTTATGTATTGTATAATTCACAGGCGCACATAACCCCAGCACATGCATATATCATGCACGCACTGCACAGCGCTGCACCCTTTATGTATTGTATCATTCACAGGTGCACATACACCCAGCACATGCATATATCAAGCATGCACTGCACTGCGCTGCACCGTTTACGTATTGTACCATTTACAGGCAAACATACACCCAGCACATGCATATATCATGCACGCACTGCACAGCACTGCACCTTTTATGTATTGTATAATTCACAGGCGCACATACACCCAGCACATGCATATATCATGCACGCACTGCACAGCGCTGCACCCTTTATGTATTGTGCCATTCACAGGCAAACATACACCCAGCACATGCATATATCATGCACCCACTGCACAGCGCTGCACGCTTTATGTATTGTATAATTCACAGGCGCACATACACCCAGCACATGCATATATCATGCACGCACTTCACAGCGCTGCACCCTTTATGTATTGTACCATTTACAGGCACACATACTCCCAGCACATACATATATCATGCATGCACTGCACAGCGCTGCACCCTTTACGTACTGTATCATTCACAGGCACACATACACCCAGCGCATGCATATATCATGCACGCACAGCACAGCTCTGCACCCTTTATGTATTGTACCATTCACAGGTAAACATACACCCAGCACATGCATATATCATGCACGCACTGCCCAGCACTGCAGCCTTTATGTATTGTATCATTCACAGGCGCACATACACCCAGCACATGCATATATCATGCACGCACTGCACAGCGCTGCACCCTTTATGTATTGTATAATTCACAGGCCCACATACACCCAGCACATGCATATATCATGCACGCACTGCACAGCGCTGCACCGTTTATGTATTGTACCATTTACAGGCAAACATACACCCAGCACATGCATATATCATGCACGCACTGCACAGCACTGCACCTTTTATGTATTGTATAATTCACAGGTGCACATACACCCAGCACATGCATATATCATGCATGCACTGCACAGCGCTGCACCCTTTATGTATTGTACCATTCACAGGCAAACATACACCCAAGCACATGCATATATCATGCACGCACTGCACAGCGCTGCACCCTTTATGTATTGTATAATTCACAGGCGCACATACACCCAGCACATGCATATATCATGCACGCACTGCACAGTGCTGCACCCTTTATGTATTGTACAATTTACAGGCACACATACACACAGCACATGCATATATCATGCACTCACTGCACAGCGCTGCACCCTTTATGTATTGTACCATTCACAGGCAAACATACACCCAGCACATGCATATATCATGCACGCACTGCACAGTGCTGCACCCTTTATGTATTGTATAATTCACAGGCACACATACACCCAGCACATGCATATATCATGCACCCACTGCACAGCGCTGCACCGTTTACGTATTGTATCATTTACAGGCAAACATACACCCAGCACATGCATATATCATGCACGCACTGCACAGCGCTGCACCCTTTATGTATTGTATAATTCACAGGCACACATACACCCAGCACATGCATATATCATGCACCCACTGCACAGCGCTGCACCGTTTACGTATTGTATCATTTACAGGCAAACATACACCCAGCACATGCATATATCATGCACCTACTGCACAGCGCTGCACCCTTTATATATTGTATAATACACAGGCGCACAGACACCCAGCACATGCATATATCATGCACGCACTTCACAGCGCTGCACCCTTTATGTATTGTACCATTTACAGGCACACATACTCCCAGCACATGCATATATCATGCACGCACTGCACAGCGCTGCACCCTTTATGTATTCTATAATTCACAGGTGCACATACACCCAGCACATGCATATATCATGCACCCACTGCACAGCGCTGCACCCTTTATGTATTGTATAATTCACAGGCGCACATACACCCAGCACATGCATATATCATGCAACCACTGCACAGCGCTGCACCCTTTATGTATTGTATAATTCACAGGCACACATACACCCAGCACATGCATATATCATGCACGCACTTCACAGCGCTGCACCCTTTATGTATTGTACCATTTACAGGCACACATACTCCCAGCACATGCATATATCATGCATGCACAGCGCTGCACCCTTTATGTATTCTATAATTCACAGGCGCACATACACCCAGCACATGCATATATCATGCACGCACTGCACAGCGCTGCACCCTTTATGTATTGTATAATTCACAGGCACACATACACCCAGCACATGCATATATCATGCACGCACTTCAGAGCGCTGCACCCTTTATGTATTGTACCATTTACAGGCACACATACTCCCAGCACATGCATATATCATGCATGCACTGCACAGCGCTGCACCCTTTATGTATTCTATAATTCACAGGCGCACATACACCCAGCACATGCATATATCATGCACGCACTGCACAGCGCTGCACCCATTATGTATTCTATAATTCACAGGCGCACATGCACCCAGCACATGCATATATCATGCACCCACTGCACAGCGCTGCACCCTTTATGTATTGTATAATTCACAGGCGCACATACACCCAGCACATGCATATATCATGCACGCACTTCACAGCGCTGCACCCTTTATGTATTGTACCATTTACAGGCACACATACTCCCAGCACATGCATATATCATGCACCCACTGCACAGCGCTGCACCCTTTATGTATTCTATAATTCACAGGCGCATATGCACCCAGCACATGCATATAATAAACATGCAGTGCACAGTGCTGCATTATCCCTGTATTGCACCATTCACAGGTGCACATACACCCAGCACATGCATATAATAAACATGCAGTGCACAGTGCTGCATTATCCCTGTATTGCACCATTCACAGGGGCACATACCCCCATCGAAGATACATCATTCATGACCCTCGCAGCACTACACACCAAACCAATGTAGGTCAAGGGTGAGTTAAGCACGCAGCAGTGGAACTTTACAAATGAGTGAGCCTGTAGGCCTCACTCCAGTGACAGGTAAAAAAGGACCTGTTCACGAACATGCTTGTGGTGCTTAACTCCTGGTAAAGGCAGGAGCCTTTCAACACTATGAGGTTAGTGCTTTTGGGCACCCCTGCTGCTTCAAAAAGACCTCAATCCTTAACCCAGGCCTTTGTCATTGCATACATACATGGTCCTAGTTCACCCATGACAACAAAAATCAACATTGGGGATCCCAACGTCATTACAGTTAGGGCACTCAGGGCGGGATGTATGTCCATCACCATATATAGGACTTTACTGTCCCAACACCTAGCCTTTACTTACATAAAATATGCAGTTTATACACAGTAACATATTGTAAAACCATTGTCAAAGCCACTAGGTTCCAAAGGCCTAGAATTTCTTTTGCGCGCCACAGCTTGGGAAAGTTTAACATGTACTGCAGAATAGTTTGGCACATCATAGGCTTGAATGAGCTAAAATGAGAAATGCATTTTTCTAAACAGGACACCCCATAATATCAATTGCCCTGGGGTCAAAAATCCCAATAATGGCATTGACCTTTCGTCTGCCTGCATGCCATCACTTCTAGTCTGACCCAGTTCAAACCTATATGACCCTTCTTCAAAAATATCAGCTGTGACCCAGCATCCCACACTTCAGCATTGCAAGCCTTTTCATCACCACTTTGGATTCCAGAAGATTTTTAGGCTCATATATTTCCAGCTTTCCAGACCAACTGGAATGATCTTTTATGAGGCCATCATCACAGAAATATAACTTCTCAATTTTGGATGCTTTGTACAGTGCATGCACTCCCACAGTCTGGGACTCCGCCCTCCCATATCTCCACCCTCCCATCTCTCCACCCTCCCATCTCTCCACACTCCCTTCTCTCCACCCTCCCATCTCTCCACCCTCCCATCTCTTCACACTCCCTTCTCTCCGCCCTTCCTTCTCTCCGCCCTCCCATCTCTCCGCCCTGCCATCTCTCCACCCTCCCTCCTCTCTACCCTCCCATCTCTCCACACTCCCTTCTCTCCGCCCTGCCATCTCTCCACCATCCAATCTTTCCACTCTCCCTTCTCTCCGCCATCCCATCTCTCCACACTCCCTTCTCTCCACCCTCCCATCTCTCCACACTCCCTTCTCTCCACCCTCCCATCTCTCCTCCCTGCCATCTCTCCCCCCTCCCATCTCTCCACCCTCCCATCTCTCCACACTGCCATCTCTCCACCCTCCCATCTCTCCATCCTCCCATCTCTCCACTCTCCCTTCTCTCCACCCTCCCATCTCTCCACACTCCCTTATCTCCACCCTGCCATCTCTCCACCATCCAATCTCTCCACTCTCCCTTCTCCCCACCCTCCCATCTCTCCACCCTCCCATCTTCTCCACCCTCCCATCTCTCCACCCTCCCATCTTTCCGCCCTCCCATCTCTCCACACTCCCTTCTCTCCACCATCCCATCTCTCCACCCTCCCATCTCTCCACCCTCCCATCTCTCCACCCTCCCATCTCTCCACCCTCCATTCTCTCCACACTCCCTTCTCTCCACCCTCCCATCTCTCCACCCTCCCATCTCTTCACACTCCCTTCTCTCCGCCCTCCCATCTCTCCGCCCTCCCATCTCTCCGCGCTGCCATCTCTCCACCCTGCCTCCTCTCTACCCTCCCATCTCTCCACACTCCCTTCTCTCCACCCTGCCATCTCTCCACCATCCAATCTTTCCACTCTCCCTTCTCTCCGCCCTCCCATCTCTCCACACTCCCTTCTCTCCACCCTCCCATCTCTCCACACTCCCTTCTCTCCACCCTCCCATCTCTCCACCCTGCCATCTCTCCACCCTGCCATCTCTCCACCATCCAATCTCTCCACACTCCCTTATCTCCACCCTGCCATCTCTCCACCATCCAATCTCTCCACTCTCCCTTCTCCCCACCCTCCCATCTCTCCACCCTCCCATCTCTCCACCCTCCCATCTTTCCGCCCTCCCATCTCTCCACACTCCCTTCTCTCCATCATCCCATCTCTCCACCCTCCCATCTCTCCACCCTCCCATCTCTCCACCCTCCCATCTCTCCACCCTCCCTTCTCTCCACACTCCCTTCTCTCCACCCTCCCATCTCTCCACCCTCCCATCTCTTCACACTCCCTTCTCTCCGCCCTCCCATCTCTCCGCCCTCCCATCTCTCCGCGCTGCCATCTCTCCACCCTGCCTCCTCTCTACCCTCCCATCTCTCCACACTCCCTTCTCTCCACCCTGCCATCTCTCCACCATCCAATCTTTCCACTCTCCCTTCTCTCCGCCCTCCCATCTCTCCACACTCCCTTCTCTCCACCCTCCCATCTCTCCACACTCCCTTCTCTCCACCCTCCCATCTCTCCACACTCCCTTCTCTCCACCCTCCCATCTCTCCACCCTGCCATCTCTCCACCCTGCCATCTCTCCACCATCCAATCTCTCCACTCTCCCTTCTCTCCGCCCTCCCATCTCTCCTCCTTGCCATCTCTCCACCATCCCATCTCTCCACCATCCAATCTCTCCACTCTCCCTTCTCTCCGCCCTCCCATCTCTCCACCCTGCCATCTCTCCACCCTCCCATCTCTCCACCCTAATCCTTCCATCAGTGCCTTCAAACGCCTCTTATTCACAGATGTCTCCCCACCATCTGCACATGTTCTCGCTCTGTGCTTCTTTCCAGCCCTGCTTCATCATCTTTGTTTGCAGCCCTTCGTTAGCTCCACCTTCTTGTGACTCCCACATTTAGATGAAAGTTGCTTTCCTACTTTTATATACCTTACATAAAATGTAGCTGTTTCTCTTGTCCTCTGTATTATTATTATTAGTAGTAGTATTTGGAGTAGTAGTAATAGCAGTAGTAGTAGTAGTAGCAGTGGTAGTAGTAGTATAGTAGTAGTAGTAGTAGTAGTAGCAGTAGCAGCACTAGCAGTAGTAGTAGTAGTAGCAGTAGTAGCAGTAGCAGCAGTAGCAGCAGCACTAGCAGCAGCAGCAGTAGTAGTAGTAGCAGTAGTAGTAGCAGCAGTATAGCAGTAGTACAGTAGTAGTAGCAGTAGCAGTAGTATAGTAGTAGTATAGTAGTAGCAGTAGTACAGTAGTAGCAGCAGTAGTAGTAGCAGTAGCAGTAGTAGTAGTAGTAGTAGTAGTAGTAGTATAGTAGTAGTAGTAGTAGCAGTAGTAGTATAGTAGTAGTAGTAGTAGTAGTAGTAGCAGTAGTAGTAGTAGTAGTAGTAGTAGTAGTAGTATAGTAGTAGTATAGTAGTAGTAGTAGTAGTAGTATAGTAGTAGTAGTAGTAGTAGTAGTAGTAGTAGTAGTAGTAGTATAGTAGTAGTAGTAGTAGAAGTAGTATATATGTGAGTCCAGTTTCCTGATCACCAGGGAGAGAGTTTCAAAGTCTTGCCATGAGGTGCCAACAGCAGCGGGCGCCTTGCCATGAAATTCTTCACTCGAGGCACATTGAACAAAAGGAGCCGGATGATCTCAAAGAACGACACAAGAGATTTCCCTCCAGATGGAATCTCTCGTAGGCCCCCTTTTGTATATGCTTTTGCTGTCTCTTTTAAGCGCCCAGGCGCCTCTCGCGACTTCTATGGGCTACACAAAATCACGAAAACTATATGGGGGGACAGGGGATCACTCAGAGTGCACAAAGGTGAAGAGTGACCTGCCCAATGTCATTACTCACTCTACACATTCCAGTGCATTTACATCCTCATAACTTTACTTTGATACAACCTTTACCTCCCCTCATTACTCCGATAGCACTGGTGTGCTATTCCATCTCCAGCCGGAGCAAATTTGGGGGCAACCCAAAGTAATAGCAATTGTAGTAACAGTGTCTAGAATGCAATGGGAGAAGTAAAGCTGTAGGGAAGTAAATGGTACGCCAGAGTAAATGCGAAAGGGAGTAAAGGTCATATTGGAGTAATATTTTTGGGAAGTAAAGGTAATGACGAAGTAATGGTGCGGTCCAGGGAACGTGTGGAAGTAATGACATAAGGAAGTAAAGGGAAAACGATGATGTGGAGAAGTTAAGGTCATGCCAAAATAAAGATGAGGGTCAGGGAGTGTGCTGAAGTGCTGGTGTGGGGAAGTAACTGTCATGAAAAAGTCCTGGTTGCTGATGTAAAGATCACTGAGAAGAAATAATGTGGGGATTTAATGGTCTTGTTGAAGTAATGGTGTCTGAAAGCTAAGGTCACACCAAAAGAAAGTATGTCATAGTACAGGTCCGAGGAAGTAAAGGTCATGTCAGTCTCCAGGTGTGAGGAAGGAAATGTGTCAAAGTACTGATCTGAGGAAGTGAGGGTCATGTCAGTCTCCAGGTGTGAAGAAGTAAGGCTCATGTCAGTCTCCAGGTGTGAGGAAGTAAGGGTCATGTCAGTCTCCAGGTGTGAGGAAGTAAGGGTCATGTCAGTCTCCAGGTGTGAGGAAGGAAATGTGTCAAAGTACTGATCTGAGGAAGTAAGGGTCATGTCAGTCTCCAGGTGTGAAGAAGTAAGGGTCATGTCAGTCTCCAGGTGTGAAGAAGTAAGGTTAATGTCAGTCTCCAGGTGTGAGGAAGAGAATGTGTCAAAGTACTGATCTGAGGGAGTAAAGGACATGTCAGTCTCCAGGTGTGAAGAAGTAAGGATCATGTCAGTCTCCAGGTGTGAGGATGGAAATGTGTCAAAGTACTGATCTGAGGAGGTAAAGGTCATGTCAGTCTCCAGGTGTGAGGAAGAGAATGTGTCAAAGTACTGATCTGAGAAAGTAAAGGTCATCTCAGTCTCCAGGTGTGAGGATGGAAATGTGTCAAAGTACTGATCTGAGGAGGTAAAGGTCATGTCAGTCTCCAGGTGTGAGGAAGAGAATGTGTCAAAGTACTGATCCGAGGGAGTAAAGGACATGTCAGTCTCCAGGTGTGAAGAAGTAAGGATCATGTCAGTCTCCAGGTGTGAGGATGGAAATGTGTCAAAGTACTGGTCCGAGGAAGTAAAGGTCATGTCAGTCTCCAGGTGTGAAGAAGGAAATGTGTCAAAGTACTGGTCCAAGGAAGTAAAGGTCATGTCAGTCTCCAGGTGTGAGGAAGGAAATGTGTCAAAG
This sequence comes from Calotriton arnoldi, assembly GCA_963921515.1. Lineage (NCBI taxonomy): Eukaryota > Metazoa > Chordata > Amphibia > Caudata > Salamandridae > Calotriton > Calotriton arnoldi. The sequence continues at coordinate 44,259 of CAWUFW010009161.1, forward strand.
CACTGATCCGAGGAAGTAAAGGACTTGTCAGCGTCCAGGTGTGAGGAAGGAAGTGTGTCAAAGTACTGATCTGAGGAAGTAAGGGTCATGTCAGTCTCCAGGTGTGAAGAAGTAAGGGTCATGTCAGTCTCCAGGTGTGAGGAAGTAAGGGTCATGTCAGTCTCCAGGTGTGAGGAAGTAAGGGTCATGTCAGTCTCCAGGTGTGAAGAAGTAACGGTCATGTCTGTCTCCAGGTGTGAAGAAGTAAGGGTAATGTCAGTCTCCAGGTGTGAGGAAGGAAATGTGTCAAAGTACTGGTCCGAGGAAGTAAAGGTCATGTCAGTCTCCAGGTGTGAAGAAGTAAGGGTAATGTCAGGCTCCAGGTGTGAGGAAGGAAATGTGTCAAAGTGCTGGTCCGAGGAAGTAAAGGTCATGTCAGTCTCCAAATGTGAGGAAGAGAATGTGTCAAAGTACTGATCCGAGGAAGTAAAGGACATGTCAGTCTCCAGGTGTGAAGAAGTAAGGATCATGCCAGTCTGCAGGTGTGAGGATGGAAATCTGTCAAAGTACTGATCTGAGGAAGTAAAGGTCATCTCAGTCTCCAGGTGTGAGGATGAAAATGTGTCAAAGTACTGATCTGAGGAAGTAAAGGTCATGTCAGTCTCCAGGTGTGAGGAAGAGAATGTGTCAAAGTACTGATCCGAGGAAGTAAAGGACATGTCAGTCTCTAGGTGTGAAGAAGTAAGGATCATGTCAGTCTCCTGGTGTGAGGATGGAAATGTGTCAAAGTACTGGTCCGAGGAAGTAAAGGTCATGTCAGTCTCCAGGTGTGAAGAAGGAAATGTGTCAAAGTACTGGTCCAAGGAAGTAAAGGTCATGTCAGTCTCCAGGTGTGAGGAAGGAAATGTGTCAAAGCACTGATGCGAGGAAGTAAAGGACTTGTCAGCGTCCAGGTGTGAGGAAGGAAGTGTGTCAAAGTACTGATCTGAGGAAGTAAGGGTCATGTCAGTCTCCAGGTGTGAAGAAGTAAGGGTCATGTCAGTCTCCAGATGTGAGGAAGGAAATGTGTCAAAGAACTGATCTGAGGAAGTAAGGGTCATGTCAGTCTCCAGGTATGCAGAAGTAAGGATCATGTCAGTCTCCAGGTGTGAGGATGGAAATATGTCAAAGTACTGATCAATCAATCAATCAATCAATCATGTCACTTATAAAGCGAACTACATACCCGCGAGGGTCTCAAGGCGCTGGGGGAAGAGGGGGGTGGTGCTGCTACTGATTGAAGAGCCAGGTCTTGAGGAGTCTTCTGAAGGCCAGTAGGTCTTGGGTCTGTCGGAGGTTGGTGGGGAGGGTGTTCCAGGTCTTGGCGGCGAGGTGGGAGAAGGATCTGCCGCCGGCGGTCGCTTTCCGGATGCGGGGGACTGTGGCGAGGGCGAGGCTGGTCGAGCGGAGCTGGCGGGTGGGGGTGTAGAAGCTGAGTCGTCTGTTGAGGTAGGCTGGTCCGGAGTTGTAGAGTGCTTTGTGTGCGTGGGTGAGGAGCTTGAAGGTTATCCTCTTGTTGACAGGGAGCCAGTGCAGGTCTCTCAGGTGGGGTGTGATGTGGCTGCGTCGGGGATGTCGAGGATAAGACGTGCAGAGGCGTTCTGGATGCGTTGCAGCCGTCTCAGGAGCTTAGCCGTCGTTCCTGCGTAGAGGGCGTTTCCGTAGTCCAGCCTGCTGGTGACGAGGGCCTGGGTGACTGTTTTTCTTGTTTCGGTGGGGATCCACTTGAAGATCCTGCGGAGCATTCGGAGGATGTTGAAGCAGGATGAGGAAACGGCGTTGACCTGCTTAGTCATGGAGAGGGTGGGGTCGAGGATGACCCCTAGGTTGCGTACGTGGTCGGTGGGTGGCGGGGCTGTTCCCAGTGATGTTGGCCACCAGGAGTCGTCCCAGGCTGAAGGGTTGGAACCAAGGATGAGGACCTCCGTCTTGTCCGAGTTCAGCTTCAGGCGGCTGGTCCTCATCCATTCGGCGACGGCCTTCATTCCTTCGTGGAGGTGGGCTTTGGCGGTGTGAGGGTCTTTGGTGAGGGAGAGGATCAGCTGGGTGTCGTCAGCGTAGGAGATGATGTTGAGGTTGTGCTGTCGGGCGACGTGGGCGAGGGGTGCCATGTAGATGTTGAACAGCGTTGGGCTGAGGGAGGAGCCTTGGGGTACGCCGCAGATGATCTTGGTGGCCTTGGATCGGAAGGGGGCGAGGCGGACGCTTTGTGTTCTGCCGGAAAGGAAGGATGTGGTCCAGTCCAGGGCCTTCTCTTGGATCCCGGCGTCGTGAAGGCGTGTTCGTAGTGTGTGGTGGCAGACCGTGTCGAAGGCGGCTGATAGGTCCAGGAGGATGAGGGCTGCTGTTTCTCCGTTGTCTAGCAGGGTCCTGATGTCATCGGTGGCGGCGATGAGGGCGGTTTCGGTGCTGTGGTTGCTGCGGAAGCCAGACTGGGAAGGGTCCAGGATGTTGTTCTCCTCGAGGTAGCGGGTCAGTTGTTTGTTGACGATTTTCTCGGTGACCTTCACGGGGAACGGAGCAGAGAGATGGGTCGGAAGTTCTTGAGGTCCTTGGGGTCTGCCTTGGGTTTCTTGAGTAAGGCGGTGATCTCGGCGTGCTTCCAGCTTTCCGGGAAGGTTGCTGTCTCGAAGGAGATGTTGATTATTTTCCGGAGAAGGGGCGCGATTGCTGTACTGGCTTTGTTGAAGATGTGGTGAGGGCACGGGTCTAGCGGTGAACCGGAGTGGATGGTGTTCATGATCTCGCTGGTGTCCTCGTCGTTGATGTTGGTCCAGGAGAGCAGTCGGTTGGTGGTTGTGGGGGCAGTGGTCTCGGTGGTTGCCGGGCCGGTCGTGGTGTTGAAGCTGTCGTGGATGTCGGCGATTTTGCGGTGGAAGAAGGTGGCCAGTGAGTCGCACAGGTCTCGCGACGGCTGGATGTCGTTGGTGTTGGAGCTGGGGTTGGAGAGTTCCTTCACGATGTTGAAGAGCTCTTTGCTGTTGTGTGCGTTGTTGTCTAGGCGGTCTTTGAGTGAGGCCCTTTGGCGGATCTGATGAGGTGATGGTGACTGCGGGTGGCGCTCTTGTGGGCGGCGTAGCTGTCCGCTGTCCGTTCGTGGAGCCAGATCTTCTCCAGTTTTCGGCATGTTCGTTTGGAGGCCTGGAGGTCTTCGGTGAACCAGGTGGCTTTCTTGCTGGTGTGGCTGTTGGGCGGATTCTTGAGCGGGGCGAGGGTGTTGGCGCAGTCGTCGATCCACTGTCTGAGGTTGCGGGCGGCGGTGTCGGGGTCGGAGGGTTCGGCGGGTGGGCTCAGGGTGAGGGTTGTGGTTAGCTGGTCTTCCGTGACTCTGCTCCAGCAGCGGCGAGGCATTTGTTCGGTGCGGTGGTGCGTGGTGGGCTTCCTGTAGGTGAAGTGGATGCAGTGGTGGTCAGTCCAGTGGGGTTCGGAGGTGTGGTTGAAGGAGACGTGTGGGCTTGCGGAAAAGATGGAGTCGAGCGTGTGGCCGGCGGCGTGGGTGGGTGTAGTCACGAGCTGTCTGAGTCCGAGGGTGGCGAGGTTGTCGATCACGGTGGTGGAGTTGGTGTCCTTGTTGTTCTCGAGGTGGAAGTTCAGGTCCCCGAGGAGGATGTAGTCCGTGGAGGCGATGGCGTGTGTGCTGACGAAGTCAGCGATGGAATCGCTGAACTGTGGTCGGAGTCCGGGGGGTCTGTAGATGAGGGTTCCTCTGAGGGTGGTGTTGGGATCGGTGTGGATCTGGAAGTGCATGTGTTTGGCGGTGCTGAGGGTGTCGTCGGTGTTGGTTGAGACTCTGAGGGTGTTCCTGTGGACGATGGCGATGCCTCCTCCGACTCCGTTGGTGCGGTCCCTGCGGGTGATCTTGTATCCGTCCGGGATGGCAATGGCGATGTCGGGGGCTGAAGCGGGATTCAGCCAGGTCTCCGTCAGGAATGCAACGTCTGGGGAGGTTGAGTCGAGAAGGTCCCAGAGTTCGATGGCGTGTTTGCGGGCGGAGCGGGTGTTGAGGAGGATGCATCTGAGGTAGTTGGGTTCTTTCCTGGGCGGTGGTTTGGCGGGGCGGGTGCTGGCGAAGCTGCAGTTCCGGCAGGTGAAGGGCCCTTGGGTGCGCTCGGGTGGCCTGGTAGCAGGCGTGATCTTTCCGGGGTTGAGTGCGTGGAGGGTGCTGGCGTCGTATCGGCGTCTGTTGATGTGGCGGGCGCGGGGATGCCCGGACCAGGGGTCTGGCGCTGGGCGCGGTCACATCGCGGACGGGCGCAGACGGGCTTGCCTTAGGCGCGCCTCGGCGCGCCAGCGGCGCGCCCGCTGCGCACGTCCGCTGCGCGGCACGCACAGCGGCCGCCATAAATGGGGAGGTGGGAGGGAGGAGCAGGGAATGGGGCAGCGAATGGGCAGTGAGGGGCGGGGCCGCAGGGCGCAGCGGCGGGAAACAGGCACCGAAGGGAAAACGAGCGCAATCAGGGCATCAAGGGGGCACAGAAAGGAAAAAAAACTAGCACAATGAGGGGCAGCAAGGGGGCACAGAAAGGAAAAAACGAGCACAATGAGGGGCAGCACGGGGGCACAGAAAGGAAAAACGAGCACAATCAGGGGCAGCAAGGGGGCACAGAAAGGGAAAAAACGAGCACAATGAGGGGCAGCAAGGGGGCACAGAAAGGAAAAACTAGCACAATGAGGGGCAGCAAGGGGGCACAGAAAGGAAAAACGAGCACAATGAGGGGCAGCAAGGGGGCACAGAAAGGAAAAAACTAGCACAATGAGGAGCAGCAAGGGGGCACAGAAAGGAAAAACGAGCACAATGAGGGGCAGCAAGGGGGCACAGAAAGGAAAAAACGAGCACAATCAGGGGCAGCAAGGGGGCACAGAAAGGGGAAAAAAACAGAGCACAATCAGGGGCAGCAAGGGGGCACAGAAAGGAAAAAAACGAGCACAATGAGGGGCAGCAAGGGGGCACAGAAAGGAAAAACGAGCACAATCAGGGGCAGCAAGGGGGGCACAGAAAGGAAAAAGCAGAGCACAATCAGGGGCAGCAAGGGGGCACAGAAAGGGAAAAAACGAGCACAATCAGGGGCAGCAAGGGGGCACAGAAAGGAAAAAAACGAGCACAATGAGGGGCAGCAAGGGGGCACAGAAAGGAAAAACGAGCACAATCAGGGGCAGCAAGGGGGCACAGAAAGGAAAAAACGAGCACAATCAGGGGCAGCAAGGGGGCACAGAAAGGAAAAACGAGCACAATCAGGGGCAGCAAGGGGGCACAGAAAGGAAAAACGAGCACAATCAGGGGCAGCAAGGGGGCACAGAAAGGAAAAAGCGAGCACAATCAGGGGCGGCAGCAGGGCACACAGACGGAGCTGTGTGGTGGGGGAGCGACCTACCAGTCAAGGTCAGGGGTCAGGTGATCTGAGGAAGTAAGGGTCATGTCAGTCTCCAGGTGTGAAGAAGTAAAGGACTTGTCAGTCTCCAGGTGTGAGGAAGGAAATGTGTCAAAGTACTGGTCAGAGGAAGTAAAGGACACGTCAGGTTGCAGTTTGCTGACCCTAACACCCAGGGTAACCTACATGTTTCATTCCATGGAGAAGAAGCATGGAAACTTCTGCCGGGTAAGTAACAGTTTATTAATTGGTTAATAAAACAAGAGCATTCAACAATCCATCTCAGTCCTAAAATAAAGAAACTACAAACGCATTTATCACTTATGCTGGATGGGGTCATGTATTTTATGCAAGATGCACCTGCCGCCACACACGCTGCCTCTTTTGAATTGAGTTTGCAACATTCATTCATGTGCAAACCCTGTGTTCCCTCTTAGAAAAATCGAAGTATGTGGGGGCGCAGGACAATGTCACAAATGTGGTGCCGGATTGTCCAGTTTACTGCTTGGCACATGGGACTAAGACGACATGGTTCTTGAGAACAGCGCGTGCTCACTGGAATCAAAATATGATTTCTAAAATATTGAAACAGTTTTCTCAGCTCGTTCTAATTATAAATGATTCCACAGAGGTCTGTAAAGACAGGCTCAAGAATTCATCCTGTTTCTCTAGAATTTGCGACCTCTGACCCTGCTCGCAGGCAGGTCGCTCCCCACGCTGCTGCACAGCTCTGCCTGCATTGTTTTTGCCTAATCCTGTACTTTCCCCCTGTGCCTAACTTGCTTTCTTGCCCAGACTTGTTTTTATTCCTCTGTGCCTAACTTGCTTTCTTGCCCAGACTTGTTTTTATTCCCCTGTGCCTAACTTGCTTACTTGCCCAGACTTGTTTTTATTCCCCTGTGCCTAACTTGCTTTCTTGCCCAGACTTGTTTTTATTCCCCTGTGCCTAACTTGCTTTCTTGCCCAGACTTGTTTTTATCCCCCTGTGCCTAACTTGCTTTCTTGCCCAGACTTGTTTTTATCCCCCTGTGCCTAACTTGCCCAGACTTGTTTTTATCCCCCTGTGCCTAACTTGCCCAGACTTGTTTTTATCCCCCTGTGCCTAACTTGCTTTCTTGCCCAGACTTGTTTTTATCCCCCTGTGCCTAACTTGCTTTCTTGCCCAGACTTGTTTTTATTCCTCTGTGCCTGTACTTGTTTTCTTGCCTAAACTTGTTTTTCCTTCCTGTGCCCAGTTCTCCCGCGGCCCCCGCCCGTTTTCCCGCCGCTGGGTCCCTGTGGCCCCGCCCCCTGCAATCCCATTTGCCGCCCCGCTCCCGCCTCCCAGCTGCTCCTCCCTCCCACATCCCCTCATATGGAGACCGTGCAGCGGCCGCGCCGCTGGCGCGCCAAAGGCGCGCCTAAGGCAAGCCCGTCTGTGCCCGTCCGCGCCTGGACCGCGCCCAGCGCCAGGACCCCTGGACCCCGCGAACGCCACAACGCCCGACACAGCTACGATGCCAGATCCCTCCACGCACTCAACACCGGACGATCACACACCTGCTTCCTGGCCGCCCCGAAGCGCACCCACGGAGCTTTCACCTGCCGGAACTGCAGCTTCACAAGCATCCGCCCCACCATGCCGCCGACCAGGAAAGAACCCAACCACCTCAGATGCATCCTTCTCAACACCCGCTCCGCCCGCAAACACGCCGTTGAACTCTGGGACCTACTCGACTCAACCTCCCCAGACGTCGCCTTCCTGACGGAGACCTGGCTGAACCCCGCCTCGGCACCCGACATAGCCATAGCCGTCCCGGAAGGCTACAAGATCACCCGCAGGGACCGCACCAACGGAGCAGGAGGAGGAATCGCCATCGTCCACAGGAACACTCTCAGAGTCTCGACCAACACCGACGACACCCTCAGCACCGCCGAACACCTGCACTTCCAGATCCACACCGATCCCAACACCACCCTCAGAGGAACCCTCGTCTACAGACCCCCCGGGCCCCCACCACAGTTCAGCGACTCCATCGCCGACTTCGTCAGCACACACGCCCTCGCCTCCATGGACTACATCCTCCTCGGGGACCTGAACTTCCACCTCGAGAACAACAACGACACCAACTCCACCACCCTGATCGACAACCTAGCCAACCTCGGACTCAGACAACTCGTCACAACACCCACCCACTCCGCCGGTCACACGCTTGACCCCATCTTCTCCGCAAGCCCCCACGTCTCCTTCAACCACACCACCGAACTCCACTGGACCGACCATCGCTGCATCCACTTCACCTTCAAGAAACCCACCACGCACCACCGCACCCAACAGATGCCCCGCCGCTGCTGGAACAAAGTCACCGAAGACCAGCTAACCACCACCCTCGCCCAGAGACCACCCGCCAACCCCACCGACCCTGACACCGCCGCCCGCAACCTCAGACAGTGGATCAACGACTGCGCCAACACCCTCGCCCCGATCAAGAAACCCTCCAACAGTCACACCAACAAGAAAGCCAGCTGGTTCACTGAAGACCTCCGGGCCTCCAAGCAAACCTGCCGAAAGCTGGAGAAGATCTGGCTCCGTGAACGAACACCGGACAGCCACGCAGCCCACAAGAACGCCACCCGCAGACACCATCACCTCATCAGATCCGCCAAAAGGGCCTCCTTCAAAGACCGCCTAGACAACAACGCGCACAACAGCAAAGAGCTCTTCAACATCGTGAAGGAACTCTCCAACCCCAGCTCCAACACCAACGACGTCCCACCCTCGCAAGACCTGTGCGACTCGCTGGCCACCTTCTTCCACCGCAAGATCGCAGACATCCACGACAGCTTCAACGCCACGCCCGCCCCGACAACCACTGAGACCTCCGCCCCCACGACCACCATCCGCACCAACCGCCTGCTCTCCTGGACCAACATCAACGACGACGACACCATCAAGATCATGAACACCATCCACTCCGGATCTCCATCAGACCCATGCCCACACCACATCTTCAACAAAGCCAGCACAGCCATCGCACCCCATCTCCGGAAAGTCATCAACACCTCCTTCGAGACAGCAACCTTCCCGGAGAGCTGGAAGCATGCCGAGATCAACGCCTTACTCAAGAAACCCAAGGCGGACCCCAAGGACCTCAAGAACTTCCGGCCCATCTCCCTGCTCCCGTTCCCAGCAAAGGTCATCGAGAAGACCGTCAACAAACAACTGACCCGCTACCTCGAGGAGAACAACATCCTGGACCCTTCCCAGTCCGGGTTCCGCAGCAACCACAGCACCGAGACTGCCCTCATCGCCGCCACCGATGACATCAAGTCCCTGCTGGACAACGGAGAAACGGCAGCCCTCATCCTCCTGGACCTGTCAGCCGCCTTCGACACGGTCTGCCACCACACACTACGAACACGCCTCCACAACGCCGGGATCCAAGAGAAGGCCCTGACTGGACCACCTCCTTCCTCTCCGGCAGAACACAGAGCGTCCGCCTTCCCCCTTCCGCTCCGAAGCCACCGAGATCATCTGCGGCGTACCCCAGGGCTCTTCCCTCAGCCCAACTCTGTTTAACATCTACATGGCACCGCTCGCCCACGTCGCCCGTCGGCACGACCTCAACATCATCTCCTACGCCGATGACACCCAGCTGATCCTCTCCCTCACCAAGGACCCCCACACCGCCAAAACCAACCTTCACGAAGGAATGAAGGCCGTCGCTGAATGGATGAGGAACAGCCGACTGAAGCTGAACTCAGACAAGACGGAGGTCCTCATCCTCGGATCCACCCCTTCGGCCTGGGACGACTCCTGGTGGCCGACCGCACTGGGAACCGCCCCAACACCCACCGACCACGCAGGCAACCTAGGGGTCATCCTCGACTCCACCCTCTCCATGACTAAACAGGTCAACGCCGTCTCCTCCGCCTGTTTCAACACCCTCCGCATGCTCCGCAGGATCTACAAGTGGATCCCCACTGAAATGAGAAGAACGGTCACCCAGGCCCTCGTCAGCAGCAGGTTGGACTACGGAAACGCCCTCTACGCAGGAGCCTCGGCCAAACTCCTGAGATGGCTCCAACGCATCCAGAACGCCTCTGCACGCCTGATCCTCGACATCCCTCGCCGCAGCCACATCACACCCCACCTGAGAGACCTGCACTGGCTCCCGGTCAACAAGAGGATAACCTTCAAACTCCTCACCCACGCACACAAGGCACTCCACAACACCGGACCAACGTACCTCAACAGACGACTCAGCTTCTACACCCCCACCCGCCAGCTCCGCGCCGCCGACCTCGCCCTCGCCACTGTCCCCCGCTTCCGAAGAGCGACCTCCAGTGGCAGATCGTTCTCCCACCTCGCCGCCAAGACCTGGAACACCCTCCCCATCCACCTACGGCAGACCCAAGACCTGCTGACCTTCAGAAAACTCCTCAAGACCTGGCTTTTCGAGCAGTAGCAGCATTCCCCACCCCAGCACCTTGAGACCCTCACGGGTGAGTAGTGCGCTTTACAAATGATATGATTGATTGATTGATTGATTGATAGAATTCACCCTGCAGCCTACAGTGCTCCGCAGAGTTGATACAGGTTTCATTTTGTCACATACTTTCTTATGGCTTTATTAGTCTTTGTATAGGGCGAGTTATGTTTCCAGACTTGTAAATATTGTGAATCAGGTGAGTGGACCTGAATTTGTATAGGCCCCTCAGCGTGTCCTTCACTGTCCCTCATCATCGGTGAGGGCCCCGCCTGGATCCACCATGGTTTCGGCTGCAGCCGGGATCAAACGCCCAACTATGGAACCCCATGTGAAAGAATGGTCAGGACGGGCCTTCTTCAGGACAAACCACCTGACAGCCTCAGCCTTAGGGAGTGCTGTGTCATGGCTAGTGTGTGGAGTATGAATGAATGAAAGGCCTATGTGGCACAATTGTTACCCTAAAGGCTGTCCAGGCACTAGTGCTTAATTTGTAAAAGAATAAGTTCCAGGGTCCAAAGCTTTTGTTCACAAGCCTGTGCCTGGTGCTATCAAAGGTCAGGTGTCAAATTCCACTTCATGTCTCTGTCACCCTTCCGAGGCACTCCCTGCCACAAAAATGAGTCCCTGTGGGCCCCACCGGCTCAAATTAAGCACTGCCTGTCTCGTATAGATGAGGCTGAGAGAAAGTGGTTATGCCAGCTGGAAGAGCTATGTTTGTTCTTCTACGAAGAGAAAACAATCTGAAATGTGAATAGAGAGATGTAGGAAGCTGGCTCTGTATATACTATACCAAAGTAAAGTATAGTGTGCACAGAGTCCAGTGAATCCCAGAGGCTTACAGAGGCTAAAGTAGATAATACTAAAAGCCCTATTTGTGGTATGGTGGTCGAGCAGTTAGGCTTATCAGAGAGCTGTATTAAGCATTTATTGTACACACTCAGGCAAGAAATGATAGCACATGCTCAAAGACTGAATCCAGGCCAATTGTTTTATGAAAAAGTTATTATGCGGTTATTGTATTTCTAGAACCAACAAAATACTCAGTTGTAGGTCAAGAACAGTTTTCAAAGTAGAAAGACTCTTAAAAATGCAGTAGGAATAGTTTTGCAAAGCAGTAGAAATGCTTTACAGTCTTGGAGATACTTTTGTATTGTCAATCAGAAACAGTGACACTGGGTACTTGAAAAAGGTAGACAGTTGTATGTAATAGCTAGAAGGAAATACAATCCTAAGGAAGGAAAACTTTCTTTTGCAGTCTTCAAGGGTTAAGACCAACACTGGGCAAGGTTCAGTTTAAGGTGGGTACTGCACCACCAGCGGCACTGTGGCAGCCAGGTGCAGAGGTCACTGTGCCCACTGTTAGTCAGTGGAGACTGGGGGCACCAGAAGGGGTGCGGGATTCAGAATCTACACCGCGGCTGCCAATACCGGCAATTATATTTACCCTTGCGGTCAGCGGAGAGCAATGGATATGAATGGGAGTCAGTAGACAGCCAACACCGTTACCGCCGCGGTCATCATCATGAAGTCACTGTAGATTGAAGGGAGGCACCGCCAACCCACCAGTCGCGGCTGTGGAGATGGAGATGCGCTGGGGATGGAGGAGTTCTGCCGACATCAGACTGCCAGGGAGAGGCCGTGGTCGGACAGGCGGGGCAAGAGGAGGTCGAAAGGGCCACTTGCTTGAGGGTACAGGCTCTCAGGAATGGAACTGTGATCCCTCTAGTTTGTGGAGGCCGTCCAGATGCGTGCTTTCTTCTTGCAGGGCAGAGTCGCATCTAAACATAGGTCGGTCCTCTACTACTGCGGTCTTGGGGTTCTTTTGCAGTAGTGAGTTGCGTCAACAGAAGCTTTGGTCCTCAACTATTGAGGTTCTTGTACCAGTGGACGCTGGGGACTAGAGCTTCAAGCCCAAGGGGAGGTTCTTGGTGTTTTGGCGAAGGCTAAAGGTCTCCAGGGTTTCTTGGAGGCCTTGCAGGGTTTCTGGAAGGAGAGCAGGTCCAGTTGTCGAACCGGTTACAGTTGGCGGGGTTCTTGCTGAGTTCTGTCTGAAACAATCTATTTGCTAGTCTGGCAGCAGTCTTCTTCCGTCTTCTTCTTTGGCCCGTTGAACCTGAGGATCAAGGTTCAGGGGTGCCCCTAAATACTGAATTTACGGGTGTCACGGGTACTGGCAGATGGTAGCCAAGGGGCTACTTGCCTTTAGGGTGACTTCACCCTTAGAAGGCCCCCTTCCTTTGGTGAGGGGGCAACCCCCTAACCTGATTGGGTAGAATTCTTCTGTTCAAGATAGAGGATTTCCTAAGAAGTGGGTCACCTCTGTCCAGGGCACCTTATGGGTGGTACTGACAGGACACACCTTCCTGACTACTAATTTTCCCGCCGATCTTGCCTCGAAAAAGTGGGGCTTGGTCAAGGGGGCGGGCATCTCCACTAGGTGGAGAGGCCCTCTCTAGCATATCAAAGGGCAGGAAGCCTTTGAGGCTCACCGCCCTGAATGCTGTTCGTACTTGGGGGTAGGTGTGACGCACCTCCACCCCAAGCAGCCTTTGTCTCTGTCCCACAGGGGCACAAGGGCTCCCACCTGAGGGGGTCAGAAACGTGCCTGTGTGTCGCAGGCTGGTGCAGACCAGTCAGCTGGACACAAGGGAGCTGGTTGTTTATCAGGGGGCATCTCTAAGATGCCCGCTGAGTGCATTTTGTAATAAATCGAACACTAGCATCAGTGTGGGTTTATTATGCTGAGAAGTTTGATACCAAACTCCTTAGCATTCAGTAAAGCCATCATGGAGCTGTGAAGTTTGTAATGACAACCTCCCAGCCCACGTACTCAATATGGCTTCACTGCACTTACAATGTCTGTGGATGGCACAGACACTGTAGGGGCGCATTGCTCATGCAGGTATGCCCTCACCTGTGGTATAGTGCTCCCTGACTTAGGGCTGTGAGGCCTGTCAGAGGGGTGACTTACCCATGCCACAGGCAGTGGTTGGTGGGCATGGCACACAGGGATGTGGGCCATGCCGACTCTTAAATTGTGACTGCACCAAAACACACAGTCTGCTATGGCAGTGTGTATGTGTTTGGTGAGGGGTCTCTGAGGGTGGCACAATACATGCTGCAGCCCTTAGAGACCCTCTCTGGTCACCAGGCCCTTGGTACCACTGGTACCTTTTACACGGGACTTACATGTGAGCCAGAGGTGTGCCAATTTTGGAAAAAAGGTACAGTTTTGGGAAGGAATACAGGCCCTGGGAACCTGATTGACAGGGACCCAGGGCACATTCAGTCAAAGTGCAACAGAAATCTGGGAAAAAGTGGGGTTTGGTTACTGCAACAGAAACCCACCTTCCAACAAGAGAGGAATCAAACTCCAATGCTATGCTGCTAGGAAGAGGAAAGAGCGTCCTTCAAGATGGGCCCACTTATGGTGGGCAAGGAAGATCATGTTGGCAATGGCACGACGCAGGGTGGGTGAGGAAATATACAGGAGAAACTTCCATTTCTGATAAGTAGGTCCAACACTAAAGGGATTTGAAGAGAGAAAGTTTGGCTGTGTGAAGCCAATACGATTTCTTCAGGTGGGCAGAGATGGAGGTGTGAGGGGGATTCCCAGATGAGGCAGGTGGTAGGATTCTGGTCATGATAGAGGTGGGTGAGAAATACACAGAATGCCAGTGTAGAGCGAGTTTGCCATAATCTGGGTGAGAGAAGGCCAGGACGGCGGTTTTACTGATTGAAAGAATAATAATGGGAATCATTTGATGGAAGCATGAGGCAACTACTCAACCAGTTTTGCTGAAGAAATCTCCAAGATTTTTAGTAGAAGAAACAGGAGTTGGAGTAGAACCAACTTCAGGGGGCAACCAAAGAAAGCAGCAGATGGAAGTATGAACCAAAAAGATAAGGACTTCTGCCTTCTTGCTACTGAGATGAAGGCAATTTCTTGCCATCCAGTTAGCCACAGTTAGCCACTGATATTTAACAATATCGGCACGTTCCTTGGGCAATCTTGATATTGTCATTGATGGAGACGACGATTTGAGTATTGTCTACATAGGACATCAACTCGAAGCCAAAAGATCTAATGAGAGATTGAAGCGGACACATGCAAAAATTGAAGAGTAGAGCTAAAGGGAGACCCCTGTGGGACCCCATGAACAACTTGGACGGGCAAGGAGCAGAAGGGGGGAAGATGATTAGTCTGAGTTTTATTTAAAAGCAAGGAGTGGAGCCAAGAGAGGACTTGTTTACAGATACCGTTAGTGAGAAGGCCAAAGATGAGAGCAGCATGAGAGACCATGTTGAAGGTCCCAGAGAGAATCCAGTAGGATCAGGTGGTGGAACCACTCCGATCCAAAAGTGACCTTAGGCTCTTTCACATGTCCAGGAGGGCAGGCTCTATGCTGTGGCAAAGGTGGAACCGAGACTGAGCGACATCAAGAAGATGATTTACCTACCAATATCTGGGGAGCTGAGCTTTGATCTCTTTCTCAAGAATTGTGATGGGGAAGGAGAGGAGGGTGATGGGATGGTCATTGTTCAGGATAGCAGGGTCTGCAATTGATTTTTAAGTAAGGGAACGACTAGCACCTGCTCCAGGTAACAGGAACCAAGGCTGAGCTGACCGACAAGTTACAAAGCTCAAGCTCAACGGGTGGATGGTGTTAGAGGTTAAGAACAAGGATTCAAAGAAGAGAAGGTTTAATAGAGGCAAGAGAAGTTTGTATAACCTCCATTGTGAGTACAGAGAACTGAGCAAAGGCAGCCTAATTCAGAAGAGCAGGGGGAGTGCATGGAAAATAGTAGCCGATATTGTGAGTAGTGAAGGTAGAGTAGATCTTAGTCACTTTCTCCTGAAAACAGAGGAAAAATTCAGGAGATAATTCCAGAGAAGGGGAGGGCATGGTTATTGCCAGGAAGAGGAATACAGAGTTCTTTAACAATGGAGACGATTGTGCAAGAAGGGTTGATAGCAGACTCTCTTCTGGACAAGTAATGAGTAGAGTAAACTGAGCCTACTATTTTTAATAGCTGATTTATAAATTTGTTTATCAGCACTGCTATAATGTTTCTTCCAGTTGTGCTCAAGCATTTTCGAGGGGTCTTTGGCCATGGAGAGGTCAGCATTTTACAATGGGGCACAGGGAAATTTAAGACAAGAGCATGTTGCAGGGATTTTGCTCTGGAGCAGAACTATGCTTTGCACCATAGAACATCAGCACATAGGGACTGAGTCACCATACCACCTCAGTATCTATGAGCCCGAGCCCAACTAGCTATAGTGCCTTACTTGCCCTCCTGAACTCACCAGAGAAACAAGTGAATTGACACCCCAGAACACAACCCTCTCGACCCTCTCAGGGTTCACGGTAACAAGACACACCCTTTCACTCTCTCACTCATACTTGACCCCAATAAGATTAACAAGCAACACAAAGGAAGTTTATAATATTTAATCTATTGTGCTCTAAGATGCAGTATTTGTGCCACAATCAGAAAACAAATGCATATCAAAAATATTGCTAGCATGGTTAACAGACCATATGCTATAAAAAGCCAAGTCATGTTATAAGATAGATTAGCCTAAACCGCCACCCCCCTTTCCTAATAAAGCTAAATTATTATGTACAAAATATCACCGGGATTATTGGTGGACCCAGCACCTTAGCACACATAGATGGAAGTTCTACATCTCAACTGGTGCAGCAATCTTGTCTCAAGACCTTCGTTTTCAGAGTGTGTTTTGAGAACTCCTGTCCTCAGTTATATGACAAGACATGTTTCTCACAAACAGCAGCTGCATCCTCATGTTATGTCTCGGTACTAGTGCCTGACCAGAGAAAGTAATTAGGGACATTGTTGTTTGACATTGTCTGCAGTGTTCATACTAAATCCCAGGAAAAGAACAGAAAACTAAAACATCTGCAGGTTCTGTGTGAAAATACAGTGTGGCACAAAAGCAAATGTGTTTATATAGTAACATGTGCAAAGGAAAAGTGGCCTACAACGTGCAGAATTAGGCTGGTGATGGAGCAGGGTAAACGAAAAAATGTAACCTCCTAATATTTATGTTGAATAATTAACACACAGGTTCGTCTCAGTAAATAACCAACCATGTATGTCTCATGATAAGGGTTATGGATAACACGCTATCTGGCACACGCATCAACCGAAATATTGGTCGCAAACGGGCAGATTCTGAGAATCTGCCCCGTTGCGACCAGTATTTCTGCATTTGGGATGCATCATCCCAAATGCAGATATCGCAATTTAAGGAATCGCAAAATTGCTATTCCTTAAATTGCAATTGCATTTAAGGAATCACAAATTGAGATTCCTTAAATGCAATGCATTAAAGTTAAAAATTTGCGATTTCGCTAATAGGGGAGCAAATTACCATGAAGTTAAACTGCATGGTAATTTGCAAAAACTTTGAAAAATGCACTAAAGTTCATTTTTCAAACTTCCATTTTACACACACAGATGCCCTTGGGGCATGTGTGTGTGCAAGATGTACTCATATGCAGATTTCAGGGGTGCAACAGGGTGTCCTTTTGACACCCTGGCACCCTTGAAATAGCTCCCGCTATTAGCCATTCTTTAATAGCAAATCGCTAATAGTGAATATCTTCCCATTCATTCCTATGGGCCTCCTGGCCCATAGGAATGAATGGGTGGTTATTCCTTAATTGCGACTCGCAATTTGCGAGTAGCAATTAAGGAATGTTTAGGAATCGCTATTTATTGAGCGATTTCTACATGCATAGGCAATTGCGATTCTTAATAGCGATTCCTTAATATTAGCTATTAAGGAATCGCAATTGCCTAGCTTGATGCATGTGCCCCTATATCCGTGCAAACTAATTTACTTACATTTGTTAACGTGGATAACATAAATCTAATGATTTGCGTACTAATTAGAATAATAATTGCATGATTTGTGCTTGAAAATAAACTGTGTGGTGGCAAAGTAAAGCGGTTGGTAAGTAAGAAATAGCTTTATATGTCGCTTTTTGCTAGGTAACACTTAATTGGGGTACGTAGAATGATGGGAGGGAAACGAAAAGGCTTATATTCTTTATTCTTAACTATGTTCTGTTTATCTTTATAATATAGTTCGCTTAGGCCTGTTGTGCCGCGATGTAAAATGGCTGCCGAGGCAAACAAGCTAGAGTACGCAGGCGCAAATGGTTTCCGCGAATGAGAAAGGCTGTGAACAGAGGGATTATGTGACCGTCCCAAAGCCTAGGATGGAAGCTTGGTCAAGGCTGCGATGACCTTATTATACAAACGTGTGCCAAAGAAGGACATTGCAAAAAGCGTGAGAAGTTGCAGTGAATACGTGAATAAACAATGAACTGTTCAACTTAAAGTATCAGAAAAAGGATACAGATAGAGACCAAAGTGCAGATGGGTAATGTCATGAACCCGTGAGAAACGACAGAAGTATGAACTTTCCACAAAGAACTGATTGGAGCAAGGATATTCATAATGAGATGTATACTGACCCCAAATGGACCAATTAGAGAGAATCTCGCCCCCAAAGATGTAACATTTTCACTTAGTAAGCTAGTATTAGGGTATAAGAAGACCTACTCTGAGGGAGGGGGGATCTGATGCTACTGCTTTTTGCTGGTGTTGTTGCTGCGGGAGCCGCTGTTTTATAATTTTATTGAGCACGAGACGCTGCTGATGGAGAAACCTTTTTCCTTTAATAGATTTTTCCATTTTTAATATTATTAGACCTTTTATTCTTAAATACTATAAGGGAAAAGAACTGGATTGTGGCGGGAAACACCATATAGGTGATCCGTCGAGAAGGCCTGTTTTACAGGACAGATAGACAGTTTTTCTGGAGTTCTATGCTGTGATCTGAATTCATTGCTGTGACGAAACTTTGTTTTTCCATCTAATAGGTATGCATTGCAACTTAAATTTATTCTTATAATGATGATAAATGTATTAATCTGAATAATAAATTTGAAACTTATTCATGCTTCTAAAAATTAGATAAACTTTATTATCTTTAAACCAATGAGTCAGTGGTTCTTTAGCTCAATGATAAATATAAATGTTTAAAGGTTTATAGTGATTGAGCTGGTCTTAATCACCATCAACTGATTCCTACTAGTTGGTCCATCGACCAATGAGCGGAATACCTTACGGTTTGAGAAGTATTATGTCGTTTTAAAAGGTATCCCGTCTCCTTCCAGCAAATCATTTACTGTTTTCTCCTAATTAAAACGGATGAAATCCAGGGAATATATGAGAGAGTGAATGTTTATGCGGTGTTATGGGCCCCACCGTCATATGGATATAAGTTGTGGAAAAAGGGATATTTGTACCTGGACGTCCAAAGCATATAGGAGAAGACATTTTATTGATAGCGCTGGATCAGATTTCTTGGTAGCAGAGTTATGGTTACTATAGATTAGTTTGGTGATTATTGATTATCGATTATTGATTATGTTTATGTATAACACTTCATGTTGTATGGTATTACGTTATATGTAAGTCAAAGGTTTTGAAGCTTCCAGGAAGTAGGAAGTGGACACGTGTGGCAAGAGAAGTCACACGGAATAGTGCATTGTCTGAATTCATATTGGTGATAACACAGGTTGTGTTATGATAGGGACATTTTCCGTATCAAAGGTGTGTGAGTGAAATAGCAACCGGTTTTCTTGTGAAACTCTGGCCTTAATTCTCAAGAGCAGTGTAGTCTCCACATGTGTTTTATCCCCAGAGAAACGGGTTTACTCATTGCTTGAAAGAAGGGTAAGGTAGAGGGAAGTGCTACACTTATCGAACAAAACTGTATTCTTGCGAGATAGAATAAAACTGTCACTTTTGTTAGCGAAATCAGACAATGGAAATGTGTTTTGTATGTCGTAACTAACCAAGAACAGTTGAAAAATAAATTGCCGATAAATTTTGTAAAGGAGGGGTCAGGAGCAGAACTGACGTTGACAAAAGCCGCGCTGGGATTGGACAGTGCACTAGTTATACAGAAGACGCTCTGATTGGTGCGTTGGTGTGAGACGCGCTAGGATTGGTTGAATAAGCTGTGACGTAGAAACTGGATTGGAGCGTTGGTGTGAGTCGCGCTGTGATAGGTCTGAATAACGCATAGAGAACAGTGTTGAATTGCGGACTTTGAGAAAGGAAAAGAGATCGTGAATTATGGCTTATTATGAGTATGGTAGAGAGAAAACGTCGCGGATGGCGAAAGTTAAGAACTTTTTTAAGACAAAAAGGTATTGACTAGAGAGGGACAAGTAATTCCTCCGCCGAAGTCACCAGCTTCGCATATGATGCTGAAGTACGGATATCATACCTGCATATGGTTAGAAAAGTGGACTAAATATACTCAAAATGATGGAGCATTAGCATTTCCTGAGAATGGTTCATTTAGTGTAGATGTACTTCGGAATTTGAGGGAGAAGATGACGATGCTTGAGCCTAAACCTAGACCAACACAGTTTGAAGCTTTAAGTGAATGGGAAGATGAGATGTATGAACGAGAAAGATTCAGAGGATTAAGAAATCATGAGTTTGTACCCAGAAGGTTATGGGGAGTGAATCATGAGGACACAATAAAGCGTTGGAGATATGCTAATATGACAGGAGGTTTGTTTCCAGCTTTTACAGTTGAGGAAGAAGCAAAGAGAAAATTTACAGAGAAAAAGAAGCATTTAGTTATTAAAAGGTACGGGTATGGTGGTAGTGAGACGGAAGATGAATTGCTGGAAGATATTTTAAACAGAAACCCACCTCCATACCAACAGAATTCTGCGGTGGTGACACCTAATGCACCGCCAATGGAAACTGGGAGGAATAAAAATCCTGAACGGAGAGATGAGATAAATAGGTCACAAGATCAATTGAAAACCCCACAAAGCGAGAAAGTTGAAAGTGACAATACAACTGAATTAGCAAAAACCACGAGAGAATTGACTGAAAAGATAAGAGAATTGACAATGAATATGGAAGCTGTAACTGTACCCGTAACAATATGAAATGAAATGAAATGAATGAATGAAATGAAATTTGTACTTGTAAAGCGCACTGTTACCCTAGGGTGTCCTGGCGCTGCACGCATACCGCTGTGGAACCCTTCCTGTCTTTTCCCTGTGAAATGTCCACTCCTGGGCACCCCCAAGGTGAAGCCAGGCATCCCAGCGCTGGTGGGGCCGTTGTGGAGATTAAGCAAGCTATTGCCCAGAGTTGCAGAGTGGGACCCATGATTAGAATAGGCACCGAGGCGAGAATTATCAGGTCCGAGGAAATTGAGCCCAAGACCCGCCGAGGCAGGAATTGAACCCTGGTCCCGGGCCAGATCTCTGCCTCAGGGTCTGCCGCTCTAACCATTGAGCCACAATTCTCCACACAATAGGTCCAGTAATACCAGTTTTTGAGAATCAGAAGATAGAAGAGCATTCTTTAGTCATTCCTATGAATTCAAATTTGCAAAGAAGAAAAGAAGGGATGGAATTAGACAATGAAAGGGCAAGAAATCTGGTTAGTTCATATAGACCAAGCCCACCTACTAATTTGATGGTAAATGAGAATGAGTTTAGGAGGATTCCTATGGGAACTGAGCCTGCGTCAGAGACACCAGAAAGAAGTAAAAATTGGATAGAATTAAATAGTACACCTGTAGGTCCGACTCCGGATGAATTGAATGAATGGATGAAAACCCTGAAAACGAAAGAGACAGAATCAAAACCATTAGATGTAATTAGGTTAAAAATAGATATGGAAGAATTGATCTTAGGGACAATTGGTACAGAAAAATTGAAAACTTATCAGGATGATGAGATAATGTTCTTATGTAAGAGCATTACATGGAGAGCTAGAAATTTACATGACAAATTAGAAGAAACAGCAAATGAACTAGGAGTAGAATTTGTAAAGGTGAGAAGTTTGCAGAAACCATATAGAGTAGATTTTTGCGAGAAAGATATAGAAAATTTAAACACATCAGGACGGTTAACCCAAATAAAAGAATTAATTGTTTTGCTGAGAAAATGGGGTGATGTGGATAGATGGAGAAGCAGGTGGACTAAAAGGAATGAGAAAACAACCGATAAAGCGTCTTTGGCTTTTGCGGTGACAGACAAGGAATCAATTGTAAGGGAGTACCCGATGAGAGAAACTCCAGGAGGTAGTTATGTGCATGTCCCATGGTCTAGACAAGATATACTGTCATTTACAAATGACTTCCCGAAATTAAGAGAAAAACCAGTAGAATGGTACAGACAAGTAGAGAGGTTTGTTAAGGTTTCAAAGGTGTTATGGATAGATTTGGATGGATTATTTGACATAGTAGTACCAGCTGATTTATGGACAGAATGTAAGATTACTATTGATTGGCCAACTGTAGAATATCCAAGAGACGCTAAAACAGGAGCGCCAGGACCAGAAATGATGAGAAAATATGACCAAGTTATTACCTTTTTGAAAAATAAAATCCCACCCAAAGAAACGGATTGGGTAAAGATTGACAGAACCACACAGGAGAGTAAGGAATCTGTACATGCGTACTATGAAAGGCTACTGTTAGTTTTTAAATAGTATAGTGGATACGAGACACTAAATGAAAAGGACATGAGCCATTTCGTATATAGGTTTGTTTATGGGTTAAAACCGGAGATAAGTGAAATGATTAAGCAACATATGATTTGTTGGCAGAATATCACGATAGACGAGGTTTTGAGATATGCTAAATACTGCAGTGATGACATTGAGAGTAGACAGCGTAAATTGAAAGAGAAAGCAAAGTGGGCACAGGTGAAAGTTGCAGAAAAACAAGAAGCTCAATTGAATAATCAAGTTAATGAGGCAGGACAGACGAAATCCAGACCAAATATAGGTAAAGGAAAAGGTCAAATGAGTATAGAAGAGGCAAAGAAAAAGTGGCCATGCCACAACTGCGGAAAATTAGGACATTGGAGAAACGAGTGTAAATTCCCTCCAAAAACTAATGCGGAAAATCAATCATTGAATCCACAGGTGCAGAGTGAGGTGAGTTACCAACAGCTGCAGCAACCACAGGTAGTTACTCAGCAAAGTCAGGTGCCTCAACCACCACTTCCCAAGAGTGTAAATCCACAGAGATACAGTGCAGAAACAGGATTCTACGGAGGAGAGCAGGTAACACAATTGCCGCGCGCAGCTGCCATATCTCAATACTGGTTACGACAGGATGGGAATGAGTCGGATGAAAGTTTATGACGGTGCCTAGGAGAGAAGGAAGAGTGCGTGCTTGGCGCAACTCTAGAGGTAGATCAAGCAGGTCCATTTGTGGATGGAGAAGTGAATGGTGCAAATGTAACATTCCTTGTGGACACTGGAGCTACCCGTTCCACTGTTAGATCAGTGGAAATTCCAAACCTTCCTCTCTCAGGTGAAAATATCCAAGTCGTGGGTGTTTCGAATCAGCAAATTAGGGCGCCTCTTACCAAATTAGTGGAGGTAAAGATTGGGCCATTCAGTGATATGCACCGATTTGTGGTGTGTGATTGCAGTCCTGTGAACCTATTAGGACGCGATCTACTTTGCAAGATGAACTGCACCATCTATTGTACTCCAGATGGGATTGCATTTCAAACCCCAGATGAAGATGTACTCTATAAAATGACATTGGTAAATTTAGAGTCAGAAGTGAGTGAGTTGTTCCCTGTGTTTGACGTAGAAAAAATCCCAATTGAACTGAAAGAAACGGTGAAACAGGAAGTGTGGGATTTTACGGATGAAGATATAGGGTTAATGAAAGGAGTAGACGCTGTTAAAATCTCTGTAAAAGAAGGAACAAGTTACCCAAATACGCCACAGTATAAATTGACACCAGAAATAATTGAAGGAATAACACCTGTAATAAATAAAATGATTGAACAAGGAATTCTGAGAGAAATAATGAGCAGCCCATGTAATTCACCTATAATGGGACTGAAAAAGCCGAATGGAACATATAGAATTGTACAGGATTTGAGAAAGGTAAACAAAATTGTTGTGCCTTGCTGCCCAATAGTACCAAACCCTGCTGTAATTCTATACCAGATTCCACGCGAAGCAGAATGGTACATAGTTGTTGATTTGTGCCATGCATTTTTCTCTATTCCATTACATCCAGATAGCCAGCCATTATTTGCGTTCAGGTTCGGAGAGCGTATTTTGGCATGGTGCCGAATTCCTCAGGGGTATACAGAAAGCCCCTCGATCTTTAATCAGATTCTAAAGAAATCATTGGAAGATTTAAAAATGCCAGAGAAATCCGTGATGGTTCAGTATATTGATGACCTATTGGTGGCATCAAAAACAAAGGAAGCATTTGTTACTGACACAATTGCTTTGCTGAATCATTTAGCAAAAGGAGGACATAAGGTGTCCCCATCAAAATTACAGTTTTGTCAACAAGAGGTCCAATATTTGGGACACAAGATTGAAAAGGGAGTGCGAAAGGTAACGACTGAAAGGATAAAAATAATTCAAGGAATGAGAGCTCCAATGACACAGAGAGAAGTAAGAATGTTCCTAGGAATGGTTGGATATTGTCGACAATGGATAAGTGGATTTTCATTGATTGCAAAACCATTACAGAGATTGACAAAGAAGGATGTTAAAGATCCTTTTGAAATGAATGATGAGGAAATGAAAGCATTCAGAGAACTAAAAACAAAGCTGTGTGAAGCCCCGGCATTAGGAATGCCTGATTATGAAAAAGATTTTGAGTTGTATTGTAGTGAAAGAGATGGGTGTGCGTTTTCAGTCCTAGTGCAGAGACACGGAAACATGAAAAGACCGATTGCATATTTTTCAGCTGTCTTAGACCCAGTAGCAAAAGCGTTGCCTGGATGTTTGAAAGCAGTTGCTGCTACTTGTGTAAGTCTGGAGCAGAGTGAAGGCATTGTGATGGGATATCCACTAAGAGTATATGTCCCTCATTCTGTGGAAATTCTTTTGACAAGAACCAAAACCCAATATATGACACATAGTCGGCTGACTAGGTATGAAAAAGTAATTTTGAGTGCAGACAATGTCACCATTGACAGATGCATAAATGTGAATCCTTCAACATCATTGCCAGATGAAGAGAGTGTGATTGAAATGGATGAAGTTGATCATGATTGTCTGAATGTACTTGAATATTGTACAAAACCGAGACCCGATATACGGGATGAGCCTTTAAAGGAATCAGATTATATTCTGTTCGTGGATGGCTCATGTTTGAGAACGAATGATGGAGTTCTGAGTGCAGCATATGCAGTTTGCACCGTAGCTGCTGTAATGGAAGCATCTTGTTTGAGAGGGATACGTTCTGCTCAAGTAGTGGAGTTGATTGCTCTAATTCAAGCATGTAAATTGGGAAAGAATGTCCGAGTCACAGTAATCACGAATAGCCAATATGGCTTTGGAGTGGTTCACGATTTTGGGCAGATCTGGTCCCAGAGAGGTTTCTTGACGTCTGCAGGAACCCCAATAAGAAATGGTGAATTTGTGAAAAAGTTGCTTGAGGCGATACAGCTGCCTAAACAGATTGCGGTGGTAAAGTGCAATGCACATGAAAATGGGGAAGACTACATAACTGTCAGCAATAAGTTTGCTGATGAAATAGCTCAGTACTGTGCCAAAAATGTAGTCTCATTAAACAGAAACCAGAGAGAGAGCATATTTCATGTCCGTTGCTTTTTACTAACCCTGTCGAGACATGGGATGAGGTGAGACAATTACAGGAAGCAGCAGATGATGAGGAAAAAGATAGCTGGATAAAAGCAGGATGCAGAAAACGGGAGGAAAATGATGTTTGGGTTTACAGAGATGAAAGACCAGTTATGCCTGATAGCATGATTTCTGACATGGCACGGATGTACCATGGACAAGCTCATATTGGGAGAGATGCAATGATCAGACTTTTTAGGCAAACATGGTATAATCCAAAATTCAGAGCCATAGCTGAGAGTCTTTGTCAAAGATGTGTTATCTGTCAACCGCTAAATCCAGGAAGAAAGACAGTAGTGAGTCTAGGAACAATAGGACGAGAGGGAGGTCCTTTCACGAGAATGCAGATGGATTTTATAGAAATGCCCCCAAACAATAGACTAAGATACGTTCTTGTAGTCGTCTGTTTGTTTTCTCGTTGGGTGGAAGCATACCCGACCAGAAGGAATGATGGAATCACAGTAGCTAAACTAATGCTGCGAGAATTCATTCCAAGGTATGGTTTTCCAGTAACGATTGAAACAGATAGAGGAACACATTTTCAAAACGAATTGATTCAACTGATTTGTGAAGCACTTAGTATTAAACAGAAATTGCACTGTGCATACAGACCAGAGGCTTCTGGAATAGTAGAGCAAGTGAATGGAACAATAAAGAACAGGCTAGGGAAAATGTGTCAAGCCACAGGACTCAAATGGCCAGATGCCTTGCCATTGGTCTTAATGACTATCAGAAGCATACCTGAAAGAAAGACAGGACTTAGTCCCCACGAAATAATCATGGGACGAGCAATGAGGCAAGCACATGTACCTGTCAACAAACTACTGACTATAACTGATGATCTCGTGTTGGATTATTGCAAAGGATTGGCTGATGTAGTACGTTCTGTGTTTCATCAGGTTGGACCGGATGCGACCACTCTTGAAAGAAAACCAGCTCATGACTTGAATCCAGGAGATTGGGTCCGCATAAAAGTCCACCGAAGAAGAAACTGTTTGGTTCCTCGCTGGGACCAACCACGACAAGTGATCCTGGTGACAACAACTGCAGTCAAATGTGCAGGAGTAAAACACTGGGTACACGCCAGCCACACCATCAGAGTTCCAGATCCTGAAGCTCGACCTGTGAGTCGACATCTGGAAATATCAAATACCAGTTCAGCATCTGATGCAGAGGAAGAGACGAACAGGGCTCCAGAAATTGAAGATCGACCTGTAAGTCGACATCTGGAAGACCCAAGTACAAGTGTAACGACAGGAGGAGAGGAGGAAATAGCAAAAGTTCCAGAATCTGAAGATCGACATGTGAGTCGACATCTGGAAATATCAGACACTAGTTCAGCATCTGATACAGAGCATTCTGACGGTGATGAAAATCTGAAAAGAGATTGGAAATTTGATAGCATAAAAGAAGAAATTGAGCAAAAAGATAGTAACAGTGAGCAACCAAGTACAAGTTATGGTGAAGATCCTTCAGAAATTATATTAATAGACGAAGAAGGGACAGTTTCAAATAGAAAGGTAGAAGAATCGGAAGACCCCCGAGGAGCAGTAGGGACAGATCGGCGAACAAAGAAACAGGGAAATTCAGAAACAGATAGAGAGATTGACATAAATTCGGAAGAACCTCGAGGAGGGACAGAAGTAGGTGATCAAAGGAAAACACGAGGAAAATCAAAAACAAATGAAGGAAGTGAAATTCTAAAAATTAAGATAAGAGACAATAAAGAAAGGACTGAAACAGAGTCAGAAGAAAGTGGAGAAGAAAGAAACCAGAACCTAGAGTCGAGAAAGAGAACTTGGAGAACAGAAAGAGAGGAAAAAGAAAGTGAACCAAAAGGCCAAGAAAAGGAGACAATTGGCCCCACGAAGTTAAGAGATTGAGATACAAGATCATAAGGTTAGATGGAAAGAATGCAGAACAAGTAAATGAAATAACAAGTCAAAAGGAGCAAGAAAGACAAGGAGGAAAACACTTGCAGAAAACAAAAAGAGTGAAGAAAGCTAATCTAAAGTATAAATCGCCTGAATGGCTATACATTGCGTTGACTGATATCAAAGAAGAAGAGATCACTCACGAGAACCCGGAACAAAGCTACAATTTAATGGGTGAAGGTGAAGTGCAACAAATTTAAAGAAATTTGAACAAATTTCTACCGGACTGGACAAAACACTGGATTTGACAAGAAAGAGTTCTGAAAAGAACTAAAGAAAGTACCAAACAAGACAAAGTGAGAGCGTAGGGTGGCTAAGAGGTCATTTCTGAGGTGTGGTGACACATTTTCTGTACATATTATAAGATAGGTAATAGAACAAAATGGTAGATACTAAAAATAGAACATGTAGATGTGAGTTCTTACGTAGATGGTGTAAGATGTGCTTCTTTTGTACAGGATTATTAATGACCGTATGGATTATTTTAGCAATCACCATTCCAATTAGAATAGCTGTAGAAGAGACGTCTATATTAAAGAATAACACAGAGATAGAAAAGGGAGCTAACATGCAGGAAACAGCTATATTAAAAAGTAGTGCAGAGTTACATAAGGACAAATCAATAACAGATTTTTCAAAAAATGTTTTTACTAAATTATTATATGAGTATGTAGAAACAATGGATGTGAGAGATTGTTACGTTTGTATGCAATTGCCTGCGTCTGTTGCAGAAGGTGTGACCTATCATCACCTTCCTTTGACATATGGAATAACATGTAGTGTTTTAGCAAGTCTATTTTACAAGACAGGAAGATTAGAATATTATTATACTGATATAGATAAGATTTTTGCAGAGATTCCTATAATTTCTGAACTAAACAAAGTGAAAGAAGCAAGAACGTTTGGTGAATTTTTCATAGAAAATAAAATTCTAACATTAGATGATATAGTTAAAAACAACCTTACCTGTGAGTTAAGGAATGAAGAAAAGGTGTTTTTAGAAATGGTCGAGGATAGAAGAGTAAAATTTCAGAGAAAAGTGATAGAAGAGACAAAAACACCTCTTTGGGCGTTTGAGGAAGAAAATCATGACAAGAAAAAGACAAATGCAGCTATTTCTCTGGATTGGCCTCAACAGGGAAGGTTGTGCATTAGAAGAAATAGAACAAGATATGACAACTATTTCGTGGGTTCCAGTGATTGCCAAGACAATTATAACATTTTAGGAGGTTGGGGATTCAAAGGGGAAAAGATCCAATATTTCCTGGGATCTATTATATTTGCGGTAACAGAGCTTATTACAGGTTGCCAGACCATTGGTATGGATCATGTTACTTAGGCCTGGTCTTTCCAAAGATTTTTCATGTAGATAGAACAGAAAAAGGAACACACGAAATAGTAAAGACATTTACACGTAGGAAAAGGGAGAGCTTTTCAGAAATAGTAGGTGATATTTTTGGAGCATTGATACCAGCAGTGGGAATAACTTTGAATGCATTTAAAATGCGGAAGTTATCCACAGTAGTAGATCGTTTATCTACAGATACTGCTGGAGGGTTCTTGATGGTAAATACCGAAATGGTTGCCATGAGAGCTATGGTGATGCAAAATCGACTTGCCCTTGACATTCTTTTGGCAAAAGAGGGTGGAGTCTGTGGAATGCTGAAAGTCCAACATTGTTGCACTTACATTCCAGATAAAAGTGAAAATATACAAAAGTATATTAAGAATATTACCAATTTGCACAAAGAACTTGATCCACTGGAGGTTGAAAATGCATTGGGAAAACTTGGTAAGAGTTTTTCCTCAGTAATAAATTGGTTTACTAGAATGAGTAGATTAGTAATAGGGAAAATCATAATAATAGCGACCATAATAGTACTAATAGTCCTAGTACTAAAATTGATTATTGTATGTATAAAGAGAAAAAAAGACAGAATAAAATAGAAAAGGAAAATAAGATAAATAAAGAAAGAGAAAGAGAGATGGGTGAAATAGAGCTAGAAGAAATAAAAGAAAACATGTATAAGAAAACAAAGAGACAAGATGAAAGAGATACAGTTGTGTAAACTAACAAAAACAAACTGGACAAGAAATATGCTATCTGACAAAATTGTGTAACATGGGTTTTTGTGGTGATATTAAAAATCACCAAAGGGGGAGTTGATGGAGCAGGGTAAACGAAAAAATTGAACCTCCTAATATTTATGTTGAATAATTAACACACAGGTTCGTCTCAGTAAATAACCAACCATGTATGTCTCATGATAAGGGTTATGGATAACACGCTATATCCGTGCAAACTAATTTACTTACATTTGTTAACGTGGATAACATAAATCTAATGATTTGCGTACTAATTAGAATAATAATTGCATGATATGTGTGCTTGAAAATAAACTGTGTGGTGGCAAAGTAAAGCGGTTGGTAAGTAAGAAATAGCTTTATATGTCGCTTTTGCTAGGTAACACTTAATTGGGGTACGTAGAATGATGGGAGGGAAACGAAAAGGCTTATATTCTTTATTCTTAACTATGTTCTGTTTATCTTTATAATATAGTTCGCTTAGGCCTGTTGTGCCGCGATGTAAAATGGCTGCCGAGGCAAGCAAGCTAGAGTACGCAGGCGCAAATGGTTTCCGCGAATGAGAAAGGCTGTGAACAGAGGGATCATGTGACCGTCCCAAAGCCTAGGATGGAAGCTTGGTCAAGGCTGCGATGACCTTATTATACAAACGTGTGCCAAAGAAGGACATAGCGAAAAGCGTGAGAAGTTGCAGTGAATACGTGAATGAACAATGAACTGTTCAACTTAAAGTATCAGAAAAAGGATACAGATAGAGACCAATGTGCGGATGGGTAATGTCATGAACCCGTGAGAAACGACAGAAGTATGAACTTTCCACAAAGAACTGGTTGGAGCAAGGATATTCATAATGAGATGTATACTGACCCCAAATGGACCAATTAGAGAGAATCTCGCCCCAAAGATGTAACATTTTCACTTAGTAAGCTAGTATTAGGGTATAAGAAGACCTACTCTGAGGGAGGGGGAACTCTCTCCTTTTGATGCTACTGCTTTTTGCTGGTGTTGTTGCTGCGGGAGCTGCTGTTTTATATTTTTATTGAGCACGAGACGCTGCTGATGGAGAAACCTTTTTGCTTTTAATAGATTTTCCATTTTAATACTATTAGACCTTTTTATTCTTAAATACTATAAGGGAAAAGAACTGGATTGTGGCGGGAAACACCATATAGGTGATCCGTCGAGAAGGCCTGTTTTACAGGACAGATAGACAGTTTTTCGGGAGTTCTATGCTGTGATCTGAATTCATTGCTGTGACGAAACTTTTTTTTCCATCTAATAGGTATGCATTGCAACTTAAATTTATTCTTATAATGATGATAAATGTATTAATCTAAATAATAAATTTGAAACTTATTCATGCTTCTAAAAATTAGATAAACTTTATTATCTTTAAACAATGAGTCTGTGGTTCTTTAGCTCAATGATAAATATAAATGTTTAAAGGTTTATAGTGATTGAGCTGGTCTTAATCACCATCAACTGATTCCTACTAGTTGGTCCATCGACCAATGAGCGGAATACCTTAAGGTTTGATAAGTATTATGTCGTTTTAAAAGGTATCCCGTCTCCTTCCAGCAAATCATTTACTGTTTTCTCCTAATTAAAACGGATGAAATCCAGGGAATATATGAGAGAGTGAATGTTTATGCGGTGTTATGGGCCCCCCCGTCATATGGATATAAGTTGTGGAAAAAGGGATATTTGTACCTGGACGTCCAAAGCATATAGGAGAAGAAATTTTATTGATAGCGCTGGATCACTGGCATAAGCAAAACAACAATGCGCCATACAGGAAATAGATGACAAATAAAAAGACTTCAGCGGGTTGATAGCATCGAGGGCAGAGGCGATCCAGGTATTGTCGATGTCTAAAACGGAGACAAGGTCGAAGGAGTGTGCTCAAGGGATGGGAGTCAGCGTTGAGGTGAGATTAGCCTGGTTGACCATTAACCATTTCTGGAAGGAATTGTGGTAGAGTGACTCAAAGGATTAGTATTGTTGTGCAGGGGAATGTATGAGAACATGATGCCGAAATGGTCCATACACATAAGCGGAATGGGGCAGGAAGTCTGAAGATTATGAAGTTTTGAAAATAGGATCCAGAGTATGACCCTCTAAGAATGGGCACTGATGGGGGAGGGGGTATCAGATGGTCCAAGACCTCTAAAGAAATATTAAGATAACCATGGATCCGGGTGTCAGTAAATGAGATAGGGCCATACTAAAGTTTGTGTGAGGCCCTGGGGGCCACTGGGTGGGGCATGAAGGTGGTATTGCCCACCCCAGTTACAGAAGTGGAATGGTTTAGTTTGAGGGTAAAAAGACCTTCAGCAGTGTGAAAGCATTCAGTTTTTATAAAAGTGCAAGAGAACGTGGTACGAAAAATAAAAGCAAGGCCACTGCTGGCTTTCAAAGGATGGTTATGGCACAGTGACTGCCCGCGATAGGCAAGGAGCTATAAGGGTTAGATGACTCCCACAGCCAGGTTTCATTTAGAAACAAGGAGTCTGACTTGTGGTAGTTAACGAAGTCATACATCTTGAGTTGATGCATGGACATTGATTTGATGTTGAGAGAAAAGCATTCGACAAGGAAAGGCACAGGATGGACTACCGGCGTGAGAGTTGTCCCTGGAGACTGAAGCAAGGGGAAGAAGCCCCCAGTGGTAAAGCTGCAGAAGCGGCAAGGAAAATTGCCTAGAGTCATATTAGCTGAGAAAGGTGGATAGAGGCTTACCTTACTCGGGGTAGTGAGGGATTTGAGGACAGCAATCAGAATAAGTGAGGCGTAGGGAAGTATTGGAGCTAGGATTCCAGAACTGGTTGCACTCCGTGTGCGAGCGGGTGCGATGGACTTGCCTTTGGTGTGCCTTCACAGTGTTATAGGCACATCCACTGTGCCGAATTACAGTGATATCCCGGCACTACAGATGTGAAAGTGACATTGGTAGAGAGCACGGATGGACCCTTCTTTCTGAGTTGACAACTGCATCTGAAAAGCCTGTGGTTCTGGCAGCAGCTATAACAAAGAAAAAGGTGACTCCCGGGGATATAAAATGACGGTTCTTATAGATTTTAGAGGGGCTCAGCACAAGAGACAGGAGCTTGAGGAGGCCCATAATAACTTTGTAGCAGCTGCAGCAGAGACCTCAGTTAGGCACCCAGCAAAACTAAGGTAGACTCTTGAAGGGAGAGATCATATGTTTACTGACCCTGGGGGCGGTGCAATGTCATTAGGAACATGGTACTTAATCCTTGAGCTTAGGAAGAAGCTTTTCCAGACCTCTTGTATACACTTTAGTATATAGTTGTTGAGCTTTCGAGACCTCTTGTACATACTGTAGTATATACTTCTTTGTGGGCTTACTGCTTTTCATTGGTTTTATTTCAGTGTCCTTTAAAAATCCTTGCTTGCTAGTGGTCAATCTTTCCTATTTGTCCCACCATTTCAATCCATGGAGCAGTGTCCCAGTACTTGTAACCTTCCACTTTTCTTACTGTAGCATCTGTTTAAGGACTCCTTTAATCTTTCTCTAAGAGCATTTGACCAGAGTACTCAATGTTTTCAGTTGCTCTGAGCTCAGACTTCTGTTCATTCAAACAGGGCTATAATTCTTATCTTCTCGCATCTGCTGCGCCCTACTCCGCTCTGTGTGCCTGCAGAAGTACTTATTTCCCCGTGCGATCCCCTCCTCCCGACCCTGCTTTACCCATTTTCTTAGTAAGCGCTGGTGTGTCTAATCGTCACCAGCTTAACATCCCTTTAACTCTGGGTGGAGTCCTCCTGGCCCGCTCCTCCGATTGGCCGGTGCCTATGCCTTTAAATCCTGACTTCAGCACTACGGCATTGAGATTTGACATCCTCTTTGACCACTACCTCCTGTAGTCAGAGTAAGGCCCAGGTCAGGCGTGCTTTTTATTATGTAAACACATTCTGCTACTGTAGTGTGGGTCTTGCTAAAATCACGGGGCTTGGGGCAAAGAGCCCTAGTTGCCTTCACCTTGTGATGGCCCTGGAACTTGACTGGTAAAATAAAACCGCCTTTCTTCGTCCTGTAGCCCATATGCAACAGTAAACAGGTAGACGCAGCAAATTTACCTCCAAATACTAGAGGCAAACATTCGGTTCTGCTTTCACATAGTTGAAAATCTGCTTTCTTTCAAGTAGTTTAAATTCTGCATGCCAAAATATTAAAAAAATTAAAACTTAGATCAAATATAGGAATAGTACGCGTTAGCAAGCAAGTCGGGAGTAAACGAAATGGGAGTTTAGACAAGCCTCCATCTCCTTCTAAAAAGACCAGTGTGCATTAGCCAGGACTGCTGATGAGCTGCAGACAGGAGTGAGCCGACGCGGCGCTGAGCGGGAGTTTTATTGAGAACAAATTGCATGTAGAGATCAGAGCCTTTCATAAACCACACAGATACCTCATCTGTGTCCTTTCAAAGCGACTATCATGTGACTCATCCACAGGGACAGCAGAAAGAGGACAGGGCTTCGGAAGTGCAGGTGAAAATGTTACTCAAATGCTTAGTCAGGGATAATACAAGAGAAACTGTGTACGACCCGGAGCGGAGTTACAAGCACACGGACACAAAGAAACCTGCACTAGCCGGAAACGTGCTCGCCATTAGCTGCAGATAACACTAAAAGTGTTTACCTTCATCGGCTGTCAGAAAGTGAGAGCGGATACAGCGAACCGCTCGCTGCAGGCCCTGAACGTTTTACACAGGAAGTGACGTCTTTCAATATTTTCTTTGGCATTAAGTGTTACTGTGCAGTTATTCTTACTAACCAGTTACTGATCACCCATAGGCATATTGCTGCAAATAAATAAGATGCATGTTATATGCGAGAGGCAGTGTTAATTTAAATATATTTTATAGTTCTTTTGCATTTTATTTTTCAGTTGAAAATCATCCATTGACAGCCCCATTCCAGTGCTCGACATGAACTTTTTAAAGTGCAGGACTCACTGCATCAGAGTACCTGTCTGCTGTCCTCTTCAACTAAACTGCTGCATACCTCCCGAGAAGTGCCGGTGCACTCCCTTCCATATTAGAGGCGTGCTGGTACTCAGTACCTGTCAGTACCACAACATTTAAACGACTGCCCTTTTCTTAAGACCATGGCTGGGTTGGCTTGAATGCTGTCCTATGAGACTCATTTTATTTCTTGATAAAACTCCAAACAACCCTGAGCATCCTTGAGAGCCCGGGAAAGAGTATTACAAACCAAAAGGGGTATCCGTGTGTCTCAAAGTATACTAGAACAAGCCGTTCTAATTCAACAGAGAGCTCGCATATATGAACAAACACCATGTGACTTTGTCAATAATTAGTCTGATAATAAAATTGAGTTTATAAATCTTTTACATATCAAACTTAGGCCCTCATTATGATGGTGCCAGACTCACTGCGGTGATACCGGGAGAGCCGAAATCTCCAAAGCTGCCTGGTATCCCCACACCAAATTCTGGCAATTACATTTTTACCGGAATGGGGACTAACTGCAGGGACCCGGCAACATTGGGGCCTTTTCTGTGCAGTTTTTTGCGGATTCCAGAGAGAAAATCACTGACATTTAGGTGGAAAGTGTCTGTGTGAGGTCACAGAGGGAGTGAAAGGATTTCAGCTTGCGAGTTTCTAAAACCGCTTAGCTGTGCACCCGCAGGGGTTTTCAGGTCGAATGGGACGAGAGACTCGTGTCTAATCTGACTCGCAATGCACTAAAAGAGAGTGTCGCACTTTACTCAAACTTACACTGAATAAAAGGCAGTCTTGGGTACCCTGGAGAGCCTGGGTGAAACAATCAGGTTTCTGTAATGTGTTTAGCGGTGAGTGCGTGGACACAACTCAACCTCTTCTAAAATTAGAGGGATCCAAGTGCAAGCCTTTCCTTACCCACTCATTTAATAAAACTCAGATAGAATTCATAAAAACTTGATTAGCAATGCATACATTTTGTGGATATGTTACTGATGAGGTTAGCAAGTGTACAATGTACTAAGGGTGAGGAGACCCCATGATTGTGAAGAGAAATGGAGACCTGGTACTTCATAAGGTAGCATGCTGATAATTATTCCTGTCTGGGCGCATCTGCGTCCAGTACAATACACAAACCTCTAGGTGCATTAGGATATTAATCAGTTTTTATCTGCATCAATTCAAATGTGATATCATCAATTGACAGATCTTTCATTCGTGGTGACGTCACCAAAGAACAGGCAATTAAAAAAGTTACTGTGTCATCCCCTGCGGGTATGGTACCATAATGTCATAACCAAGATATAATCTGAAAGAAATATTGTGTCTTAAATTTCGTTTATAAAAATATTTTCCCATTGGAGTTAACAATAGAAAATCTACACCCAATGGAGTGACAGTAAACAGGACACAATATTTAGGTGGGATGATATTGTCTCAAATGATATTCAAGCATCCCACCTCTCTTCCCCCAACCCTCAGTTGCTCCCAGTGTATATAGAAAGGCCAGAAACTTGCACACCTATAAATATCACCTTGGCATAAATGCTGCAGTAGGTTGAGTAAAGCTCTTTATTGGGGGTCATCAGAACCAATTCACCAGGTGAGAGGGCTGATGCAGAAGGCTTGGCATTATCATCTTTCCACATGTCCTCAACAAAGAGATCAAACAGTATCAACCTCCAAATACATAGGAGCAAAGTTGTCACTCCACACTGCAGACTACACCCCTGCTACACATCTGCTTTCAGGAGCAAACCCAGCCAGCAATCCACAGACAAACGCTTCGAGATGTAGAAAGAGTCCACACAGTACAGTCATCCTCACCTCCTCTCCCACCGGGCACCAGTGGGAGAGCAACAGGTCTGCGTTGGTTCCTCCTTGCTTTCTTCATCAGACTTCCCATGCCCCTCTGGTCCCAGACTGAACCTGAAGCAGCCAGGCACCCGTACCTCCTGCTCATCGCCTCAGAAGAATGCCATGTCAGTACTGCACGTGGTGTTCTGCGGCATACAACCAGGTCAACGCAGGCAATGCTATTTCATCCTAATATATAAAAAGTACCAGGCCCATGACAAGGGCACTCACTCCCCAGGAAATTATAAACTGATGTAACCCTAGTCTTGGAAACTTGCTGATTTTGTTTGCTCTCTGTGTTACATGAGTTAGGTGAGTTTGCTTTTTCTACCTTACTAGATGCTCTAAAACTATCTAATTAATTGCACATAGGTATAAGTAACTGTGTGTGTCTGGTTAACACTGTTTCAGCTTTCTCCATGAGGACAGTTTCATGGCTCATGAAGGAGACACCTCATGGGAGTAACCAGGGGGTGCATATAGTAAATTACTGGGTCCCTGGTTTCTCCCCATTGGCTATCTCTCCGGACTGGGGTCTTCCCAGTTAATTCCCACATCAGTTGGAATTTATAATTAGGTTGATTCCAAACAGTGTGTGCCAATGTGATGCTGCAGTGTGAAGCTACCTCTATGGCTAAGGAATTTATTATCTATGTTTGGGTGTCTCACATACTAGATAAATCCTCATTTGGAAAAGATTAAGCATTTCTTCTGTTTAAAATGAGAGGGACCAGTGCATAACTTTCTCGGTCATGTTGTTTAGCACATATTAAAATCATGAGACTTGTAGAACTTTAGAGAGGGGGAAGGTCAATATGTTTCACTATCTACATATTTCTGACAGGTGCCTCAAGACCTAAGGACCTCTGCATTTGTAATCAATGATTCTGGGCGCTTGTTGATCCTCCATCACGTCAAGGTGGATGACGCGTCACAACTCGACCTAGGGAAGTCAGCAGGCGGTTCATACTGAGACTGCTCCAGAAGGAGCATTCCCAGTTCACCAACCTCTTCTGCAGTTGCAGCTGACCAGCACCTCCTCTCACTCTTTCTGGCTGGCAGGAAATGGCTGCCATAGGTTACCAGAAAGGATTTTAGAGTCATCGTAGTGTAGTGTAGCGTAGTAGTGTTGAGAAAACAATGCCTGTAAACTTAAGGACTAGAACATAGGGGACAAAAGAGACCCATTTCTATGTCTGTTTTATTTACTTTCAGATCTGGGAACCAGCAGGGCATGCCTCACATAAAGCCCGGGTCTTATTAGATACAGCTGTGTACTGTTTGTGTGCTGTTTGTTGTCAGCAATGTACTCCACAGAGTTGACACAAATAGTCCACACTATGGCCAATGACTTAAGGTCATTGCCATTGCCAGTGCTGCTTCTTTGGTGCGCTGTGTCTTTTCCTGGTATTAATGTTGGTTTCACCCATGCTCCTTAAACTTTTACCAAGGCAATACAAAAGGGGATGATGGACGGAACGTTTGAGCCAATCAAACACTCACCCCCAGTCAACTGATCTGGGTTTAATCCATCATCATTCTTTAGCTCACTCCACCACCCCAGTTCAGACATGGCCATATGCAAATCAGTCTGACCCTGTGCCTCATGGGAACAGTCCAGCCCGAACTGCCAAGCCATGTCTTCCCTGGACCGGAAACAAGCATCCTAGGACCGGTTTCTGGCATTCCAGCCGTCATCAGCCAGGCTTGCTTGAATCCAGTGGCAAAGTGAGCAAGGGACCCACGTCTGGGCATACCCCGCCAACTTAGGGGCGAACAAAGCGATACAAAAGGGGATGATGGACGGAACGTTTGAGCCAATCAAACACTCACCCCCAGTCAACTGATCTGGGTTTAATCCATCATCATTCTTTAGCTCACTCCACCACCCCAGTTCAGACATGGCCATATGCAAATCAGTCTGACCCTGTGCCTCATGGGAACAGTCCAGCCCGAACTGCCAAGCCATGTCTTCCCTGGACCGGAAACAAGCATCCTAGGACCGGTTTCTGGCATTCCAGCCGTCATCAGCCAGGCTTGCTTGAATCCAGTGGCAAAGTGAGCAAGGGACCCACGTCTGGGCATATCCCCGCCAACTTAGGGCGAACAAAGCGATACAAAAGGGGATGATGGACGGAACGTTTGAGCCAATCAAACACTCACCCCCAGTCAACTGATCTGGGTTTAATCCATCATCATTCTTTAGCTCACTCCACCACCCCAGTTCAGACATGGCCATATGCAAATCAGTCTGACCCCTGTGCCTCATGGGAACAGTCCAGCCCGAACTGCCAAGCCATGTCTTCCCTGGACCGGAAACAAGCATCCTAGGACCGGTTTCTGGCATTCCAGCCGTCATCAGCCAGGCTTGCTTGAATCCAGTGGCAAAGTGAGCAAGGGACCCACGTCTGGGCATACCCCCGCCAACTTAGGGCGAACAAAGCGATACAAAAGGGGATGATGGACGGAACGTTTGAGCCAATCAAACACTCACCCCCAGTCAACTGATCTGGGTTTAATCCATCATCATTCTTTAGCTCACTCCACCACCCCAGTTCAGACATGGCCATATGCAAATCAGTCTGACCCTGTGCCTCATGGGAACAGTCCAGCCCGAACTGCCAAGCCATGTCTTCCCTGGACCGGAAACAAGCATCCTAGGACCGGTTTCTGGCATTCCAGCCGTCATCAGCCAGGCTTGCTTGAATCCAGTGGCAAAGTGAGCAAGGGACCCACGTCTGGGCATACCCCCGCCAACTTAGGGCGAACAAAGCGATACAAAAGGGGATGATGGACGGAACGCTTGAGCCAATCAAACACTCACCCCCAGTCAACTGATCTGGGTTTAATCCATCATCATTCTTTAGCTCACTCCACCACCCCAGTTCAGACATGGCCATATGCAAATCAGTCTGACCCTGTGCCTCATGGGAACAGTCCAGCCCGAACTGCCAAGCCATGTCTTCCCTGGACCGGAAACAAGCATCCTAGGACCGGTTTCTGGCATTCCAGCCGTCATCAGCCAGGCTTGCTTGAATCCAGTGGCAAAGTGAGCAAGGGACCCACGTCTGGGCATATCCCCGCCAACTTAGGGCGAACAAAGCGATACAAAAGGGGATGATGGACGGAACGCTTGAGCCAATCAAACACTCACCCCCAGTCAACTGATCTGGGTTTAATCCATCATCATTCTTTAGCTCACTCCACCACCCCAGTTCAGACATGGCCATATGCAAATCAGTCTGACCCTGTGCCTCATGGGAACAGTCCAGCCCGAACTGCCAAGCCATGTCTTCCCTGGACCGGAAACAAGCATCCTAGGACCGGTTTCTGGCATTCCAGCCGTCATCAGCCAGGCTTGCCTGAATCCAGTGGCAAAGTGAGCAAGGGACCCAGGTCTGGGCATACCCCCGCCAACTTAGGGCGAACAAAGCGATACAAAAGGGGATGATGGACGGAACGCTTGAGCCAATCAAACACTCACCCCCAGTCAACTGATCTGGGTTTAATCCATCATCATTCTTTAGCTCACTCCACCACCCCAGTTCAGACATGGCCATATGCAAATCAGTCTGACCCTGTGCCTCATGGGAACAGTCCAGCCCGAACTGCCAAGCCATGTCTTCCCTGGACCGGAAACAAGCATCCTAGGACCGGTTTCTGGCATTCCAGCCGTCATCAGCCAGGCTTGCTTGAATCCAGTGGCAAAGTGAGCAAGGGACCCACGTCTGGGCATACCCCCGCCAACTTAGGGCGAACAAAGCGATACAAAAGGGGATGATGGACGGAACGCTTGAGCCAATCAAACACTCACCCCCAGTCAACTGATCTGGGTTTAATCCATCATCATTCTTTAGCTCACTCCACCACCCCAGTTCAGACATGGCCATATGCAAATCAGTCTGACCCTGTGCCTCATGGGAACAGTCCAGCCCGAACTGCCA
This sequence comes from Calotriton arnoldi, assembly GCA_963921515.1. Taxonomy (NCBI): domain Eukaryota; kingdom Metazoa; phylum Chordata; class Amphibia; order Caudata; family Salamandridae; genus Calotriton; species Calotriton arnoldi. Next base: position 83,647 of record CAWUFW010009161.1, read on the forward strand.
AGCCATGTCTTCCCTGGACCGGAAACAAGCATCCTAGGACCGGTTTCTGGCATTCCAGCCGTCATCAGCCAGGCTTGCTTGAATCCAGTGGCAAAGTGAGCAAGGGACCCACGTCTGGGCATACCCCCGCCAACTTAGGGCGAACAAAGCGATACAAAAGGGGATGATGGACGGAACGCTTGAGCCAATCAAACACTCACCCCCAGTCAACTGATCTGGGTTTAATCCATCATCATTCTTTAGCTCACTCCACCACCCCAGTTCAGACATGGCCATATGCAAATCAGTCTGACCCTGTGCCTCATGGGAACAGTCCAGCCCGAACTGCCAAGCCATGTCTTCCTGGACCGGAAACAAGCATCCTAGGACCGGTTTCTGGCATTCCAGCCGTCATCAGCCAGGCTTGCTTGAATCCAGTGGCAAAGTGAGCAAGGGACCCACGTCTGGGCATATCCCCGCCAACTTAGGGCGAACAAAGCGATACAAAAGGGGATGATGGACGGAACGCTTGAGCCAATCAAACACTCACCCCCAGTCAACTGATCTGGGTTTAATCCATCATCATTCTTTAGCTCACTCCACCACTCCCAGTTCAGACATGGCCATATGCAAATCAGTCTGACCCTGTGCCTCATGGGAACAGTCCAGCCCGAACTGCCAAGCCATGTCTTCCCTGGACCGGAAACAAGCATCCTAGGACCGGTTTCTGGCATTCCAGCCGTCATCAGCCAGGCTTGCTTGAATCCAGTGGCAAAGTGAGCAAGGGACCCACGTCTGGGCATACCCCGCCAACTTAGGGCGAACAAAGCGAGTACAAAAGGGGATGATGGACGGAACGCTTGAGCCAATCAAACACTCACCCCCAGTCAACTGATCTGGGTTTAATCCATCATCATTCTTTAGCTCACTCCACCACCCCAGTTCAGACATGGCCATATGCAAATCAGTCTGACCCTGTGCCTCATGGGAACAGTCCAGCCCGAACTGCCAAGCCATGTCTTCCCTGGACCGGAAACAAGCATCCTAGGACCGGTTTCTGGCATTCCAGCCGTCATCAGCCAGGCTTGCTTGAATCCAGTGGCAAAGTGAGCAAGGGACCCACGTCTGGGCATACCCCGCCAACTTAGGGCGAACAAAGCGATACAAAAGGGGATGATGGACGGAACGCTTGAGCCAATCAAACACTCACCCCCAGTCAACTGATCTGGGTTTAATCCATCATCATTCTTTAGCTCACTCCACCACCCCAGTTCAGACATGGCCATATGCAAATCAGTCTGACCCTGTGCCTCATGGGAACAGTCCAGCCCGAACTGCCAAGCCATGTCTTCCCTGGACCGGAAACAAGCATCCTAGGACCGGTTTCTGGCATTCCAGCCGCCATCAGCCAGGCTTGCTTGAATCCAGTGGCAAAGTGAGCAAGGGACCCACGCCTGGGCATATCCCCGCCAACTTAGGGCGAACAAAGCGATACAAAAGGGGATGATGGACGGAACGCTTGAGCCAATCAAACACTCACCCCCAGTCAACTGATCTGGGTTTAATCCATCATCATTCTTTAGCTCACTCCACCACCCCAGTTCAGACATGGCCATATGCAAATCAGTCTGACCCTGTGCCTCATGGGAACAGTCCAGCCCGAACTGCCAAGCCATGTCTTCCCTGGACCGGAAACAAGCATCCTAGGACCGGTTTCTGGCATTCCAGCCGTCATCAGCCAGGCTTGCTTGAATCCAGTGGCAAAGTGAGCAAAGGGACCCACGTCTGGGCATACCCCCGCCAACTTAGGGCGAACAAAGCTGATACAAAAGGGATGATGGACGGAACGCTTGAGCCAATCAAACACTCACCCCCAGTCAACTGATCTGGGTTTAATCCATCATCATTCTTTAGCTCACTCCACCACCCCAGTTCAGACATGGCCATATGCAAATCAGTCTGACCCTGTGCCTCATGGGAACAGTCCAGCCCGAACTGCCAAGCCATGTCTTCCCTGGACCGGAAACAAGCATCCTAGGACCGGTTTCTGGCATTCCAGCCGTCATCAGCCAGGCTTGCTTGAATCCAGTGGCAAAGTGAGCAAGGGACCCACGTCTGGGCATACCCCGCCAACTTAGGGCGAACAAAGCGATACAAAGGGGATGATGGACGGAACGTTTGAGCCAATCAAACACTCACCCCCAGTCAACTGATCTGGGTTTAATCCATCCGAACTGCCAAGCCATGTCTTCCCTGGACCGGAAACAAGCATCCTGGGTCCGGTTTCTGGCTATTCAGCTGTCATCAGCCAGGCTAGCTTGAATCCAGTGGCAAAGTGCTTGTTTCCGGTCCAGGGAAGACATGGCTTGGTAGTTCGGGCTGGACTGTTCCCATGAGGCACAGGGTCAGACTGATTTGCATATGGCCATGTCTGAACTGGGGTGGTGGAGTGAGCTAAAGAATGATGATGGATTAAACCCAGATCAGTTGACTGGGGGTGAGTGTTTGATTGGCTCAAACGTTCCGTCCATCATCCCCTTTTGTATCGCTTTGTTCGTCCTAAGTTGGCGGGGGTATGCCCAGACGTGGGTCCCTTGCTCACTTTGCCACTGGATTCAAGCAAGCCTGGCTGATGACGGCTGGAATGCCAGAAACCGGTCCTAGGATGCTTGTTTCCGGTCCAGGGAAGACATGGCTTGGCAGTTCGGGCTGGACTGTTCCCATGAGGCACAGGGTCAGACTGATTTGCATATGGCCATGTCTGAACTGGGGTGGTGGAGTGAGCTAAAGAATGATGATGGATTAAACCCAGATCAGTTGACTGGGGGTGAGTGTTTGATTGGCTCAAACGTTCCGTCCATCATCCCCTTTTGTACCCCTTAAACTCTTAGGGCCTGAGTACGATCTCACTAGGAAGGCCTCCAGACGGATTCCGGAACAAGCAAATCCGATTTGGAGCCTATGTTTCCGACCGAATCGTCCCCCGTTCCAAATGACCAAGTACGATGCAAAGATCTCATCCGCGTCACCGAATCGTTTCCGAACCTGATTTTGTCAGTCTGACTCGTTCGCAGCCAAATCGTGCCACGCAATGAAGCTGGCTTCCGAACAAGCGAGTATGATGCACGATCCGGACAGCCGTATCAACTCGGTCTCAGCGAGACGAAAAGGCTGTGGGAATCAGACTTCGAGGGGATGTAGCAGGCCCCCTTCACCAGGGGCCCTCCTAATCTGACCCGTGAGGGTACCCATGGGTCCCCCCTTTCCATGCATGCACAGTGTGTCGGGCACCGTGGGGTGCCCGCCACAGGGTATACGCTTTTCCCCACCCACCCCTTTTTGCTATGGGAGCCTGTGTACGCGTTCAGTATACACTCTCCCATAGAGTTCAATGGGAGTCCAAGCGAATCGAGTCAGTCACCATACGGGTGCATCGTACTCGGTTGCTCGGACTCGCAGAGCACAATTCGCTAGGAAAGCCCTCCGGATCCGAGTCGTACGGAGGGCTTTCCTAGCGAGATTGTACTCGGGCCCTTATTGTTATTTCTCCACTATATGTCCTGCCTTTACCTTCTATTTTTTACTTGTTCTCTCTCTTCATACCATTTCATACTTGCCCACCATTCTGTATACTTTACTTTTCTACTTGTTATTAAAATTGTGCTGTTTCTTTCTCTGCCACATCGAGGCACTTATCTTTCTGTCTGTGCGTTAAAAAGCCTTGGAATGAGTCCATAAATGTTTCCTGAGGCAAGTGTCTACTCCTGAATCAGACTGCATGGCTCAGTGTGTAGTAATTGTACAGCTCTTCAATCCCTGGCAGGACAGCACCCAGGATAATGTGCTGCATGGCTAAAGACTTAGAAGGTCCCAAAAGTGATACCTTTTGGTTATGCCAATGCTTGTTTACCTATGCATCCAGGATCCGGAACAACATCCCTGCATCCCTCAGGACTGCCCCAGTGCTGCTCCAATTTATGCAAGAGTTGAAGATGCACCTCTTGAAAGAACACTACATCACAATGCATTATGAGGCACCAACCAGCTTCCTCCTCTCTTACTCGTTGACTTTATGTTTGCCTTTGACTGTTTACTGCGCTGCCTATTGGCTGAGTTCACTCTATAGAAATACCATATGCATACATACATTCTTCCATGCATTCCGCCTCATCTTGCTTTCTTACTGAGATAAGGACATGATATGTGCTCCTGGGCCACATCACAGAACTTTATGCTGCTGAAAAAAGGATAATTCACATGTACCACTTTTTCTACCCTTGCAAAATAGAAAGGAGCAAAACTAAAAGGTTTTGTTTTCATATAAGTCACAGAGGGGCATATTCTCAAGGAACTATCGCTGAGTTAACGGCACTTTATCTCAGCCAAAGTCGCGATAAAATTATCGCCCCATTCACAAGCTGGTGCTAACAGCCGATACCACCAGTTTACTTGCGAAATCATCCACAAAAAACGTCGCCACAGATGACCCCATCAACTATCGCTAATGAGATGCAGAGTAGGCGTTCCTGAGAAAAAAGCAGCGACAACACCACACCTAAACATTCTCAACGACCAGCCACATCGGCGATAAGACCTCAAAACAGGCAATAAGGCGCGTTAGCAGCAGGAAATTAACACCTGCTCTGACCTGGTGTAAAGTCGGACAACAACCTGCACCATCAAAGGGAGCCCAGCCCAGAGCCACACATGAAGAACAACAGATGCCATGGAGCCACACACCATGCATCCCGGAGCCCCGAGAGGGCAACAACACCCCCAGGATCGCCACCCCCCTCCCCCCGGACCACCACAGAGGCAGCGCAGACAAAGACAGCGGACCTTCAGGAAATGCACCAGCCTCACAGACCTAACACCAGACAATGTCAATGCCCACTACAGGCTCAAAAGGACAACCATCCTCCGTAACCTGAACATCATTGCCCACAGGCTGACGGTACCAACACAGCGGACAACCAACATCCCTCCGCAGACAAAGCTGCTGGCTGTGCTGCACCTGTTGGCCTCTGGTACCTCCCAACCAACAACCGCCAGAGTCGGAGGAGTCTCACAGCCAGCCCCAACCAAGTTCCTCACACCTGTCCTGGATGCCATCATCAGCCAGGTACCCCAGTACCTATACGTCCCCCACAATGCGCAGGAACAGCTGGAGACCAAGCAAGAACTATATGCCATAGCTGGCTTCCCACACGTGTTGGGGGCAATCGACTGCACACATGTCCTACTTGTGTCCCCTGCCGACACTGCACACAATTACCGCAAAAGAAAGCACACACATTCCATCAACGTGCAGGCAATAGTGGACCACAGGGGACTCTTCACCAATGTCGTAGCCAACTACCCAGGCAGTGTGCATGATCCCCTCATCTTCCGACAGTCCAACATCAACCAGCGCTTACAGGATGGCACCTATGGGAATGCACTGCTCGTTGGCAAGTACCAAATGAACACACCACACACCTCAACTCCACAATCATGCAGCTCACAACTCTGGCACTGCACACGTCACAAAATCACATACAACATGCCAAACAACATGCCCACCCACCAGACACGACAGCACAACTTACTGTGGCAACCTTGGTTAGCCATGTACATGAGCCATCAACGGCATGGCACCTCAGCCACACAATAGCGGAATGTGGGGAGAGGTGGGAACCAGGCATGTGCGAAGGAGGCAAGTGACCCATGAATGAGAATGTACACAATGCCAAGTGTGGCATGGAAGTGCTGGACAGACTGCAGTATGCAGACCACAGACATACCCATGTCTACATGCACTGCTGGTGTTTGGAGTGTAGTGGACAGTGGACGCAACCATGTCACCCCAGCCTGTGGGGAAGATCGCGGAAATGTAGCTTGTGACGTCCCCCCCTGTAAGCGTGTGCGGAGTGGGCTGTCCCGGAGGACGCCAGGCCAGCGTAGGGGTGTGAATAAAAAGCACGTAGCACTGGGCGTGGTTCTCTTCCGGAATGCCCAACGTGTCTGCCAGGGCGGTGCCTCCCACCCTGCCACGAGGCCGACGCCGTCGCCGTGAGCGGTGTGGCCTGCGATCCTGTGCGCCTGCTGCACCCTGGTCCGCTGGTCCCCCAACCCGTCATACCCACCCCTGCGCAGCCAGGCCTCACTGCTCACCTGCCGACACCGGCATGTGTCAAAGAGGGCCCACCACGTGCCGGCGCAAGCTCCAAGCCCCAAGCCCGCGACCTTGGCAGCCTCCTCAGACCATCATGGCCTCCGCGACACAGGCCCGCTTTACTCCTTTTTCGTTGACGTACTCCACCGCTGCCTCCGGCCTACACTACGGTCAAGTAGGTCACACATTTGGAACTGAGTCTTGATTACACAATGGCAGAGTACATATTTATGGCATCGTTTATATCCCTATACTCCCTTCGATGTGGTGCCACCAACTCTGTGCATAGCATTCCGACCACACGTGTCTGTGGGCCCTTGCGGACTTCTGCCTTCGGCCTACACAGCGGTCCAGCAGGCCTCACACCAATCCAATACAGTCCGTAACAGGCAGGACACGGCATCGTCGCTGGCTAAACACCCGCTCAGCTCTGGTGCCTCCACCTCCGTCAACCAGGAATCTTCTCCACATGCCATTTCAACGCCATGTGTTAGAGATCCAGGAGGAGCTGGCTGCACAGTGGGTGCCCCGCGATGACCGCTGCCTCCGGCACCCACTGCGGTCGAGTAGGACACACAATTGGAACTGAGTCCTGATTTGTTCATTGCAGAGTTTATATCATTGTACAGGCCTCATCGCAGACTGCATCCCCTTCCGGCTCTGGTGCCACTGACTCTGTGCCACGGGAATCATGGACACTCTCTGGTTGAACGTTGGTGGCGTCTGAGTCTATGTCCTGGGGGTTGTCTTCATCATCATGTAGCTGATACTGACATTGTGGGAAAGAGAAGACTGTAGCATTCAACTCCTCCATATTGCCTGTTTCTGCTTGCTTCTGCCCTCTGCATCATGCCATGGATGGACACCTTCCACTGTCCCCCGTAACAGTCCGCGACATTCTCCTTGGACATCAACGAGGATCCGCTCAGCTCCCGTGGCCCTACCTCAGTGCATCGCAAGTCACCGTCCCGTGGCGGTGTGCCTGTGCCGGCCGCTGAGCATCCGGGGCCACCGACTCTGTGCAGCTCAAGTCATGGACCCTTGCAGTTTGTACTTTGAACTCCTGATTGTCTGATCACTGTTGTAGTTGTTGCCAACACCAACCAACCACTGAGGGGTGGCTTACACTACCCAACACCCATCCAGCACAGGCGTCACTGGACGTGTGACCCTGGCAATAAAAGGGGCCAGGCGCACGTGCCCGTAGCCAGTTCCACAAATTATCTCAGTGTGTCCGTGTGGTCATTCTGTATGCATGTGGGCCCCGGGCCATACCACATTACATTGTGCTGTGTACAGCGTGCGCAACCTTGTCACCTCAGGCAGTGGAGTGGACCTGGGACATGTATCTGTGTCGGACCCCCCTGTGGGCATGAGGGAGTGGACCGGCATACGGCAGTACGGCGTAGGGGTGTGGTCATTCAACACGTGGCTCTGGGCGTGGTTAAGTGTAGGCCTTGCCAAGGCTGTAACTAATGCGTGTGTCTCAGGTGTAGTGTCGGCGCCACCCGTCACGCAATATACAATGTTGCTATGTAGCATGCCCCCGGAGTACAGGCTCGGCCGAGGGGTAAATGAGGGTGCGCAAGCCCGCTCGGGGTCAGGGATCAGACTTGCCAACTGTTGTGTGTGTCGCTATTTCCGCAGCATAAGCCAAAGGTCTACCCTCAACCGCATGGCGAGTTCAGCCAGGCATGAACTCTACATCTGTGTCCGCCCTGTCCTTACCATAGGCCTACACACACGTGTCCGTCCACCTTCAGCACACGACATCACTGTGTCGTTGTCAGGCTTGTGGACATGCGCAGACAGGCATGACAATAGTGTGCCGTAGGGGTGCAAGTGATGCAACCGCGCTGCGCACACTTGTGGATGGGCTTGTGGGGAGGGAGGAGCAGCAGTGAGGCTACGTAATACACATTGATGCCGCTCACTTGCAACATGCAGTACATGTCATGCAGGAATCACAAAGTCACACATATCACACACCCATAAACCACTGAGCCTGCCAACACATCATGCAGAACCAACTATTGACTCATGTCTCTCTGCAATGTCACAGGTGACCAAGGATATGCACTCTGCGCTTGGATGATGACACCCCTCCGAGCCCCGAACACACAGGCCCAGAGGCAGTACAATGCGGCCCACAAACGCACCAGGGGCATCGTGGAATGCACATTTGGCTTGTTGAAGTCACATTTCAGGTGCCTGGATGTCACAGGTGGGAGGCTCCTGTACAGCCCAGACATCGTGTGCAAGATGATCGTTGCATGTTGTGTGTTGCACAACATATGTGTAGGCAGCAAGGCCCCATGGATACAAGTGCCAGATGCACCGGACTATGATGATGAGGATGAGGCAGGTGGACCACACCCCACTGCAGCCGCAGCAGGAATTGCCCGTAGGAACACCATCATTGACAATTTCTTCACATGAGCACGTCACATTGTGACAGTCCTTGGCAATCATGGGACAGTACAATATGACCACAGGCACAGCATGTGCTACTAAATGCATTCAAAATACACATTCCCTGAGTGCATGTCACTCATCTGTACAGGCACATCACTCAGACAAGTGTGAGTGCGACATGTATTGCTGACAATTTTATGATTTGTTCATGGATGGTGGGTGTGTCACCTCTGTGCAGACGGGCTGTTTAGGGTGTCACGTATTCAGACTGCCAGTTCTGTGTGTCACAGTTAGTAGGGAATCCCACTCTTCGGCGTTTCACATGTGTCCAAATTCATTCCATTTTGGCTGCCATTTGTGTCCTACAGGTGACAACAGGGCTCCTTTTGGGGTCAGATATGTACCACCATGATGCAGGGATACCCCCTGTGGCTCAAGTCCCACAACATGGGCAACATGTACGTAAGCGGGAGTCACTGCCCCTACATTCGTCCACGCTTTCATGGTGAATTGATCATGGTCATGACACGTCTGTGTGCAGGAGGGGTTGCTTGTCCCTCTGCAATGTGAAGGGGAGATGCGGTTTCAATGTGTGTTCCATGCATGTTTCTGCATTGGCGCAGTTTACATGCAGACTGCATGTCAATGTACATTGTGACAGTGAGGAGATGCCTATTTGATGCGGGACAATGGTCATCTGTTCTACGTCACGGATGTGTGGTTGTGCTCGTACATTGTCATCTCACCGTATTTTTACTCTTCTTTTATGGTGCATTTTCCCGCATGACGCGTGGGGATTGCAGGCCCATAGCTGGTTATCGCTGATTTTTGTATCGCGATTGGCATCATCGCTACTATTTTCGCGTTCGTGTTTCGTGTTTTTTCTGCGGCGCGTTAGTTTTAACACGTTCTTTTGACGTGTTATCGTGGGACTATCGCATGGGGCCGCCGTGTTGTGAATACCACGTTAACACGGAGTTGTTTTCCACGATAGACTGCGATGTGAAGAGTTGCGATAAGCTAATTTTGCGGTAGTTATCACACGTTCTTGAGAATATGCCCCAAAGTTTTTAGCACAAGTGAAAAAATTGAGAAAAAGGATTATAAAACTAAATGCAAACAATTTATTGCTTATAGTAAATCATTCTGTGAGTCACAGAGCATTTTTGTAACTTCTAACTTAAAAATAAAGCCAAACTGTATCGCACTGTTTGTGACACTATAGTAATAAAAAATCAACAAACCGAGGGGCATATTTACAAGGAACTGGCGGAGCCTGGTGTTATGCCAAAATTGGTAACGCCGCACTCCAACAGTTTCAAAACGCAGGGATGCGCCGTATTCACAAGAATGCGGTGCACCCCTGCGATATCCCTAGAGCTGGCACTAAAAAAGCTGCCTAGCGCCTGCGCAGGCACCCTTGTGCCATTTTGCGGGGGTGCCTGCACTGCCGGGCCAATTGTTTATGTACAGTAAGGGACACCTTCCTGCACATAAACAATCTTTCCAGGCGATTTGTTCTATCTATGTGTGCTATAGTGTTGTAGGGATTCTGCACATACACAGAGCTATGCACAGGATAATAGGACCTCGGAGTATAGTGGTGAGCCAACCATGCCCCTTAGTACCCACAATCCCAATCCGACTAGCTTTAGCATCTCATTCGCAGCGCAACTACCAATGATTAGACAACCCAGAACACGGTCTCTCTCAGGACTCGCGGGAGCAAGAACACTCGTTCATAACTCACTCATACTTGTCCACAACCTGCGTAATAAGAGACACAGTATAGTTTAAAATGTTTATTTCAATTATCGTGCTCTAAGATACAGTACACGTGCCAGTACTAGCAGCATAATGCATAATGATAAAATAATAAGCATGGTTACAATTCCATAGAATACAAACGGGGATAGCATTTTATAAAGACAGTGGATATAGGGCTAAATGGCCTTACCACCCTCCCCGTGCTAATAACTAGTTTATTATAAAAACAGAAGACCTCTGGGCTTTGTCAGGCGGACCCCCATACCTCAATATCTAGATGCAAGGTTTACATCATCAGACAAGCACAGCTCTTCTTTAAAACACAAGAATGATCCAGCACTCCAAAACAAATTCAAATTTATAACAGTTAATGAGAAATGTGTTCAAAGAATGATTCAGCAGGTCTGGTCTCGTTCCAATTCTTTATTCAAATTCTTCTTAAAAGAGAGATTGTAGCCTCCCGTTTCGTCCATCAAGGACTTCTCCCTGGAAAGGTTTTTCTCCAAGTGCCACAAACAGCGAGATCACAATATTAAAAGCACACAAATTTCTCCAGTGCAGCTGTATTCTGTGTTATGTCTAAGTGCGAGGGGCTGACCAGATCAGCAAGAACAAGGGCCGTTGTTTTTCGACCTTGTACATGTTGTGCAGACGAAACCCACAGAGAACAGGAGAAAAGGTGAAAGGCAAAAAGGCAGACAGTTCTAATATAGTCGGGCACAAACAGGGACTGAAGAAACAAAGTCACAGAGTAACGTGTGCAAAAAAGGCATCATGGCAGCCAGGCCTAAGCTAACTTAGCAATGTAGACAATGAGGCCACAAACCATACTACACCCTCCCCTGGTCAGTCCATAGGCTACAACAGAGGACGAAAACAGAGTTCAAATAGATGGAGCAGAATGTAAACGTCTATTTGGGAATAGGCCACTGGAAGGACAGGGAATGGGGAAGGAAAAAAATCTTCAGGATAAAGAAGTCCAGAGATGCAGGACGTTAGGCCCGTCAACCCATTAGAGTGTAAGTGCAAAAAACCGCCACACCTTCCAAGAGGACATCATTGGAACCGTCTGAAAAAAGAGACGCCATCCAGTTCAACAAATCAAAACTGCATTCATGTTCCTCACAAGAGGGAGCAGTGATCAGCATTGCGGGACAACTTGTGTGATACTCAACATAACTTCGTTGTAGGAGAGTCTGAGCAGCCGCCCAGATATCCCATTGCGCCAAAATTCCAAGTGCAGCCGCACGCGCCATTAAGCCATTGCCGGAACAGTCCCGTTCATAGGCCTCTAAGGGACCCATTAACTGGCCAAAATCTGGCTCCGACAGAGACGTATTGGAAAGGCAAAAATCCAAGGACCAGGAGAAAGGACATCTTAAGCAAGACATCACAGGTTGCACGCAAGTGAAATACGCAAAGCGAAAAGAAAGTCGATATGACACGCTAAGTGTCGCTAAGGGCAGGATGCCGAAGCTGAGAAGCATGCGTTCACGGAGCATCCGGAGCCGACCGTGGTCAAGGAGGCCCCCAGGAAGTGCATCCATTGCGTAGTAAACAGACCAAAAGCAATATACCAGCCGCTAAGGTGAGGATCAACGGAAAGCCTCCAAAGACGCTGGAAAAAATAGAATGAATAGAAGCCGGTATTACACCAAATATAGCTTGAAAGGAGGTAACAAGGCCAGAGCCCACAACTTTAAAAAAGTGCACAAGACCTTCGGTGCGAGACGCATTGAAAACACGGTGAATCAGCTCACCGAAATGTTGTGGGAGGTTTGTGTTCAAAAGGGCCTGTATCTCACTGTGGGTACTCGCCACCTGGAGGATGAAAGTCTCCCGTGCGGATGTGAGCATAACCTCCTGGTTCAATAATAGCGCCTTTATTCTGCTCAATTTATTGAAATCCGCCTTCAAAGTCGGAATGGAAGGCCAAACGGAACTATCTATTATGTCGTGCGGGGGAGGAAAAAGCACATTTTTGCAGCACACAACGCGGTGGGAAACGGTTACAATATAGGGGATGCCGGCCAGCATTCCACAGCAGTCCTGATTATTCAGAAGGAGAAGGCTACCATTTGCAAGCACAGTGAAAGTAGGTGATATAGCAGGAGCAGGAATGCCCTTTAAAACACAAGCAAGATTCGGAGCCGAAACGTTACAAGCCCCGTGCAATTTAATGGTTTTACAAATGAGGGAATGACCCACTGCAGAATCGCAAGACTCTCCTGTGAGAAAAACCTCTTTTCCATCCCTAATGCACCTGTACATGAAAGGCAGGGACCAAAGTTCATGCAAGAAGGCACTGCCTAAAGGCTGAAAACGGCCAACAGGATAATGCTTCATGAGGGACTGAACTCAAATAAAGAAAAAGGCAAAGCGATAACCCCGGGTACTAGCCACACAGCAGAGTCCAACTCCGCCACAGAGAATGGAAACGGCTCTATCTTCTCGATATGTAAGAGAGTGTATGTTGCATCTTTCATGGACATGAATTGCTGTTTGTCAGTTAAATTAAACGGTAAGAATAAGGCAGACGTAAATGGTACAGATGTTTGACGGCTAATGGTATGATGCCTATGATCACTCTACCCTCCTGCCTCCCATTCTTTTCCCTTCTCCCCTACTCCGCTCCCTCTGGCCTTCTCTGCCCTTTTCCCCTTCGGGGCCTCTTTCCTCCCCCCTTCCCCTTTCCCCCCCCCCTCCTCCTTGCGCACCCTTCCCTGATGATCTCAGACCTGACAAACACCAGATACCAGACCATCAGCTGAGTGTATTGTCTCTGTGGCGGCAAATGGGTTACTTGTTTAGTTTGGGGGTTGTTATGGGTGGGATAACTTGGGTGGGGGTTTCAAGGAGTACTGCGACTAGTCGATCATAATTGGGTCATTATTCAGAATAAAAGTATACAGTTCGTATATTTACACTGCGAATATTGTTTCACTTTATATAGAGTGGAATCACTCACCATATGTTTTGCTCTAGAACACATGCAGAATTAATGCCAAATTGTTCTTGGAAATGTAACCAAATGCTTACTATCGACTGTGTACACATGTATATTATCTGCAGTACTCAATAAAGATATTTTAAAAAAAAGAAGAATAAGGCAGACGTGTTTAAAAAATGCCAAGGAACTTTACCCATTTTCAGTGTTTGCAAAGTCCATGCAAACTGCATTACTGAACGCAATTGATTCTGACCATGATATAACACAGACACATCATCCTGTACAATATCAACAACAGATTAAACAATATTCTCTAATGTGTAAATGCGGGAAGACAGGGTATTAATACTATTGTCAACAACAGCAAGCACTTTTTCTAGATTTGCTTGATCGATTTCCCAAAGACGGGAAGCAGCTTCAATTTGCGAAAGCTTCCAGAGTTCATTGTAAGTTTCATAAATGAACCTCTTAGGTCGAGGACCACGAGGTCCCAGAATAAAATCGGACAGATCAATGTTGCCTGATAGGAGGGATAAATGTTCTTTTACAGAATCTAATGAAGAGTGCTGCAACCACTGTTTACACAGTTTACCAACAGAATATGTTGTAACAGTACGAGAGTCAGAAAACCTCGGATCTGGCTTGTCCTGTTTGTAACCAGGAGCTGAGTCATGAAAACGCAGTTGGTAGGCATCTGATGCTACGGGCCAGGCCAACCAGGGTGACTGAACAATCGTCGAGATATTAAACGAATTGTTTTGAAAGAAAGCTTGCAAATTGGTTAGTGAGATATTAAAACGCAAGCTGTCGTTGGGAGTGGAAGACAATGCGGGAATTGAGGGTGCGTTCAATTGTTTGGAAGTAGCCAAACCCCAACAGGTCGTTTGATAGATTGTACTATTTAAAAACAAAATCTGGGCCGGGATGAGGCAAGCACGGTGTAAGGCCTCCGTGCCGCGGACCTGCCATGATTTGGTGCCCCAAATAGACTTTAAGTCAATGGTGTCCTGCCAGTGTTCATAACCACCCACTGCCAATGCATTCAAAAAGGAACCCGAATATAGTAATTTGGAGTGGGTCAACATGATCTTCTGATTGGACGAAGGGTTCAATTTAAAATAATAGGACCCAGGGTTTGATCTATCAAAGTCTGTAAAGTAAGTAAATTTACTTCTAAGAGTTTGGGAGCTACCTGGCATAGGCGTTGGACAATGCTCCCATTGGGTGTAATTAAAAGGACCCCAAAGAGTACTTGGTTTATGGAGAAAGTGGTTGCCCCAATGCTGGTAACAATATAGGTCAGCATAACTTGCAGAATTTAAATACAGATCTTCAGCATTAAAAGCAGCATAATATTTCAAATCAGAAAATAACGATTCAACTGCATGCACATCCCAATCGTCAGAATGAATATTACTTTTAACGACATCACCCATTGAAACACGGAGGACATTTGGTACATTAATAATCTCGGTTGGTCCATGAATTTGGAAATTTACCGCATCCCATACGATGCCATCAGCGACTGGGAAAGTTGAAATGTTCACAAATGTGTGGTCACCCTTCATGATGTGAGATGAAGAATGCGGAGCCAAAGTTCCAGCGACACAGTTCCCTGCAGAGCGTTCTGGTAAATAGTGACCATTAATGAGCAAGAAGAAAACTGTCACAAAGCCAATGGACTGAACAGAAAAATCAGGAACAGTACCAACCAGATATATGTCCATGGTGGGACCAAAAAATTGTCTCTGAACCACGATACAAAAATACTGAAGCTGGACGGGATAAGTGATGAGGTGGAATCCGAATCAAAGGAAAAACGTATCGGGTTCAGTGGTGTTGTTGGTAAATGAGCCACCGACTCGGTGGCGGGATAGGTGTACTCGGTCTCCTCGTTGCAGGAGGAAGCCGGGAAGTCGATCAGGCAAATTGACCATCTCAATGGCAACATCAGTGTCCGTGCGGGCTGGAGGGCCATAAACATGAGCCCTAGAAATGGCTGGACATGAGACCGCAGGTGTTACACTATTCAGGATCGGCCAGACGTTGTAGCTTGACATTGTCCACTGAGATGTATCTGTTGTCCTTGCGACCAGGAAGTGGTGGTAAGATGACAGTACGAGTACCCTTCAAGCCAAGGACTGGAACCGGTGCACGTTAAGAGGGGCCAAATTCTTTTTTGTTCTCCACCTTCTCTTGGACCAGATCTCCAATCTTCGGAAGCCAGCCGGCAACCGGAATCTGCAGCGCAGCGTCAGTGGCTGAAGGCAAGTGTTCTTTAGCAAGTTTGTCACGAGCTCCTTGTAAGTCCTGTAACATAGTAGAATGATTATCTACGTCAAAGATTGCGGCATTTGCCACCATGTCTAGACCATCAAGGTCTGGCACAAACATTTGTATGCCAAAGAGCATTTCGTATGGGGTCCGCCCACCCAGAGATCTTCTAGGGAGATTATTAAGTGCACGTTGTACGCCATACAAGTGGGCCTGCCAGTTCCTGCCAGTACCTAAGACTCTAGCTGTCAAGGATTGCTTTAAGTCACGGTTCATTCGCTCCACAATTGAATTACCCTCAAGTCTATATGGAGACGAAAATTGCACCCGCACCCCCAGTGACCCCATAGCGTCCTTGTAGGCCTTAGAGGCGAACGCTGGACCTTGGTCAGAATGGAAGGTGCCGCAGGCAAAAATTCCCACAAAGACACGCAAATCCCTGATGACATTTCGAGCGTCAGCACTCCGTTGTGGCCAGACCCAGATGAAACGTGTGCACGAATCCACTGCTACTAAGATGTATTTATATACAGTGTCCGAAGAAAATGGACCGCAGTGATCCAGGTAAACACACCCAAAAGGTCTGTTAGAAATGCAGAGCTGTGTCTGTGGTGGTCGTGTAACCGTCGAAGGCTTAATTTGCTGACAAACGTCACAAGAAAGCACATAAGTACGGGTCTGTTTATATAAACCACGCCACCAGTAATGCTGCTGCAAGATGGAAACAGTCGCAGACACGCCAGCATGGGCCGAAGCCAAGCCTTCATGTGCGGCCGTTATCAAGGAAGGTCTGCGGTCCGCGTTGGGAATCAGCCGATCACCAACGTCTGGAATTCTTACGTAAGGAACCTGTTCGGGACTTAAGTGATAAGAGTACTTGGAAGGGAAACCCCTTGGGTAATTAGCACCTTCCTTTGTTGCAGCAATAGCTGCCAAAATATCATTATCTATTTTAGTCATGGATCTTGTAACTGCTGCTACTGAGCACGTGGCTACTGCTGATTTGGCAGCTTCATCTGCCAAACTGTTACCGACAGCGTGTGCGCCCACACGCTGGTGGCCAAGGGTGTGAATCACCTGTGTGAGAGGCAAACGTTGTTTAAGGTCTGCCACTCGAACCCAAAGCGTTTTATGCTTAATTGTGCTGCCTTTAGCATCTCTATAGTCGTTTTGCGACCAAAAGAATAGGTTGTCATTAAATGATTGAACACAGTAGTAAGAATCGCATACAACAAGAGTAGTCACTTCTGGATTCGCGAACTCAAGTGCGAGCACCAAAGCACGCAGCTCGGCCAATTGTGCAGTACTGTCTCCTAGTGCCTGTGTGTGCAAACTGGGGTGGCATAGTGGGCAAAAGAACGATGGATTTAACCCAGATCTTTTGACTGGGGGAGAATGTTTGCATTGTCAGCATTCCGTCCATCATTTGTTTGCTGTAACACTTTTCGCCCTAAGTGGGATGGGTATGCCCAGACGTGGGTCCCTTGCTCACTGTGCCACTGGATTCAAGCTAGCCTGGCTGAAGAAGGGTGACACCCTGAAACCGGTCCCAGGATGCTTGTTTCCGGTCCAGGGAGGACCTGGCCTGGCAGTTCAGTCTGGACTGTTCCCATGGGGCACAGGGTCAAGACTGATTTGCATATGGCTGGGTCCAAACTGGGGTGGCGTAGTGGGCAAAAGAACGATGGATTTAACCCAGATTCCGTCCATCATTTGTTTGCTGTAACACTTTTCGCCCTAAGTGGGATGGGTATGCCCAGACGTGGGTCCCTTGCTCACTGTGCCACTGGATTCAAGCTAGCCTGGCTGAAGAAGGGTGACATACCCTGAAATCGGTCCCAGGATGCTTGTTTCCGGTCCAGGGAGGACCTGGCCTGGCAGTTCGGTCTGGACTGTTCCCATGGGGCACAGGGTCAAGACTGATTTGCATATGGCTGGGTCCAAACTGGGGTGGCGTAGTGGGCAAAAGAACGATGGATTTAACCCAGATCTTTTGACTGGGGGAGAATGTTTGCATTGTCAGCATTCCGTCCATCATTTGTTTGCTGTAACACTTTTCGCCCTGTGTGTGCACTACAGTCGATTTGAACTCTCCGTTCACCATAGTACCTGCAACAATAGCACACGCTGTGGAATAAGCATGCTTGGAACCCGTGGCCGGTTGTGCCGAACCATCGGTGTAAATAATACATTCGTACTCCTCAAGCGGTAGCAAAGACAGAGGAGGAGGATGAACAAAATCATACTGTAAGAACTCCTGTGTCTGAAGAGAGGAATCAAAGATAAAAGTGACATCCGGGGATGTCAAAGAGGTAGCCCATTGTATCCAACGGGGGTGCAATGCCTTAGAGTTCGGTACACTTGCCTTTGTTACTGCCTCAAGGGCAGGATATGGTGTTACCACTAAAATGCGTTTTCCCTGTGCCAGTGCGCGTTCCTTTAGAATCGCCATTTGCACTGCAGTCAAAACTTTCTCCACAGAGGAAAAGCGCAACTCTGCTGAAGTGTAAAGATGTGACTTGTATGCAATCGGTACTGTGTCACCTTCGTTAAAGGTTAAGTACGTGAAACCCACTGCCCCTGGTACGATTCTAATCACCAGGTTCGTGTGGTTATCACGAGTCAACAAGAACTTAGATTCAAGTAGATCAGACTGCAGAGATTGCAGTATAGAGGAATGCCCAGGAAGCCAGCATGACTTCGAAAAGCTAGGCTGTATCAAGGCATATAGAGGCTTGATACGCTGGGCATATTCGGGAATGCAAGTACGCCCGAAGTTTAGAAAACCCAGTAATGACTGAAGCTTCTTCAGAGTGGTTGGAGGGCGCAAAAGTGCGCACTTCTCCAAGAAATGTGGTGCTAAGCCCTTACCTTCATTGTTGAGCTCATAGCCCAAGAACAAAACGGTAAATTCAGCAATGTGAGATTTGGCAAAATTAAAATTGTATCCTAAGACCGCAAATTCAAGAATAATGCGGTCCACACGGGAAAGATGCAGCCATAATTCGTCATCTGTCAGATAGATATCCTCGACGTACGAACACGCATCTGGGTCTATGCTGTCTAACAATGAGACAACACGGGCGGCGAAGACACCCGGGCTGTTCTTATAGCCCATGGGCAAACGCGAAATTTGAATTGTTTACCACCGGAAGTGAAAGCGCTCCATTGGCTGCACTCCGGGGACAAGTTGTGCGTGTAAAATCCATTGGATAGGTCAAGTGTCGTTTTATATTTTTTACGAACAAGACTGTCTACAAGCGCAGAACTGTGGGTATTTTGTACCGCAAAGGTCCGACAATGAGAGTTCAAATGTTGGTAATCCAAAACTAACCGGTACGATCCATCGGGTTTAGAAACCGCAAAAAGGGGATTATTCATTGGTGATACGCATGTTTCAATTACTCCGTGATATTCCAACTGTGTCAGAATATCGGAAACAGGACCTTTAGCTTCCCGCCGGATGGGATATTGGGGTTGTGGCTGTGGCAGCGACCGCAATGGTATATCATGGGGTGGAGAATCCTCATCCCAGCCCATCCCAGATTACGGTATAGCGCCGGAGCCAGGGCCCCAGCCCGTTCAGCTGCGAGAGCCTCCGCTTTGTCCTTGGGGACATGACGAGAAAAGCTCGGAAGGATTACCTCCTCCCCTCGACGAGCAGCAAGTACGAATGGGGGCGGCCAATCCGCCTCTGCCAACAAAATGTCGTATGAAGAGGTCAGATTCTCCCAAAAAATCCCTTTAATAACACGCTTAATGTCACCTTCAATTTGAATGACAATATTATATAGTCTGTCAGGGGGTACCACTCGGGTGTCAGCTGTCTCGACAGTAATGAATGTATCAGTTGCTGTCGCCTCCACATGAGGACGCAGTGCCTCCCGCACTATGGTAACTTCCGCGGCGCTGTCTAGCAGCGTCACTGCCCACGTCCAATTCAGGAGTCTCGTTCTCACCATCTGTGGCATACCTCGCTGTTACAGCTGCAACTTTTTTGTTCTGAAACTGTGGGCGAGGACGTAGAAATTCTTCTGGTTTCCCTCGGACTGGTTGTCGAGGTTGGTCTCATCCCTGTGGGGCCTCACGACCCCTGCCTCTATCCTGGCGATCTCCTCCACCAGTCTGGGAGGTCGATGGTGCCTGTGAAGAACGAGGAGAACGCGGATCAGGGACCTGAAATCTCTCTGGAGATTTAATTCTCGCTCGGTTGCGCAAATCATAAGTGCGTTCAGAAGATACGGAAACCAGGGATGCAGTACGCGACCCTGGTTGTTTCTGTTGCTTACCCTGTTTTTTCAACCTCCAGCTCTTTTTAGTAAAGAACGGTTTCTCATCTTTCTCAGATTGAGTTTTTTGTTGTGGCTGTGATTGAGTTTGCGTTTTAGTAAAAGGCTTAACTCCCAGGCTATTGCGGCCAATGGTTTTATAAGCCTGTGCAATAATTTTCGGTAATTCGCGTGGCTTGTCCGGTTCTGGGATCAAAGCCAAAGCATTAGCTACTTGAAAGTTAACTGCATCACCCTTAACGTTAGCAAGGATTAGGTCAGCCACTACATCGAACACTCCCACCAGTCTCATCCCTAATTCCACAGCCGCTTCAGGGCCATGTTCATCCTGCACTCGTTTAATTACAGAGGGAAGAACCGTCATGGAAGGAGTGCCGAAACACTTCGCATATACTGCTGCGAATACCTTGCCCCAGTTGTTGCATTCTGCCAACTCGGGGATTAAGTCTTTTGGCAAACTAATCGTCAAAATCCTGTGTTTTTCCACAGGAGAAGTATTAGGAAAAACTGCCTCCAGCTGGTCAAATTTCTCTGCAAGCCAATAAGGTAAATCATCCTTATTTTGTGGGCGCTTGCCCATCACCGAATTAACCATGACGGGACTTATGGTTACACCGCCCGGTCCAGCTGGATGCGCCGCAACTCCAGGAGGGGCTCCCTGGACGTTGCCTGTAACATATTGTACCAAAGCTCTATGCACGCCAATTAAAGACGCATGCAAAATGCGCAGTTCATCGATTGGAACCGTCAAATGACGTGGATGTGGGGTAAACCCGGCCAAAACAGGCCAAGTGGCCCCTTCAATCGATAAGGGGCCTAGACGAATCGGGGTAACCGGATGTGGGAGGGCGCCATTAAACCAAACACGGTGTTGCCATGCCGTAAGTGGTACTTCAAGAGCAAGATAAGGCCGATAAACATTAGGAAGAGCGGTGGCTGTATATTCGTGGAACAGATTATCAGTTCCATCCACCGCCGGGAAGGTGACCCAAGAGTAAAACACCTCAAAGTGGTAAGCAGGATCCGCTTGTACCACAAAGATCAGATCGACACCCGCGTCAGGCACTCCATACGCTGTCAAATGAGCTCGGAGCGCTGCGCGACTATGTGCCGCAATGTTGACAGCCATTAAGGCTAAGAATGTTCGACAACCTAGCACGAGGCAGCGCTATATAGGGTTTATATTAACACCTTTTAATAACTTCAAGCTTGAAAGAACCTATAAAAACATCAATATAGGAGGTACCACCCTCACACACGCTTCCGGAAACGTATGCGAAGGGTGTTGTGGACAAGCACAAGCACTACTCAAGCGTCTTGCAGATAAGCAGCCCACCACGTTGGTGGCGCCATGTTGTAGGGATTCTGCACATACACAGAGCTATGCACAGGATAATAGGACCTCGGACTATAGTGGTGAGCCAACCATGCCCCTTAGTACCCACAATCCCAATCCGACTAGCTTTAGCGTCTCATTCGCAGCGCAACTACCAATGATTAGACAACCCAGAACATGGACTCTCTCAGGACTCGCGGGAGCAAGAACACTCTTTCATAACTCACTCATACTTGTCCACAACCTGCGTAATAAGAGACACAGTATAGTTTAAAATGTTTATTTCAACTATCGTGCTCTAAGATACAGTACACGTGCCAGTACTATCAGCATAATGCATAATGATAAAATAATAAGCATGGTTACAATTCCATAGAATACAAACGGGGATAGCATTTTATAAAGACAGTGGATATAGGGCTAAATGGCCTTACCACCCTCCCCGTGCTAATAACTAGTTTATTATAAAAACAGAAGACCTCTGGGCTTTGTCAGGCGGACCCCCATACCTCAATATCTAGATGCAAGGTTTACATCATCAGACAAGCGCAGCTCTTCTCCCTGGAAAGGTTTTTCTCCAAGTGCCACAAACAGCGAGATCACAATATTAAAAGCACACGAATTTCTCCAGAGCAGCTGTATTCTGTGTTATGTCTAAGTGCGAGGGGCTGACCAGATCAGCAAGAACAAGGGACGTTGTTTTTCGACCTTGTACATGTTGTGCAGACGAAACCCACAGAGAACAGGAGAAAAGGTGAAAGGCAAAAAGGCAGACAGTTCTAATATAGTCGGGCACAAACAGGGACTGAACAAACAAAGTCACAGAGTAACGTGTGCAAAAAAGGCATCATGGCAGCCAGGCCTAAGCTAACTTAGCAATGTAGACAATGAGGCCACAAACCATACTACAATAGAAAGAGCAAAAAATGAGGAGAAATAAAAAATGTCTCCTCCTATCGCCTGCTTAAGACTAGGTATTCCCTGGCGGCATTTTTGTCGCTGCCCCATACCTTGTAAATATGGGGCAGCGTCAAAAAGCAATGGGTGTTGCTGCGGCACGCCCACTGCAATACCCATTGCACGCCCCTTTCACGCTAAGTGCTGCGTGAATAGGGACATTATTTACAAGACGTCGTTAAGCCACGTTAAGTGGCTTAATGCCACCTTGTAAATAAGGTGAAGGAGTTAACGTCACCAGAACGTCGGAAAAAGTGACGTTCTGGTGGCGTTAACTCTTTGTGAATATGCCCTCGAGTTTGCCTGGAACACATACAAATATTTCAGTTTGGATCAGTAGAAGAAACGTATTTTATTTGCAGAATATTATGTTAACAGCAAATATTGTAAATTCAGTTTAGGTAATACAGTATACAAAAGTCTTGAAAGACACAAACATTGTACGAAATGTGTTGTAATTTTTTTTAACGAGTGCAATATTTCTGTGCGAAGCCTCCTAGACATCCCTTGCAGGTTAGATTGTACACTTTAATGAATGTCCCCGCTCTCTAAGCTCTTTTTATCTTGTATTAGACTTATGAGATGAGTGGCTGGGTTTCAGTGGGACATTTTTAAAAAGTGTAAAAAAATACCCATATTTGTGTAAAGCCTTTCACTGTCCTCTAATGACCTAATGATGCAGTCGAATATTCACCTTAATCAACGATTAAATACTAATTGGATTAACCTGGTGTGAAAGTCAACAGCTGCTTTGTGCAGCATCCTTTTAACACGTGGTTTTATAGTTGTTTAACATTCCAGGTTGCCAGGCTGAGTTCAATTGTTTACATACACTTTGGATAGAAGTGTTTGAATGGGTGAAATCACCTGTGTATGTCTGATGACCTGTCCGCCTGTTAAATTATTTTCTGTTTGCACCTGTGTCTGGAGGCCGAGCACTCTTTAAATTCTAAAGTGCTGTACGTATCCTTTAATAGAATGCTTGGTTTTTGGAATTTTTGAAATGAATGTCTTTGAGTTGAGTTTTTCAGCCACTTCCACGTTAAATAGTAACACTACAATGGATTAAAATTGGCAGCCATGATGCACTTTGCTGTTGATGATAGACAAGTCTTGGAACACACACTTCTCTTTCAAGGTTTGCACATCCTCAATTTTCACTGGACACATCTCTTCAGGACAGACCTGGCAAAAGGCACTTTTCCTCCAGTATGCACAGATTGGTGGGAAACAATACTCGACCTGCACCATTGATGTGTCATATAATCCTGTTATAAACAAGAAATGCTGAGGTTTACGATCAGTAATTAAACATCTGTAGCACAAGTATTTTCACTAATATAATCCACTAATCTTCAAGGACACAGTGACCTAAGGAGGCACACATTGTGATGTTAAATGCTTTTTTTGTATGTTATGTATTGTGCACTAAATCTTTGTCTGAATCCATGAAATCCATCAGGAATGAGGAAAGCGGTGAGCAGACAATTGTGTCAAATTGAGCCTGGATTGTTGTGTATGTGTGATGAATGCACTAAAGAGGAAATGTAATGCTACTAGATTCAATATCTACCAGAGGCGGCTGGTGGGCTTTAAAAATGATGGTTAGTAATGAAATATTCCAGTACTTTCATAGTGTACCAAGCAGCCTTACTGTGCCCACGGCTGTCTGGGATTCTCATCCCCAGGAGCACTTACAGGCAATGGTGGAATAGCAACGGATTTTGTATCAATATTTCCCTATCAACTGGCTAAAGTGGCATATGCATCATTGACACAAACCTATATATGCAATATGGCCTATCATTTTTTTTAAATGTATGTAACATCATTCTGCAATCAGTTTTTCCATTCTGTCCCTTTCAAGTAGATTCTCAGTTATATGGTACAGCCGGGAATCTACATGCCAAGCAACATTGTGAAGGTTATACAGCTTTCACAATCACAGGAGCTTGGCAGCAGAGGTAGGCAAATCATACAGGCTTATACAGGAATGTGTCTGCTAATTTAGATGTAGCTTACAGGATAACCTAGTGGAAAGATTACATGAATCTTACACACTTAGGGCTCAGACAGCAGTGCAGAGAGTATGATACAAAAATTAATCAGTGTAGATAGGTCATGGAATACCAGCTGTACAAATAATTATCCTCTTGAACAAAGTAACCGCAATCACCAATTAGCCGCTTAAACAGCATGAATTATCATTGGGAAAAATTAGCTTTAAATGTATATTAAAATTGATGTCCAAAATAGAAGCCTGCCCACTCGTTATGAAATAAAATATTTTCCTTTTGGATACGCTCAGTACCCCAAATGGAAGTTGGGTATTTTCATGATGAAGCTGTATTTTTATCCTGAAATCAAATATTTTAATTTTTGGAAAATACATGTATGGTCCCTAAACATTAGCTTGTCATTTTCATCAGCAATGCCCACAGTACCTTAAGGATAGCAATACCTGAACTAGCCACAATGTTGTCATAAATGGCAACAGAGAACCAAGGCTGGGCCACTGCCATGGCAAGTATAGCCAGAATTTGCCAACTCGTAATATGGTATGTCAAGGAAGAGCCATTATTATGTCAGGGAAATTATCAGGAAGGACTACAGTATCTCAACGATGGGCTACCATCATGCCAGGGGTAGCCCAAATACTGCTGTGAACACCCACAACTTATTCAGAATCATGCCTAGGATAGCCGTGATGTCATACAGAATGCTGGTGATTTGTCACGAATGGACTATAATTATTCTATGTCCCCCTCATATCCATTCACATGTGCAAACACACACAGAAGCACCGGAAGGAACATCGCTCCTCACATAGTAGGCCGGTAGCCCCAGCCCTCCTGGTTTATGATGCCAAAGCTGTTAGCACAGCTCTTTATGGAGCAGAGCTATGGGGATTCGACAAGGTCGATGATCTCTGCAGATCCGAGTATAAGTTCCTCAGGAATCTGGTGATGCTGCCCCAAAATGTTCCCCTTACCCCCTTAATGCTCGACATGGGCAAGCGGTCGATCGGCCACATAGCTAGGCTGCGTCCACTGCTCCTTTGGGCCCGCATTAGGCGGACACCCAAACTTTTTAACTATGCTGAAGCCCTTACTGAGGTCACACGGATAGATACTGCCCGCAAAATAGGTTGGATCACAAATGTCAGGAAAATGATGTCAGCCCTGGGGCTCCAAGCGCACTGGGATTGGCAGGAACCACCAAGCAAAGATGAGCTTAAACGGTTGTACTGGGAATGGGTGGACCGTCAAGAAATCTGCAAACCCAATGTGGGTAGATTAACAGCAGAATGTTATTTACAGAAGCAGACTAGATGTCTAGAGCCCTTTTTAGACACAATTCAGGTCCCAAGGGACAGGATGTTGTACATCCATTTTAGGTTCGGCACCCTCCCTGTTTGCGAGACAACTGCGACATGACACCCACCCAACCAGGCACCAAAGGATTGCCCATGTTGCAGGGCCCCGATAGAAAGTGTAGCCCACGTCATGTTTGCTTGCTCAGCATATAACATCCCGAGGACCAAGTGGCTACAACCGATCTGCCGGCAATTGGGCACACAGGACCATTAGGCTGCCCTGTGCATTCTTAGGTCTGATTCCAGACCTTTTTTTGCGTGCTGCGTGGCAAAGCTCCTCAGCCATGCATGGCTAATTAGATGGAAAGCCCTGTCAGGAGTGGCTCAGCTCCCTACTGAATGAGGCTGAGATAAAACTGCTGCAGGGCTTTAAGGGCGTCCACTTAAGCTTCAAAACTACATTTTAGCACATGCACTTTACATTTTAACCCTCCGCGTTGTTATCTTAAGGAGGGCTAGAACCATTTTAATTACGTCTGTTTGGGGGTTTTGATTTGAGCCCATAACAAGGTTTTTATTAAGATGGATTGTCATGCTGCACCTTCCCTCTTTCTTTTATCGTATTTAATCTATGTTTTTATTGATGTAATGTAGATTAACTTTTTTAATTAGCTGAAGCCGACAACTGCACCTCTCACAGAGGGTGCAACAGTGTATCTCTATGGATTGCCTGTGTACATCACTTTTAATCATGTTGCTGTATTATATGCTTATCGTGTATATCTTTTATAAAATGTCTTTTATAGCTTTTATGACAATAGTTGTCGAAAGAAAGCTTATACAACAACAACAAAAACAAGCATCCAAAAATCAGACACACAAAAACATGTATAAACATAGACATACAGCATCTTCATCTCTCCTAACTTATGTTCTTAGGTCCAGCCATCCTTCCTAGGTGGAGGCCTAGAGGTGGGAACAACATGACAGCTGGTGCAGGCAGGAGCTCTCACGACTGACGCTTTCATGTGTCCAGCCTAGGTCGCTGGCTTCTCTGCCAATCAGCCGACAAGGGAGGGATCAGGGGACGTTTTCAGATGACCGAAGGCTGATGCTCACTCTCGCCCTTGTTCTTACAAGGAAGCAGGCTTTTATATTTGCACACTACATGATGAAGGAGTGCGAGTGAATCATTGGTAACCAAAGTGACCACATAGCCCCTACAACCATTATCACTGCTACTTGCGCCCGAACCTTGAAAACTGGTTCCACAAACAATAAACATTCCATAGAATATAGTAGTAATCCTGAAACTGGGGTACAAAGAAATCCTCTCTTAGTTAATTCCTTGATTATAGCACCACCAGAGAAGTTTGGACGGGAAACTCAAACATTTTTTTTTTTTTTTGCACAATGTCATTTGCATTTCTTAGCTTGACTTAATTTTCTTCAAGATATGTCAAAAGTCACCTTTGCCCTTTCATGTTTAACTAAAGACGTTCTAACTTGGGTAACACTGTGATTTTAAAATCAAAGTCCTTGGTTATGAAATTGGAATCAATTTCTCCCTCAGGTTCAAGCCATTTATTTTAAGCGACACACATCCCAATCCGATCACCCTGGATTGTTAACCCTCAAACAAGGTAACAAGGAACTTGCTTGTATTAACAGCTGGTCTCAGAAGCAGCCTTGACCAAGGAGGCACAGGCTGCCCCATTCTGTCAAGGACTCAGGGAAGATTTATTGGACACATTGGTCCTGGTAGTAATTTGACTTACTCCAGCCACAGATGTAATGGACCTAAAACCTCAGACAGATGTACAACAAAAGTCTCACAAAGCTTTGAGGCGAGGGTATACCCATCGCTCCTGGATTCCTGAATCCACAGAAACCCCTAATGATGCATATTGTTGGCACTCAAAATCACTTGCAAAGGAAGAGAAAGACAGCCGGACAAAGGCAGGACTCCACCTTTGTTTCAGACAGATGGATTACTTTGGTCCAGAGTGACTACAGCTGTTGACAAATGGATTGGGGCATCGCTGAGTAACCAACCGAGGGATGAGCAATATAATACATGCCTTGTCTTTTATTGATAAGGCTCATTACTTTTTACAAGTGCTATTGACTACTCTTGGAGACCCAATTAGTTTTATACATTTCAGGCAGAAGAAAAGTTTCCTATCACTGTGAAAGCAAATCCTCAGGTATTTAAGGCTTCAACGGAACAGCACTGACCGCAGGAGCAGCCTGTAAAGAAACACATCGGCTTCTTATCGCACTCAAAGTAATCACTTGGAACCGCTGTGATTTCATTTAAGTGATGCACCTTCATATGCCATTAATTTAGGAACAACAGGGCTAAGGAGGCAACATAATCCCCACATAGACTGGGGCACTCAGTCTTTTACACTTTTATCTCTTCATTGCATGGAACATTGCTTTACATTTTCGAGTAGTCTTATCACACATGATCCCAAGATCAAGACTTGCACTTTGTAGCTTACTATTCCAGTAATCTCTCAGAAATTGAGTGGAACAGAACAATCTATGATGGGGAACTGCCAGCATTTAAAGAAGCTTTCTCTCCCTGAGACATGATCTGAAAAGGGCAGATGATAAGATCACAGTGTGAACAGACCATAAGAACTTGTATTTTACTTCCATGAAGTGTGGCAATTCCGGTCATTCACAATGGACTGTATTCTTTTCAAGATTCAGCTATGTCTTTACTAACAGGCCAGAAAACTGACATGGCAAGGCAGATGCCCTCTCACAACAAGCTGTTTAAGTCTACTATCTACCATCCACAAACTGATGGACAGACGGAGTGTTTGTATCAATCCATAGAAAAATATATGAGGTGTTTTTTGATGGCTCATCAGAATGCCTGGCACTGATGAATTGCATGTGCAGAGTTTGTGAACAATAGCTTTCTACATTCTTAGTTGAGAAAAGCTCTTTTTTTATGCTCTTATGAATTTCACTTGCAGATGTACCATTCAATATTACTACCTCTCCTGCCCCCAGTGACATTTTTTCTACAGTCAGTTCATACCATTCCAAGGCCTGCATTTCAACATCTTCTGTGTGCCAGTCATTCACAACACAAATATTATGTAGATCGTCACAGAAGTTAATCACCTTCATACCAAAAAAGGGACAGGGTTTGATTATGTACCCACACAACTAACAATTCCTGAGTCCCATCCCAATTTTACACCTAACTTTTAACGGGGAAAGTTTGTACTTCAGCAGTTCTATTGTCATTCCCTGCACACTGGCATATCCATCAATAATGCATGTCTCTTGGCTTAAGTCTGTTACCTCAGATGCAGTTAACAACCCTACTCCAGTTTTAATAGACAAATTACCATATACGAGGTGGAGGCTACTGTTGACTCACATATTCATTGAGGTCAATTGCAATGTCTGGTAGCTTGTGCACTATGGTATATCTGAGAGATCATGGGGACCTGAAGATTCTGTCCATGCTCCCTGACTGATGATAAAGTTTCATAGGAGCTTTCCTTTGAAACCTGGTCCAAACACCTGTTCCTGGGGGGCGTAACTTAGGTGGGGGTGAGGAACTTTAATGATTCGGGTTCAACGCAGACAGCTGATCAGGCAAAGGGCTAGCCCAGGCTGGATATTGTGGAGAATGGGTCAGTTGACACTAAACACTGAAGAGACTTTAAGCACTAGACTGCTAACTGACTGATGTTCTTACACGCTCACTTCCTGGTTATAGGTGCACTTTCGGGGCATAAGGAGTAGAGCCAGTTTTTAAGACCACTCTGACATGAAGCACATGCCTGGCAATGTTAGTTGTTGTGGCTCTCCGCTTTATACCAGTCCGCGTCTGTTAGACCTGTCAGCCCTAGGTGGTCTTTCCCTATTTTTTTCCTTTTTCGCCTCCTTTTTGTCACCATATTTTTACTGGACCTAGGTCTCTGGGCACCTTGCCACTGCTAGCCAGTGCTGAGGTGCAGGTGCTCTCTCTCACTCAAGATGGCTGCCACAGGCCCCTGCTACCGCAGAGGGGCCTTACACGCATACACACTAGTAGCCAGGGTCAGGCTGGGACATAGGGATACAGTATCCATTCCGTCCCCGCCTCTGGGCCACATAGCCAGGCATATAGAAGGTTCCAGAACCTTCCGGGCTGTGGGAGGAGTTATGTTTTGCCGCCTTTGAGAGGGTCACCTGACCTAGGGGTATAAAAGGTTTGGAGGGAAAACTTTCTAGTCAGTTGATGAGGCACCACTGAACCTGGGAGAACCTCCGCCGGAGTATAGGCTTTAGGGCCTAGGGGAGACCTACACTACTGCTGCTGACAGGGCTGAGGCCCTGCTGGAGTAAGATAGCTGAGGAACGCCCACCACCCACTGACCTTGCCCAGTGTGAGGGGACCCAGGGAACCACCTTCAGCGTGCGGGGAGGAACATCAAGCACTCCCAGACCACCAACTCATCCCCCCTCATGACAAGAAACTTCTGACAAGAAACTCTGACAAGAAACTTATACTAAGGAACTTCTGACAAGAAACTCATCACCAGAAGCGCCCAAGAAGCAACCAAGCTGGAGCAGTCGCAAGACGCCTTAATTTGAGGAGGCCTGACCGTCCAGCCAGGCCTGAAGCCTAAACTGCCCAACTGGGGATCACCAGGTAAAGCGCCGTACCCTGAAGCGCTAGACCTTCACCCCCTCACTATTCCTGCCTACTACTGGGCTGTCCCCAAGTACTTTTCCAGTCAGCCCTGCCCACAGGCTGCTGGTGCGTCCTGCTTTCCGGCACCCCCAGGTCACTGACCTTGTGTAGAAGATCACCGCCGCGGCCGTCGCCACCTGAGGAGAAGTGCCGTGAGGTGAGGTGCGCCGTCGCGCCCTCACCGAAGGGAGCGCTGAGGTGAGGGAAGCCCCTCGAGTCTCTGTGGTGAGGTGCGCCGTCCGCGCCCTCACCGAAGCCTCCACAGATTGCCCCCATTGCCGCCGTCGCGGCCGAAGACTTGCCACTGGGCCCTGGGCCCTCATCGCCGCCGTCGCGGCCGAAGAGTTGTCCCCGCCGCCGTCGCGGCCGAAGAGTGCCCCGCCGCCGCCGCGGCTCAAGAAATCGCCAGCGCGATCACCAGCGAGGCCTCCAGGCCCCGCCGACGCCGTTGCCGAGCAACCGGGTCGCCGGGCGTGACCCCAGGAAGGCCGCGCAACGATTGGGCGCCGGCCCCGGTCACGCCCCCAGCGCCGACGGAAGCCCGGGAAGAGCCCCGGCAGTGCAGAGGGAGACGGGGAGCCGGCCGGAGAGGACTGCCGGCTCCCGCTCCCTTCCCCCGCGACCCTGAGCCCGCACACTTACCCTACCTGATCCCGGGGGCCGGAGGAAGGTGATCCCGGCCCCCGCAACATCCCGCTCCCAGTCCCTGAAGCCCGCAACGTGCCGTGCAGTCATACCCTGATCCCGGGGCCGAAGTAAGGTGATACCGGCCCCGCAACGTCCAGCCAGTCCGGCCTGAAGGCCGAGTACCCCTACCGGGCCCCGCCCTCCAGAACACGGGCCGGGCCTGGGGAGTGCCAGTCGCAAAGGAAGCGCGACCAACAAACCAGCGACAGGTGAGCCCAGGAGGCCCCTAGGGCCCACAAAACGCCACTGGGGGCCACCATTAACCCTATAATTAATTGGGTACACTTTCCCCATGAGGCGAGGCCCCGGAGAGGAGTGGGCCTAGCCTAGAGTTAACCCCTAAGGGTCATAGAAGCCCCAGGATACTGGACATGTCGAGGGGTTTCCTACAGTATTTAATAACTTATTGCAGATGCCTATTGTAATTACTGCCTAGGCTATGCTTTTAACTGCGAAGTCTTTTACCACAGGGGGAAAGTATTTAATTGAATTGAGTTGAAGTGTTTTATGTTACAGGTGTACTGGAATTGCGACGCCCACTGTACTGAATTTGGGCGCGCCTAGATTAATGTAGGCCTATTTAAATGTAAAGGGAAAAGCCTTCTTTTAAGTAATTGAATATGCTAAAGTGAACTGCATGTCTAGGCCCCTGTTTTATTAACGTACCTTGAGATCATTATTAAGTGCTACGTGTAGGGGATAATTCCTGCGGCCTCTTAGTGGCCTACAATGTTGATGAGCTATGATGCTTTATTTAAAATGTGCACCAACTGAGTAATGCAATGAATTTGAATGTAGATCTGAATTAATCTGCCTCATCTAATGCCAACTTAATTTATTTATAAAAGATCTTGATTTTAAATACAAAAGCCTGGTGTGGTGTCATGTTATTGCGTTCGCATTTCTGAGTCAAAGTAAGAGTGTGCTGCACAACTGCCTTACACATTGCCTTCGCGTGCCTTCCCGCTTCGCGCCATGCTACCGTGGCGGACTCGGTAAACCCGGTTCCAACATTTGGTGTTCAGCGGTTGGATAAGGACTGGTGCTTGTGCAGCACCCTACAGTGACTCAGTGTGCGCCGCAATTAGACACCTATTGTAATGAAAGTGCTAGGAATTCTATGGTAATTGCCGATTGTGTACATTCCTGCGTTAGACCTGTTACCTACAGTTTAGAACCCCTTCCTTAAATTGTCTGGGACCCCACCTAGGAGGATGGAGTTTGAGTTGGCCAACCTAGAACGGTATACGGTGACACAGCTCAAGGAGTTCTGCCTAGAGAGGGGGGTGGCCGTCAAGCGAGGCGCCAGGAAGGAGGTGCTTCAGAAAGCTTTGAGGGCATGGGTAATGGCCCACCCGGAGGGAAGAGGGGATGAGGAGCAGGGGGAGGCAGACAACCCAGGAGAACTGGACCTACTTCACATTGATGTTAGCGAGAATGTGTTGCCAGGAAGACGTTCCAGGGCAGGCAGTAGTGCGTCAGGGGGAAGTTTGTCGCCAGAGGAATTTGAGGACAGAAGGGAGCAAAGGCAATTAACATTAGAACTTGCTAGGATGGAAAGAGAAGGAGAACAGGCAAGGCTAGCCATGGAGGAAAGGAAGCTTGTACATGAGCTTAGCCTGAAGGAACTAGAGCTCCGGACCTTGCAGATGGAGATGCAGGGCAGAATGAATGGTGGCAGCGTACCTGCTGGGGTTCCACAGGAGCCCAAATTCTATTTACCCAGAGAGGTGATGGCCAGTTTTAGTGTAGGTGATGACATCGACAAGTGGTTGGCGGCCTACGAGGTGGCTCTGGTGGCCCATAGAGTTCCTGAGAGCTACTGGGGGAGGTCTTTATAGGTACATACCTCCACTAGTAAGGGACACACTTTTAACTTTGGATAAGGGGAGCAGACTAACTACCCTATCATGAAGGAGGCCCTGCTCAAGAAGTTTGGCCTCACCCCAGAGAAGTACCGCCAAAAGTTCCGCAACAGCCACAAGCTTCACACACAAAACTGGGTGGATTTTTTTGATTATGCCCGGAAGGCATTGGAGGGGTGGGTGCGTGGCAGCAACGTTGACAATTACAAAGGGCTGTACGACCTATTCTTGAGAGAGCACCTCCTAGAGAAATGTTTTCCGGAGCTGCGCCAGTACTTGGTGGACCGCAAGCTGACCAATCCTAGGGAGCTTGCGGAGGAGGCAGACACGTGGGTCAGCACTCGGGTGTCCCACAAGGGAGCCGGGCGGACCCCCGAAAGGTGGACAGGGGCTCCCCAGAAGAAAGAGGGGAGATAAAAGAGGGAGTTCTTTAAAGGTCCTCAAAATAGACCGCCTGGGAGAGGGGTAGGTTCCCCATCCCAATCTGGATCCCAGAAACCCACTTATCCTGACAGGAGTCAGCAGCCCAGAACTGTCCGGTGCTATGAGTGCGGGAGGTTGGACATTACAAAGGGGATCCCCAGTGTCGCAAGAGAACCCCAGCCCCCACAGGAGGTAAGAGCCCGGGGTGGCCAGTGTAGCGCTTGGGGAGGAGTTGTCCCTAGGTAGGGGAGGTGAGTGGACAGGCTTGACCTTAGTTTCCCTGGGGGATAGAGAGATCATCCCACGGGTTCAGGTACCCGCGAACACTGCCAAGTATCGGCAGAGGGTCCTGGTGAACGGGAAGGAGGTGGAGGCTCTGAGGGACACAGGTGCCAGCATGACGATGGTGAGACGTCAGCTGGTGTCCCCAGAGCAGGTGATTCCTGAGGAATTCCACCCAGTTGTTATGGCTGATAATAGCCTGGGTCATTACCCCGTGGCCCAAGTTCCCTTTGAGTGGGGAGGAGTATCAGGTCTGTTGAAGGTTGCGGTGAGCCCTGCCATGCCAGTTGACTGTCTGCTGGGCAATGACTTGGAACATACTGCCTGGAGGGAGGTAGAGTTCAATGCCCATGCTGAGATGTTGGGATTACCAGGATGGACTTGCGCTGTCACGCGGTCCATGGGTGCCCGACAAGGAACTCAGCTGGGGTTGGAGCCTGAAAGAATGGCCCAGCCCACTGCTGGACGAGGAGATGTCCAGGAGGAGACACCCGGTGAGATGGATGGGGAGCCCGTGGAGGTGACCCCGGAGTCCGCTGAGGTGGTTGGTGTTCCCGTGGGGGACCTGCCGACCCCTGCAGAGTGGCAGGTGGAAGGAGGGCCTACCCGGGAGGAATTTTGCCGGGCGCAGAAGGAGTGCCCTACGCTTGAAGGCATGCGGCAACAGGCCGAAGCCCAAGCAGCTGGAACAGAGACTGGTAACTACCATGTCTACTGGGAGGATGGTCTCCTCTACAGTGAGCCTAAGGCTCCGGTGCATGGGTCATCAAGGGCCGTGGTGGTCCTCCAATGCTACCGAGCCTTTCTGCTAGAGTTGGCACACGAAATACCACAGCTGTGGAAGGAGGCCTCGGACAATCTAGAGGCAAGTCAAGCCGTCATGAAGAAATGGTATGACCGGAACGCGCGGACGGTAGAGTTAGACGCTGGACAGAAGGTGTGGGTCATGGAGCCAGGAGAGCTTAGCGCCCTCCAGGACCGGTGGACTGGGCCGTTTGAGATCTTGGAAAGGAGAGGCCAGACCACATATGTCGTTGATGTGAAGACCCCACATCAACCCCACAGGGTGTTCCACGTCAACCGCCTGAAGCCCCACCAGGAGCGTTCAGAACTCACTCTCCTAATGATAACAGATGGAAGTGAGGAGGAGGAGAGTGAGCCTCTTCCAGACCTTCTGGCGGCCCATCAGAAGGATGGTTCGGTAGAGGAGTGGTCCTCGCCCCATCCTTGACCCCAGAGCAACAGAGGGACTGCCGCCAGGTCTTGGGGCAGTACGCCTCGTTGTTCTCCCTCACGCCTGGAATCACGCACCTGTGTACCCATGATGTGGACACAGGGGACAGTCCGCCAGTAAAAACCAAGTCTTACCGGCTGTCCGATAAAGTCAAGGCTAGTATCCAGGGTGAGGTTACCAAGATGCTAGAACTGGGGGTGATTGAGCCTTCCAATAGCCCTTGGGCTAGTCCGGTGGTGTTGGTGCCGAAAGCGGCCCCACCGGGCACTACACCAGAACTTCGGTTCTGTGTGGATTACCGTGGACTCAACTCAGTCACTAAGACCTACGCTCACCCGATCCCTCGGGCGGATGAGCTCATTGACCGCCTGGGAGCAGCCCGGTATTTGAGTACCATTGATTTGACGTCAGGCTATTGGCAGATAGCCATGGCGGAAGGAGCAAGGAGAAGACTGCGTTCTCCACCCCCGAGGGCCACTTTCAATTTCGGGTGATGCCCTTCGGGTTGAAAAATGCTCCAGCCACTTTCCAGCGGTTGGTGAACCAGGTGCTGTCTGGCCTAGAGGCCTTCTCTGCTGCCTACCTGGATGACATAGC
The DNA here is from genome assembly GCA_963921515.1 of Calotriton arnoldi. Lineage (NCBI taxonomy): Eukaryota > Metazoa > Chordata > Amphibia > Caudata > Salamandridae > Calotriton > Calotriton arnoldi. The sequence continues at coordinate 118,883 of CAWUFW010009161.1, forward strand.
TGTCTTCAGTAGCAGCTGGGAGGACCATCTGGAGCATCTCCAGGAGGTGCTACAGGCTCTGCAACGGGCTGGTCTAACCATCAAGGTCAGCAAGTGCCAGATTGGACAGGGATCTGTCGTGTACCTGGGACATCTGGTGGGCGGAGGTAAGGTGCAACCCCTCCAAGCCAAGATTGAGACCATCTTGGCCTGGGAGCCCCCCAAGACCCAAACAGAGGTCCGAGCTTTTCTCGGCCTCACGGGGTATTACCGCCGGTTCGTCAAGGGATATGGAACCATCGTGGGCCCATTGACGGAATTGACTTCAAAGAAGCAGCCACACAGAGTCATCTGGACGGCTGCCTGCCAGGAAGCCTTTGAGACCCTCAAACGTGCAATGTGCACCGCACCGGTGCTCAGGACTCCAGACTTTGGACGGGAATTTATCGTGCAGACAGACGCTTCTGAGCATGGCATAGGAGCTGTGCTCTCACAGCTGAATGACGATGGCCAAGACCAGCCAGTGGCCTTCATTTCCCGAAGACTACTCCCCGGGAACAGCGGTGGAGTACCATCGAACGAGAAGCCTTTGCTGTGGTTTGGGCTGTCAAGAAGTTGAGGCCATACCTTTTGGTTGTCACTTCCTGATCCAGACCGACCACAGACCCCTTCGCTGGCTCATGCAGATGAGAGGCGAAAACCCCAAATTGCTGAGGTGGTCCGTTTCCCTCCAGGGGATGGACTTTCGGGTGAACATCGACCCGGTGTAGACCACGCCAACGCTGACGGTCTCTCCCGGTTTTTCCGCCTTAGCGAAGAGAACTCCCTAGAGGTTGGGAAGCTCTCCCCTCTTTCGGCTGGGGGGGACGCGTGTTAGACCTGTCAGCCCTAGGGTGGTCTTTCCCTATTTTTTTCCTTTTTCGCCTCCTTTTTGCCACCATATTTTTACTGGACCTAGGTCTCTGGGCACCTTGCCACTGCTAGCCAGTGCTGAGGTGCAGGTGCTCTCTCTCACTCAAGATGGCTGCCACAGGCCCCTGCTACCGCAGAGGGGCCTTACACACATACACACTAGTAGCCAGGGTCAGGCTGGGACATAGGGATACAGTATCCATTCCGTCCCCGCCTCTGGGCCACATAGCCAGGCATGTAGAAGGTTCCAGAACCTTCCGGGCTGTGGGAGGAGTTATGTTTTGCCGCCTTTGAGAGGGTCACCTGACCTAGGGGTATAAAAGGTTTGGAGGGAAAACTTTCTAGTCAGTTGATGAGGCACCACTGAACCTGGGAGAACCTCCGCCGGAGTATAGGCTTTAGGGCCTAGGGGAGACCTACACTACTGCTGCTGACAGGGCTGAGGCCCTGCTGGAGTAAGATAGCTGAGGAACGCCCACCACCCACTGACCTTGCCCAGTGTGAGGGGACCCAGGGAACCACCTTCAGCGTGCGGGGAGGAACATCAAGCACTCCCAGACCACCAACTCATTCCCCCCTCATGACAAGAAACTTCTGACAAGAAACTCTGACAAGAAACTTATACTAAGGAACTTCTGACAAGAAACTCATCACCAGAAGCGCCTAAGAAGCAACCAAGCTGGAGCAGTCGCAAGACGCCTTAATTTGAGGAGGCCTGACCGTCCAGCCAGGCCTGAAGCCTAAACTGCCCAACTGGGGATCACCAGGTAAAGCGCCGTACCCTGAGCGCTAGACCTTCACCCCCTCACTATTCCTGCCTACTACTGGGCTGTCCCCAAGTACTTTTCCAGTCAGCCCTGCCCACAGGCTGCTGGTGCGTCCTGCTTTCCGGCACCCCCAGGTCACTGACCTTGTGTAGAAGATCACCGCCGCGGCCGTCGCCGCCTGAGGAGAAGTGCCGTGAGGTGAGGTGCGCCGTCGCGCACTCACCGAAGGGAGCGCTGAGGTGAGGGAAGCCCCTCGAGTCTCTGTGGTGAGGTGCGCCGTCCGCGCCCTCACCGAAGCCTCCACAGATTGCCCCCATCGCCGCCGTCGCGGCCGAAGACTTGCCACTGGGCCCTGGGCCCTCATCGCCGCCGTCGCGGCCGAAGAATTGTCCCCGCCGCCGTCGCGGCTGAAGAATTGCCCCCGCCGCCGTCGCGGCCCAAGAAATCGCCAGCGCGATCACCAGCGAGGCCTCCAGGCCCCGCCGACGCCGTTGCCGAGCAACCGGGGTCGCCGGGCGTGACCCCAGGAAGGCCGCGCAACGATTGGGCGCCGGCCCCGGTCACGCCCCCAGCGCCGACGGAAGCCCGGGAAGAGCCCCGGCAGTGCAGAGGGAGACGGGGAGCCGGCCGGAGAGGACTGCCGGCTCCCGCTCCCTTCCCCCGCGACCCTGAACCCGCACACTTACCCTACCTGATCCCGGGGGCCGGAGGAAGATGATCCCGGCCCCCGCAAAGTCCCGCTCCCAGGCCTTGAAGCCCGCAACGTGCCGTGCAGTCATACCCTGATCCCGGGGGCCGGAGTAAGGTGATACCGGCCCCCGCAACGTCCAGCCAGTCCGGCCTGAAGGCCGAGGTACCCCTACCGGGCCCCGCCCTCCAGAACACGGGCCGGGCCTGGGGGAGTGCCAGTCGCAAAGGAAGCGCGACCAACAAACCAGCGACAGGTGAGCCCAGGAGGCCCCTAGGGCCCACAAAACGCCACTGGGGGCCACCATTAACCCTATAATTAATTGGGTACACTGTCCCCATGAGGTGAGGCCCTGGAGAGGAGTGGGCCTAGCCTAGAGTTAACCCCTAAGGGTCATAGAAGCCCCAGGATACTGGACATGTCGAGGGGTTCCCTACAGTATTTAATAACTTATTGCAGATGCCTATTGTAATTACTGCCTAGGCCATGCTTTTAACTGCGAAGTCTTTTACCACAGGGGAAAGTATTTAATTGAATTGAGTTGAAGTGTTTTATGTTACAGGTGTACTGGAATTGCGACGCCCACTGTACTGAATGTGGGCGCGCCTAGATTAATGCAGGCCTATTTAAATGTAAAGTGAAAAGCCTTCTTTTAAGTAATTGAATATGCTAAAGTGAACTGCATGTCTAGGCCCCTGTTTTATTAACGTACCTTGAGATCATTATTAAGTGCTACGTGTAGGGGATAATTCCTGCGGCCTCTTAGTGGCCTACAATGTTGATGAGCTATGATGCTTTATTTAAAATGTGCACCAACTGAGTAATGCAATGAATTTGAATGTAGATCTGAATTAATCTGCCTCATCTAATGCCAACTTAATTTATTTATAAAAGATCTTGATTTTAAATACAAAAGCCTGGTGTGGTGTCATGTTATTGCGTTCGCATTTCTGAGTCAAAGTAAGAGTGTGCTGCACAACTGCCTTACACATTGCCTTCGCGTGCCTTCCCGCTTCGCGCCATGCTACCATGGCGGACTCGGTAAACCCGGTTCCAACAGCGTCTTTTTATCTGATGTTACCCCATGCCATCCCCAGTCTATGACGAGTCCATTCCAAGAGAGAGATCCAGTCCAGTGCTTTTCACTTCCTTTTCCTGTTTTCTCGTTATTCCTACAGCAGGCCTGTTATTCACCTTTCGCATGTGTGTAGGTGTCCAGGGATGACAGAGGCTTTCAGTGAGTCCCTGGCATGACAGTCCCCCTTTGCTTTGCCTAGCTTTAGAAATGCATTCACTCATTGACTAAGGCTGTCTTGATTTCAGTTTTGAACCATGTCTGCAGTGGGAGTAGCAACAAAAAAAGTTCCCTGATGCTCATGCAGTAAACACAGACCTATTATCCAAGATCTTCCTGTCCACTAGCAGTTCAACTTCAGGTCTAAAATGATCTGAAACACCTGCTGTATATTAGCTTTCCTCAAAAGAGTAGTTATCTGGTGTTAGAAATGGGGGTCTCTAGTTGGCAATGGTATACACCTTTGACCAAATAGGGACCCTTGCTTCTAGTCAGGGTAAGGGGGATACACTGCTAAAATAACCCCTGCTCACCCCCTTGGTAGCTTGGCACGAGCAGACAGGCTTATCTCAGAGGCAGTGTGTTAAGCATTTGTGAACACATACAGTAATACAGTGAAAACACTACAGATGGACACTACACAGTGTAATGTTGGGCCTTAGGCCCCCATGGTGAGCAACACACGGACACAGACACAGATAGTAGGGTACTGGCAATGGGCCCAGGGCACGTGCGCCCAGCCCCTTTTATTAACAGGGTCACCTGACTGGTGACGCCTGTGGTGGGTGGGTGTACAGTGTAGGTTACAGCAGAAAGGAAACACTAGACTGTATCCAGCCGGATACTACATCCCTCCCAAACTTTGGTAAAAATAACAAACAGGAGTCCAACCTGTAATAAAACAAAACAAAGCCTATGGAACAAATGATTGTATTCAGGCCGTCCGCCAGCCGGCGCTGGACCTTCGGACCGCGGGGTCAAGATGTCTTCTTCTGCTTTGACGATGTTCTTGTGGACCGGCCTGGTCTCACGGTGCCAAATCTTATATGCAAAGCTTGTGTCGGTGCATCTGGAGCTGTGGCGAAAATCCACTCTGGAGTATCTCTCGGCACTCAGGCTTCGGTTGATGGCAGAACCTGCAGCTGGTGGAGATGACCCTTGGGTGTGAGGCCTTCCAGTGGAGGTGGCGTACTCGGTGGCCTTCCTTGCCCCTGACTTTTGAGCGACGTCCGACTTGCCTCTTTCACCCGGACTCCTCTCTCACTGGAGCCTCTTGGAGGGCACTCCTCTCTCACTGGAGCTTTTCGGAGGGCTTTTCTCGCTAGCTGCCATGGGACCGTGTGGACCGTGCGGGGCTTCGTGTGAGCCGCGCGAAGGCGTCGCTGCGGAACTGCCAACGGACTCACAGCCTAGTCACTCATGTAGCCTTCGGTGGTGGTGTCTCCGTCTGGGCGTCATCGCCATCTGGACTTGGGTTATGCGCCTTTCTCTGATGATCTTGTTCGTACCCAGTCTTCAACCGTGGCCTCCCTTCTTCCCACGCCTGACGTTGAGCTGGTGCCGACGCATCTCTCCTGCTCGGACTTCCATAGCATGGAAACTCCGATGAGGCCCTTGTCCCCTGGACTGCCACGTGACCGCGTGGGCTGTGCGGGCCTTTGTGTAGGCCACGCTTAGGGGTCGCTGCGGAACACCCAACAGGGCCACGGCCTAGTCTTGTGTAGTCCCCAAGGGCGGATCTTCCAATGGCCGGTTGTGCTCAACATCGGCAGGCTGTAGGTTGACGGGGTGCACAGGAGGTTTCTGGGTGGTTCGCCTCATTGTCTTCCGGTGGTATGGGGCAGGTGTGGATTCCCTCGGGTGGTGCGATGCTCCTTGGTGGTGATGCACCTGGATGGTGATAACATACTGTTAGTTTTCTTTAGTGGGCAGACAGGCGGTGATCTTCCTGCATTCGGCGGCCTTGTGGCGGGAGTGGGCTAGAGGTAGTTTGCCGTTTGTGTCTTCATATTGCTGATGGCGCTAGTTCTCTGTGCTGTCGCCCTGTTCCTTTTCCTCCGGCACGCCTGTGGTGTTTGTCTGCCCGGTGGCGTTGTGCCACTGCCCTTTCTTCCTTTGCAGAGTGGCGTCCTGCCACTCTCTTCTCCTCCCTCGCGACACCGTCCGGTCTCCTCTTCTTCTTTCTCTTCCTTAACCAGGCCTCTCCAGGTGGCGTGCACTCCACCCGTGGCTCCCCGGTCTGGTCCTACCCCTAGGACACTGCTCTCACTTCACTCTGAGACTGGACCTGTCATCGCGACCTTCTTCCGTTCGCTTACTTCTGAATTTCGTCCAAACTTGTCCTTCTTCTCTTCAGACCTCATCCTGGTCCTCTTCGCGGTCCTCCTCCTTGTTGGACCTCTGAGTCGGTCATTGACTCCTGACCTCTTCCTGGGTCTCTGACTTCTGTGGCGTCCTTCTGGTACTGTTTGCAGTACCTCTTCTGTGCCACTTTTCCTTGTGGTGGCGTCCTTCTGCCACTTGGCGCGTATGCTGCGCTCTTCTTCTTGCGGTGGCGTCGTTCCACCACTTGGCGCGTATGCTGCGCTCTTCTTGCGGTGGCGTCGTTCCGCCACTTGGCGCGTATGCTGCGCTCTTCTTGCGGTGGCGTCGTTCCGCCACTTGGCGCGTATGCTGCGCGCTTCTTCTTGCGATGGCATCGTTCCGCCACGTGGCGCGTATGCTGCGCTCTTCTTGCGGAGGCGTCGTTTCGCCACTGGGCGCATGCTGCACCCGTCGCACCCCCTCTGATCTCCAGGCTTGATGCTTGTGTTCCATGCTGCTCCTGCCGCTTGAGTGTCTCGTCTCTGATGTCATTTCTTTATGCGATGACCTCCCCTGGCCAGTAGGTGTCATCGCATCTCTCTCCCTCTCTGTTTGATTCCCTTTGGTGCCTACATGTCACTCTTCTGACGAGGGTCCTTGGCTGTTATGGCTGGATCCCTGAATATAGGCCCCAACAGTCAGACCTTCCTTTGCTGCCGGTCTGTCCGTGCTACGCATTGCCAGCATTCCAGGAGCGCAGTACTGCTACCGGCCACTAGAGGGCACTGCCGGACTACTTGATGCCTCCTACGTCCGTTTTCTTTTGTTTCTTGGCACTCGGGCCTCCTTGGGCCAACGTACACGGAGGGCACTTCTTGATGGGTGCTGCCTTCTCTACATATTCGATGCCCATCGATCTGCATAGTTCTGTCCTTCTGTGACTGCTGCCTCTCGCCGGGAACACACACGCGCAGCAGGGGCCTTAGCGCTCCCCACCGGCGCGTACTCTCGTGTCCAGTAAGTCTCCTCCCAGCGGCAAGCACTGCCATGAGACTCCTTGAGCCGTCAGTAATTCTCCTCAGCCTCACGGTAAGTCTTTTCCACTTTTCCTTTGTAACTCCGATCCCCGCTGAGGTGCACCACATTCCCGTATACTGTCCTTTCAGCCTCTCTTGCGTCACACGCTGCGCGGGGGCTGGAGCTGCTGCTAGGGGGCAGTGTGGCTTTGCTATGAGGCAGCGTTCTTCGTGGGGGGTGTGAAGGAGCGGGTCACCGCTACGCTTTCTATCTCCCCCTCATCAGGCTCCCCTCTTCCTCTTCTGCGGGGTGGGCTTCCGCTGGCCACGCACTGTCCGATTGTACACACGGCCCCTGACTGCAGACCCTCTCACTTTCTGGGCTGTGTGGAGATTCGTGTTGCTGCGGGTAGGCTCCGCTTTAGCTATTTGACTCCTGGCATTGGTCCGCCAGCCTCGGCAGCTCTACACACGCTGCGGGCCTTCCTCTCACGTGCCTACCAGCCGGCCGGCTCAGTCTCTTCTCTGGCAGGGCACCATCACTCCCGGCTGCTCTCCTGCCCTCACGCCGCTGACCCGGTGCTGTCTCCTCTTCCTCCACCCCGCCGCCTCACATTTCACACTTTGCGCGGGTGGGGAGGTGTTGGCGCTATTCTCGGGGCTCCTCGGATCACTGGCTGCATTCGCGCTGCACTCCGGGCTCACCTCACAGCCTGTCATGGTCTTCGGATGCGGGGTGGGCTCCCGCTCCGATTTCTTGACAGTGCCACGGCAGGTCGATGGCCCCGGTCACGCCACGGCTTCGCTGCTCTCACCTTTGCCTCCACCCGAGACAGTCGCCCCAGTCTCTTTCCTAGGGCCGCCGCCTGCCGGGTCGTCGCGACCGATGCGGGTGGGCTCTGATCGGCTCGCTCTTCTCCCCCACGGCTCTTCCACGCAGGGGGCAGATTCAAACAGGCACATGAGGTGCGGGGTGGGCTCCCGGTCACCTTCTTCCGTTGTGCCGGCCCGGGGCTTTCTCACACGCCCCGCGGGCTATCGGGCGCGTCTGCACGGAGGCGGGTGTCCTGCAGGCACACAAGGTGCAGGGTGGGCTCCCGGTCACCTCGCCTTCACCCTGCGACTTTCAGGCGCGTTCCGCGCCGGCTTCTGGGGGTGCCCTCAACACGGGCAGCTCTCTCCCCCTTTTTCCCATCTGCTGCTGGGCTGCTGCACACACGGGCACAGCCCCCTCGTCGCCAGTGTAATGTTGGGCCTTAGGCCCCCATGGTGAGCAACACACGGACACAGACACAGATAGTAGGGTACTGGCAATGGGCCCAGGGCACGTGCGCCCAGCCCCTTTTATTAACAGGGTCACCTGACTGGTGACGCCTGTGGTGGGTGGGTGTACAGTGTAGGTTACAGCAGAAAGGAAACACTAGACTGTATCCAGCCGGATACTACACACAGGTTTTATAAAAAATAAGTATTCTTTATATAGACTTAACACAAGACCACAAACGACAAAAATCCACAATACTATACTCAAAAAAGACTTAAAGATGGTAGAAATAACTTAGTTCAAGTTGATGGTAAATGCGACACGTTTCTCTCAAAAGTACCTGGGATGCGTAACGCAAAACAAACAAAGGGTCCGCAGGGAGGACGATGCAGCGAGCAGGCGCCTCGATGCGGTGCGACGATCCGGTGCGATGCGATGAAAGTGCACCCTTGATGCGATGCGACGATGTGAAGACGATGCGTGCACGCCGGACGGCCGTGCGGCGAACTCTGTATCTTTGGAGCCGCGACAGGCCCTGCGACACGCTTCTCTGGTGATGCGACGGCAGGCAGCTGCGACGGCGACACGCTTCTCGGGGGATGCGACGGCGACCCTTGCGGTAGCGACATGCTTCCCTGGTGATGCGAAGGCAGGCAGTTGCGACGGTGACACGCTTCTCCGGTGATGCGACGGCAGGCAGCTGCGACGAAGGCACGCTTCTTGGTGATGCAGCGGCGGCTTCTGCGGCGGCGACATGCTTCTCCGGCGATGCGATGGCAGCAGCTGCGACAGCGACACGCTTCTTCTCGTTGCATCGCGCTTCCAACTCCCAGCGACACGCAGGCTTCTGCAGATAGAATTCCCAGCAAGGGAATTCAGGAGGGAGCTGGTGGTGAAGTCTTGTAGCCCTGAGACTTCAGCAGGAGGCAAGCTCTAGTTCAAGCCCTTGGAGAATATTCTGCAAGATGATGAAAGTTCTTTAAAAGTTCCTTCTCCTTTCCTTGGCAATGAAGACCACTGCAGGCCAACCCAGCAAACAGCACACTGGCAGAGGGGCAGTCCAAACTCCTGCAGCTTCATTGGTTCTTCTCCTTGGCAAAGCTTCGTCTTGTTGTTCCAGAAGTGATCTAAAGTTCTGGGGTCAGGGCCCCAATATTTATACCAGCAAATCCTTTGTCCTCTGAAGGCAGAGGGTCCTGTACCTAGTCCAAACCTGTTCTGGGTGCATCCTGCCAGTGCACACCCTCTTCCTTTGTCAGTGTGGGCCAGGGACATCAGACACACCACAGGAGGTGGAGCCAGCATTGTGGAAGGCAGGCACAGCCCTATTCAGGCCCACGTGCTACTCCTCCCACCACTCTACATGCAGATAGGTCTATTCAGCCCTGTGCTGACTCACCCTGTCTCCTGGAGCCCCCCAGCCCCTGTCACTCACAAAACCAGACATACAATACACAAGCTAGCAGAGGCAGGCTGGATGGTTTAGGCAAGAAAATACCTACTTTCTAAAAGTGGTATTTTCAAACACAGAATGTTAAAACCAACTTCACTAAAATATGTATTTTATCATTCTGAGTTCAGGCATACTAAATTCGTTTTTCTACCATGTTCCCTGGGTCAGTTAGGATTATAAGATGTTATAATCAAACTGCCCATTCTGGCCTATGGGGACAGGTAGCCTTGCAATAGTGAAAAACGAAATTGGCTGTAATTCACTATTAGGACATGCTACACAAACCAGGGCATGTCCTACCTTTTACATACAATGCACCCTGCCCTTGGGCCTACCTTAGGGGTGACTGATATGCAGAAAAGGGAAGGTTTATGGACTGGCAAGTGGGTGCACTTACCAAGTCGACATGGCAGTCACAGACTGCACACAGGCTCTGCAATGGCAGGCCTGAGACACACTTTACAAGCTGCTTCTGTGGGTGGCACAACCAGTGCTGCAAGCCCACAAGCAGTATTTGATTTACAGGCCCTGGGCACACCTGGCGCACTATACTAGGGTCTGACAAGTAAATCAAATGATCCAATCATGGAGTCACTAATCAATACATCAATTTACCATAGGGAGCACTTGCACTGTGGCACTGAATAGCAGTGGCACACTGCCCAAAGCATCTAAACCAGCAAAACATATCAAAAACAGAGGAGGCAATCAGCAAAAAAATGGAAGGGAGACTCACGCCAATGGTACCAGGTCTAACATGTGTCCCCTCCAGCTGAAATGTGGGGAGAACTACCCAACCCCTTGGGAGTTCTCTTCACTAAGGCGGAAAAATCTGGACAGCCCATCATCATTGGCGTGTTCTGTACCAGGGCGGTGATCCACCGTGAAGTCCATCCCCTGTAGGGAAATGGACCACCTCAACAACTTTGGATTCTCACCCCTCATCTGCATCAACCATCTGAGGGGCCTGTGGTCTTTCTGAACCCGGAAGTGAGTCCCAAACAGGTATGGTCTCAACTTCTTCAGTGCCCAGATCACAACAAATGCCTCACGCTCAATTGCACTCCACCTCTGTTCCCGTGGAAGTAATCTCCTACTGATGAAGGCTACAGGTTGGTCTAGGCCCTCCTCATTAATCTGTGATAGAACAGCCCCCACACCATGCTCTGAAGCGTCTGTTTGGACAATGAATTCCTTTGAGAAGTTGGGCGCCTGAAGCACGGGTGCTGTACGCATGGCATTCTTCAGGGCGTCAAAAGCTTTCTGACAGGTGTCAGTCCAGTTCACTTTTTTGGGCTGCTTCCTGGAAGTCAGCTCAGTCAAGTGTGCAACAATGTTGCCATACCCCTTGACAAACCTCCTGTAGTACCCTGTGAGTCCTAAAAAGGCTCTCACCTCTGTCTGGGTTTTGGGGGGTTCCCAAGCCAGGATGGTCTCAATCTTGGGCTGTAGGGGCGCCACCTGGCCGCTCCCAACCTGGTGTCCCAAGTACACCACGGAACCCTGCCCGATCTGGCACTTACTCGCCTTGATCGTGAGGCCTGCCTTGCGCAGTGCTATCAACACTTTCCAGAGGTGGCGCAGATGTTCTTCCCAACTGGCGCTGAACACTGCAATGTCATCCAGGTAGGCGGCACTGAAATCCTCCAGTCCAGCCAACACCTGGTTGACCAACCTCTGAAAGGTGGCAGGGGCATTCTTCATCCCAAAGGGCATAACTCGGAATTGGTAGTGCCCATCTGGTGTGGAGAATGCTGACCTCTCTTTGGCCCCATCAGTTAAGGCGATCTGCCAGTACCCAGACGTTATATCAAACGTGCTGAGGTACCGGGCAGCCCCCAACCGATCAATGAGCTCATCAGCTCTGGGGATGGGGTGCGCGTCAGTCCTGGTGACTGAATTGAGTCCTCAGTAGTCCACACAGAACCGGAGTTCGAGTGTGGCACCAGGCGCTGCAGCTTTTGGGACCAAGACGACTGGGCTGGCCCCAGGGCTGTGAGAGGACTCAATCACCCCTAATGTAAACATCTTGGAGACCTCCTCCTTGATGTGAGCTCTGACCCTGTCAGTCACTCTGTAAGCCTTGTGCTTCACAGGAGGACTGTCCCCAGTATCCACGTCATGGACGCACCACTCAGTGACACCAGGAACCAGGGAGAACAGATCAGAGAATTGTCCCAACAGTTGGCGACAATCTTGCTGCTGCTCAGGGGTCAGTGTGGCAGAGAGGCTGACACCATCCACTGACCCATCTTGCTCTGTTGCAGACAGGAGGTCAGGAAGAGGCTCGGTCTCCTCCTCCATTCCGTCATCCGTTGCTAGGAGCATGCCCACTTCGGACCTTTCTAAGTGGGGCTTCAGGCAGTTAACATGCAGGACCCACAAAGGGTTCCTAGGAGACCGCAAGTTCACCAGGTAGGTGGCATCACTCTTGTGCTCCACCACCTCAAATGGTCCGGTCCACCTGTCCTGGAGCGCACAGGGCTCTACAGGGGCCATGACCCAAACTTTCTGCCCAGGCTGAAGCTCAATCAGAGTGGCATTCTGATCGTACCACCGCTTCATCTCTTCCTGGCTGGCTTCCAGATTCACCTCAGCAAGTTGCCTGAATGGCCTGGTCTGGTTCCTGAAGGCCAGCATGTAACTGTATACATCCTGGGAGGTTTCCTGGGAGATTGCTCCCAGCCTTCCTTGACCAGACTCAAAGGTCCTCTTACCGGGTGACCATAGAGCAGTTCAAAGGGACTGAACCCTAAGGACTTCTGTAGCACCTCACGGTAAGCAAAAAGAAGGCATGGCAAGAGGACGTCCCACTTACGCCTCATAGGTTCCTCAAGACCCATTATCATGCCTTTGAGGGTCCGGTTGAATCTCTCAACCAGCCCATTACCTTGGGGGTGGTAAGGAGTGGTGAACTTATAGGTAACACCGCACTCCTGCCACAGGGACTTCATATAGTTGGATATGAAGCTTGTACCACGGTCTGACACCACCTGTCTGGGGAACCCCACGCGGGAGAAAATCCCCATCAGTGCACGTCCCACCACGGGGGCCGTCACTGTCCTGAGCGGGATGGCTTCCGGGTACTGGGTAGCATGGTCCACCAAGACCAGGATAAACCTGTTGCCCATGGCTGTCTTGGGGTCCAGTGGCCCCACAATGTCAATGCCCACCCGTTCAAAGGGGGTACTGACTACAGGGAAAGGTTGGAGAGGAGCCTTGTGCTTCCTTCCACTTTTCCCACTTGCCTGGCAAGTTTGACAAGTTCTACAATGAGTGTCTGAACTCTTCCACATCTGGGGCCAATGAAAGTGGGTGACAAGCCTTTCAAAGGTCTTGTTCTGCCCCAGATGTCCAGCTAAAGGCACATCATGAGCCAAACCCAGTAGGAAGGCTCTGAAGCGCTGGGGTACCACCAGCACACGGGCTGACCCAGGCTCAGCAACCTTAGGCTCCCTATACAGGAGTTCGTTCTCCCAGTAAATCCAATGTGATCCAGACTGATCACCTGCTGCCTGGGCTGTGGCCTGTCGCCGCAAACCCTCAAGAGAAGGGGACTTCCTCTGCTCCTCACAAATTCCTCCCTGGAGGGGCCTCCTTGTTGCTGCCAATGGGTCAGCTCAGGCAGGTCCCCTAGTTCGGCCACTTGTTCCCCTGTAGGTTCCAGGGCATCCCCCTCAAGGTCTGCCTCCTCCTGGACCGTGGGAACTATGGGGGCCGGTTTCCCACGCCCCCCACCTCTTCTCTTTAAGGCAGGGGTCTGGGCCATATTTTCAGGCTCCAGAACCGCTTCAACACCCTTACTGGCTGCCATAGACCGAGTGGTCACACACGCCCACTCAGGCAGACCCAACATCTCCGAATGAGACCTTCTCTCCACCTTAGCCCAAGGGGAGCTCTCTAAATCGTTGCCCAACAGATAATCAACAGGCATGGCTGGCCTCACAGCTACTTGAAGAGTACCTGAGACTCCCCCCCACTCAAAGGGAACTTGAGCCACCTCACACTGGCTCTGTGAGTTGTCCGCGGCAACTACAGGGAAGAATGCATGGGGGATAACCTGCTCTCTGGACACCAGCCGGCAATTGACAGCTGTCACACTAGCCCCAGTGTCTCTGAGAGCTTCCACCCTATGGCCATTGATGGTCACCCACTGCCTGTACTTCTTAGTGTTATCAGGCAGCTGGGTCTCAGGGACCATCTCAAAGTCTCCTTGCGAGACAAGGGACATTTCTGCGGGACTCCACCCACCTTGGGCACCCATCTCCTCCCCCCCCAGGGCTACACTCGCCATCTGACGGGGTGGTGCACGTGGTGGTGCTTTGGAATCCCTCATGGGACACTGCATCATACCAACGGTGGCCCATCTGACCACACGTGAAGCACTTAGTGGGGCCCCTGTGAACAGGTTTACCTGTCTGGGCCTCTTGCTTTTTCTCAGGGGGAGGCTTGGAACCCTTCCCTTGGTTCCCTTGGGAATTACTTTGGGGCCCTTTCTGGAACTCCATCTGTTTACCCTTGTCCCCCCCACTCTTCTGCTGGGGACCCTGCCCACCTTTGGCGGAGTCTCCCACGTGACCCTTGTGGACCCAGGTGCTGACCCAGCGGTCCGCTTCCTCAGCAAGCTTCCTAGGGTTAGTTAACTTGCTATCAATAAGGTGCTGGCGTAGCTCTGGAAAACAATTACCAGACAAGTGCTCCCATGCAAACAAATCATGAGAGCTCCTCAAAAGTACTCACTTTGCTACCCTTCACCCAACCATCCATAGCTCTGCAAAAGAAAGATACATATTCTACCCAAGTGGTTGCCTCCAGCTTTTTACAATTCCTGAACCTCTGTCTATAGAGTTCTGGGGTCAAACCATACCTTGTCATCAGGGCTTCCTTCATATGGGCATAAGACATCCTATTCTCACTGGGTAGGTCTAACAATGCATCCCTCCCCTCACTCACAAAGCGGCCCCACAACCCCGCTCCCCAATCCTTCTCAGGGACCCGGTGGGCCAACATTGCTATCTCATAGGCTGCAAACCACTGCCCAATATCTTCATGCTTATGGAAATCTTTGATGACATCTTTTGGGATATATACCCTGCCTTCTGCAGGCACAGACGGTGTGCTGCCACCAGAGGGATTAATTTCTAAGCGTTTGGCTTTGATCTCCAACTCCCTCAACATTCTCTCATGCTCTAATCTCATTCTCTCTCTCTCCAAGGCTAACTTGTTATTTTCACCCTCCATCTTGAGCCTGGCCAGCTCCATTCTATGCCTTCTATTTCTCTCCCTATCCTCCAGCTCTCCTGGGGACAGGTCTTTGGAAGAAACACTGCTGCCTGGCGGGGTAGGTACTTTCTCCCCCTGGACCCACTGGCCCATCTAGCTGCCCTTCTGCCTCCTCTGCCTCTCCCACAGGGTGCTCCACATTTTCAGATGCATTTCTTGCTTCCACCCAGGCCCTCAGCGCCTTGTGGAACTCATCCTTCTTTGTGAGGCCTGGAATAGCAACTTTAAATTTTTTACAGAAGGCTTTCAGCTGTTTGGCATTATAGGTATCCAACCTCTCTTCCTCAAAATCTGGATCCATAAATGCAACAGATGCTGGTGGACTCATGGCAATAAGAATTGGTAGTTCTCAGAAAAACAACAGTCCAAGGAGAAAAAAATCTACCAAAAAGGTATGTGGTTGCGTTTGGTCTGCACTCACTAGTAGTGTACACCAATCACTGTATATGAGTCACAAATGCAAGTCCAGAATCCTCACCGCTGACCACCAATGTTAGAACTGGGGGTCCCTAGTTGGCAATGGTATACACCTTTGACCAAATAGGGACCCTTGCTTCTAGTCAGGGTAAGGGGGATACACTACTAAAATAACCCCTGCTCACCCCCTTGGTAGCTTGGCACGAGCAGACAGGCTTATCTTGTCATGTGGTTTGCGGCCTCCTGGTCTGCCTTGCTGCGTTGGCTTGGACTTGGCTGCCATGAGGCCCCCTTTTTGCGCACGTTCCTTTGTGCCGTTGTTTTTTGAGCCTCTGCTTCTGCCCGGCTATCTTAGCACTGTCTGCATTTCTATCTTTCACCTTGTCTCCTGTTCCCTTTTGGGCTGCTGTCTGCACACCATGTACAAGGTCGATACACAACGTCCCTTGTTCCTGCTGATTTGGCCAGTCCCTCACACTTAGACATAACACTCTATTTACGGCTGCCTTGGAGAAATTCTTGTGCTTTTAATATGGTGTTTTTTCACTGAAAGACACACTTGGAGAACAACCTTTCCAGAGAGAAGAGCTGTTTGTATCTGATGATGTAAACTTTGCATCTAGATATTGAGGTATGGGGGTTCGCTAGTCAAAGCCCAGAGGTCTTCTATTTTTATAATAAACTAGCTACTAGCACGGGGAGGGTGGTAAGGTCATTTAGCCTTATATCCACTGCTTTATGAAATGCTTTCCCCGTTTGTATTCTATGGAGTTGTAACTATGCTGCTTATTTTATCATTATGCATTATGCTGATAGTACTGACACGTGTACTGTATATTAGAGCACGTTAGTTGAAATAAACATTTTAAATTATACAGTGTCTCTTCTTACTCGCGTTGTGGACAAGTATGAGTGAGTTATGAAAGGGTGTTCTTGCTACTGCGAGTCCTGAGAGAGAGATACCGTGTTCTGGGTTGTCTAATCATTGGCAGCATTGTTGCTAACGAGACGCTAAAGCTAGTCGGATTAGGGTTTTAGGCGCTAAGGTTTATGGTTGGCTCACCACTATATTCCGAGGTCCTATTATCCTGTGCATAGCTCTGTATATGTGCAGAATCCCTATAACATGGCGCAACCAACGAGTGGGGCAGCTTATCTGCGAGGCGCTTGAGTAATATTTGTGCTTGTCCACAACTACCTTCACAGGCGCTTCCGGAAGCGTGTGTGACGGTGATACCTCCTATATTGACGTTTTTATAGGTTTTTTCAAGCTTGAAGTTGTTAAAAGGTTTTCTAGAAAGAATACCCTCTATTGTGCTGCCATACATTAGGTTGTCTAGAACTTTCAGCCTGAAATGGCTGTTCAAATTGCGGCACATAGCCGCGCAGCGCTCCGGGCTCACTTAACAGTGTATGGAGTGCCTGACGCGGGTGTCGACTTGATCTTTGTGGTACAAGCAGATCCAGCTTACCACTTTGAGGTTTTTTACTCATGGATCACCTTTCCGGCGGTGGATGGGGCTGATAATTTGTTCCATGAATACGAAGCCACCGTTGTTCCTATGCTTTATAGACCATATATGAATCTTGAAGTACCGCTCACGGCTTGGCAACACCGTGTTTGGTTTGATGGCGCCCTCCCCCAACCGGTTACCGCGGTTCGTTTAGGCCCATTATCAATTGATGGGGCCACTTGGCCAGTCTTGGCCGGGTATACACCACATCCGCGTTATATGACAGTGACAGTCGCTGAACTGCGACATATGCATTCGTCTTTGATACGAGTACATAGAGCTTTAGTACAATATGTTACAGGCAACATCCAGGGAGCCCCACCTGGAGTTGCAGCCCATCCAGCTGGTGCAGGCGGTGTAACCATAAGTCCTGTCATGGTGAATTCGGTGATGGGCAAGCGCCCACAGCATAAGGATGATTTTCCTTATTGGCTTGCAGAAAAATTTGACCAGTTGGAGGCAGTTTTCCGAATACTTCTCCCGTGGAAAAACATAGGATCTTGGCGATTACTTTGCCAAAAGACTTAGTACCCGAGTTGGCAGAATGCAACAACTGGGGTAGGGTATTCGCTGCAGTGTATTCAAAGTGTTTCGGCACTCCTTCCATGACAGTTCTCCCCTCTGTGATTAAAAAGTACAGGATGAACATGGCCCTGAAGCGGCTGTGGAATTAGGGATGAGACTGGTGGGAGTGTTCGACGTAGTAGCTGAGTTGATCCTTGCGAATGTCAAGTAGCTAATGCTTTGGCTTTAGTCCCAGAATTGGACAGGCCTCGCGAATTACCGAAAATAATTGCTCAGGCTTACAAAACAATTGGTCGCAATAGCCTGGGAGTTAAGCCTTTTGCCAAACGCAAACACTATCGCAACAACCACCAAAAACTCAGTCTGAGAAAGATGAGAAACCAGTTTTACTAAAAAGAGCTGGAGGTTGAAAAAACAGGGTAAGCAACAGAAGAAGCCGGGGTCGCAGGTGCATCCCCGGTTTCCGTCTCTTCTGAACGCACTTATGATTTGCGTGATAGGGCGAGAATTAAATCTCCAGAGAGATTTCAAGTCCCTGATTCGCGTTCTCATCGTTCTTCACAGGCACCAACATCTTCGCAGGCTGGTGGAGGAGATCGCCAGGATAGAGGAAGGGGTCGAGAGGATCCACAGGGACGAGACCAACCTCGACGACAAGTCAGAGGGAAACCAGACGATTTTCAACGTTCTCGCCCACAATTTCAGAAGAAAAAAGTTGCCGCTGTAACAGCAAAATATGCCACAGACGGTGAGAACGAGACTCCTGGATTGGACGTGGGCAGTAACCCTCCTAGACAGCGCCGCGGAAGTTACCATAGTGCGGGAGGCGCTACGTCCTCATGTGGAGGCGACAGCAACTGAAACATTCATTACTGTCGAAACAGCAGACACCAGAGTGGCTCCCCTGACCGACTATATAATATTGTAATTCAAATCGAAGGTGATATACAGCGTGTTATAAAAGGGATTTTGGGGAAAATCTGACCTCTTCGTATGACATTCTGTTAGCGGAGGCGGATTGGCCGCCCCCATTCGTACTGGCTGCGCGTAAAGGGAGGAGGTAATCCTTCCGAGCTTTTCTCGACATGTCCCTAAAGACAAAGCAGAGGCTCTTGCAGCTGAATGGGCTGTGTCCCTGGCTCCAGCGTTATACCGCAACCATGTGGGCTGGGATGAAGAATCACCACCCCGTGAAATACCTCTGCGGTCTCAACCTCAGCCACAACCCCAATATCCCATCAAACGGGAAGCTAAAGGTCCCGTTTCCGAAATTCTGACTCAGTTGGAATATCAGGGAGTGATTGAAACATGCGAGTCACCGATGAATAATCCCCTTTTCGCGATTTCCAAACCCGATGGATCGTACCGCTTAGTTTTGGATTACCGGCATTTGAACTCTCATTGTCGGACCTTTGCGGTGCAAAACACACATAGTTCTGCGCTAGTAGACAGTCTTGTTCGTAAAAAATATAAAACGACACTTGACCTATCCAATGGATTCTACACGCACAACTTAGCCCCGGAGAGTAGCCAATGGAGCGCTTTTACCTCCGGTGGTAAATTATTCAAATTCCGGTGTTTACCTATGGGCTACAAAACCAGTCCATTTGTATTCGCTGCACGTGTTGTCTCTTTGTTAGACGGCATAGACCCAGATGCATGTTCGTACGTCGATGATATTTATCTGACAGACGACAAATTGTTCCAGCATCTTTCCCGAGTGGACCGCATTATTCTAGAATTTGCGGTTCTAGGCTACTAAGTTTAACTTTGCCAAATCTCACATTGCTGAATTTACCGTTTTGTTTTTGGGCTATGAGCTCAACAATGAAGGTAAGGGCTTAGCCCCCCATTTCCTGGAGAAATGTGCACTTCTGTGCCCTCCTACTACTCTGAAGAAACTTCAGTCTTTGCTGGGTTTTCTGAATTTCGGGCGTACTTACATTCCCGATTATGCCCAGCGTATCAAGCCACTGTATTCCTTGATACAACCTAACTTTTCGAAGTCTTGTTGGCTTCCGGAGCATTCCTCCATTCTGCAGTCTTTGCAGACAGACTTACTTGAGTCTAAATACTTGTTGACTCGTAATAACCGCACCAACCTGGTGATTAGAATCATTCCAGGGGCAGTGGGTTTCACGTACTTGACCTTTAACGAAGGTGACACAGTACCAATAGCATACAAGTCACATCTGTACACCTCTGCAGAAATGCGCTTCTCCTCGGTGGAAAAAGTTTTAACCGCAGTGCAAATGTCAATTCTAAAGGAACGCGCACTGGCCCAGGAAAAACGCATTTTGGTGGTAACACCCTATCCTGCCCTTGAGGCAGTGACGAAAGCAAGTGTACCGAACTCTAAAGCTTTGCACCCCCGTTGGTTACAATGGGCAACATCTTTGACGTCTCCGGATGTCACTTTTATCTTTGATTCTTCACTACAAACTCAGGAGTTTTTGCAGTATGACTTTGTTAATCCTCCTCCTCTGTCTTTGCTACCGCTTGAGGATTACGAATGTATTATCTATACCGATGGTTCGGCGCAGCCGGCCACGGGTTCCAAGCATGCTTATTCAGCGGCATGTGCTATTGTTGCAGGTTCCTTTGTGAACGGAAAGTTCAAATCAACTGTAGTGCATACTCAAGCACTAGGAGACAGTACTGCACAATTGGCCGAGCTGCGTGCTTTGGTGCTCGCACTTGAGTTCGCTAATCCTGATGTGACCACTCTTGTTGTATGTGATTCTTATTACTGTGTCCAGTCATACAATGACAATCTATTCTTCTGGTCACAAAATGACTATAGAGATGCAAAAGGCAGCACAATCAAGCATGAAATGCTTTGGGTTTGAGTGGCAGATTTACAACAATGTCTGCCTCTCACACAGGTGGTGCACACTCTTGGCCATCAGCGTGTGGGCGCACCGTATCGGCCTGAGGGCAATTCGATTGTTGAACGAATGAACCGTGACTTAAAGCAATCCTTGACAGCTAGAGTCTTAGGTACTGGCAGAAACTGGCTGGCCCACTTGTATACGGTACAACGTGCACTTAATAATCTCCCGAGAAGACCTCTGGGTGGGCGGACCCCATACGAAATGCTCTTTGGCATAAGAATGTTTGTGCCTGACCTTGATGGTCTAGACATGGTGACGCAATCCGCCATTTTTGATGTAGATAACCATTCTACTATGTTACAGGACTTACAAGAAGCCTGAGACAAACTTGCGATTGCACATTTACCTTCAGCCACAGACGCTGCATTGCAGATTCCGGTTGCCGGCTGGCTTCCGAAGATTGGAGATCTGGTCCGAGAGAAGGTGGAGAACAAAAAAGAATTCGGCCCCTCTTATCGGTGCACCGGTTCCAGTCCTTGGCTTGAAGGGAACTCGTACAGTCATCTTACCACCGCTTCCTGGTCGCAAGGAGAACAGATACATCTCAGTGGAAAATGTCAAGCTACAACATCTGGCCGATCCTGAATAGTGTTACACCAGCGGTCTCTTGTCCTGTCATTTCCCAGATGAATGTTCGTGGCCCTCTTGCCCGAACGGTCACTGATGTTGCCATCGAGATGGTAGATTTGCCTGAACGTTTACTCGACTACCCGGACTCCCCCTGCAATGAGGAGAACGAGTATACCTACCCCGCAACCGAGTCCGTGGCTCATTTACCAACAACGCCACTGAGCCCAACACGTTATTCTTTTGACTCGGATTCCACTCCATCACTTGTCCCGTCCGAATTCAGTATTTTTGTGTCCTGGTTCAGAGACAATTTTTTGATCCCCCCATGGACATACATTTGGTTGGTACTTTTCCTAATTTTTTTGTTCATGTCTATTGGCTTTGTCACAGTGTTTTTTCTACTCATCAATGGACACTATTTGCCAGAACGCTCTGCAGTGAGCTCTGTCGCTGGAACTTTGGCTCCACATTCTTCATCTCACATCATGAAGCGAGATCACACATTTGTGGACATTTCAGCGTTTCCAGTTGCTGATGGCATTGTTTGGGATGCGGTAAACTTTCAAATTCATGGTCCGACCGAAATTATTAATGTATCAAATGTCCTTCGTGTTTCAATGGGTGATGTCGTAAAAAGTAATATTCATTCTGATGATTGGGATGTGCATGCAGTTGAAGCATTATTTACTGATTTGAAATATTATGCTGCTTTTCATGCTGAAGATCTGTACATGAATTCTGCAAATTATGCTGATTTGTATTGTTACCAGCATTGGGGCAACCATTTTCTCCATAAACCTAGTACCCTTCGGGGTCTTTTTAATTACACCCAATGGGAACATTGTCCGACCCCTTTGACAGGTAGCTCCCAAACTCTGAGAAATAAGTTCACTTATTTTACAGATTTTAATAGATCGAACCCTGGGTCCTATTTCTTTAATTTAAACACTTCCTTTACTGAAAAAATCATGTTGACCCATACTAAATTACTATATTCCGGCTCCTTTTTACACGCCTTAGCTGTGGGTGGGTATGAACATTGGTGTGACACCATTGATTTGAAGTCTATTTGGGGCTCCAAAGCATGGCAGGTGCAGGTCACAGAAGCCTTGCACCGTGCTTGCCTCATCCCGGCCCAAATTCTATTTTTAAATCAGACCATATATCAGACGACATGTTGGGGTTTGGCTACGTCCAAACAGTTGAATGCACCATCATTTCCTGTCTTATCTTCCACTCCCAACGACAGCTTGTACTTTAATATGTCCCTTACCAAATTGCAGGTTTTATTGCAGAACAATTCGTTTAATTTCTCTGCGTTTGTTCAGTCGCCCTGGTTGGCTTGGCCTATTGCATCTAATGCCTGCCAACTGCGTTTTTATAACACGGATAGTGGCTACAAACAGGATATGCCAGATCCAAGGTTTTCTGGCTCTCGTACTGTTACAACATATTCTGTTGGTAAATTATGTAAACAGTGGTTGCAGCACTCGTCCTTAGATTCTGTAAAACAACATTTATCCCTCCTATCAGGCAACATTGATCTGTCCGACTTTGTTCTAGGGCCTCGTGGTCCTCGACCGATATGATTCATATATGAGACTTACAATGAACTCTGGAAGCTTTCGCAAATTGAAGCTGCTTCCCGTCTTCGGGAAATCGATCAAGCTAATTTAGAAAAAGTGCTTGCTGTTGTTGACAATAGTATTAATACCCTGTCTTCCCGCATTTACACGTTAGAGAATATTATTTCCTCTGTTGTTGATATTGTACAAGATGATGTTTCTATGTTGTATCATGGTCAGAATCAATTACGTTCAGTAATGCAGTTTGCATGGACTTTGCAAACACTTAAAATGGGGAAAGTTCCTTTGCAATTTTTGAACACCTCTGCCTTATTTTCGCCTTTTAATTTGACTGAGAAACAGCGATTCATGTCCATGAAGGATGCAACATACACTCTGTTACATATTGAAAAGATAGAGCCCTTACCATTCTCTATTGCGGAATTGGATTCTGATGTGTGGCTAGTACACGGGGTTATCGCTTTGCCTTTTTCATTGTTTGAATTTAGTTTGTGTATGAAGCATTATCCTGTAGGCCGTTTTCAGCCTTTAGGCAGTGCCTTCCTGCATGAACTTTGGTCCCTGCCTTTCATGTTTAAATGCCTTAGAGACGGGAGGGAAGTTTTTCTCACGGGGGAGTCATGCGATTCCACTGTGGGCCATTCCCTTGTTTGCAAACACATTCAATTGCACGGGGATTGTAACGTTTCCGCTCCGAATCTTGCTTGTGTGTTAAAGGGCATTCCTGCTCCTGCTATTTCTCCTACTTTCACTGTGCTTGCAAATGGTAGTTATTTGCTTTTGAATAACCAAGACTGCTGTGGCATGCTGTCCGGCATAATCTATATTGTTACAGTTTCCCACAGAGTTGTCTGCTGCAAAAATGTGCTTTTTCCTCCCCCGCACGACATCATAGATAGTTCCGTGTGGCCTTCCATTCCTACTCTGAAGGCGGATTTCAATAAATTGAGCAGAATAAAGGCACTATTATTGAACCAGGAGGTTATGCTCACATCTGCCCGGGAGACTTACATTCTCCATGTGGCAAGTACCCACAGTGAAATACAGGCCCTTTTGAACACTAACCTCCCACAACATTTCGGTGAACTGATTCACCGTGTTTTTAATGCGTCCCGCACTGAAGGTCTAGTGCACTTTTTTAAAGTTGTGGGCTCTGGCCTTGTGACCTCTTTTCAGACTATTTTTGGTGTAATACCGGCTTTTATTCATTCCATCTTTTCCAGCGTCTTTGGTGGCTTTCCACTTATCCTCGCCTTGGCGGCTGGTGTCCTGCTGTTGGTTTGTTTACTGCGCAATGGCTGCACCTCCATGGGCCCTTCTCGAGCCAGGTCGGCTCCAGATGCTCCGTGAACGTCTCCTCGCTGGCTTCGGTGTCCTGCCGTTGGCGACAATGAGTGTGTCATATACACTTTCTTTTCGCTTTGCGTATTTCACTTGCGTGCAACATGTGATGTCTTGCATCCGATGTCCATTCTCATGGGCCATGGATTATTGACTCTCCAATACGTCTTTGTCTGTTCCGGATTTTGTTCAGTTGGTGGGTCCTCTGGAGGCCCATGAACGGGACTGTTCCGCTGCGGGCTATATGGCGCGTGCGGCCGCACTGGGGATTTTGGCAGAATGGGATATCTGGGCGGCTGCTCGGAATCTCCTACAACGAAGTTATATTGAGTATCACGCAAGTTGTCCCGCAATGCTGTTCGCTGCACCCACTTACGAGGAACATGATTGCAGTTTTGATTTACTTGACTGGATGGCGTCGCTTTTTTCCGACGATTCCATTGATGTCCTCTTGGAAGGTGTGGCGTTTTTCTGCACTAACACACTGATGGATTGAGAGGGCATTGACTTTCTGCTACCTGCCTCGTTGGAAAGGTATCTATATGTATTTTTGTTTTTCATCTCCCTTTCGTTGTCCTTCCTGGGATTGCTTCCCCACGTGCGTTCTGCTCAGTTATTTGGACTCTGTCATCTTCTTGGACGATGGACTGACCAAGGGAGGGTGTCGTGTGGTTTGCGGCCTCCTGGTCTGCCTTGCTGCGTTGGCTTGGACTTGGCTGCCATGAGGCCCCCTTTTGCGCACGTTCCTTTATGGCGTTGTTTTTGAGCCTCTGCTTCTGCCCGGCTATCTTAGCACTGTCTGCATTTCTATCTTTCACCTTGTCTCCTGTTCCCTTTTGGGCTGCTGTCTGCACACCATGTACAAGGTCGATACACAACGTCCCTTGTTCCTGCTGATTTGGCCAGTCCCTCACACTTAGACATAACACTCTATTTACGGCTGCCTGGGAGAAATTCTTGTGCTTTTAATATGGTGTTTTTCACTGAAAGACACACTTGGAGAACAACCTTTCCAGAGAGAAGAGCTGTTTGTATCTGATGGTGTAAACTTTGCATCTAGCTATTGAGGTATGGGGGTTCGCTAGTCAAAGCCCAGAGGTCTTCTATTTTTATAATAAACTAGCTACTAGCACGGGGAGGGTGGTAAGGTCATTTAGCCTTATATCCACTGCTTTATGAAATGCTTTCCCGTTTGTATTCTATGGAGTTGTAACTATGCTGCTTATTTTATCATTATGCATTATGCTGATAGTACTGACACGTGTACTGTATATTAGAGCACGTTAGTTGAAATAAACATTTTAAACTATACAGTGTCTCTTCTTACGCGCGTTGTGGACAAGTATGAGTGAGTTATGAAAGGGTGTTCTTGCTACTAGCGAGTCCTGAGAGAGATACCGTGTTCTGGGTTGTCTAATCATTGGCAGCATTGTTGCTAACGAGACGTTAAAGCTAGTCGGATTAGGGTTTTAGGTGCTAAGGTTTATGGTTGGCTCACCACTATATTCCGAGGTCCTATTATCTTGTGCATAGCTCTGTATATGTGCAGAATCCCTATAACAATCTCAGAGGCAGTGTGTTAAGCATTTGTGAACACATACAGTAATACAGTGAAAACACTACAGATGGACACTACACAGGTTTTATAAAAATAAGTATTCTTTATATAGACTTAACACAAGACCACAAACGACAAAAGTCCACAATACTGTACTCAAAATAGACTTAAAGATGGTAGAAGTAACTTAGTTCAAGTTGATGGTAAATGCGACACGTTTCTCTCAAAAGTACCTGGGATGCGTAACGCAAAACAAACAAAGGGTCTGTAGGGAGGACGATGCGGCGAGCAGGTGCCTCGATGCGGTGCGACGATCCGGTGCGATGCGATGAAAGTGCGCCCTTGATGCGATGCGACGATGTGAAGACGATGCGTGCACGCCCGACGGCCGTGCGGCGAACTCTGTATCTTTGGAGCTGTGACAGGCCCTGCGACACGCTTCTCCGGTGATGCGACGGCAGTCAGCTGCGACGCCGACACGCTTCTCGGGGGATGCGACGGCGACCCTTGCGCTAGCGACACGCTTCCCTGATGATGCGACGGCAGGCAGTTGCGATGGCGACACGCTTCTCCGGTGATGCGACGGCAGGCAGCTGCGACGAAGGCACGCTTCTTGGTGATGCGGCGGCGGCCTCTGCGGTGGCGACACGCTTCTCCGGCGATGCGATGGCAGCAGCTGCGACAGCGTCATGCTTCTTCTCGTTATGTCGCGCTTCCAACTCCCAGCGACACGCAGGCTTCTGCAGATAGAATTCCCAGCAAGGGAATTCAGGAGGGAGCTGGTGGTGAAGTCTTGTAGCCCTGAGACTTCAGCAGGAGGCAAGCTCTAGTTCAAGCCCTTGGAGAATATTCTGCAAGATGATGAAAGTTCTTTAAAAGTTCCTTCTCCTTTCCTTGGCAATGAAGACCACTGCAGGCCAACCCAGCAAACAGCACACTGGCAGAGGGGCAGTCCAAACTCCTGCAGCTTCCTTGGTTCTTCTCCTTGGCAAAGGTTTGTCTTGTTGTTCCAGAAGTGATCTAAAGTTCTGGGGTCAGGGCCCCAATATTTATACCAGCAAATCCTTTGTCCTCTGAAGGCAGAGGGTCCTGTACCTAGTCCAAACCAGTTCTGGGTGCATCCTGCCAGTGCACACCCTCTTCCTTTGTCAGTGTGGGCCAGGGACATCAGACACACCACAGGAGGTGGAGCCAGCATTGTGGAAGGCAGGCACAGCCCTATTCAGGCCTACGTGCTACTCCTCCCACCACTCTACATGCAGATAGGTCTATTCAGCCCTGTGCTGACTCACCCTGTCTCCTGGAGCCCCCCAGCCACTGTCACTCACAAAACCAGACATACAATACACAAGCTAGCAGAGGCAGGCTGGATGGTTTAGGCAAGAAAATACCTACTTTCTAAAAGTGGTATTTTCAAACACAGAATGTTGAAACCAACTTCACTAAAAGATGTATTTTATCATTCTGAGTTCAGGCATACTAAATTAGTTTTTCTACCATGTTCCCTGGGTCAGTTAGGATTATAAGATGTTATAATCAAACTGCCCATTCTCGGCCTATGGGGACAGGTAGCCTTGCAATAGTGAAAAACAGAAATTGGCTGTAATTCACTATTAGGACATACTACACACACCAGGGCATGTCCTACCTTTACTATACAATGCACCCTGCCCTTGGGCCTACCTTAGGGGTGACTGATATGCAGAAAAGGGAAGGTTTAGGGACTGGCAAGTGGGTGCACTTACCAAGTCGACATGGCAGTCACAGACTGCACACAGGCTCTGCAATGGCAGGCCTGAGACACACTTTACAAGCTGCTTCTGTGGGTGGCACAACCAGTGCTGCAAGCCCACCAGCAGTATTTGATTTACAGGCCCTGGGCACACCTGGTGCACTATACTAGGGTCTGACAAGTAAATCAAATGATCCAATCATGGAGTCACTAATCAATACATCAATTTACCATAGGGAGCACTTGCACTGTGGCACTGAATAGCAGTGGCACAGTGCCTAAATATCTAAACCAGCAAAACATATCAAAAACAGAGGAGGCAATCAGCAAAAAAATGGAAGGAGACTCACGCCAATGGTACCAGGTCTAACATCTGGCATCACTTCTTATATCTACAGCATCACAAGAGATTAGTAAGTAGTAGATTTATATAGCATACTCTACTCAAAGCGCCTCTCAGGGCTGTGCTTTGATTTGCCAATAAGGGTTATGAGAAAAGGTGCATCTGAGGCAGATGCTGACACCTCAGGTATAATGTTTTTTTCTAAGAAAAGCAAGGAGAGTGTTCCATGGATAACGAGGCAATGCCCAGATTTTTTCCCTTTCCTTCACGTACACATTGGACATAAAAAGGTTGTAGCATCTCTTGTGTCCAATGATCTTAGCTGCCATGAAGATTGAATAAATATGATTTTCCCATATAAGTATCCCAAGGCAGTACAGAGAGGGTACTGTGCACCATTCACAGACACTTAAAAGTAATCATATCTCACATTTTAAGCCACTGAAGCCTTCCAAGAGATAGTGGCATCCTTTGGGTTTATAGTCAGCCGTATCCAAGAATTGCTTGTAACCTGCAGTCTATGCAGGAGTTTTCAGCCATAGCCAAGAATTGTTTGTAGCCTGCAGTCTATGCAGGAGTTTTCAGCCGTAGCCAAGAATTGTTTGTAGCCTGCAGTCTATGCAGGAGTTTTTCAGCCGTATCCAAGAATTGTTTGTAACCTGCAGTCTATGCAGGAGTTTTTCAGCCGTATCCAAGAATTGTTTGTAACCTGCAGTCTATGCAGGAGTTTTTCAGCCATAGCCAAGAATTGTTTGTAGCCTGCAGTCTATGCAGGAGTTTTTCAGCCATATCCAAGAATTGTTTGTAGCCTGCAGTCTATGCAGGAGTTTTGGAAATCCCTAGATAGATGGGCATTTTGAGAAGAACCATCAACTTCTGTAAGTAATTGGCCATGAGCATAGTATTGATATATGAGTCCTTGCTGCTGTGTAACTGATAGGGCAGGTTCAATTTAAATGTTATGTATTATGGGGAAAAATATATACCACCGAGGGACACCACAGTGCAACCTTGGAATCTATCAGCTGTGGTTTATCACTGGGGCAGTGTCATTGCATGTTTCACTCTTTAAATTTATAGACCACATACATGTTTATGCAAGCAGCACCAAGAAGAAAACAGCATTCCTAAAATAAAGTTTCACTGATGTCATACAAGGTCTTTAATTGTGCTTTTTTTAGACAGATTAGACCTAGGCAACCCTGGTATGACTTTTTAACAATATGTTTGGACGTTTAGAGCAGCACAAACACTACAATTTTAGTAAAGGCGAGTGCTGTGTGACTATATTCAGCTGAACACAAATGTAGAACACTTCTAGGGACTAAATGGATCATATTGATAAATCTGCTACCATCTCATTATGCATATAAAAACTCTAGACAAATGATTTTAGCCCTGAAGGAGCTCCACAAATATCAACAGCAGTGAAACATGTTGACTCTCATTTGCAAGATGTACACATGTCCTTTTGATTTTAAGGGTTCTGGCACGCAGAGAAACAATTAATATGAGTGTACATATAGTTTTAAGCTCTGTAAGTACATGTACTATAGGCTCTTCCATGACACCAACATCAAATTTGAGGGAAATATCAGATTGTTGCGCCAGACTAAGGCTGTGCACCCCCAACCTTGGCTGAGGCAGGGACAGTGCTAGAAGGTAGCTAGAGGGACAGGCTCCTCCCCCTTGACCCTGAGTGATTGAAGGATGCCCCAATGATGAGAAGCCTGGGATACATCTGAGGATGTACGGGACTTCACAAATGGTCTTCTCGTGGGTGTCTCCTTTCTGTTTAACGCTTCTAATGAGAGATGGGACGGACTTCTTCTAGATGACAAGTACCTGCAGCAAGCAGCTCAGGGAGGGAGCACCACAGATATTCATTCTCTGGTTAATCCAAGGAGATGATCCTAACTACTGACAAGGTAACACTTCAGGTTTTGTTTTTAATCTGAAAAACAAAAAAACTAAATGCCCTGGTGCACTGGGAGGTCATTTGTTCTGCTTCCTGTTCAGGATTGGCAGGATTTTACGGGAGCTCCCAAACAGGAAAACATGTATTGGCAGGTTTTTCCTGGAGCTCCTGAGCATCAAAAATGTACACCCGAAGGACTGCCCTAAATTTGGTGGGCCTTCCCATGTACACTGTCCGACAACCCTGAGCTGGACAGGCCACGAGTGAGAAAATTCCCATTGCAGAGCCAGCTGCGACTCTGGTGACGGACACCTGGTGCTCCGCCTACCTGTAAACGAGGAGCGCAAATGTGAGTTTGGTGGGATGAGACCCTTGGGGACTTAAGATGAGGCTTTGACTCCACCAAACATCCAATGACACCTTCTGTATTTGCAGGTGAAAGATTGAACTGCTATGGTTTGGAGATAGATGCATGAGCAGGCAAAGTAGTAACAAAAGTGACAGAATCAGGAACCAATATGCTGGCTGAAATGAGACAATTTAGTAGGCATGTGAGAGGTTTATCTCAGCAAATCTCTAGAAGGGCAAATGCCATATCTATGAAATATCATAAAATTATGGGATCTTTGTTGAACCTAAATTAGACTGCAATAGCTAAGATGTGGATAGAGCACTAAAGTGGCTATCACAAGATCCAGGGGGGCATACACACTGCTGCCCTAAAAGGAGTGCTTAATTTATTTAAAAAACACACGTGCCATGGCTTGTGTCAGGAGGCAACTACTGCACCATCCATGTCCATGCCAGGGCTGTCAATGACAGTACCAAAACAACTACTACCCATCACACGCCCACAAGTGTGACACTTCAAACTATTCCAGGCCCCCAAAGTTATACGAATGGCAGGTATTAGTCATTTTTAGTGTATGTTGAATTAATAAACAGTTGTTGTGCCCTACTTTAAACTTGACAAACAGCACCACCATGTGGCAGACTGTCTTTAGTGCTGGTGTTGACAATTAAGTGCCGGTGTCGAGCACCAGAAACCACCAGCTCAAATTAAGCATTGCCTGAAAGGAAATTGCCGAAAGGAAACTCCTATACGTCAGTCTAAAGAATGGCACCTCAGTATCTGCTATCACGCGAAGTGAAAGGCGACACCTACTAGCCCAATGAACCAAAACTTCATCCTCAACAAAATATGCCATTCAGTACAGATTTCTAGCTCCGAAGGGGCACACTAATGAATCTGTAAGAGGAGTTTCATCAGTAATAAAACACATATACAGCATAACAAAAGGAAAAAAACATAGTGACACCATATATACAACACCTCCAACATTTAAATGTGATAACTTGACATGAAATACACCATCAGATGATAAACACTGTAAAACTAGGCGTATATCACTACAAGAGATAAACATAGTAGGACTACGTAAACAGTACGGATAAGGAATCAAATATGAACACTATTATAACAGTGAGAAATTTTGCACGAATGCCTTCAAGTAATGAAAGTTAGAAGAAAGTATTTTGCTAGTGAATTACCAGATTACATTTCACAAATGAGTCAACATTTTTGAATATTTGCAAAAAAATAAAAACATTGTACCCTTCCTACAAAAGGTCTCACACTTCAATAGAAAGTCAAATGCTAAAGTACAGGGCATCGAAACACATGAACATAAAACAGAAAGTATTTATAAAGGTAATGAGTCTGGCCTTAGCAAGCTGTAGCAATGGTTATTTTTATCAGAAGCACTCACTACAGAAATATGAAAAAAGGAAGTCAAAAGAAAACACACTGGCACCTACTCCTGATGGCCATAAGCTTACAACAAAATTGATAAATGAAAAATTATTAAATTTAATTTTAATAGAACAGTACAGGTGCTTCCAAGAAGGCAGATGTCCTAAGATCAGTTATAGAAACCCTTTTAAGTTGTAATGCAGGCAATAGGTAAACGGCTATCTTCTTGGCATTACTAAGTGCTATCAGCTTTGAAAAACCATGTCCTGAAGACATAGTTTAAACAGATAAAATGACCAACAAAACAAAAAAAAATACAGAATGGAAGAAAATAGAATTGGGAAATTAAAATATTGGCCCACAAGCCGTGGCCCCGAAGTGTTCTACTTCTTCTTACGCAGATGTGCACTTGTGGTCAGGAAAAACACTTTACACATGGCCAATGGGTGAAGTGGGCTTACCCATTTTCCCATACTGTATGGTGTTGTGGGTGGAAGCAAAATGTAAACTACAGTTAAACAAACTAATGGATGAAGAGTGCTGATCCAAAGCCCCGCCATGCATGTACATGTGTATGGACTTTTTATGGACTTCTTTTATAGCTATTTTCATTACACAACACTGGTAAAACACTAAAGCGTTCTCTCAGCCAGACCTAAAAAGCTTTACTCTTCACTGTAATCATTGTCACAATCATATCACACACACATACACACACACCTTCACAACCTAATCATAGTGATGTTACACTTATGAAATATAAACACTACAGAAAACAATCGTGACACAACAGCACTGACAACTGTTATAGTGCATTTATGCTCTGCGATAAATGTTTTTAATGCTGCACATTAAATAAAATACTTCTAATATTTTCCAATACCCTACCACCGAGCAGGAATAGTAGTCAATAAATGACTTCAGTTCATCCTCACATAGATTTGGAGTGTCGCTCAGCACTCTGATCAAATCTTCTATGGGTTTAATTCCCCCAGATGTGATCTTGTGACCCAAATAGTCAACTGATTCAGTTAAAAACTTACATTTTACTTGTGACGAAGTTATCCCATGATCTTTGAGAATGTGCAGCACCTTATCTAAAATGCAATTATGTTCATTTACATTTTGTGCAATAAAAGGAATGTCATCTTGGAATACCTGTATGCCAAGGATGTCCTGGGACAAATTGTTCATCAATTTTTGGAAAACACAAACCACAAACGCTAGCCTGAAAGGTAGTCTCAAATACATCTATGCAAAGAGTGGCGTTATTAATGTAGTTAACAACTAAGAATTCTATTCCAATGCCTCTTGAGGGTACACAGACTTCTAATCAATGGTGCTAAAGTATTTAGCACCTCTGATTAATGTTAAAAATTCTCAACCATGAGGTAGTAGATGGCAGTCAATATGTTTGCTCTTATTCAGGGACCTAAGGTCTGCACACAGACGTATTAGCTCACCCTTTTTTTGCAATAACCAAGGCACTCACCCACTCAGAAGCTTTCACCAGTTCAATTATATAATTATTACAAAGTTCACCTAGATGTTTTCCTGCATCATCTCTCATACTAAGTGCCACATCATGCACTTTATGGAAAATGGGAATGGCATTGAATTTCAAAATTATTTTGTGCTCAAATCCTTTGACCATCCCAATCTTATTACAAAACACATCTTTATATTTTCTCAAAATATTGACAAGATCATCAGGCTTTTGTTGAGGTGTCTCAGTAGCAGGCTTCAATACAATACCTAACTTGTCCTGATATATCCATCCCATGATATACACATATTTTGTAAACAAAATAGCCCTGCCTGGAAAGTTTATGGTGTCCTAAAAACAATGTTTCTATTTCATTGTCACAATATGCAAACCGCTTTGATATGACGTTTTTTTTAAAACGTGTTAACCCACTAACACTTGAAAGGGATTCAGCTATCATTGTGACAGGCGATACAGAATCAGCCATAATAGTTAATTCTATTCTTTCAAAAGCACATTTCAAAAGCCTCTCTCACAATTCACCTGCACTGTTGAAATTACATTTTCAACTTTGACAGTGGAGTCTTGTTCATCTTTACTATGCACATTATTAGCTTTCACTGATCCACCCATGCTTCTACAATTTGTTTTTATTTATGCATTTTTCTTTTGAGCTGAACAGTTGCTATTATTTCCAAAATGCGTAGTGGACCAACATCTAAAGCTAGCTGTAGTGCGTGAGACTAATTTGATAGTGTTAAGATTTCCATCCTGTGCCTTCTTTACAGCATTCACAGCTTTGCCATCAGATTCAGTTACTTTCTCTGAAATTGCTCGTACAGATTCTGCTGAACGCTGTATTCCTTTAGCAATCCTAATGGCCTCCTCAAGCATAGGGTTAGCACAGCACAATGGCTGTTCTTGCACTATTTTTTAAAAGGCACAATTTAAAACTATTTGATATCTTATGTATTGATCAAAATTATTCTCAAATTTGCAAGTGCTTGCAAAAATTCTCAGTGAAGTAATATACTGTTCAGCGTTCTCACATACAGATTGCGAACGTGAATAAAAGTTAAAGCGTTTCTGAACAATGAGTTGAAAGTCTCCTTTGTGTCTCAAAATAAACATTCCATATTTACGTTTTGTCTTCAGTTGGTCGCAATTCAGGTAAGTGGTCAAAAAATGTTCTGCCCTTCGGTTCACAGACAGTTCAATATTAACGCAAATTTTCTAGGTGGGGAATAATTGACGGTGTCAATAGCTGCTAAATAATTCTGGATAGCACAGAACCAATGTTCTCATTTAGATAGGTGAGTAGAGTCATCTTGCTCTAGCATTTGTATTTGATATATGGCGATAACTCTTTTGTTGTATAATATGTACTTTTGAAACATAGTCTCATAGGGAACTTATGGGCATATGTATATAAGCATTTTTGTGGCAGGTAACAGCCCAATTCGCAGAATCCGTTTCCGACCACAAAAATGCTTTATGATATGTGCAAAACACGGATTGCGATAACATGTTACCAAACATGTGATTGCGGTAACATGTTACCAAATCACAATTTATGCTTAGCGATTCGGTATTTGGAAGGGGTGTCTTTACGGTGTCATTTCCAAACAGCGAATCACAGTGGTATGTATGAATGTTTTGCGACCGAATCATGGTTGCAAAACGTTCATTTTTTACCAACACCTCAAGGGTGGTAACCATTCACAAAAAGGATGGGGTACCCATGATACCTCTTCCCCCTTGTGAATGTTGAAATAATTATTTTTTAAGAGTAGGCAGTGGTTCCATGGACAACTGCATACTCTAAAAAATGAAACTTTAAAGTTTAATTTCTTTTTTTAAACGCATCCCATTTTCCTTTAAGGAAAATGGGCTACATTTTTAAAAAAAAGATTGCTTTATTAAAAAGCAATTACAGACATGGTGGTCTGCTGACCTCAGCAGGCCATCATCCCTGTGATGACAGCGATTCCTAATGGATCGCAAATTGCGACCTACCTCATTAATATTCTTGAGGTAGATCAATTGCGACCCCACTAGGAATCGCTAAATGAAATTCAGTGGTTTCATATATTGGGAATTGTGATTTCCTAATTGCGATTTGCAAAGAATCACAATTAAGAAATCGCAATCCCTATGACTCTTAAACACGTAGCACCCAGGAATGGCAAAATGTGTTGATTAGTGCCAAGAAGTATCCAATGAGTAAATTTTACAACAATTGAAACAAAGTCTTACCACAGTGCAAGTAATCCACATTTCTTGAACACTCCTTACAGACTTACAAAATGCATAAAATAACTGAAGTTTGCCGCTCACACACTACATATACAAGCACATCAATGCGATCATCAAAGGTCTTCAAGCTGCAAAATCACAGAAAATCAAAATGGCCTCGACGAATGTATGCACATTAAACAGTCAATGCCACCACAACTGTGTCTGACCTTGGGCCCAAAATGGCTGCAACACAATTTTGTTGTTACTGATATGTTAACGTTATTTCCAAATCTTGGTAACCATGATTACTACTGACCTCTCCGTTTTTTCGTAATAATCATTCAGATGTGTGTGACAAGTGTAAACTACTCAAGTCATAACCATAAGATGCAAGCTCCATATTGGGCACCAACTGTTGTTATTAGATGAGCTGCTAGACCTTCCTGAATCTATTACAAAAAATGGCTAAAAGAAAAACTATTTTTGGTCTCAGAAACCCCACATTGCCATAGTAACCCCTGTGAAGGTGATTTCACAGGGGCAGGTTTGCTTGGCAGGATGATCAACGTAAGTGCTGCACTCAGCCAGATTCAGATGAAATGTACAGCACAGCTTTATCAACACCTGTCCAGGTAAGTTTACAGCACATATCAGAAGGCAGCTAGCAGTTTTCGCCTCACAGCTGATAGTCAGCTGCAAAATAGAACCTGCAACGCCTTTCAGAATAGAACCTGTTCTGCTCTACATTGAAACTACTCCTGGTTGTACATAAACACACCTCTACATCCCCCCTTCCTTGACAAGACAACAAACAAAAACACAGCCAAAATATGTGGGTGACCCCAAGCACAGACTAATGGAAAGGGTCTTGGCTAAAACAAACCCAAAAAAGTCAATCAGTCTGGCGTTGAATGAAAACTTCTTGCCTTTGAGAAAGAAATAAACAAACAAACAGAGAACTAAAGAAAGAAGAAAATAAGGAAATAAAGAAGAATAGAAGAAAGGAATGGAATAAGGAAATAAATAAATATGGAAGGCAAGAAAGAAGGCAGACAAGAAGTAATAGGGAAAGAAAGAAACAAAGAAAGAAAGATGGAAAGCAAAAGAAGGAAAGAAGGGTGGAAGGAAAGAAAGGAAAAAGAAGGAAAGAAAAGAAGAAAGAAGGGAAGAAAGAAAGACAGAAAGAAAGAAGGAATGAAAGAGAGAACAAAGGAAAGAAAGAAAGAAAGAAAGAAGCAAACAAACAAAGGAGGAATGAAAGAAGATTAGAAAGAAGGAAGGAGAGAAAGAAAAAAAAGTAAAATTAGGATTACTTAATGCAGAACATTTTCAAATGGACACAATCTGGTGTGCTGTGAAACTGCAGCAGTTGGAAAAGTAAAACACTCCAAAAGGAATTTACAACAGCATTGGCAAGAGATGGGATTTGTTAAAGATTGAATGTACCCTGTGTCCCCATCGGAAGCATCTGCCATCACATCGGGCTATAAACACAAACCAACCCTAAATTAATTATAAAGTCAAAACAAAAACACCAGCACTGAAGGGAACTAGCATGTTTGCAGATGTGCTCTCTGTGAAAGAGCAAAATGGAGTCACTCAAAGTGAAGTTAACCAATGGCTTAAGTAGGCTGACCCACTGCCCCATGCTATATTCTGTAGTGGGTGGAAGCAAAATGTGAATGACACAGCAACAGACCAATGGATGAAGAGAGGTGCCTAAAACCCCTATATGTAAATATATTATACATATTTTAGTAAAATGAAAAGGTCTTGGCTAACCATAGACCTAAAAAAGACAAACACAGGCACTACAGCCAACAATAAACAATGCAGACTCCCAGACACCACATTCCCCCTTTTGACAAAGGCAAACAGCATAAACAGAATCTATTTATTGATGTTCAAGTAATCTACAAGGTTTCTTGGAAAGTCTTGTAGACCTTTTAACAGCGTAACATTTTCCATTCAAACAGTCTGTCCTCTGTGATCCAACATACCATTCGTCATCAATTGCATTTCCGCCTTGGTACATGTCATCAGTCAGAGTAGATTTTCGGTACTAGCATAAAGTGTTGGGACTTCTAATGTTTTACAATGAAAAACATTCCTAGTCATCGACCATTCCTCATTTTGTACAGTCATCATTGTACCATATACATTAGCCATCATCAGCAGTGCAGGATGAAATGGACTTTTAGACTTTCTTGCTTGATATTGTTTGACAGGAATCAGGTCACCAACCTGGTGTTGCTGTTGTTTGTACGTCTTCCTTTATTTGCATGCTCTTCCATTTCTTTATTGTAAACACACACAGGTAGTAGTATGTTGTAGTGTAAACCCTTATACAGCAAAAACAACAACTGACCAGTCCCAGAAAAGAAAGCAGTTCAGACACATCTTTTGGAGGTGAAGCTACATTTAAAGGTGACACTTTTATTGGATCTGGTTGTGTGCCCACACTTTTCAGCATTTAATGTTAACCCAGCTTCTGCCAATCATCTTTACACTTGTCCTAGAGCACAATCATGTTCCCTTTGAGATTTACCAAAACCAGAATATTGTCACTCTAATTCATAGAGATCTTTATGGGCCTCATAATGTTTTTCACAGTTTCCTGGATGCTTTCTGCCACAGAATATATGACACATTATAACCTTTTATATCTGAACAAACACAAATGTGTGGGGAAAGTTGTTATACATCCAATTCCAACCAGTGATATCCTTTACGTGTGGCGCTTCAGCCACCTCATCACACAGCACACCTTTTCTGCAACAGACACCATTGGCACTTCATCAACATCACGCTGTCGGCGTTGCAGGGGGCTGCTTTACTGATGCGTGCGCTGCCTTTCCTGGAAGCACACACGACAGCTACATCTTCTCTCAGTCACCTCTTGTCCATCAATTGGTTGCTGGGGATTTTAGTGACAAGTGGTTCATTTGGAAGTAACAAAATCTCATATTAAGGCTACATGTTCATCCTGTTGAATTGTATACCAACGTTTACAACAATTGCAACCTGGTAATGCAAGGACTAATTGTTCTCAACTCCACTGCCCATGTGCTGGTGAAACACATTTCAACACCAAGAAATCACATCCAGGCTTATGACATAAGAAAACAACTCACACACCAAACCATCCTTTCTGCCTTCACTATGTCATGGAATAATTATCTGAGGAGGAAAGAGTTTAAAGGCAAAAGGATCATCATCTTTGGCATGTCCAGGGACACTGCCAGGGCCAGATATCGCTTCTCATCTAATCTGATCCTTGACACGGTTGCATCCCGGGATCAGGAGCTTGAGTCACCTGCAGAACGCTCCCATGCTCTCCCTGCCCATGTCAGAATACTCTCTGCGCTCCATGGCCACTGGAACTTCCCAGAGGGTCAGCTTTGCAGTTTATGCATCTCACAGGCATGTCAATGTCGATGCTTCCCCAGAGGAGTGTATCAGTTTGTCGCTGTGCCACAGTCCCAGGAGGGAATTGTGGCAAGGGAGTTCTATGCCTTTGCCTCCTTCCCTCATGTCTAAGGTGCTATTTATTGCACCCATGTGACACGTCAGCCACCTCACCACACAGACAACACTGCACTTCCATCAATGTGCATGCTGTCTGCAATGTCATTGGCTGCTTCATGGATGCACCCACTGCCTTTCCTAGAAGCACACAGGACAGCGTCTTCCGTCAGTCACCTCTTGCATGTTGGTTGGTTGCTGGGGATTTTGGTGACGTGGCTCATAGGTAAGTAATAACATCTCACACTGGTGTATTGTGTATCTAGGAGATGGGGTCTCAAACATACTCACTACAGCACTATAGATACACATGGCTCTCACTCCCGCAGTATGTGTGTATACATGATGCAGTATGTTTCAGAACCACGTTTTGAAAACGAAAACATATATCTTTATTGCAGGTGATGTCTGGTGTGCTGTCTCTCCCCATCTTCTCACACCCTTCAGACATCCAGCCACACTACCTCAACAGAGGTACTATTGAGAACACACACATAAACAAGCCTTCACTGAATGCACTTTTGGTATCCTGAAGTCGCAATTTAGATATTTTGACTTTTCGGGAGGAGGGGTTCTGGTGTACTCCTCAGTAGCTGTGTGCAAGATAGTAGTAGCCAGTTATGTGTTGCACAACATTGCCTGTAGCGGGGCTCACATGCAGACATCACTCCTTATCAAAGGCGACATCCAGGTTTCAGTGGTGGAGCACAGTACAGAGGGCAGGGTATGCAGGTGCACGGCCAACTAATTCACACATTTATCATGTGAGCAGATAGTTTGGTTGCTCCATTTATGTGGTTGGTCATTGTTTAGTTAATGATGAATTGTCCTCTATTTCTTAATACATTTACGCTGCACTTTCACACTCATTCTATCACTTTTACCTTTGAATGCTGAAGTTGAATCAATCACATACTATGCACAAATATTTCAACATACACTTAGGACCTAAAATAGGAGGTCTTCAAACTGGGATCCGGTCCGTCCCGCCCCTGGGAGGCAGATGGGAGGGCTGAATTGATCTCAGGGGAGCACCAGGTTCTAGCCAAGCGGACACTTTACTGTGCCCAAGACATATATATATATATTTTAAACTTTATTTACCGGTTTCTCAAGTAAAACATTGAGTATGTTAATACACATTGCTAATTACATAACATCGTTTGAAAAATAGACATCAATAAAGTACATCCCCACTATCCGACACGTTTGGCAACCACTGCAAATTTTGATAAATGACAGCATCACTCCTCCGACCCACCAACCCGTCCAACTGAACGTATCTTACAGGCTTCACCAGGACCCGCAAAGTAGCTTCTAGATACAGACATTTCACTAATTGACGGATCAATCGAATTTAGTGCACACATCGTGTTCAGCCCACTCCCGCTGGGACAATCCCATGTTCCTGTTGTGAGGTATTTAAGGACTGTGATGCAGCTACATAGTTTTTTAGAGGACCCCAGATGTCCTTTGGTCGGTATGACTTGGGTAAGGTGCTGCAGTACAGTTCGCTATTAGTATTAGAATATGTAAGGCTATTTAACCAGCTCTGTAAAGTTGGAGCAGACTTTTTCCCCCACTTTAGTGCAATCTCCCTCTTTGCCAACAGTAACCCCAAAGCAATAAATTTGCGGTTCCCCTTCGGAAAATTAACCACATAACCCATCAATGGGACCTCGGAAAGGGTGTAATGTCCATCTCCACCATGTTTCCCAATGTTCGAAATATTTCTACCCAGTATGTTTTGACTTTACCACAAGTCCATGTGAGGTGTGCAAAATCCGCGTGTGGGGCCCCGCATTTCAAACAAAAGTGGGGTCTGTTCGGGTCAATCTTGTGAATTTTCTCTGGAGTTACATAAAGTCTACGTAAAAATTTAAAGTGTATCAGTTTGTGCCAGCTGTTTAAGGAGATTTCCTTTATCTGCAAACAGCGCGCAGTCCATTGGTCATCTAGGATCGGATGTCCCAGATCAACCTCCCATTTCTCCCGAGTTGGGATGATGTCTGCGCATGCCCTGTATAATTTGGAAGTGAGATGTTCTCCCCCTATGCACTCGAGAACTATAGAGAGTGGAGTGAATGGTTCCGGCTCAAGTGGGAATCCCGGTAGCAGCGGCCTCATTGCTGAACGTACCCGATTAAGAATGAAGTGATCCATAAACGTTGCCTCATTGAATTTTTCTTCCTCAGCTATAGAGAAAACCTGCCCACCAGTGAACAAGTCCCCGACTTTACCTATGTCGTATTTGGAGAGCGTTTTTTGCACTAGTTTTTCGTCGGTGATTGGGATCCAATTTTTATTAATTATCGGGAGTCCAGGAGAGTATAGTATGGGGGCCTTCATGATTCTAATCAGTTTTTTCCAGGCCCAGCTGGTGGTTGAAACAGTTTATATGTCATTAGGGTCTCGAGGGAGACCCTGAGGCAGCACCGTGTTTAGAGAGTCAGGTAGGACTAAGTCGGCCTCCGGACGCAAGTAAGGGATTCTGGCGTTGGGATGGAACCAAGAGTG
The DNA here is from genome assembly GCA_963921515.1 of Calotriton arnoldi. Lineage (NCBI taxonomy): Eukaryota > Metazoa > Chordata > Amphibia > Caudata > Salamandridae > Calotriton > Calotriton arnoldi. Next base: position 159,541 of record CAWUFW010009161.1, read on the forward strand.
TGCGTAGCTGCACTGCGCTACTAAATAATATAACTGAGGATTAGGAGCCCCAAATGCGCCTCTACCATAAGGAAGCGTCATAACCTCCCAACGGGCCCTAGGTCTCTTGCCACCCCAGGTAAGCCTAATGAGGAGAGTGCGTAAAGTCAAGAAGAAACTGTTAGGGAGCGGTATAGAAATATTATTAAACAAATAGAGAAATTTGGGGAGGATAACCATTTTAATTAAAGCAACCCAGCCAGCAATCGAAAGGGAAGTCGTATCCATTTTTCAACCTGTGTCTCAAGTTTGTGCACCGCCTGGCCATAATTAAGTCGGATTATTTGGGCAGTATCCAGGTGAATATGTATTCCTAAATATTTTGTCGAGTTATCGCACCACTACAGAGGAAACTCACAATTCCAATGTGTAGTGCTTGTGGTGAGAGGAAATATAACTGATTTGTGCCAATTTATCCCCAATCCTGAAAAGCGCCCAAATCTAATGATTTTCCTTATCAAGGGTTCAAGGTTTGCCTGCGGGTCCCGAACGTACAGAATGACATCATCCGCATATAAGGAAACCAGCAGGGGACCCGTGCGGAACTGGAGTCCTCTCTGCAGATGCCTCTCCTGAAAGTGGCAGACGAGGGGGTCCATTGCCAGAATAAACGGGAGCGGTGATAATGGACAGCCCTGTCTGGTGCCCCTCGAGAGAGAGAAGGAGCGAGATACGGTTCCATTTAAACGGATCCTGGCTGTCGGGCCACGATACAGGAGAGCAGTGAGATTAATGAATCCCATGGGCATTCCCATTTGCGCATAACCGAAAGAAAAAAGGGCCCCTCCAGGGAGTCAAAGTCTTTCTCTGTGTCTAGGAGAATTGCTGCAGCTGGAGTCTCAGGATTAATTCTGTGCAATACTGCGAACAGTGTTCTTAAATTCAGAAAGGTGGATCGATGGGGCACAAACCCCGACTGAGCGGGGGAGATTATTCTATCAAGTAATAAAGAGAGCCGCAACGCTATCATCTTTGCTAGGATTTTATAGTCTAAATTTAACAAAGACAGCAGTCAGTACGACAACAAAGTAGAGGATCCTTCCCAGGCTTAGGGAGTAAAACAATCACAGCCTCTCGGAGCGAGGGCGGTAACTCATTTCGCTCAAGTGCCTCATCGTAAACCTCTAGCAGTCTGGGAGCCAGTAAGTTTTTGCAGGATTTGTAAAAGTCACCTGTGAATCTACCAAGGCCTGGTGCAGTGGATCCGTTTAGCGCCTCAATAGCGCTTATAATCTCGTCAGAGGAGAAGGGTTCAGCCAGAAAATCTTGCATGTATTTTTCTAGATATACCAAGGCAATTTTGGAAAAATATTCTTCCTGTTCGGTGGAATTATGAGTGGTCTTGGAAGTGTAAAGTGTACTATAATACGTCAAGAATTCGTCCCGAATTTCAGCAGTATCAGTGAGTTGTTGTCCTGACAGGGATTTGAGTTCTGTGATATAGGAGTTACCATAAGGGGGTCTCAACAGACGTGCCAAGGTGCGCCCTGGCCTCTCCCCCTCACCATAGCGGCGAGCGGTTGCATATTTACTCAGGAAGTGGATTTCCCTTTCGGCCGCCTCGCGGAATTCAGTGAGCAATGCTAGTCGTCTCCTAGCACCATCAGGGTGAGGGGAGTGGAGTAGCTCTCTGTCTATAGCATCCAGTTGCTGTTCGAGGCGGGCCATGGTCATCCTGATATCTTTCAATACTCCTGCATGCTTGGCAATGCACACGCCCCTAATGTAAGCCTTAAAGGCCTCCCAAAGTACTGCCCAGGTGTCTACCGATCCAGTGTTTAATTCAAAATATTCAACTATGGCCTCCCTAATCTCAGTGAAAAACAGGTCATCATTCAAGGACCTGCCCGGAAATCGCCACTGTCGTTCGTGTCCCTCCGGCCTAGGGACATTAACCTGTAACACCACCGGGGAGTGATCTGAATATGTTCTAGGGAGTGTCTTGGTGGTCTTGTACCATGTGGCTAAGCCCGTGGAGCATAACCAGTAATCCAACCTGGTCCATGTATTGTGTTGTGCCGAGTAATGTGTGTAAGCGTTGGAGGTAGGGTTGCGTCGTCTCCAAATGTCAAACAGATTTAGTGAGTCACACATTTCTATGAGGGCGCGTCGTGCACGTGGTTTAGTGTCGGGGAGGCGGAAGATCTATCTAAAATGGGGTGAAGCAGTAGGTTGTAATCGCTACCCATTAATATAAGATCAGAGCCCATGCGGAGAACCAAAGAATGGAGTTCGTGAAAGTATTCGGGGCTGTCAATGTTAGGGGCATATAGGCATACCAGTGTAACGTTGTAGCCCATCAATTTTCCCATTACTATGGTGTGGCGGCCATCTACATCACAATGGGCCTTGTAAAAGCGAAAGGGGAGCCGCTTATGTATCAGTATCGCTGTGCCCCTGGCATATGAACTGTAATTTGAAAAATAGCGATGTGGACCCCAGCTCGCTGCAAAATGAGTGTCAGTGGACTTCGGAAGGCGTGTTTCCTGTAAAAACGCCACATCAATATGATGCCTTTGTAAGTATTGGAGAACCTGCTTCCCTTTTTTGTTGTTGTTGAGGCCCCTGACATTCCAGGTAATCAAGGGCAGGCAAGATATCAGATAAGTCAAGTGTCGAAGTCATTCAAGCAGTTTATATGAAAAAACAATATGTCATCAGTGGAGAAATACATTTCAACATAGCAACAAGCGTTCTGCAAACTATAGCTAGAGAAACAAATCTGTGAATATTCCCCTGCCACCACCCCCCACCCAGCCTCACGCCCGCAGGCGTCAGGCACCAACCCATTCATACCATAACCAAATGCATCCAGTAAACATCCAAGTTGTAAATGCAAATGAACAGACTGATGCATTATTATCAAGAAAACCGATAGCATGAGAAACACTCTTGGGGAGAGGCAACGCCCCGACAGCTCCCAGCATTGTAAAGTAATGATCAATGATACGTATTCTGCCTAAGCATCCATGAAGAGATCTAACCTAGAGAAGCTACAGCTTAGAACGAATTGAAAGAGCTATTCCGTGGAGAAAAGCTCCACACTTGCAACCGAGCCACTATGTGGGGGGGCCGAACCAGGCCCAGACTCTTTCTGTTGGCTAATATTGTTCTTGTAAGACCTGCAGAATTCCTGCACCGCAGTAGGGGAATCAAAGATGCGAGAACGGCCGTTGACATCAACTCATAAGCGAGCTGGATATAATAGTCCATATCTAAGGCCTAAGTTCCGCAGAGTTGCCTTAACACCATTGTACTTTCGCTGTGCTTCCTGCACCATCGCAGTGAAGTCTGGATACAGTGCAACTGTTGAGCCCTGCCAGATGGTCTCACTGCATTCCCGTGTTAGATAGAGAGCAGTGTCCCTGTCGCGGAAGTTCATTATTCTAGCAATAATGGGTCTCGGCGGGCATCCAGGATTGGGGCGCGGGCCCAGGGAGCGGTGAGCGTGCTCTACAACAAATCCCGAGGTGAAGGCATCTTTCCCAAAGAGGTCGGTGAGCAATGTTTCTGTGAAGAGGTCCATGCGGCCAGTGCTCGTGGATTCAGGTACCCCAAGAATGCGTAGATTGTTGCGCCTACTGCGCGATTCTAAGTCCTCGTTCTTCATAGCAACTTCTTTTAGGACTTTTTCCATGCGCTCCAGACGTTTAGTAGATTACGCAGCTCCGTCTTCAAGGTCAGGCACCCTCCCCTCCGCCGTGTCCAGTCAATGCTCGTGGACGACGATTTTGGCGCCCAAGGTATCCATTCGCTTTTCGAGTGTGTCGAACCTGCCGTCTAATGCTCTGAATCCGGCCCTCAATTCTGCCAAGAGGGAAGACTGGGTTGCGGTCGGGTCGTTAGTAGGGGCCGTGTCCTGACCTCCCTCCGCCATGTTAATGTCTAGCTCCTGTGTTTTCTCCGCAGGCTTTTCAAATGTGAGCAATCTTTGTTTGGGATCCTTGTGGCCCATTCCGCCCTGCAGGCGGAGAAGGGGGGCCACCGCAGGCGTGTATAGAGTAGCCTGAGGGGAAGCTGGGCCAGAAGGTTCAACTCCAGCGACTAATGTGTATGGCAAAACAAGTAGACTATCCGGAGGCAACTTGAATAGTGAAGGGCAATTTTTAGTGCAGTGGTAATGAATGGCAGGCAATGGAGTGACTACAGTGGGCCTCAGCAGGACCAGGCACAACAAACTGATGGTGGATCCGAGAGGGCACGCCAAATGGGTCAACACGTGCTTCTTACAGGTGTAAAATCAAAGGGGGTGGAGGCTGTTGCAGATCCAGTAGTTCCCTTACTGTGCACGGATCATGTAAGATGGAGGTCGGACAGCATATCCTCAACGGCCCATCAATTGGTACTCAGCATGTCTCCCAGCTCTATCCGCAGCTTTTGTTGTGCGCCGTGCTCCAGATTTGGTAGTGCAGAGTGCGGCCCGCCGGCGGTAGACCCCAGGGTGCCACGTCCCCCCCTGCCAGTGTAGTGCATACAGCCGGATGACTGTCTCCCTGGCCCTCCCGCGGCCCCTGTCACCGCGGGACCTCCGGAAGTGGTGCAAGCCTCGCGCGCGCTCGCCGGTCCCAGCCAGGAACCGGAGCGCGCCGAGTAAACTTCAACAGGAGGGGCCAGGGGGGGGAAAGGCTCGCCAAGCGCCGCACTCACCGGGCCAACGTCCCGACTTGAAGTCCTGGAGCCGCTGCCCTCTCAGCCAAGGAGTCACACGCGAGGCCGGGGATGCAAGGCCGTTCACAAGGCCGCTCTGGGGGGACGGATGAGGCCACGCCCCAAGCCCGTTCAGGGCCCAATAAAGTCAATTTTCTGGCATTTCGTGGAGTCCGCGAACACTCCAAGTCTTCCCCGCACAGTGGGGGTAGCAGGATCAGGTACAGATGGAAGCTGCAGTCGTTAGTTAATAAATAAATCAAAAAAATCCACCACATAGGTCTGACTGTGTTAAGGAAAGTGTGTTATTCATCCGGGTGTGGATGCACACAGCGTTTGTGCCAGCTGTTTAAGGAGATTTCCTTTATCTGCAAACAGCGCAGTCCATTGGTCATCTAGGATCGGATGTCCCAGATCAACCTCCCATTTCTCCCGAATTTTGGAATCGTCAGTTGGGATGATGTCTGCACATGCCCTGTATAATTTGGAAGTGAGATGTTCTCCCCCTTTGCACTCGAGAACTATAGAGAGTGGAGTGAATGGTTCCGGCTCAATTGGGAATCCCGGTAGCAGCGGCCTCATTGCTGAACGTACCCGATTAAGAATGAACTGATGCATAAACGTTGCATCATTGAATTTTTCTTCCTCAGCTATAGAGAAAACCTGCCCACCAGTGAACAAGTCCCCGACTTTACCTATGTCGTATTTGGAGAGCGTTTTTGCACTAGTTTTTCGTCGGTGATTGGGATCCAATTTTTATTAATTATCGGGAGTCCAGGAGAGTATAGTATGGGGGCCTTCATGATTCTAATCAGTTTTTTCCAGGCCCAGCTGGTGGTTGAAACAGTTTATATGTCATTAGGGTCTCGAGGGAGACCCTGAGGCAGCACCGTGTTTAGAGAGTCAGGTAGGACTAAGTCGGCCTCCGGACGCAAGTAAGGGATTCTGGCGTCGGGATGGAACCAAGAGTGTGCGTAGCTGCACTGCGCTACTAAATAATATAACTGAAGATTAGGAGCGCCAAATCCGCCTCTACCATAAGGAAGCGTCATAACCTAGGTCTCTTGCCACCCCAGGTAAGCCTAATGAGGAGAGTGCGTAAAGTCAAGAAGAAACTGTTAGGGAGCGGTATAGAAATATTATTAAACAAATAGAGAAATTTGGGGAGGATAACCATTTTAATTAAAGCAACCCGGCCAGCAATCGAAAGGGGGAGTCGTATCCATTTTTCAACCTGTGTCTCAAGTTTGTGCACCGCCTGGCCATAATTTAGTCGGATTATTTGGGCAGTATCCAGGTGAATATGTATTCCTAAATATTTTGTCGAGTTATCGCACCACTACAGAGTAAACTCACAATTCCAATGTGTAGTGCTTGTGGTGAGAGGAAATATAACTGATTTGTGCCAATTTATCCCCAATCCTGAAAAGCGCCCAAATCTAATGATTTTCCTTATCAAGGGTTCAAGGTTTGCCTGCGGGTCCCGAATGTACAGAATGACATCATCCGCATATAAGGAAACCAGCAGGGGACCCGTGCGGAACTGGAGTCCTCTCTGCAGATGCCTCTCCTGAAAGTGGCGGACGAGGGGGTCCATTGCCAGAATAAACGGGAGCGGTGATAACGGACAGCCCTGTCTGGTGCCCCTTGAGAGAGAGAAGGAGCGAGATACGGTTCCATTTAAACGGATCCTGGCTGTCGGGCCACGATACAGGAGAGCAGTGAGATTAATGAATCCCATGGGCATTCCCATTTGCGCATAACCGAAAGAAAAAAGGGCCCCTCCAGGGAGTCAAAGTCTTTCTCTGTGTCTAGGAGAATTGCCGCAGCTGGAGTCTCAGGATTAATTCTGTGCAATACTGCGAACAGTGTTCTTAAATTCAGAAAGGTGGATCGATGAGCCACAAACCCCGACTGAGCGGGGGAGATTATTCTATCAAGTAATAAAGAGAGCCGCAACGCTATCATCTTTGCTAAGATTTTATAGTCTAAATTTAACAAAGACAGCAGTCAGTACGACCACAAAGTAGAGGATCCTTCCCAGGCTTAGGGAGTAAAACAATCACAGCCTCTCGGAGCGAGGGCGGTAAATCATTTCGCACAAGTGCCTCATCGTAAACCTCTAGCAGTCTGGGAGCCAGTAAGTTTTTGCAGGATTTGTAAAAGTCACCTGTGAATCTACCAAGGCCTGGTGCAGTGGATCCGTTTAGCGCCTCAATAGCGCTTATAATCTCGTCAGAGGAGAAGGGTTCAGCCAGAAAATCTTGCATGTATTTTTCTAGATATACCAAGGCAATTTTGGAAAAATATTCTTCCTGTTCGGTGGAATTATGAGTGGTCTTGGAAGTGTAAAGTGTACTATAATACGTCAAGAATTCGTCCCGAATTTCAGCAGTATCAGTGAGTTGTTGTCCTGACAGGGATTTGAGTTCTGTGATATAGGAGTTACCATAGGGGGTCTCAACAGACGTGCCAAGGTGCGCCCTGGCCTCTCCCCCTCACCATAGCGGCGAGCGGTTGCATATTTACTCAGGAAGTGGATTTCCCTTTCGGCCGCCTCGCGGAATTCAGTGAGCAATGCTAGTCGTCTCCTAGCACCATCAGGGTGAGGGGAGTGGAGTAGCTCTCTGTCTATAGCATCCAGTTGCTGTTCGAGGCGGGCCAGGGTCATCCTGATATCTTTCAATACTCCTGCATGCTTGGCAATGCACACGCCCCTAATGTAAGCCTTAAAGGCCTCCCAAAGTACTGCCCAGGTGTCTACCGATCCAGTGTTTAATTCAAAATATTCAACTATGGCCTCCCTAATCTCAGTTAAAAACAGGTCATCATTCAAGGACCTGCCCGGAAATCGCCACTGTCGTTCGTGTCCCTCCGGCCTAGGGACATTAACCTGTAACACCACCGGGGAGTGATATGAATATGTTCTAGGGAGTGTCTTGGTGGTCTTGAACCAAGTGGCTAAGCCCGGGGAGCATAACCAGTAATCCAACCTGGTCCATGTATTGTGTTGTGCCGAGTAATGTGTGTAAGCGTTGGAGGTAGGGTTGCGTCGTCTCCAAATGTCAAACAGATTTAGTGAGTCACACATTTCTATGAGGGCGCGTCGTGCACGTGGTTTAGTGTCGGGGAGGCGGAAGGTCTATCTAAAATGGGGTGAAGCAGTAGGTTGTAATCGCCACCCATTAATATAAGATCAGAGCCCATGCGGAGATCCAAAGAATGGAGTTCGTGAAAGTATTCGGGGCTGTCAATGTTAGGGGCATATAGGCATACCAGTGTAACGTTGTAGCCCATCAATTTTCCCATTACTATGGTGTGGCGGCCATCTACATCACAATGGGCCTTGTAAAAGCGAAAGGGGAGCCGCTTATGTATCAGTATCGCTGTGCCCCTGGCATATGAACTGTAATTTGAAAAATAGCGATGTGGACCCCAGCTCGCTGCAAAATGAGTGTCAGTGGTCTTCGGAAGGCGTGTTTCCTGTAAAAACGCCACATCAATATGATGCCTTTGTAAGTATTGGAGAACCTGCTTCCCTTTTTTGTTGTTGTTGAGGCCCGTGACATTCCAGGTAATCAAGGACAGGCAAGATATCAGATAAGTCAAGTGTCGAAGTCATTCAAGCAGTTTGTATGAAAAAACAGTATGTCATCAGTGGAGAAATACATTTCAACATAGCAACAAGCTTTCTGCAAACTATAGCTAGAGAAACAAATCTGTGAATATTCCCCTGCCCCCACCCCCCACCCAGCCTCACGCCCGCAGGTGTCAGGCACCAACCCATTCATACCATAACCAAATGCATCCAGTAAACATCCAAGTTGTAAATGCAAATGAACAGACTGATGCATTATTATCAAGAAAACCGATAGCATGAGAAACACTCTTGGGGAGAGGCAAAATTCCTGCACCGCAGTAGGGGAATCAAAGATGCGAGAACGGCCGTTGACATCAACTCATAAGCGAGCTGGATATAATAGTCCATATCTAAGGCCTAAGTTCCGCAGAGTTGCCTTAACACCATTGTACTTTCGCTGTGCTTCCTGCACCATCGCAGTGAAGTCTTGATACAGTGCAACTGTTGAGCCCTGCCAGATGGTCTCACTGCGTTCCCGTGCTAGATGGAGAGCAGTGTCCCTGTTGCGGAAGTTCATTATTCTAGCAATAATGGGTCTCGGCGGGCATCCAGGATTGGGGCGCGGGCCCAGGGAGCGGTGAGCGTGCTCTACAACAAATCCCGAGGTGAAGGCATCTTTCCCAAAGAGGTCGGTGAGCAATGTTTCTGTGAAGAGGTCCATGCGGCCAGTGTTCGTGGATTCAGGTACCCTGAGAATGCGTAGATTGTTGCGCCTACTGCGCGATTCTAAGTCCTCGTTCTTCATAGCAACTTCTTTTAGGAGTTTTTCCATGCGCTCCAGACGTTTAGTAGATTGCGCAGCTCCGTCTTCAAGGTCAGGCACCCTCTCCTCCGCCGTGTCCAGTCGACGCTCGTGGACGACGATTTTGGCGCCCAAGGTATCCATTCGCTTTTCGAGTGTGTCGAACCTGCCGTCTAATGCTCTGAATCCGGCCCTCAATTCTGCCAAGAGGGAAGACTGGGTTGCGGTCGGGTCGTTAGTAGGGGCTGTGTCCTGACCTCCCTCCGCCATGTTAATGTCTAGCTCCTGTGTTTTCTCCGCAGGCTTTTCAAATGTGAGCAATCTTTGTTTGGGATCCTTGTGGCCCATTCCGCCCTGCAGGCGGAGAAGGGGGAGCCAGCGCAGGCATGTATAGAGTAGCCGGAGGTGAAGCTGGGCCAGAAGGTTCAACTCCAGCGACTAATGTGTATGGCAAAGCAAGTAGACTATCCGGAGGCAACTTGAATAGTAAAGGGCAATTTTTAGTGCAGTGGTAATGAATGGCAGGCAATGGAGTGACTACAGTGGGCCTCAGCAGGACCAGGCACAACAAACTGATGGTGGATCCGAGAGGGCACGCCAAATGGGTCAACACGTGCTTCTTACAGGTGTAAAATCAAAGGGGGTGGAGGCTGTTGCAGATCCAGTAGTTCCCTTACTGTGCACGGATCATGTAAGATGGAGGTCGGACAGCATGTCCTCAACGGCCCATCAATTGGTACTCAGCATGTCTCCCAGCTCTATCCGCAGCTTTTGTTGTGCGCCGTGCTCCAGATTTGGTAGTGCAGAGTGCGGCCTGCCGGCGGTAGACCCCAGGGTGCCACGTCCCCCCCTGCCAGCGTAGTGCATACAGCCGGATGACTGTCTCCCTGGCCCTCCCACGGTCCCTGTCACCGCGGGGCCTCCGGAAGTGGTGCAAGCCTCGCGCGCGCTCGCCGGTCCCAGCCAGGAACCGGAGCACGCTGAGTAAACTTCAACAGGATGGGCCGGGGGGGGGAAGGCTCGCCAAGCGCCGCACTCACCGGGCCAACGTCCCGACTTGAAGTCCTGGAGCCACTGCCCTCTCAGCCAAGGAATCACACGCAATGCCGGGGATGCAAGGCCGTTCACAAGGCCGCTCTGGGGGGACGGATGAGGCCACGCCCCAAGCCCGTTCAGGGCCCAATAAAGTCAATTTTCTGGCATTTCGTGGAGTCCGCGAACACTCCAAGTCTTCCCCGCACAGTGGGGGTAGCAGGATCAGGTACAGATGGAAGCTGCAGTCGTTAGTTAATAAATAAATCAAAAAAATCCACCACATAGGTCTGACTGTGTTAAGGAAAGTGTGTTATTCATCCGGGTGTGGATGCACACAGCGTTTGTTTAAATACCCCTCACACACCAAAAGGGCCCTTGGTGTCATGCTTCATCATAGGGTCTTCCCGCCCCGCTGCGGGACGGGGCCTGCTACGACCTACGTTTACGCGGAAGCACTGTTTTAACAATACTATGTGTAGTGATGGGGTAGTGAGAGGAAGGGTCAGGAGTGAGTATGGGTAAGTGATTTAAAAAGGACCTGGCCTCATGGACTTAAAAAACTTTAATAGGTTGTCGAGGCTGGACCTGTTAAAAAGGTGATGCGGAGATGTCCTGCCTATAATGTGCGGATACTCCTATAAAGTCAACATGTTTCGAAGCAAAAGCTTCTTCATCAGGACTGAAAGATCCCCTCAGTACTCACTATGTTGAATTTCCCAACTGGGTGTGCTATATACAAAAGTGATAAAATAAAAGATGCATAAATTGTATGCACTTAATACGATACCCAATAGTACCATGTATGTATTAATCTGAATGAGAAAGTACAATTTATAGCGCTTTCCCATGCGCAAACGCTCGAAATCTGCGAAAGGAGAATGGTTAAAAAGGTGAAAAAACCACATGGTGACTGTAGCGTGATCTTAGTGCTATCGATACCGTGGTCTATCAGTGTATTCCCCAACGGCTATGCCGTACTTACGTTCTGGTCGATTCAGCCTCGCCTCAAAATTACGCCAACCCACGGCTCCGTGATGAAGAAGGAACCGCTGGAAGGGTCTATTTATGCTGCCATTAATTGGCCTTAGTTGTCTGCAGCTGCGCGAAAGAAACGCCCTTTCTCCCCTGGAAGTGAAAGGTACTGCAAGTTCCGGGGGTGTCCAAGCGTCAGGCAAGGTTACCATAGTGACGCGTATGTGTGAGCGGAAGAGGGAAAAAAAGGTTGCTACCAAAACTAGCAGCTAGAGCGCGGCGTTGTCGCGCTGGTTTCATTTGTTAGAGGCTGCGGAAAATGTTGATTCCGAAAAATAGCGGAGTTCAGTGAGACCGGCGCCAGGGTTGTAGTCTGAGCGCCGTAGTGTAATAGAAGGGTATCAAAATATACCTAAGGGATAAGAGCGATCTGATAGAGGCCATTGAGCCCCCCATTTTTCAAATAAACTATATGGGAATATAGTATATATAAAAAAAACGTTTTTATATATCCGGGGAAAAACCGGTTCTTGTTGCCAAAGCACTACTAAATAAAAGGTACTGTTGAGTTTATCCAGGAACAAGGTCAGGGAATGATCTTCAAAGTTCAAAGTTCAAATACAGAGAGAGAAAGGGCCAGAATATGATCATTATAGGGCGCTTCAAGGCAGGTGCCGTAGGTTGGCGTCATTTTGAGGCGAGGCTGAATCGACCAGAACGTAAGTACGGCATAGCCGTTGGGGAATATATTTGTGTTTGCAGGCATTTGACCATCGCCAGCAATGTAAGGCACAGCCGTTGGAGAGTGTATTTGTGTTTGCAGGATCAGACCATGACCAGCAATATACCGAACCTCTACTTCCTATTTTTACTTAACAGAGCTACGTTTGGCGACACCCTTCCCTACCCGTTACAAGAGGCTCATGGAGTATTACCTCCTACATTACATAGTATGTATTATCTGATGACTGATGACATCATATACTTACGAACCTTACAGCAATTACCCTAGCCACATAAATAGAGTGTGTGTTTTTTGTTCTATGTATGTGTGTCTTGTGTGTCCTTTTTCCTTCCACAGGTCTTCACACTGATAGACCACGGTATCGATAGCACTAAGATCACGCTACAGTCACCATGTGGTTTTTTCACCTTTTTAACCATTCTCCTTTCGCAGATTTCGAGCGTTTGCGCATGGGAAAGCGCTATAAATTGTACTTTCTCTTTCAGATTAATACATACATGGTACTATTGGGTATCGTATTAAGTGCATACAATTTATGCATCTTTTATTTTATCACTTTTGTATATAGCACACCCAGTTGGGAAATTCAACATAGTGAGTACTGAGGGGATCTTTCAGTCCTGATGAAGAAGCTTTTGCTTCGAAACATGTTGACTTTATAGGAGTATCCGCACATTATAGGCAGGACATCTCCGCATCACCTTTTTAACAGGTCCAGCCTCGACGACCTATTAAAGTTTTTTAAGTCCATGAGGCCAGGTCCTTTTTAAATCACTTACCCATACTCACTCCTGACCCTTCCTCTCACTACCCCATCACTACACATAGTATTGTTAAAACAGTGATCCCGTGTAGTCGTAGGTCGTAGCACGCCCCATCCTGCAGCGGGGCGGGAAGACCCCTATGATGAAGCATGACACCAAGGGCCCTTTTGGTGTGTGAGGGGTATTTAAACAAACGCTGTGTGCATCCACACCCGGATGAATAACACACTTTCCTTAACACAGTCAGACCTATGTGGTGGATTTTTTTGATTTATTTACTAAGTACTAGAGGAGGACGTATCCGCCCTAGTGTCCGTGTACGACACTACCTCTTCACTCCCTCGTCTTGTTATATAAAAGTTGTTAGTTAATAGACAGAAAGCGTTTTGCTGGAAGAGCTTGGTGGAGCTTCAGTGCAGCGCGGCCATCGCGGTCAGCTGCACTGCACTGCCCTGCCCAAGACATATTTCATGATGCACCAGTGCTGTGCTTTTAGTGAAAGTAAACAGAGGGGCAGTGAGCCACCCTGTAATGGTCCACCAGTAACGTTTTTGACATTCATGTCCAGTAGGTGTCCAGGCCCTTCACACTGTGGATAAATTTACACATTGAGGGAGTTCGGTCTGCCAATAGCATGTTGGCAATCACTGCATGTTTAAAATGGACAACTAAGCGTAACTGCAAAGTTTGAATTGTTGAATATTTTCAGTTTCCAATTTTGTAGAATTATTGTTAGAAAACAAGTTTGTCGTCCTGGGGTCCTGGGGATTTTTTTTTGCCCTATGGGGGAGGGGTGACTATTCCTTTAAATTGTCCGTACATCAGGTCACATTCCACTCCGTCTATATTTAATTTTATTCCCCCAACATTTGATGTATTTTCCTAATGTAGGTAATTACTCTACGCATGCATAGGTCTCCGCCCCACATGCTTAAAAGTGACTAAGGCACTAGGGGAAGGGCCTCTCGAGACAGAGGTGGAGAACTTAATATCACTTCCAATGGGGTCCTCGAACATTACCCTCTGGTTTATGCTTTCAAATGTTTAATTCATGTGTGTAAAATTAATCACCTTAAGTTGGTAAAATAGAAATGTTTTGTGGCTTCATATTGGGAGTGCTTATTACATTTTTAACCACAGTTTTAACCTCGACTTATGTCACGCTCCAATTTTGCCAACATATGTGTACGCAAGGCTGAAGTTTTGTAACTTGCACTAGCTATCCAACATGCTATGATAACTTCTTTTTAATCCATTAAACAGCTACAACATTTTTGTTAGGGGAACTCATTCTTTTGCTAACATTATTTCCTACTCAGTTTTATTTTAAGCCCCTACCTCTATTATTTTCTATGGGAAGGCGTTGCAGTATCAGTAGTTGGCCACGTCTGATGTTAGCCTTTCTCCAGCTCTGAGCTGGAGCAATTTACTCCTGTTTTGGGTCCCTTTTTGCTGGTGTGACTTTAGAAGTGGAGTTTGTGAATAGAAATGAGTCTACTCTTTTGTGAGTGGGTGTATGTCTCTCCCTAAACCCCTCCCTAACCCTATCTAAACCCATCCTTACTCTTCCCTAACTCCTCTCATTTAGTAGTAAGTATGCCTCTTTTCCCAGGCACTCCCCTTGGTCCCTCCCGGATTTACTGTAAAGAAGTAAACTTACAAGTGTGAGGATCTCCTTAAAAAGATAGGAACTGTGGACGTTGAAATTTACACTTGTAGGTTAGTAAATTGCATTTTATAGTATGTTTGTAGTACTATTGTAGTACGTCACTCCTCTGGCAAAACGTATAAAATCTTTTGCCTCCTCTTTTCATATGCGGACGATCCTCAAATCATGGTCGCATTTGACTCTGACAGCTCAGGAACGGCATCTAACTTCAAGTTGCATGCAGGCTATCAGTTCCTGGATGTTCTCAAACTGTTTGAAATTGAATTCAAGCAAGAATGAGGTTTTGATTTTCGGTCCACGTCCATCTTTCTAGTCCCTCGCCTGGTGGCCCTCTGATCTGGGCATTCTCCCTACCCCAGTGAGGGCAGTCAAAAACCTTGGAGTCACTATCAATGACAAATTGTCATATCATGACCAGACAAATACAGTCACGTCTTCTGCCTTTTACACACTCCGGCTTGTAAAAAAAGTTTTTCCTTTTCTCTAAGATCGACCATTGTGACGGTCTTTATCCAAACGCCCATCAACATATCTTACATAAACTCCAAACTCTGCAAAACGCTGCGGCACGGCTGCTTCTCAACATTCCTAAATATCAATCTGTCTCCAAATCTCTTGGGAAGCTCCACTGGCTGCCCATCAGGCAGAGGGTACGCTTTAAGACACTCCGCACTGTCTTTAAAGCTCTGCATAACCAGGGCCCCTTTTTTTTCATAAGAGCTTTACCTGGTGCACGGCTGCCAGATCTCTTCGTTCAGCCTCTGCGTTGCGGGTCGTGGTGCCCAGCTTCAGGCTGGCCACCGAGGGTGGCAGAGGCTTTGTATGTAACACTGCTAAGCTTTGGAATGACCTCCTTCTCTCCATCAAGGCTCGGCCGAATCTCTTGGCCTTTAGGAAATCTCTGAAAACCTGGCTGTTCTCCACCAACTAAGCTTTCTGCTTTCCCTTTACTATTCCTTCTGTTCCCCCCTGCAGTTCTGTCGGCGCCAAGACACCTCCGGGCATTCGTGCGCTCTACAACATGTTTTAACATAACAGCATAACTGCTAAACATACTACAAAATGCAGTTTGTGAGTAGGCTATTGGGTTTTCAGGAACTGTTGCACTCACATAAATTAAATAAATCACAAGAGGTGATGGGACATTTAATCAAAGTATGCATGATGTTTGTGATCCATTTGTTATCAAAACCTCAGCAGTCATTGTCTTATGGGACTGCTATTTTTTCATAACACCTTCCCTCCCCACTTTAGTAGATCGTCTTCACCAGGACATAGATAGAACAGTGTCCTGATCGAGAAGTGCAAGGAAACAGAATCCAAGAACATATAGACATAGCAAGGATGAACTTCACTAAATAATTGCCAGCGCCAACTTGGATCAAAATTGAGCAAAGAGCTAGATGGCAAAGTCCATGCCTGGCACAAGTGAAAGTCACCAAAAAAGAACAAAGTCAAGGTGACATTGGCATATTGAAGCAACCACAAACTGACACATAAGACTACATTTCTGAAGACCATGTGCCGACATGTTGCACCATGTATAGGCATGAGCACACAAATTGGACCACATCCAGCATGCACCTAAACACAAAAGAGAAGTCATTGTAAATGTAAAAATACAATGTGCACATCCAAACACAAAAGAAAACAGCCCCATGTCATGACAGACCCAACACCCTAGACAAACAGCCAATTTGATCGCCCCACAAATCCCATGTCAACCCATCATATGGCTACGACCACAAAGCGTACAGATCGTAATTGCCAACTACCTTCCAACCACTGCAAAATCTCCAGATGTGGTGACGTCCTGCAAACACCTGCCATACAACTGCAAAGGGCAACTGGTCACAGTACATTGGATGCAAACAGGTAAGGAAGAACTAAGGTGAGGATGTTGCCTAATGTTAAAATCTCAAGTGATTAGATTGTGTGTAGATTGTTACAATATTGTGATGTCATTTCTGTACAATCTACCTTTATAAAACTAGTAAAAACACATTCGAAACAAACCTGGGCCTCTGACAATATATAAAGGAATAGACCAAGCATAAAACCTCCCAAGCTTTAGGCAGTACAGCACAAGGTCGAATGAAGCAGATGGGGGCAGTCAAAAAGCCAACAGAATACACACACACACACAAGCAACACAACACAACACACACATGCACGCGCGCACACACACACACAAACTTTGCATTACTCAGAATGAAATCAAAATCACATGGAGGAAATCTGTCAGACACCCGTGTAGAACACAACCGCGTCTCCTTTGCACCTCCCACCTACATCCAGAAGAGTACCACCCACAAATCCGGAGGACCCTCCCCACAACGGCCCAGCATGGATGGAGATGCCATTGCCAAAGCCTCCAAAAGCACGTGTACCATAGAAAAGCCTCGGAAGAAAGATAAGAACGCCAATTGTATCTCAGAGCAATGAAGTCCTAGCTTCAAAGAGGATGCTGACAGCAGCCAGATATCTTCATGGATGAGCACACCAGTGTGTGGCTTGAAGGGGTACCACAAACTTCTGATAGCCAAAGGCTATCATCACATAGCCCACTGGATGCAGTCAGAAAGCAAGACTCCTACAAAAGATGACACATGATAGCAGGCCAGCAAGCAGGCACCAGTGAGTGATTGCAACCCTCAATACGAACTCCATACTTCAAGTCCAATGGATCAAACATTTTGAACGACAAGGTCAGTGGTGAATGATGTACATGTGGTGCAATATAAAACTGCCTTTAATTCTGAAACCCTTGGTTTGTATACCTCTTGACACCTTCTATAGAAACAAGAACAATCAGTCCCGACCACATGACTGACGTGGAGCAACACGATTAAAAGAAAAGAGCATATTGTTCCACTCCCCAGTCATTCGCAGTCACCACTGAATGTATAGCTACAAAACTTAGGAACCACTGAAATTCGCCAATCATTGTTAGGTGTGATAACACATGCCCCCATCATGCAGGGCTCATGAGCTCAAAATGACTTGTGATGACATGTTAAAGGTCATCAGTGATGACATCAATGGCGGCATAATTCATGACATCACTGATGAAATCATCCAAACGTATTGCAACTTTATTCACTTTGCATTATGAAACTTATTGGTAAATAAATTAATATTTATTGCATATGTTACCTTTCATAGTATTACACCTAATGATGCTCTCATTATTAAACTAAGAATCACTTAGGGCCTTATTACGATGAGGCCCGTAAAGCCTCTGACCACAGGTCGGAGGCTTTCAGAGTCTCATCGCAGTTTCAATCCCGACCACCTAATTTCAATCTAGGCAGTCGGAATTGAAACTGGCCAGTCATTCCGGCTGGATTCCGATGGGGTCCAGTTGGAGACCGGCCCATAATCCCCATGGACGATGTTTTGCCATAGGGATTACGATGCTCGGTTTCCGACAGACTTTCCATGCCGGGCTTTCTGACATGGAAAGCCTGTCGGAAAGTGAGTTAGCAGGGCACCCATCTCCTTGCGGCCCCCGGTTGGGGGCTGGAGGGCACCTATGGTGCCCTCTGGTAATCCCTGCACCGCATGGCAGGCACCTCCAGGTGCCTGCCACGTGGTGCAGGGACTAACACAATCTCCCGTTTCTCTATGGGAGCTTGTGCTACGGCCGGTTTATGGCTGCAGCACGAGCTTCCATAGAGAAATGGGAGTATGCGTCCGCACCATGCGCGGTTGCATTGTAATTTCGGTTTCGGGACCTCTGACCGGAGGTCGGTCAGTCCCAAGACCGCGACAGTGTCGGTCGGAGGCAACTCCGACCGACATCGTAATCGAGCCCTTAATGTGTATAAAAGTACATCATGTAATAATTGCGTAACCTCTACTACAGAAACGTCCCTCTCCTTTGTATGATAATGCATCCACAATCATATTAAAAAAGAACTTTATATTCAAAGAACATTATTCCCTCATACAACAATTGTTATAAAATACTAAACAAGAAGAAATATACAGCTACACGTCCACCACATCCTGAAACAATTAGCATGACAAAGCACACAACCGCTATATAAAGTGAAACACCCAATACTAAACTACAACAAACCGACCACGATATAAAAACATGCTCATGTAACATAACCACATGATCAGTGGCATGTGTGAAAACATCTATTATTAAACATAATAACGCAATAAAAAAATTTACACTCGGTAAAAGGAGAAACAAGCATGAACAGATATACCATACTACACCATATTACTCTCTAACATATACTAACATGCACACCATGATACAAACACAAATGTAATGTCATAACCTAAGCACCCACTTGAGTATACAATTAAACACAGTACATTTACATTTGTAACCAGTACTTATAGGCATATAATTACTATTATTCAGGAAGAAACTCATCATATCACAGAATATTATACATATCAAATATAAATGTAATTGAATGTTTTGAGCACTTAACAAACTGTAACAAAAATATTTTCCTGAAACATTCCCAGTTAAATATTCCATTTATATTCTATAGTATTGGAAAAAAAACAAGTTTAAAGTAAAGTTATGCTTAGCTTTAGTTTTAACAACTTAACAATCTGTTTGAAAAACCAATGACATTCCCTTTGAAAAAGACACTGTCAAGTACATTTATGGCTACAAAACAAAACCTATAAACGTCTGATAAGTTGGTTAACCATAACTTGTGCCGAATCATGCCCTGCTTATGATCTCACATATCACATCACTACTGACATTGCGAATGACATAATTGATGGTATCGCCGGTGACGGCTAAGATGACATCATTGATGACGTGCTTGCTTACATCATAAATTATACCACTACCCTTTTTACTTCCCATTATGAAATTTATTACAAAGTACAATAATATTTACCAACTATGCCAGACCCATAGTGCTGAAACCTCGGGCCAGATATATTAACATTAGGAAGGGCGATTTCTAGTATATGATTCTTACCAAATCGCTATTTGGAATCGCAATTCCTAATATAATAAAGTGTTAAATATAATTTAGCAATTCCTAGTGGGTCGCAAATCGACCTACCTCATGAATATTAATTAGGTACGTCACAATTTGAGACCCACTAGGAATCACAACCATCACAGTGACGGTGGCCTGCTGGGGTCAACAGACCACCATGTCTGTGATTTCTGTTTAATAAAGCAGAATTTTGTTTTTAAATGCAGCCCTCTTCACTTAAAGGAAATGAGACCGCATTAACAAAAAGAAAAGGTTCTTACTTTCTTTTTTGTTTAAGAAGAGGCAGTGGGTGATTTTCTTTAAATCACAAGGGGTAAAAGGTCCCTAAGGAATGGGTTGCCATTACATGTTTGTATTCGATACGTTTTTTTAAGTTTCTGTTTAGTAGAATTAGATATCATCTTGTTTGTGGCAATACATGTGAAATACTTTTGGATTCCTTCTGTAAAGTTCATTTGTTCAATAATTGAAAACAGAGCCACAGTAGCCAGCAGCACTATTTCTTGGTAACTGGGAACCATGCATGAACGCAAGAGAAAAGTGTGCGCCCAACATTAAACACTGGGTGGACAGCAAGCAAACACATTTTTGTCAGAGTAGAAGCTGTGTCTATCGAATACTCTTTGCATTAACTGAATGAACATGGCTCTCACAATGTACCTCTATATTCACATGCACCATGTACCACTAGCTACATAATGAGAAAACATAAGCGGCCTATTCACAAAGGGATTTTTGAGTAGGTAAAGTAATGCTCCTCTAGAACTCTTTTACATACTCTTCCATGTTTTTGGGAATTAGGAATAAAGTAGGAATATTTAGGGAATATTCATGTATGGTTAGTACCTATAGGAAGTCGTGGTACTCTTTGCACTTTTACGAACAGGGAGTTAGACATTGCGGAGCGGATTTACGAAGGCAAGTAAGAGTATGTAAAGGAGGACTTAGAGAGTGAACTTTAAAACTGGTGCATCTCAAACACTGAGACAACAAGTAAATCAATCAAGTGCAACTTCTTACAGGGATGTCCTGGGGTTTGGGGGTCATTGCTCCCCCATACACCCAAAACTGTCTAAAACAATTGTAATTGCATATATATAGCACTTACTACAACTAACAAGGCATTAAAGTCCTTTAAGCCGGGCTGCACGCTGCTCTGGAAGCCAAGGTTAGTGGTTGGTCCATTGCTATTGATTAATGTATGATATCGGAATTATTATTATGCTCTCAAGGAAACCACTGCACGCATTTGCTTAAGTTTGTCATAGATGAAGTTAATGTGACTTGGCTGTAATCATTAGTAGGGGGCATGTGAGTTCATGTAGATGGTTGGTGGGATTAATAAGTGAGCTAGAATGGATTCAGGGGTATTATTTAGTAAATCGTTTGTGTTATTATCTTTGAAAGGATGTGTGGGCACTTTGCAGATACAAATACAGTAAGAGTTTAGGCAATCACACTTGTGGCAAAGTAGGCTGTGTTCAGTGAAAGGTTTACAACTATGGAAAGTAGGAAAGTGTCATTGAAGGAAAAAGAGGGGTGAAAATCAGACGTTTGGAGAGAAAGTGCAGGGTTTTAGGAAGCAGAAGAGGCTTTTTCAGATAGCAGGCAATCTGAGGATGCAACTCTGCAGAAAGAAACAACAGAATTTGAATTTGATGTAATGCACCACTACATACTTTTGAGTGGCACTAGATTCAAATGAACAGTGTAAATACCAAGCAAAGCTGTAGGAGTATAAAGTAATGACTAGATGTGTATATTGGGAAATAGCAAACGAATTAGGCTTGAAAAGCAGTAACCAGGAGATCGTAATCATGTGAAAAAATAAAGGGGTGAGTAATGTGTTCACACTTTAAGTCTGGCTCAGAGTAGTAAAGCGGATCCATTTATATGCCCCTGGTTCAGCTTGGCACAAGATGAGGAGAGAAGAGACCTCCCAGACAATGGAATGTACTGCTGGATCCTGGGGGCGGGGGGTGGCGATCCAGACACAGAAGAGGGAGGGGACGAGGCAGGACTTCCTTTAGGAATCCCTTCTTGACTTTGTTAGCAAGGGACTGCAGATTCGTTCTCATTGAGTACCCCCCACCTAGCCCCAACCTAGCTGCAGGGGTGAGGGTGGGGCTTCAGTTTCTGGGATGACATGATGCATTTTACAGCTAAGGTTTCATATAAAAAGGTTAATATCACAGATGGATTCTGAACAGCACTCAAGAAATACCCCACTCCTTTCAGGCTACACCAAGCACACCTGGCTCATCCTCCACTGGAACATTTAGAAAAGAGGGTGATAAAAATAGGATAGTTTATATAAGTTATATCTTCGCTTCCACGTTCGACGCGCTTTTATTTTTCCAAAATAACCTTCACGAAAATGTTTACTCATATGTTATGAATGCCGGGGTGTGGTGAAATATTGGAGTTCTACAGAGCCCACCATTTTGGTGTGCAGACAGCCCAGTCCGACAGATCAGACACCCTCAGACAGCAGTGCTAGCTCTCATGCTACGCAAACACAAGGAAATGATGGATGGAGCGCTGAAAGTATTCAGACACTCACCCCCAGTCACAGATCTGGGTTGAATCCATCATCATTCTTTAGCTCACTTTGCCACCCCAGTTCAGACATGGCCATATGCAAATCAGTCTGACCCTGTGCCTCATGGGAACAGTCCAGACCAAACTGCCAAGCCATGTCTTCCCTGGACCGGAATCAAGCATCCTGGGACCGGTTTCGGGCTAACAGCCCTCATCAGCCAGGCCAGCTTGAATCCAGTGGCAAAGTGAGCAAGGGACCCACGTCTGGGCATACTCTGCAAACTTAGGGCGAACAAAGCAAACACAAGGAGATGATGGACGGAGCGCTGAAACTTTTCAAACCCTCACCCCCAGTCACAGATCTGGGTTGAATCCATCATCATTCTTTAGCTCACTTTGCCACCCCAGTTCAGACATGGCCATATGCAAATCAGTCTGACCCTGTGCCTCATGGGAACAGTCCAGACCAAACTGCCAAGCCATGTCTTCCCTGGACCGGAATCAAGCATCCTGGGACCGGTTTCGGGCTAACAGCCCTCATCAGCCAGGCCAGCTTGAATCCAGTGGCAAAGTGAGCAAGGGACCCACGTCTGGGCATACTCTGCAAACTTAGGGCGAACAAAGCAAACACAAGGAGATGATGGACGGAGTGCTGAAACTTTTCAGACACTCACCCCGAGTCACAGATCTGGGTTGAATCCATCATCATTCTTTAGCTCACTTTGCCACCACAGTTCAGACACAGCTATATGCAAATCAGCATGCTACAGCAGCCTTAAGATTCTGAGACCAGGAAGCTTACACTACTATTGGTAGGCTAGGGCCTCAGGCTGCAGTAGAAATAATGGCATAAAAGCTTAATAAATAAAGAGGATGAAATTCCTCATGATCCATAAAGCCCTAAGTGCACAGGGACATATTATGGATAAAATGAAAGCTATGTCAACAATTTTATGCGATGGCAAATATATTGTCAAATTGTCAATAATGATCACCAAGATTCCAGGGGTGGTCCTGTCTTGCAGAATATGTCCCTGTACACTTAGGACTGTCATACATTCTTTATGTTTTGGGGCAGTTCTAGAATCTAATGCCCTGTATGTATGTGTGCAAGGATGTGGCATTTTTATAGCAAGAACAGTTTCAAAGGCAAGCCATAGCTGACCTGTGCCTTCGATTCTGGAAACCTGCAGCACATTTGGGACTAGCCATCATCTGACAGATGGCTTCTCAGTCCTCTTCAGAGAGATGGAGCCACCAATTCACTGGCAACATGTGGGATGGGGGCAAAGGTCACTTGAGTGCTCTACAGCTGTCTGCAGGGCTCTTACGGCCCATTTAGGACTCCCATGGTGCGTGGATCATTGCATTTTATATTTTCAAAAAGAAAATACAGTTTGGGGATTTTCTTTTTTTAAATGAATAAAGAAAACTGAATGGTGCAGGACTGCTGCAGCCCTGCATTAAACAGCAAAATGCATTAGCAGGAACCACCATTATGGCGGATCCTTCCAACGCATTATAAATGACTGTTGCTTGGCAGTCATTTATAAATTTGGTGAACCGTCCCTCCGCCATGGGGGCGGAGTAATTTACTCAGTCCGCCTGCTGTAATGACAGGTCACCCGCCACATTAAAAATCAAGCCCATAGTTCCTTAAAGTTATGCAAACTGTGAGGAAGAGCGGGTTACAATCATAAACACAAGTGCTTCTTTGAAAACTCCGAAAATAACAAACATTTCAGGGAATGATAAATCTACAGTAAGTCAAAGAGCTAAAATAATATTGTACAAACATATTCTGCAAAGACCCTTTGTAGCTCATAGCTGCAGAGGCTGCATGGCAATTCTAATCAAATTTCAAGATTTCTGAAACCCTTTTTATTCAACTGAGGTATTAGTTGCAGTGTAAAACATATATTTTCTATTTCAAAATTAAGTCCAAAATGTGTTGGTGAGTAGCAGGACTCCAATTGTGTAAGTCATACAAGATTTTGGGGCTTTGTCAGAGTTTGGCAGACCGGGTACTCTGTCCCAATGTGCCGGATGTCTGACTTATTACACGTGCATTATAGCAACAACCCTCTACATACTGTGGACTGGACATCCGCCACTATTGGCAGTGGACCCTGTCGGGCAAATTCAAAATACTGGCGGCGTCATTACTGAGAGATCTTCACATTTCGTAGATATACACGGATTACATCGAAGAACCCACAATGTTAACATTAAGATACACAAATAAGCAAATGTTATCATTCATTATGCAATACATACAGAGGCAGATTTACAAGCCCCTTGCGACACTTTTGCGCCGCCGTTGTGTCACTGTATGCAATGCATACAGAGGCAGATTTATAAGCCCCTTGCGACACTTTTGCGCCGCCGTTGCGTCACTTTTGTGACGCAGCGGCGGCATAAACAACGCGTCACGTTGCGACACGCTTACAATGTGACGCATCTAGCGAGATGCGTCATGTTGTAAAGCCCTGCGCCACATTATACCTGTGTCAGGGTGGGTGTACCGACGCAAGAAAGCCTCGTAAAAGTGACACAGTGAAATCTACAAGATTTCACTGCGCCACTTCTACGACGCCACTGCGTAAAAACCTTACGCCTGCTTGAAGCAGGCGTAAGGAGTGACGCAGCACAATAGGTAAAGGCCTTCCTGAGCATTGCTGGAGTTGCGTCGTGCTTGCGACACTACTCCTGCAATGCGTGACCTTTGCACCAACAGATGCGTCACGCATCTGTCAAACCTTGCGCCATGGTGCGCCGCATTGTAAATGCGACGCATCCATGGTGGCGCAAGGGTTTTTTTGCACAACGCAAGTAAACTGACGCATCTTTGCTATAATGCAGAGATGCGTCAGTTTCTTGTAAACCTGCCCCACAGTTTTTTTAACATTTTGTGAATACATTATGCAAACAACATAAGACTCGCTGTTCACCACTGGGACCTACTTCAGTGTTATTGAGGTCTTCCATATCCTGAATGGTCAATGAAAAATATATATATATATCTGCCAATGTTTATTATCACTTTTTTGTCGAAAACACTTGGAAACAGAAAATAAATATTCGGTTACTATATGCTGGAAGGGGGATATCATTGTTTTCATTGGCCAGCATTCTAGTGGAAAGTATTAGTTGCCCAGAGGAACTACGAACCTATGTGATAACATTATTTCTTTCTTTTTTACTTTTATGAATATATAGGAAGAAATGTTTGTCCAGAAGAAGGCTTTTTGATTGTTGAAACAGCATTGTTGATCATACACAGTATCCCTTCCCTGAACCCTATTGAATATATGTTAAAAAAATATATTCCCAAATGGACTTGGAAGACTCGAGGGAGATTCTGTTATATATTCATGTTGCATCAAGCATAGTAGCGGCCATCTTGAAAGCACACAAAACATTTCAAGGTTGTGTGTCACTGTTTCTGGCTTTGGCAGAGCCAACACAATTTTAAAAGCACTGGCAATGCCATCAGTGGCAAGCAAAAGGCAATGGCAAACTGAGACTGACTCCCTCTGCCAATGTTTGTTGATTTCTGCTATTCAACAAGCATCATTGTCTGAATTGTGACATTCCAGGAGAAGTCTGCAAAAATGTTACATTTATGAATAACATGTACTAGAAATTTTCAGCTGATACTGTTTTTATAATGTTTCTAAATCTGTTTAATCCGCTGTAAATTTGCCAGTTTTATGATAAGCGTATTTGATAAAGTTTTAATTAACCAATTAAAGATTGATGGCTACGAAAAGAGCAGACTCAACCTATATTTCACCTTACCATTTAAAAGCACCTTTTCTTCATCTCTGTGGCGCCCTACCTTGTTTTATTGCTGATTTAAGGGGTTCTTTATTTGTGTCAATTCCCTATTTGGTGATTTCCATAACTTCTAGAAAGTTCTTTTGGCAGGTGATGACCAGTACCTTTGAAAGTGCTGCACATGTTTGATAAATTCACATGTCAACAACATGGTAAATCAGGTGCAATTTGAGGAACTCTTGAAGGCCCGCCCTTTGAGCGCCTACAATTTAGAATCAGATTCCATTCCTGGGTTGCAGTTCTCAGCCTGTGCCAGTACTCCAGACAGGTGGAAAGGTTTCAGGGTGTGCATAAAGCAAAACTCTTTTCCAGCGGGTGCGCTTACTTCTGATGTGTGAGCAATAAATCAACAAGCATTTGCAAAACCAGTCAGTCTCATAAAATTATGTCGGCACTACCAAAGCCAACAATGTCAAGCCAACTTGAAAATGCTTTTTGTGTGCTCTCAAGATGACCATTACTATGCTTGATCAACGTGAAGGGACGCAATGTGGGAGCCTTCTTGAAAGTATAAAAATGCTGTGTTCTATACTTTCAAGAGGGCCATCATGCTGCAGAAAAGTATCATAACATTGATTTTTAAACTATCAAGATGACCACCACGTTGCGTCTCATCGCATTATGTCACGGAACGAGCTAGCCATCTTGAAAGCGCAGAAAAAAAACTTTCGAGATGTTTGGCCATCGCTATTGGCTGTGCCAACTTTGAAAGCCTCTGGAATTGGCAAACCAATAACCTTGGCCACTCTAGGTAGATGTGAAAGTTCTGAAAGTATATTTTGTCCTATGGATCTTGTAATAAGGCAGACAGGATACCCATCACATTTGTGATGCAGTAACTGTCCGTCAAACTGTAAATCAGGCCCTAGGTCTGGGGAGTAATGCATCACTACGTCCACTGCTGGTGACCTCAGATATGAGGTCACAGATTAGATCAAATATTGTATAATCAATTATATTTCTGGCAATATCAAATTTCACATCAACATTTACATCAATATAGAAATGCACTGAGGGCAACACTTCTGATGAGGGAGGATTTAGAAATCAGGATTGAACCTACATCAAAGTCCTTGTCACCCACTCTGTTTTTAAAACTATTAAAAAGCCATTCAATACGCATAACACCATGTAGTAAACAGCAGGGGTGGGCAGAACTCACAGAGTTTCACTCCGTGGAACTCCACTGAGTTACCTAAAAACTTTCCAAGATTCCACGGAGTTCCACGAGTGGTGGAGTTCAGTACGTCGAGCTGCTCATGCTAATTATCAGCACCGGGAGATTGTCCCGCGCTGTAAAATCAGCATGAAGGGCATCGCGCAGTACGTCAGAGTGCGCTGCTTCTTTCTGACGCTGAAGTAGATTGTCTACCTGAGGGGCAGCTTTCTCCACGCGAGTGGCAGTTTTCTGAACGCAAGTGGTAGTGACCTGCCGCAACGGCCCGCATTGAGCAATCTCGCTGAGAGATAGTGTAGCACTTCATTTTCTTACTCGCACTCGCCAACTCACCATTGGCGAGCCATGTGTGAGAAAAAACTCTGCCAAGCGGTGTTTGGCTGAGTTTTTCCAGAACGCCGTGCTCTAAGCGGAGCACGTAGTGGGCAAAACTCTGTGAACTACCCCGGGGAGCGGAGTTTACCACCCACACCTAGTAAACAGCATAACAGAAAGAGAGACTAAAATCACAGATAGCATTGTTCAGTAAGGAAACAGCTTAATCCAAATTATAGTTGAAGAGTCAGTGCGGATAAGTAGATCACAATCAGGAAGGTTTAAACAGTCCTTCCAAATGTTCTACAATGTTGAACACATTTATTGAGGTTGTTGAAGATGCATTCAGGGTAGAGTGTTTGTTTAAATTATCTGATCAATCATCTATGCTCAATTTGTACTAGAGTTGGACAAACTTGACTTTGTCCCGAAGTGTTGCAGAATGTACAGACTTTGCGTTTCATGAAGGCTGTCATCTTTAAAAAAAAAAGGACACTTGTGGCTGAAAGACCCTCAAAAAAGTAATCAGAAGCATATATCTGGAATCTTTTTTTGTGAGGTAATCTTTTTCCCATAAACCTATGTTTGCATTATTTATTTCCCACATTTACAAGCTTCAAAACATTAATGAAGTTTGCAGTCAGTGACGTTTTGAAAAAACCTTCACAAAAATTGCTGAGAAATTATTAACAAATTTATAGATTGCACCTGCTTTTCCAGTTATGTAGTAAAACTTGTTTTGTCATTATCAAGCTCTAATGATCGAAGCAGACATTAATCTGATTGTCCTTGAATCATTCAAAATCAATAGAGTGGGGTGCACTCTTCTGTGTACAATGTTGTTTAAGAGCTAGAGTCCTATTTAGGAACTCATTACAAGTTGCCGGTAATTTAGTAAGGTAATATTTCACCCAGTATATACTGATACCACAGTGTGTGGTAATATGAAACCAACCACAACACAAAATGGTAGAAAGAATCAGTAATGCATGTTTTTCATCTCTCTGAGTTGCAAAACTGGACACCCAGTGGCATTTCTTCTGTGTACGTTTTACAAAGTAACACCTGCCCAAATATGTGTGAGAAAAATGCCACAGGGAGCACAGTCTGCACACATCTTGTAACCCTGAATTGGGCAAAAACTCCTGTTTTAGACTGGATGATATATGGAGTGGGGCTCATCAGCCCTCATTCTGGGGCAGGTGTGAATAATTTCTGATATGGTACTGATGGAGCAAGGACTCGTAAATGAGACTTGCTCGGAAACAATCCTCTCGTTTAAACTCATTAACGGATTACTAACAACGTGTTTGTAATTAATAATTCGCATTTAGAAAAAAAACGCGGGAAGATGAAGCTTGCCTATGTGTTTACTAATTATAACAACATGAACTAAGGACTAAAACGCACTTTAACAGGGGATCTTTACTGCGCATGCGTCTACTGCATCTACGTAGTATGACGTACTAATGCTTGGAGGGAAATTCTTGCGCCTGCGCAATAGACGATAAAATGGCCGCTTGAAAGCTCACATGCATGGCACCTGCTGGGCTGAAATAGAAAATAAGTTTTATACTAACGCAAATGCAGAAAGGGTAATAATAATTGGAGTGGGTTAGAGTAGAGGTTGGTGGTGTACAGTGAAACCATTTATTTTTGAAAATAACAATTCTTCTTTTGACTTTATTATTAGTGCGCATTTGGGCCTTCTGCACTTGTCTGGTTCGAGCTGACTGACTTGACCCCACGCATGCGCACCAGAGAGAGAATAAATAAAGATGAGTAAGGACTTGTGACGCGTCCAAGGCCAGCGAAGATGTGCCCTGGGAACATGAGGGTGAAGAGTTCATATGAAGAAGCTTTATTCATAACCTTGCAACATTTTGTATTAATAAAGTTTGGAGATGTATGGGAAAGGAAATGATTTAATAAAGTTTATGGGGAGGGATTTGAATACAATGGTTTAAAGAAATAAGTGAAATGTAAGCATGGTGTGACGATCATCTCCCCTTCGCCTGTCCAATCAGAGTTAGTATTTTGTCAAATTGAAACATTAATGGGTGGTACATGGCTATGGAAAGGTATAATTGAGGTAGTTTCAGTTAGTTAGTTTTTAGTCTTATTGGGAGCCGATGATGAACTGAGCTGACACGGAGCTTAACGGGAGCACAGAAGCAGAGCTCGGGATGCTGTCGGTTCCGGCGGGTGGTGCTGATGCTGTGAGACGCTGATTAAGAAATCGAATGCAGAACCATCTATTTAACTTAATTGGGTTAGAAAGAAGATCGCGGAAGAACCACGAGGAGGAAGAGAGTGTCAGAGAGGGGTGCGACGCAGTCGTCGGTATTTAGAGCGGTGAAGTATCCTGTCCTGATTCCTGTCCTGAAGTCTTTGTCTCCTGATCTATCCCGGGGGACCCTTACCAGCCCTTTGGCCAGGGGGTTGGTCTTCACGCCATCCTTGGTAATTATAAATTCATCGTATTAATAGATGTTCTTCTCTCTCTGTCCTCTTCTTTCTGAGCATAGTTTTTGTGTGGCTCTGAATTGCTATTGCTATTTGAGGATTGATTGAATTGACACTCTTGCGAATGAGGGTGTTTGTACTGAAACTTTGAGATGGTTCACCCTCAATTAATTTAGATAAAGATTTTAAAACTTCCCGAGTCTGTGATTATTTCATTTAATCGAAAATGTTTAATAAGTTATGTAAATTATCACCATCAACTAGTTCCAACTAATGGTCCATTGACCAGAGGAAAGAACTAATTGATCAGTGAAAGGTTTAGTTAGGGAAAAGAAATAACTAGATCTTGAAGTATGAAAAGCATAAACTAAGGTCCCCGCGGTCTACTTACTGTTTAGTGGAAATAGTTATATGGGCCCAAGTGAGTATATGGTAGTAGAGTATCTGCTGTTAGTACACCGCTGGATCAGTTTTCTGGTAGCAGAGTTATGGATATTATTGACTAGTTTGGTGATAAGTATAGATTATTGATTTTGATTTATGTTTTAACAAAAGAGTTAGTGTCCTTGTTTTATGTTGTCTGGAAAATTCCCGGGGAATGAATAGCGGGTGGCGATAGAAACCACACTGCAGTGAGGTTACTCGTCTGTTGGAATAACACTGAGAAGCTATGCAGGGCTGGCAGTGTTAAAAGTAGGGACTATTTTCTGTGTAAGAGTAAGAGTGATTGATAGCAAAGAGTTCGCTAGTGAAACTTTAGGCGTTATATCACCTAGAAAGGGTAACCCTGAAGGAGTAGCAGGTTCTTCTGAGCTAGATTGACAGCAAAAGGAGTTCGCTGGTGAAACTTTGGTCTCAAAATTCCCAAAACGGGTGACACTGGAGGAGTAACAGGTTCTCTGGAGCTTATATGAAGAGTAAGCGGAAGGTTTTACTCGCAGTAGAAGGAAATAAACTATCCTTTGATTTAGCGGAACAGACAGAGTAGCGAATGTTTTTATGTCGTTAATAACAACGAATTTATTGATTGATTATGCGGAATTTTGATTTGACTGTTAGTGCAAGGCGTACAGGTAGAAGATTTCAAGGGTTTGCAGAATACAATTTTCTACATCGTTCCTCAAGGATGTATGGAGAGAAAAGAAATATGTCATTTTTAAAGAAAATTAAGAATTTCTTTG
The DNA here is from genome assembly GCA_963921515.1 of Calotriton arnoldi. NCBI lineage: Eukaryota > Metazoa > Chordata > Amphibia > Caudata > Salamandridae > Calotriton > Calotriton arnoldi. Next base: position 190,305 of record CAWUFW010009161.1, read on the forward strand.
TAAAGGATAAGCCTGTGTTGACTAGAGAGGGAATTCCTATTCCGCCACCGAAAACACCAGCATCTTTTATGATGATGGAAAGAGGATATCATACTTGCGTATGGTTGGAAAACTGGATAGAATATACAAAGGATGATGGAGTGCTAGCATTTCCTAAAGATGGTACATTTAATGGGAGGATTCTTCAGAATTTGAGATTGAAAATGAATGATTTGGAACCTAGACCTAGGTTAACTCAATATGAGGCTTTGGAAGAATGGGAGACTGAGTCATATGAACGAGAGAAATGCAGAGGTGGAAGGTATAGAGGATTCTTTCCCAGACACTTGCATGAGTCACGCGAAGGGCAGATGAAACAATGGAGGAGAGCTATGGTATCAGAAGGTTTATATCCAGTGTTAATGGCTGAGGAACAGTCTGGAGGAAAGTGTAAGGAGAAAACGAAACACATGAACACAGCAGGCTATGGTGAATCAGATGACGAGTTGTTGGAGGATATTTTAATTAAAAATCCACCACCGTATCAGGAAGCAACTAGTAAGGTTACCCCAAGTGCACCAGTAATGGGAATGCCATTGAGCCCACAAATTTTACATGATACGTCATATAACAGAGTATTACAGGATAATGAAAGAGATTCTTTAAACAAAACTAGAGAAGAACTAGTTCAAAAGATAAGTCAATTAAATTTGAATACTGAAGCCTTGACAGTACCAGTGACCATTGGTCCGGTAATCCCATTGTACGGAGATAATAAGATTTGCCAGAAACCACAATCTGTGACAATTCCACTAAATAGTCCTAGAAAAGAAATAATAATTACAGATGATCAGGTTAGTGAAAGTGAGTCAATTATTTCATTAATGGATCTCCCTAATGTGGAACCTTTGATGGAAACTCCAAAGAGAGTTACGCCCATGAATTTGAGAGAAAGAAGACCTTTGGTTCATACTGGAACTGAAGGCGCAACAGTAGTTACATCTGAAGATATAGAAAGATGGGCACAGGAAAGAGATAATCAGAACCCAACACCAAGGATTTTAGACATCAGCAGATTGAAAGTGGAATTGGAAGAGATGATGACAGGATGCGTGGGTACAGAGAGATTGAACGCTTATAATGATGAGGAATTATTGTTTATATGTAAGAGTATAACAAGGAGAGCAAGAGTATTTCATGAGAAATTGACTGAAGTTGCTTCAGAGATTGGAATAGACATAGGGAAGTCAAAGTTGCTGCAGAAACCATATCGAGTGGACTTTACTGATAAGGATTTAGAAAGCGTAAATGCTTCTTGAAAGAGACTACAGATAAAAGAATTAATGAACATTTTGCGAAAATGGGGAGACATTGATAAATGGAGAATTAGATGGCTAAGAAAGAAAGAGGAAGTGCGAGAGAAGCAGCAGCTGCATTTCCAGTAAGAGAATCAAGCAAAGCGGAAAAATTGTGTCCAATGAGAGAAGTTCCTGGAGGTGGATATGTTCATGTTCCTTGGAGTAGACAAGATATTTTATCATTTACAAATGATTTTCCAAAGCTGAGAGAGAAACCAGTTGAATGGTACAAACAGGTAGAGAGATTTGTGAAAGTTTCAAAGGTGTTATTGAAGGATTTGGATGGTCTATTTGATATAGTGGTACCTGCTGATTTATGGACAGAATGCAAAATTACAATTGATTGGCCTAATGAGGAGTATGCTAGAGATTCAAAGACAGGAGCACCCTCGGAGGAGGTGATGAAAAAGTATCACCAAGTGATTACGTATTTGAAAGGGAAAATTCCTCCTAAAGAAACAGATTGGGTAAAAATAGATAGAACAACACAAGAACCAAATGAATCTGTACATGCATATTATGAGAGGCTATTACAGGTGTTTAAGCAGTATAGTGGTTTTGAGAATATTGGTGACAAGGATATGGGACATTTTGTGTATCGGTTTGTATATGGTTTGAAACCAGAGATTAGTCAGATGATACAGCAGCACATGTTGTGTTGGCAAAGCAAGACAGTGGATGAGATTTTAAAGTATGCAAAATATTGCGGAGATGACATTGAGGCCAGGCATAGGAAGCTAAAAGAGATAATGATGTGGGCACAAGTTAAATTGGCAGAACAGCAAGAAGAGAAAACAAATTACCAAAATAATAATCAAGTGAAAGAACAGAGTCAGAATAATCAAGGAGTGAATGGTAATAAATATAGGGGACGAATGGACAGAGAAGAAGCGAAAAAGAAGTTTCCTTGTCATTCGTGCGGAAAGCTTGGACATTGGAAGAACGAGTGTAAGAGTACTCAGAATAATAAGAGTAATAATGGGCCAAATCAAAATTTAATCCCACAGATGCAGAATGAAGTACTTATGAATCAGCAGCAGCAGGTAGTTACACCACAATATCAGGTGCCACCAGCTCCTATGCCAAATTTTGTGAATCATCAAAGTTTCAGTGCGAACACCGGATTTCAAGGAGAAAGTGGTAAGAATAATAGAACAATTACACAATATTTTTTGCAGAACGATGAGGAAAATTCAGATCCTACCCAATGACGGTGCCTGAGGGGGGAGGAAGAGGAGTGCGTGCTTGGCGCATCCTTGTCGGTAGATCAGTCAGGTCCATTTGTTGATGGGAAAGTAGAAGGTAAAGACATTACTTTCCTATTGGATACTGGTGCTACCAGATCTACTGTGAGAACAGCAGACATCCCAAACCTACCCCTCTCTGGAGAATCAATCCAAGTTGTTGGCGTGTCAAACAAACAGATTAGAACCCCAATCACCAAACCAATGGAGGTACATATTGGAAATTTTAAAGAAATGCATCGGTTCGTAGTTTGCGATTCCAGTCCTGTAAATCTGTTGGGAAGAGATCTTTTATACAAATTAACTGCACGATCTATTGTACACCGGATAGTGTCGCTTTCCAAACCCCTGATGAAGACGTGGTATACAAGATGATGCTAGAAAAACAGGGAACAGAAGTAGATTAAATGTTTTCGCTAATAACTGAGAATGAATTACCAGAAGAGTTGAGAACCACAGTTAATCCAGAAGTGTGGGATTTTACAGGAAAAGACATTGGGCTAACGACAAATATAGACCCAGTTAAAGTGACAGTGAAAGAAGGTGCAGTGTATCCAAATACCCGACAATACAAGATGAGTCCAGAAGTAAAAGCAGGAATTATTCCAGAAATTGAACAAATGGTTAAACAAGGTATTTTAAAAGAAGTGATGAGTAGTCCCTGAAATTCACCAATAATGGGACTGAAAAAGCCTAGCGGAAAGTACAAGATAGTGCAGGATTTACGGAAAATAAATAAAATTGTAGTGCCATGTTGTCCAATAGTGCCAAATCCAGCAGTGATCCTTTATCAGATACCCTGGAATGCAGGTTGGTTTACAGTGATTGATTTATGCCAAGCGTTCTTTTCTATTCCTTTGCACCCAGACAGCCAGTATCTTTTTACGTTTAAGTTTGAGGATCATATTTACGCATGGTGTCGAGTCCCTCAAGGGTACACAGAGAGTCCTTCAATTTTTAATCAGATTTTGAAAAAGTGGCTAAAGTCATTGATTATGCCTGGAAAATCTGTTTTGGTCCAGTACATTGATGACCTACTGGTGGCATCAAAAACACGAGAAGATTGTGTCACAGACACAATTGCATTGCTAAATCATTTGGCTTAAGGAGGACACAAGGTGTCTCCAGAGAAGTTACAATTCTGTCAACGAGAAGTTAGATATTTAGGGCATAAAATAGAAAGAGGAGTTAGAAAAGTGACACCGGAAAGAATAAAAATAATCAAAGAAATGCAATTGCCACAGACTCAAAGAGAAATGAGAATGTTTTTAGGAGTGGTTGGATACTGTAGGCAATGGATCAATGGTTTTTCGATGTTAGCAAAACCATTGATACAGATGATCCGGAAAAGAGCAAAAGATCCGATTGATTGGAATGTTGACTGCATAAAGGCATTTGTGAAATTACGAAATTGTTTGTGTGAGGCTCCTGCCTTGGGCATGCCTGATTATTCAAAAGACTTTGCATTATTTTGCTGTGAGAGAGAAAATTGTGCACTTTCCGTCTTAACACAGAGACATGGATTGAGTCGACGTCCGGTGGCATATTTTTCAGCTACATTGGATCCAGTGGCTTCAGCATTGCCTGGCTGCTTAAAAGCAGTAGCTGCTACTTGTATGAGTCTGGAGCAAAGTGAGTCGATAGTGATGGGACAGCCGGTAAAAGTTTTTGTTCCACACTCAGTTGAGATTCTTTTGACAAGAACAAGAACACAGCATCTCACCCCTAGCCGATTGACTAGGTATGAAAGAGTGATTTTGGGAGCTGAGAACGTGACTGTTATAAGGTGTACGATCATGAACCCAGCTACCCTATTGCCAGACCCCTGTGATGAAGAAGTGAGAGATGAGAGTGATCATGATTGTTTGGACGTGACTGAGTTATGCACGAAGCCCCGGCCGGACATAAAAGAGACACCTTTGAAAGAGGCTGACCATGAGTTATTTGTAGACGGTTCCTGCCTCAGAACACAAGAAGGAGGACTAAGTGCTGCATATGCTGTTTGTAAAATATCTGGGGTAATTGAAGCATCCTGTTTACCTGGGGTCAAGTCTGCACAAGTAGCTGAATTGGTTGCCTTAACAATGGCATGCAAAAAGGGGAAAGATTGGAGAGTAACCATATATATGGACAGTCAATATGGGTTCGGGGTTGTGCACGACTTCGGCCAGCTCTGGATGCAGAGGGGATTTCTGACTTCTTTAGGATCCCCTATCAGAAACAGCAAAAATGTGAAAGATTTGTTGGAAGCATTACAATTGCCAAAAGAGATAGCAGTCATAAAATGTGCTGCACATCGGTCAGGAAATGACTATGTGTCTGCGGGCAATAATTATGCTGATCAAGTGGCCAAATACTGTGCCAAAAATACAGTGGCCATAAACAGAAAAATTGAAACGGGTGAAACCAGATGCCAACTTATGTTTTTCTCAGTACCAGAAACATGGGATGAGATTAGACAATTGCAGGAAGAAGTTGAGGAAAAGGAAAAGGAAATTTGGATAAAGGCAGCCTGTACAAAGAGACCACATGATGAGGTATGGGTGTACTTAGATGGAAGATCAGTCATGCCAGATTGTTTGCTTTCAAAAATGGCAAGAGTGTATCATGGAGCAACACACATAGGGAGAGACTCAATGATCAGGCTATTCAGACAGAGTTGGTACAATCTGAAATTCAGGGTAGTCGCAGAGAGCCTTTGCCAAAGATGCCTAACCTGTCAGCAGCAAAATCCCGGTAGGAAGACAGTGGTAAGCTGGGGAAAGATTGGGAAGGCAGAAGGACCCTTCACTAGATTACAGTTAGATTTTATTGAATTGCCCCCATGCAATGGACTGAAATATATACTTGTCATAGTATGCCTTTTCTCAAGATGGGTGGAAGCCTATCCCACTCGAAGAAATGACAGTCTTACAGTTGCAAAATTGTTGTTGAGGGAGTTAGTTCCGCAATTTGGTTTTCCAGTCACTTTGGAATCAGATAGAGGCCCTCATTTTAATAATGAAATAATTCGATTAATCTGTGCTGCATTTAACATTGAACAAAAACTGCACTGTGCTTATCGTCCAGAGGCTTCTGGAATTGTTGAGCAAATGGATGGCACAATCAAGTCAAGATTGGGAAAGGTGTGAGCATCCACAAAGCTGAAATGGCCAGATGCATTACCTCTTGTATTGATGGGTCTCAGAAGTATTCCAGACAAAAAACCAGGAATGAGCCCACATGAGATTCTCATGGGAAGAGCCATGAGACAGGAATTTATTCCTGGAAGTAAACTAATGAGTATAACTGATGATCTGGTATTGGTTTATTGCAAAGGATTGGCTGAAATGATGCGTTCTGTCTCTCACCAGGTTGCAGAAGACGCAGTCGAAAGACAGCCAGACCAAGCGCATGATTTGAATCCTGGAGATTGGGTGCTAGTGAAGAAACACGCAAGAAAGTCGTGCCTAGCACCGAGGTGGGACAAACCGCGGCAAGTCATACTAGTCACTACCACAGCAGTGAAGTGTGCAGGTTTGCCCAATTGGATTCATTCCTGTCATACCAGAAGAGTTTCGAGCCCATCAGAACAACAAGAGCAACCACTGACTGAACAGGCTGAAGCGTGAGGAGTTGTAAGCTGTGAAATTGAAGAATCTAGAGTGATAGATTCTGAAAGACAACCATATGACGAACAGCCAGGAACAAGTCAGGAAGAGTGGATACCAGTGATTGAAGTAATTGATGATGTTATTGAAACAAGAAGAAGAACAGAATTGAAAAGACAGGAAAGTAGTCAGGAAAAGACAGGGGAAGAAGAACACACTCAGGTGGAAATAAAAAAAGACTCACACGAACCTGAGGAGGGAAAAATATGAGAACACGTTCAGGCGGAAGAAGAAAAGTTTGAAATAAGACCTGAACAGGATCAGATAGAGTTAGAAGAACAGGTTCAGGCAAAAGAAGAAAGGTTTGAAATAAGACCTGAACAGGGTCAGATAGAATTAGAAGAACAAGCTCAGGAAGAAGAAGAACAAAATACGGTAAGACCTGAGCAGGTGGAAGTAAAAGAAGGTACAAGCACAGAAAACAGAGAAACAGAACAGATTGTGCCTAGAATAAATGAAATAAAAAGAACTTTACAAGGAGATAAAGAAGGTGAATGACTATAAGGAAAAAGGCCCCCCCCCTATTTACTTTTAGGTCCAAGAGGAGGGGGGAAGGATAGGAATACGCTAATACAAAAACCCTCTATTCTGACCTATATTGCTTTCAATGTGACTTAATCAGGTTCTAGCCTGCCATAAGACCCACCCTCAGTCTGCAACACACCAAAATAAGACAAAGTAAATTTTAATTCTTTATTTTATTGCATCTATAATATATTTACTTTAAACATTAAAAAAACTTTTTTTATATATTTTATCATTGTTATCTTTTTGTATACATTTAGTTGAAAAGGTACATATATATATACATGTTTGTCATTGTATATTCAAAACAATAGCGCCAGCAGAATGGCTAGCACACAATTGATTATTTTAAGCACAAATGTTTATAACCCCACAGCAACCTACAACAGATCATTCTATCCACGCAACCTCATTCATTCAACCTACAGTCATCCTAATAAAACCACAAGAGATTCAGCCCTGTAAGGGGTCCAAGGTAGATCTAGAGAGAGCAATTTATGCTGATCCAGACACCAGCAGCGTCTGATGGAACTATCTCTCAGGGACCACTCCTCAGATGTAAAATTGGTCTACGCGCGTTTCAGTGGACAAGCCACCTTTCTCAGGACCAGGATATAAAAAAGGGAATCTCAAACCCAGAAAGCCAGGGGTTATCTGCAACTGATCAAAGAGCCAGCATCTAGTTTTTTGTAAACCGTCTGTAAAGAAGGTGTACCATCAAACACCTGAATGCTCACACCAAATCCTGTAAGCAAAGGTCCTGTTTAAGGCATGTGACTTGGCTATTCTTTAATCCAAGGTTATCAACATAGCTAGGCCTGGTCCATCATTTCAGAGATTTATCATTACTGGCATTTTATTCTTTACAGACGGTTTACAAAAAACTAGATGCTGGCTCTTTGATCAGTTGCAGATAACCCCTGGCTTTGGAATAGTTTTTCCAAAGATCTATCATGTAGATAAAATTAGTGGAACCAATGGAAATTCTAATGGACTAACACGTAGAAGAAGAGCTAGTTTTTCTGAAATTGTAGGAGACATTTTTAGTGCACTGATACCCTCAGTTGGAGTCATTCTGAATTCACAGAGAATTTGTAAGTTATCAACCATAGTTGATCGTCTTTCTACAGACACTGCAGGGGGATTCTTAATGATTAACACAGAAATGGTTGCAATCAGGTCTATGGTTTCACAGACCCGTCTTGCTCTTGATATATTGTTGGCAAAAGAAGGTGGAGTCTGTGGCAAATTCAACACTGCTGCACTTATATTCCGGACAAGAGCAGAGAAATTAAAGGATATATTGAAAACATTATAAGAATGCATAAAGACTTGACCAAACTGGAGGTTGACAGCGTGTGGGGAAGACTAACAAAAAGTATAACATCAATAGGGAAATGGTTTGTTGGTTTTGGGAAGAGTTTTCTAGGTCAAATAATAATACCATTAGTTTTGATAATAACAGTAGTGATGATAATAATGATTACATATAAGTGTTATAGAAGAGGTAAGAAAGAGAAAGTACATTTTGAAAGGAAAGGAAAGGGACAGAAACGCAAAAGAAAATATGATGAAATACAGCTGGAAGAAATGAAAGGCAGATTATATAAGAAAATGAGAGATTTAGAAGGAAACGAGTTGATTGATGCAAAAATGAGAGGAGAAATAGAGAAAACTGAGAAGTGCTAAAGTTGGTATCTGGGATGGGATGGGTAATTTTGTGATGGCTTAAGATGCCATAAGAGAGGGGATTGATGGAGCAAGGACTCGTAAATGAGACTTGCTCGGAAACAATCCTCTCGTTTAAACTCATTAACGGATTACTAACAAAGTGTTTGTAATTAATAATTCGCATTTAGAAAAAAAACACGCGGGAAGATGAAGCTTGCCTATGTGTTTACTAATTATAACAACATGAACGAAGGACTAAAACGCACTTTGACAGGGGATCTTTACTGCACATGCATCTACTGCATCTACGTAGTATGACGTACTAATGCTTGGAGGGAAATTCTTGCGCCTGCGCAATAGACGATAAAATGGCCGCTTGAAAGCTCACATGCATGGCACCTGCTGGGCTGAAATAGAAAATAAGTTTTATACTAACGCAAATGCAGAAAGGGTAATAATAATTGGAGTGGGTTAGAGTAGAGGTTGGTGGTGTACAGTGAAACCATTTATTTTTGAAAATAACAATTCTTCTTTTGACTTTATTATTAGTGCGCATTTGGGCCTTCTGCACTTGTCTGAATTGAGCTGACTGACTTGACCCCACGCATGCGCACCAGAGAGAGAATAAATAAAGATGAGTAAGGACTTGTCACACGTCCAAGGCCAGCGAAGATGTGCCCTGGGAACATGAGGGTGAAGAGTTCATATGAAGAAGCTTTATTCATAACCTTGCAACATTTTGTATTAATAAAGTTTGGAGATGTATGGGAAAGGAAATGATTTAATAAAGTTTATGGGGAGGGATTTGAATACAATGGTTTAAAGAAATAAGTGAAATGTAAGCATGGTGTGACGATCATCTCCCCTTCGCCTGTCCAATCAGAGTTAGTATTTTGTAAAATTGAAACATTAATGGGTGGTACATGGCTATGGAAAGGTATAATTGATGTAGTTTCAGTTAGTTCGTTTTTAGTCTTATTGGGAGCCGATGATGAACTGAGCTGACACAGAGCTTAACGGGAGCACAGAAGCAGAGCTCGGGATGCTGTCGTGCTGGGGGTGGTGCTGATGCTGTGAGACGCTGATGAAGAAATCGAATGCAGAACCATCTATTTAACTTAATTGGGTTAGAAAGAAGATCGCGGAAGAACCAAGAGGAGGAAGAGAGTGTCAGAGAGGGGTGCGACGCAGTCGTCGGTATTTAGAGAGGTGAAGTATCCTGTCCTGATTCCTGTCCTGAAGTCTTTGTCTCCTGATCTATCCCGGGGGACCCTTACCAGCCCTTTGGCCAGGGGGTTGGTCTTCACGCCATCCTTGGTAATTATAAATTCATCGTATTAATAGATGTTCTTCTCTCTCTGTCCTCTTCTTTCTGAGCATAGTTTTTGTGTGGATCTGAATTGCTATTGCTATTTGAGGATTGATTTAATTGACACTCTTGCGAATGAGGGTGTTTGTACTGAAACTTTGAGATGGTTCACGCTCATTTAATTTAGATAAAGATTTTAAAACTTCCCGAGTCTGTGATTATTTCACTTAATCGAAAATGTTTAATAAGTTATGTAAATTATCACCATCAACTAGTTCCAACTAATGGTCCATTGACCAGAGGAAAGAACTAATTGATAAGTGAAAGGTTTAGTTAGGGAAAAGAAATAACTAGATCTTGAAGTATGAAAAGCATAAACTAAGGTCCCAGCGGTCTACTTACTGTTTAGTGGAAATAGTTATATGGGCCCAAGTGAGTATATGGTACTAGAGTATCTGTTGACAGTACACCGCTGGATCAGTACTATCGATCTGTAATATGTGAGGTCATAAGCAGTACATTACGGGGGAGTAAGTTATAGTTCACTCAAGTAACTATAACTGCTGAATTTCATTGGTTTTGCACGAGTGAAATCTGAGCCTAACTATAACGTCCCTGTAACCTTTGTTTTTTTCAGTGAATTTCTAAGGTTGTTTTTTTTATTCTATTTCCTAACTATAACATCCCGTAACCTTTGGTTTGTAAGTGAATTTCTACAGTTTTTCAAATTCTATTTCCTAAGTATAACGTCCCTGTAACCTTTGGTTTTTTAAGTGAAAATATATATATATATATATATATATATATATATATATATATATATATATATATATATATATATATATATATATATGCACACACAATCATATTTTCAAAGCACGTAGACGTGGAGTTAGGAATAGTAAATCTGAATTCCCGATATGCACTTCCCTTTCGATATTCTGTCCACAATATTCTTGTATGTCGATATTTTTGGGCTCAAATTTAGTAGTACAACCATCCTATGACAGACGGACCCCACACCAATACTGACCTCTAATCTTAAGGATTCGTGACTGGCCAAGGCGATGCACATGTCAACATTGTTTATATCCAAAACCAAGGGGGTGTCAAACTGTAACACACATGAGCCTCTTAGGGAGATGATTCAAGAGACGCCTGGAATTAGCTCTAAACACTGTTGTTTAGCCTGACTCTAAATATTGACAAAGTCATGCAGAATGTGTCCAAACATCTGTATATAATACTCACATCACAGCCAACAATTTTATAGACATTTCTACCAAAAGGCCGATGAAAATTGTGATTTGTGCACTAATCTGCCAGTGCAAATGTCACTTTCTACTTCCCAGACAGTGTAAATGTCAATGCAAGTTTGCACAACAGAGTTCAATGTATCCAGTCCAGAAATGTCAGTGGAAATTGGACCCGTGCAGTTTATTGTAACGGGTCCAGGCTTCGAGTGCTCACTCAACAGTATCAAGAGGGTCTTTCAGTCTGATAAACCCTAATCCTGTCTCACAGTTTAGAATATTCACAAACTAGCATTTGCAATGCAATAGGTCTCGCATTTGTTGGAGTTGGAGCTATTGGCATTGTAAATGGCAATGTTTTTTATTTATTTTTTTTGTTTGCAGTGGAGCGATTATTTAAAGAAAAAATGTGCATGCTATACCATATTATAAGCTTTCATAGCAACTGTACAGAAAAGCTATGTCTATGTTGACGTAAAGTAACTGGTCAAAGTCCACGCAGCCGTGGTAAACGCTACTTAGAGCCCACTTATGGACAACAGAGGCCATTTGCAGGCATGCACTGTAAGCAAACAGCCATGGCAGGCGATGTATATAGTTCACGCAGCTTCAACAGAGGAGCAGAACACAGGGCTTGCTGTGTTTAAAGACAGCTAGGGCCCCGATGTCGCGGACTAGAAAAGATGTGTAAAGAGTTGGGCGAGCAACTGGACTTAAAAAGAATACGACTAATGCATTCACTTTCAGTACAGTTCAGTCACTACCCTTCTTTAGGGAGGCGCAGTTTGCTCAGGTATTGTGCTTCAAAACAAAAACTCCAACTTAATAATATTTTGTTTTTGCATAACTTCCCATACTGCACTTCTGCCGTTTCTAAGCACTGTAAATAACAGATTTTACCATGACCCAGTTTCTGGTACTCAGCTAAGGCTCTGTCTGGCTTACTAGGATTCGGACCAGTGACCCACAGACCTCTACATTCATTTTCTAGTGGTCATTGTTGAAATCACTTGAGCCATCCTGCCTGCGCCACCGACAAACTCTGCTACTGAAGCAGGCAATTAGTTAGCAAGAAAACACTTCCTAGGCAGGCAGGCAATACCAAATGTTACTAATAAGTGGCCCCAATCATCAACAGTTGGTTTACGTTGGTCTGTAACAGAACAGACCCTCAGTACTTCTGTAACACGAGCCAATAATGAGTTTCACGGAATAATACAGGGAACATTTGAGACTTGAACTTTAGGGAGGCCCGTAAGTCATTCATTCTCCTTCACCAACCCAGAGGAGCAACAAGCCCTCTCTCCAGCTGAACATAACTTCATGTATGTGAGCAGGAGGCATGCAGCACAGCTCCCAGAGCTGTTCATCTCATTCTCGACACCGTGGTCTGTGGTCATCTCTGCCTCAAAAATGAACATTTTTACGCCAATCTATTCTACTATTACTGGTTTTTGATTTGTGACAGCCTCACGTTCCCGTGTTTTTCCACGTGTACCCTGAGGGTGTCCCGTGTTTGTAAGAACGCCTTCTTCCTGTTTCAATGACATTCTTCCTGTTTCAATGACATGACGTCAGATTGGATTGTGAGCTGGAAGCCTCTTCATGTGGACAAAACGACACAGGGCCACTCGCATTCCGCGCCCTCCAAATGAATTGGCCTTCTATGTGCGGCAGGGAAAAGCCCCAGGCATTAATAATCTTCCTATAACCCTAGGAGATTTCTAGCAGTTCGGGCCTTACAACACTGACGCATTTTAGCAAGACCCAGTTCACGAGGGCTCACTGTACAAACTGCCATATATTTCATCCTGCCAGGAGTTGTGTGTGTTTAAGTGTTTGCATATGTCCCCTTTGGCCTGCAGCAACAGGGGGTACTTTCACAACTTATTCTGCCTGGGAAGGTATGCGTAAAACATTCAGAGAAGCCCCCTCCAGCCCCTGAAGACGTTACAGTGCCAGGCTCCGTGGTCGCGTCATTGGCCCCAAACACGCACAGAATTAATTAGCACGTTTGAAGGTCCCAATTGAGCCACACAATATATATCCGACTGCCGTCTTCCTTCTACGGCGTCTGCTTCCCAATGCAAACATCCCTTACATTATTACACTGAAGGAGAAATTGTGGCAAAAGCAAAGCGTCTGCTGCATAAATGTCACCAACGCCACTGACTGAGCGTCTGGCAGAGTGAGCTGAAAGAGTGATAAACAGGAGCGTGGCTGCACATCCTACAGATGGTATCGAACATACATGTGCAGGGATAAACCGGCACATGCCTGTAGTTTACACAGTCACTTCAATACCTCCCAAGTGACAAACGTGACTGCATATGACACAGATCACACAATGCCCTGGTGTGACAAGTGATTATTTACGGGGATTGATATTACACAACTCAGAACCGCACCCTGGTGCGATTATCACGGGCAGATCATACAACACATGTGCAGAATAAACAGGGTCGAGCTGCATATTACATCCATCAAACAGTACTATGTAATGGTAAACAGGAGGATGGCCCTATATACCAGACAGAGCATAAACTGGGGCATATCTGAATCAAACACAGGAAGCATCCGTGGTTTTTAGGGTTGCTGGATGACTCCGTGCTAAGGGGGCAATGCTTGTCGAATGCTGCGCCTTCCTTATGTAAATCATTGCTTTCACCTGTATTGGTCAACTTTCTTTAATTGTGCAGAAACAAACCGGCAGCCCCCATAATGCACCAATCTGCTAAATTAATGGTCCAAACAGAAAACAGGGAGCCCCAGAGACATGGAGTTCCCTAGTAACACCGCTGGTACATTCCATAGGGACACCATCTATTACCCTACACCGGGAGGGAGGCAGGCATACTGAGCAGGGTAACACCCCCCCCCTCCCCTCTCAATTGACCCCTTCCTTCCAATCCCGGTGCCCCATCCGCTTGCTGGGGCTGCCGACTAAACTTTCCTTTCCTTAAAATGCATGGAAAATTAACTTTATGCACGGAAAAAATATACCGACTGTACTCACCTCTGGCAGCCTGAGGCAGACAGAAACCCCTTGGCCAGGGCGGGACTGGCTATAGCGGGCACCGGACATTTTCTCGGTGGGCCAGAAGGGTGGGAGCCGGTTTCGGACCGGTGGGAGGGAGCCGTTTTTAGGTCTCGCCTAGGCAGCGCGCATGCGCTGCATAGGAGGGCCTTTAGCCATCGGTCTGCTCCTTTTCCCCACACACTCGTGCGTGTGCTGGCATCCACCTTGCGGGAGCGAGCAGCGGCGCACGTGGTAATTGACAACATATGGCTCTCGCGCTGCCGCTGCTCGCTCCCGCAAGGCGGATGCCAGCACAAGCACGAGTGCATTTGCCTGCTCTTTCGCGGCCGCGGGGCCGCGCCATGCTCCCTCACAGCTTACCCTCCCCCAGCCTACCTCACCTCCCTAGCAATGTTTAAACACGCACATATAGTGTATTACAGAGGCAGAGCCATGTGTACTTTGGCACTAAAAGTTAGCGCACTCTAAATGCAGCCTTCTCTTTCCCTTCCGATATGCTCTGTGCGCGCCTTTTAAACAAACACTTTTTTCATAAAATACAGCGTATTACAGAAGCGGCGCCTTGTGAAAATTGGCACTCACAGTTAGCGCGCTCTAAATGCGGCCTTTTCCTTTCCTTCTTTATTTTGATTCAATTACTGAGATGCTACAACTTGCGCACTCCAGTGTACACCTAATACGGCACCATGCTCCTGTCATAACCACGTTACCACTTTAAACTTGTAACTAGGCATTTCTCAATCACCTCTTAACAAGTAAGAAGATACAAAGCCTTCTTCTTACGCTTTACCTTTCTGCATGACACATGCCTTATCTCAATGTAACATGCCGCATCCTCCCCACCCCCCGCCATGTGCGCTAGCACTCATTCCTCAACTCAGACCGGCACTTTGTCTCCTCATCCGCTCCTCTCTGCCCCCCACCCTCGCCTCCGCTTCTCATCTCTCATCACAGCACCCGCTCTCTCATCCTCTTTCAGATTTCTCCTTTCTCCTCTACGCACTTCCTTTGCCCTCTCTCCTCAGAGTGCACACATCCCTCCTCACCCCGGTTTCTGGAGTCCCCCTGCTCTCTACTTTTCCCCAGCCCTCTCCCCCTTCTTCCTTCCCTCTAATCTCGCTTCTTTCACTGCTGTTCCCCTCTATTCCCTCTCCACCCTGTGTTCCCCTTTCTTATCTCTCGCGTCCCCTCTGTTCTTTCCCTCTCTTCAGTCCTTTCCCTGTTCTTTCTCCTACACTCGCCTCCGCCCCTCTATATATTCCCCTCTGTACCCTCGCCCCTTCTATCTCCCCGCTGCCTCTTTTCTCCCTTCCCTTTCACATGTCCCTCCCTCTGCCCTGTACCTATCCCTCTAGCCCTCCCCCTTCACTCTCCGCTGCTGCCCTCTGCTCCCCTCTCTTCTCTTTCTGTCTGCCCTCTCTTTTCCGGTCTGACCTGCCCCTCTCCCCTCTGCTTACTCCCCCCGCCCCCAATCCGCTCTTGCCTGTTGCCCAAAATGGTCCAGTACACCAGAGGGTTACCGGATGGCTGTTTACTGTGACATTCATCAGGGAGGCGGCGTGCTCATTTTGTATTGGTATTCCCAATGAAGTAGTGTGACTTCAAGGGCATCTGTCTTCCATGGTGATTTATTTTCACTCGTGCTATGTGCAGGGTAGCTTACTAAGATTCATAGCTTTGAACTGGAAGTTACGCGAAGGTTGTGCACATCTGTTCGGGGGACAAAATACCCATCTGAACTACTCTCCTAGATTTAACATTTGTTGATGTCCGTTACAAAAATGCATATGCAGTACGCATAAAAGCAAATTTCTATTTGAGCAAGAAGCACCTTATCGTCGTGATCCGTCTTACAAACCAGCCGCTTTATTTTGGCTGCTTATCTTGAACTCTCTCTGCCCCAGAGCCTGGTACTCCTGTTTAGGGAGTTCCTGGCGCTCACAGCGCGAGGCAGCCCCCACCCTCCCCTATGCGCCGTCCCCTCCCCACCCCCAGCCTATGGAAATCACAGCTGGAGCCTGTGCGCACTCTGGGGGAGTTTACATTGCTTTCCCCCTCAGCATAGCCGGGCTGAAATAAAAACTGGACGTGGATTCAGCCTAAAACTGGAGCGGAGCCCAGACCCAAGGGAGGGCCTCGCAAAGGAAAGTCTTGTCTCTCAGCCCTGAGCTAATGTTTCTGTTCTCTTCACAGACACCCCGTGCCCCTTGTGGAGGCACCAGCACACAGGCCGAAACACCGCCTCCAGAAACCTTTCACACCAGAATGTTAGCTCTTGGACTTCTTTTGGACTTCTCTTTTTCATCATTCTATCTTTATTGTGCCCTGTTTCCATTTTGCCCTATATCTTCTTTTCACCCCAGTCACTTTATTATAACTTTTCAACATGCTGTACAGCAGCCGGACTGCTCTACAACATAGCTTAAACCCAATAGCTCTGGCAAAACACTTATAAGGTCCCAAAGGCGAGACCTATTGGCTATGCCAATGCTTGTTGGTACAGGGGGCCGGTTATGCAGCAGCACTGCAATATTGGCCCTCTGTACCAAAAGCAGCAGCAGTGTTTCCCACCAGGATGCCCCCCTCGGCAGGTCTGACTTATTTGCTAGGGCCGGTTTGCGTTCCCAATCCGGTCCAGCCCTTGGCAAGCTGTCTGCTCCGACTGCCTGCTCAGTGGGGGAAGGGAGTTGCTTTTCAGCACTGTGCCCCTCTCACTCGGTGTACTTTCAACTAATGGGACCCAGGAGGCTTCAGGGAGGTAAGGAACCTTCCTCACGCTTGTCTGATATGTGAGCTGTGTACACATGCGCACACTGCGGGCCAGTAAGGGCCAGTGAACAGTGAAGGCGAGTTAAACACCGAACACCATTATTGAACACCTGCTGCGGGCACCTGGCTAACGATCGCATTCACCATCACCGACCTGAGTGAGGCGTTTACTAAAAGGATTTCATCCACCCATTCATAACCCAAATAAAGTAAATAAATCCTCCGGGAAAATATTTATTTAATTCTTTAGAGAGTCATCACCAGTGTCGCTTCAATTCAGGTGACAAGAAGGGGAGAGGATATGGTGCAACGGCCAGATCTGCTGACTTTGGAGTTGGGGAGCCAGGTTCGAGTCCCCGAGTCCGCTCGACATCCTGTGATTCTGGGCAA
This sequence comes from Calotriton arnoldi, assembly GCA_963921515.1. Lineage (NCBI taxonomy): Eukaryota > Metazoa > Chordata > Amphibia > Caudata > Salamandridae > Calotriton > Calotriton arnoldi. Next base: position 207,493 of record CAWUFW010009161.1, read on the forward strand.
ATCAAGTAACCTCCCTGTGCCTACCAAAAATGAACGTGTCTTTGTGTAATGTAACTGGTGCCCATATAAAGTGCTCCAATACCTTTGGGTCAAGTTGGCGGTGGAGGTTGAAATTTTAAGGCTCCGAGATGAAGGCTGCACTGCCCCCCACCCCCATTTGTACAGGATCAAAAAGTAGCCACTAAGTACCTTTCAACCTGACAAGCAATCTCTACTCCGGCAATGCTTTATTTAGGTCGATCCTGGACAGCGCATGCGCTGCTCTGCGAGGCATGCTGTATTGGAGTATGGACTTGAAGCTCCTTCCACTCTCGGCCCATATTTTTCATTGGCTTGTGTCATTGCCCTTTGTAAATGCTGGCTTCTGATTCGTTAATAGGCTTGTTAGTCCCTCCTTAGTACCGCCTTGTCTTCATTTGTAACCTCCCATGAGGACTGGCCCTTTTACTTCTGTTGTTACACATTATGTCTTATTTAGTCTGTAAGCACTATTTTTTAATGAGTTTCTCCTACTGCAGGAACTACAGGCTTTCCTGCAACATTCAGTGTGCCATGCGCGCTTTCACTCTCCAAGCAGCCCGGGACAATGGCGGACGCTTCTTTGAAGTGAAATAGGTCTCGCATTTACAAGAGTTTGAGCTATTGGCATTGTAAATGACAATGCTTTTTATTTTTGTGTTAATTATCAAAACAGCTAAATGAAAGGCATTGTCATTTACAATGCCAATAGCTTAAACTCTCGCAAATGCGAGACCTATTGCATTGCAAATGCTTGTTTCACTTGCCATCTGTAAACCGAACAGGCTGACCCGTGCCCTTTTAGGATCTTGGAAGGTCAGGCGCCAGGCTACAAACATAATAACCTTTGAATCCCACTCGTTAGATGTTCCCTCCCGTCTAGCCCCCTATTATGAGGCCATTGTGTTCAGCAGCTCCGTGTTTAAGGGTACACCCCACGAGCTTGTGCCACAGCCGGTTCTTACTTGAGGAAACTCCAGTTACCTCCTGGGACTGGTTTCGAACGTCACTACTTATTCGCCGGTATCTAAATGTTTTGGTTAATATTTATAATTATCAGGTATAAGTGTATCTGATTGTAGGGATCACCACCAACATCCCTGTGCCTAAATTGCTATCTAATGCGTGTGTGTCTCAATTATCTGTGCTAAAACATGTAATGAATTGAGAATTGAATGGAATTTCCACTGGGAAAGACACTGGAAAAACCCGTGTGCCCCATACCCTTATTACATTTTCTCACCCACGAAGCTCGAAAATATAGACTGCCCAGCGATGCTCAAAATACCTGTCACTTGGGGGGTAAAATTAACTCGTAAACGTATCCCATTCTCTTTCTCTCTCTCCCACTTATTCGCCGGTATCTAAATGTTTTGGTTAATATTTATAATTATCAGGTATAAGTGTATCTGATTGTAGGGATCACCACCAACATCCCTGTGCCTAAATTGCTATCTAATGCGTGTGTGTCTCAATTATCTGTGCTAAAACATGTAATGAATTGAGAATTGAATGGAATTTCCACTGGGAAAGACACTGGAAAAACCCGTGTGCCCCATACCCTTATTACATTTTCTCACCCACGAAGCTCGAAAATATAGACTGCCCAGCGATGCTCAAAATACCTGTCACTTGGGGGGTAAAATTAACTCGTAAACGTATCCCATTCTCTTTCTCTCTCCCACAAAACAAGACTGGTAGAAAGGCAAAACTTCCCAAATCCACGGGTAGAAATTTCCCAGGGCAGTTCCTAGCATTCTGAAGGGCCGTGTCTAGAAAAGGAGACACAGTTCCGGTTTCAAGGTGCTTCACTCCCAAGTCTCCCCTGGAGATCAAAAGAGTCCTCGAAATGCTGCAACTCTCCACCTCAGTGTTGCACACATTGGAGCATTTTTTCTCTTTTTTGTGTTGTTTTCCCTTCTTTTCCACGCTGCAAAAAAAAAAATGAGGTCAATCCGAGCCTTCTTCCTCTTGCAAGAATGCAAATAGAAAGATGGGAGAAGAGCGCTTCATGGTGCCTGCCGCACTGTGCATGGTTGGGAAGAGGGGACCCTTGGGTACCCCCACGGGCCTGATTCGGAGGGCCTCGGATGAAGGGGGGCCTGCTACTGGCCCCCAAAGACCGATTCTGACAGCCGTTTCATTCTGGGGAAACCGATTCGGAACGGCTGTCCGAATCGGTCATCGTACTCGCCCGCTCGGAAACCGAGTCCATAGAGCTGTACGATTCGGTTCCGGAAAGGCTCGACCTATGCAAATGCCTTTTGGAACCGATTCGGACAGCCCATACAGTTTCCAGGCATCATAATCGGTCGTTCGGAACTGGGTACAATTCGGTCGGAAACAAGGCTTCTGAATTAGATTCGGCAAGCCCGAATCCGATTCGGAGCCCTTCCGAACGAGATCATAATCAGCCCTTAAATATTATTGCAGGCAACACTAGAGAGGTAACTTGTGTATCAAAGCGCACCAAACACTGTGCATCTTTGTTCCTACGTTTCCTATATAACTGGTAATCTGTATTTTATTCTGAGCATCTATCCAATAAGGGTTCTTTCAGTAACTGCACATAATAACAGGTATTGAGCTGAAAGTCATTCAACATATGACGGTGACGTTTGAGTTTCGAGAGGCTTTCTAGAGGGTTAAAACGGCTGTACATAATAAAACACTTTCTGGAATTAGTAACATTGGACTGTGTTCAGGTGAAGTTAGACAGAACAAACCCAGGAGCTCAGAAGCCCAGGGAATAAAAAGAAAAGAGGGACTCACAATGTGGCATTTGTCAATAGCATAGCGAAACTTGAGGGGGCCCCCTGCAAAGTGCATGGAGGGGGACCCCACGCTCCATACTCAGTCAGGAGCTCTCAGGCCTGCCCGTGCACAGAACCGAAGGGGCCCTCCTAGAGATTGGGCCCCCCGCCACACTGCGGGGGCTGCGGGGACTATTGTTACACCACTGGCATAAGTGAACATATAAAAAGGACACAAAAACGTCCAATGGGCTCTGAAATGTAAGCTACATAAAGAAGTATTCCTCACTTATGTGTTTTTTTGGGGTAAGTATGTAAATATAGTATAAAATTGTGAGTTGTTTTTTTTTTATAACTTCTTGTCTTTTGTACTAATATACCATTCTTTTCCACAAAAAATTATAGTCTTGAAAAATAGCACAACTAATATTATCATACATGTCATACTTAAATCAAACTTCAAGTGTTTGTTTACCACTCAGAACTTGTTGCTTTTAATGTGAGAAGTCCTCTTTTCAAGATGGCTTCCTCACTGAAGCACATAGCCCCCACCAGGTGCTTCTGCTACTAAAGACACAGCACCTCATGCTTTGCAATGAAAGATCTTCAGAAGGGAGGACTAATACATATGTAAGAGCAACTTCATAACATGATTTTTCTCTAACCAAAGGATGAGGTGACCTGATGATGCCTCATGAAGGCTGTGGGTGGTAATTTCTTATACTGCTCTGCCTAATTTTTTTGAGGGTTTGAAAGAGTGCACACCAAATGGGTGTAAGAAGCAATTTGGTTATCGACTGTCTGACTCCTATCGTGGAGTGTTACTATTCAGATCAGGATAGCAAGACTGGCTGGATTTGGCCAATATTATGTTGTCTTAAATTTAGATAAGAGACTCTCACTCGGTGAGCACCTTTCTCCCAGAATGGACCTATAAGAGACTAGTGCTTTTATTTGTAGTCCCTTTGTGAGCATATGTACCTGTGTTTGTCAGTGTACATGGATGCCTTGGTTTGTGTTGTCTGTGAACGCATACATTAGTCTCGCTGTGCGTTTCATGCATGTCTGTTGGTCTGTGAGCATGAATACAAGTCTGACTGTTGGCATGTATAAATAGTGATGATGTCATCAGACGCGTTTGTGCTAAATCTGGCAGTTGCGTATCGTGCAGAGCTTCGCGCTGTGGCACAAAGGAGACTCTGCCCTGTCTAGTATAAGGTTAGGACTGGAGATATTACCAGCACAGGGGTCAGACATGTAAGATGTGTGCTTCAGGCTAAGGCACATGTCACATGTAAGTACATCAGGAGATAGGCCGCTTGCCTCCATGCTTGTGCCTATATTTCTGTGGCGTTAAGATTTGAGGCAAAGCCAGATCATGCTATTTTAATAAATCTGGATTTGCACCAAAACCTAAGGTTTTTTTGCTAGCCCATTCCCAGACACGCCCCCTTGCATACATCAGCGGCGTCTCCTCTCCGCATTGAAGTAAGGAGTCCCTGCTGCCTCTGAGGATGAAGCGCCTCATGCTTTGCAATGGAAGGTCTTAAGAAGGGTGGACTGATGCTTATATATGAGAGACCTCACAAAATGATGTTTCTCTACCCAAAGGGTCAGGTGACCTGATGACGCCGCACGAGGACTGTGGGTGGTAATTCACAACACCGCTCACCTCAACTTTCTTGAGGGTTTGACAGAGAGCACACCAAGTGTGTATACTGAGCAATTTGGTTAATGATTGAAAGGTTCCTAACCAGAAGTGGTGATATTCTGATCAGGATATTAAAATTTGCGGGATTTAGAAAAATATAATTGGTCTTAAATAAAAATTAGTGACCCAGACAAGGTGAGCATCTTTCTCCCAGAAGGGTCCTATAAGAGATTAGTGCTCATATGCATTGTCTCTGTGTGAGCAGAAGTTCCTCTGTTTTGTCAGTGTACAAGGATGCCTTCATGTGTGTTGCCTGTGAAAGTGTGCATTTGTGTCTGTGTGTGTTTTTTATGCGCATCTGTTGGTCTGTGCACATGAATATATATATGATTGCTGGTCTGTGTAACTACTTACTGGTATGTCTGCTGATCTGGGTGCCAGTGGGTTGAATAGCCTGAGTGCAGGGACACATGGATCTCTTTTGACCTGTGGAAACAGGTGTCTGTGTATTGTTGGGGTGTGGTGTGAGTGCCAGTGTGTGTATTGGTTTTTGTTCATGTATGTCTGTTAACTAGTGTAAATTGGTCTCTGTATATCTGTGACTATATATGGCTTTAGGAATGTTGGTTTGTGTGCATGTACTCTCTGTGCAGGAATCGCACAAAGCCAAAAAGCAACACTTACTATCTTTCCAATGCTTTTATGTCTCATCTGTGATAGTGCATGCGCTGCATGAATTCTCGCTTGAGAAGGATAATGTTTACAATAAACAGCTTGGAGCCTACCCATTGCATACCATTCTTTGGCTTCATTGTCAGTCATCTTTGCTAACTCCTAATTGGCCAGTGTGTGCCATACGTCACTTTCTTTTCTTTCCGTGGAGCATGGACTAAGCACAGATTGATTCAACTTAAATAGTGTCCGGCCCCTCATCGCGCTGTGATTGGGATACGCGTTTTAGGACACTTCCTCTGTTTCCAGGTCTTGTGCTGCTTTCTACATTCGTTCTGGTTTCAAGCACATTTTTGAACAGTGTTTTTCTATGCCGGCATCTTTTGGCTTACTTTTGGCATACAACTGAAATAAAATTAAATGTTTCTTGGGTTGGATTACCCCGTGACAATGTACAAATGCCACACTAACAACACATTTACACCTTCATGATGCTTGCCACTGCATGTCTATTTTCGTTGCCTTTCAGCCTTTGATCCCCTTTAGCCTCGTAGCTTTCCACTCTAGATATCTCTATGCCACTCTATGCCTCTCCACACCACTCCACTCCATGCCACTCTATGCCACTCTACGTCAATCTACTCTATGCCACTCTGCTCTGCTATACTCTGTGCCACTCTACGCCACTCCACTCAATTCTACGACAAACCACTCTACTCTACTCTACTCTACTCTATTCCACTTTACTCTGCGCCACTCCACTCTATGCCACTCCATGCTACTCTATGCCACTCCACTTTATGCCACTCTATGCCACTGTACTCCACTCCACCCTACTCTATGGCACTCCATGCCACATTGTACCACTCTATGCCACTCCACTTCACTCTAAGCCACTCTACTCTACACCACTCGACTCTACACCACTTCAGGTCACGCTACACCACTCCTCTCTTTGCCACTCTATGCCACTTCACTCCACTCTATGCCACTTTGTACTACGCTATGTGACTCCAGCCTACGCCATTTTACTCCACTCCAGGCCACTCCACTCCACTCCAAGCCTCTCCATTGTATGACACTCCAATCTACACCACTCCACTATATGCCACGCCACTCCAGGCCACTCTACATCCCTCTACTCTATACCACTCTACACCACTCCACTCTACTCTGCACCACTCCACTCCTCGCCACACCACTCCATGCCACTCCACTCTTCGCTACTCTATGCCACTCAACCCTATGCCACTCTGTACCACACCACTCTATGCCACACCACTCTACACCACTCCACTCTACTCCATGCCACTCTACTCTACACTATCCTACTCTTCACCACTCTACACTTCTTATTGCCACTTCACTGTATTCAATGCCACTCTATGCCACTCTCTTATATGCCACTGTACTCTACGGCACTTTTCTCTGCGCCATTCTACTCTATACCACTCTACTCTACACACCTCTACTATACTCTACGCCATGCCACCAACTTTTACTCATGCTTTACAGCAGCCTTGCTGCTGTACAACATGGCTAAAATACATTGACAAAGCCAATAGCTCTCTCATAAGCAAGACCGAATGGTTTGCCAATGCTTGTTTAGTGTGTCCCTTGTTGCTTCCTCCTCCTATTGCCATGGACCCTTATCACAGTAAGATCTTTTCTATTTCTCCCTTTGTACTTTATTGAGGCTGTCCTTCTCCCTGTTTGTTTTTGTCTCTAGCTTGTTCCCAATGTTTGTTTGCCCAAACATACATTCATCAGAGGGAGTCTACATTTATTTAAGCTTTGTTTAACTTGTTCCAGATAGGTAACAATGTTGGTTTTCTACCAGGTTCATTATGAAATGTTGATTTTGTTGTGAGACGTGCAGATCTTGTAGAAGCAGCTTTGTGACCTGCACCCCATGATTTAAGATACTCACTGAATATGCTGCTACTGCGCATGCCCAAAGTAGGTATAACTATAAAGACAGATTTCGTTTCTATTACCGCAGCCCCCCTAAATCATTGCTCATTCATTTCAGACATGCCCTATAGCTCGAACCCCCTGGATATGGTCTTGCTCAGCAGTATCTGGGCACATGTCATCTGCTCCCTCCGCCCCCACCCCGTGGGCCATGGCAGGCAGCTGTGTCCAATGGGCACTGGTGAAGGCCATGACAGGCAGCTGTGTCCAATGGGCACTGGTGAAGGCCATGACAGGCAGCTGTGTCCAAAGGGCACTGGTGAAGGCCATGGCATGTCCTGTGTCCAATGGGCACTGGTGAAGGCCATGGCAGGCAGCTGTGTCCAATGGGCACTGGTGAAGGCCATGACAGGCAGCTGTGTCCAATGGGCACTGGTGAAGGCCATGGCATGTCCTGTGTCCAATGGGCACTGGTGAAGGCCATGGCAGGCAGCTGTGTCCAATGGGCACTGGTGAAGGCCATGGCATGGCCTGTGTCCCTGTGAGAAGGCAGCCTGGGTGCAGTGTTATCGCAAAGAAAATCTTAATAAAAATGACACAGGGGCTGATTCACAAAGAAAGCAGTGAATCTACAGTCGTTGGGGCCGATTCACAAAAGTATTTATGAGTTCAGGAAGTAATACTCTGTAGTACTCTTTTACGTACTCTTACATGTCTGCGTGACCAGCCCTAAAACGTCCAACTCCCTAATAAGTAAAATGTGTGAATGAGCAGAGTCCTTTCAGTTTGTACTAATTGTGTAAGGTCATTCCTACTAAATTCTCATTTTATTTTTATTTTAGATGTGTTGGGGTTCATTCACAAAAGCATGTAGAGACCCTAAACGAGTAACACCGGCGCGCTCACCTATGTGCTGTTACATTCCTTCGTGAATCGGCCCCATAGGGTCTTCTCTACATCCAAGTGTAGATTTACTACTTTCTGGAATTCACAAAAATGCCCAGAAATCCGCATGGAAGCTGTGCAAGGTGCAGGCTTTCCTGGGGATTCCTTAGACCCATGGGATCTTTCGATCAGGATCCCATTCCAGCTGGGCAGAGTTCTCTGTGGTGAAGAACTCCACAGAGGGCAAATGCATATATTTTATTACTTTTTTTCCATTGCAGCAAACATATTTTTCTGTCTGGAGAAAATTGTTCTCGTGCACCCCCTCTAAATCTGGGGGTGGATTATTACCCTTCCCACCCTGGAATGGGATTTACACCAGCAGTGTGCTGGAGTAAAAATCAAAACATTTACAGAAAGGAAAGGGAAATTTGAGGATTTTGTGAACGTAGTGGCTTATTTACAAGCCCCTTGCGCCGCTGGTGCATCACTTTTTGTGACGCACCGGCAGCGCATTTTTCTGCCCCATATTTACGTAGATACAAAAAGCCACCCTGCTTGGCTTTTCCTGTCCTTGTAAATATGGCCCCTTTACACGCAGCACTTTTCGTGAAAAGGGCGTGACATGGGTGTTGCTGTGGGCGTTCCCACACAACACCCATGGAAACTGACACAATTCCAGATTTAGGTGAAATCGTAAACCTGGAAATGCGTTTGAATTCTACGCCTCCCCAGGGGAGGCGAAGGGAGGCACAGCTAGGAGAAATGTATTTATTTCTCCTCGTTTATTTCCTCTTTCTATGCGTGCTGCATTGTGCAGCAAACATAGAATGAGGAAATCACCTCTTGTGTCCCTTCCTGCACATAAACAATCATTTAAAAAAAATGACGTTTTGCAACTTCTATGTGTGCTAAGAAGTTTCAAAACGCCATTTCAAATTGTTTATGTGCAGGAACGGACACCTTCCTGCACATAAACAATCATCCCCGTGACGCAGGCATTCTTTCACCATGGTGCAAGAGTGCCTGCATCGGCGCATGGCAGCTAATTGTGCACCAGCGCAGGGGAGAGCAAAGGGATCCATCATATTGTTGTAGATATGATGCATCCCTGTGCTTTGGAATTAACGCAACATGGCGTAGCCAAATGGCTTTCGGCACCGCGCTGCATTAATTCTTTGTAAATAAAGCCTGTAGTTCGTTGTGGGCATTCCCAAACCCCCACCTTGGAATACCTCGGAGCACCCATATTCCCACCGCTTGAGTGGGATTTACATGTGGATAGAATCCCTTACCTGTGGTGGAGGACTCCATGGATGGTCTTAAACCTGCCAGGAATCCCTGTGTGAATTGATGCCAAGCATAAGTTTACAATTTCTGTGGGAAACATACGTTTACAATAGAAATGATCTTTTCAAATCAGCCAGACAGTGTCTAGAACCAAGTTTACTAAGGCACATTTTGTTTTTATGTTTTAGATAGGTGTAAAATTGGACTGATTGTTAGTGTCTGAAACAGTAGGTTCCTGAAACCCCGCCTGGGCTTGCCCGACCCTCCCTCTGCCCCCTCCACCCAGTAGCGGCACGTGGTGGGAGTGCAGCGCGCGCAACGAAATTCGTTTTATTTATTTATATGTTTACTTACCTCTAATCGGCCGTAATCCGAGGTTTACTACCCCCCGCCCCACGTCAGCGCCCGGCAGCACTCCCACCACGGGCCGCTACTGCTCCACCCTTCTTTTATTCTGTTCTATTCTATGCGGCATTTATAGAGGCATAGCTGCCCGTGGGCACCCCAACGCTATCAGATCAGGAAATCCTGGAGTCAGCACTGACTGTTTTTTGGTCTATTTTCAGTCTGATCTTTTCCGCCTGTCTTTATTTTTGTCATTCCCCGGCAGCTTGTCTTTTTTTGACTCTACTTTTCCACCTGTCCCAATGAGTATATTGCGGTGTGTGTTTTTTGTCGGTGTATTTCTGCCAGTTATTGCTTCAGAGTGTCCCTTTACCAGGCTGTCCTCTCCTGCTCTTGTAATTCTTGTAATTTTGCCCTCAGCTCTGGCCCTCAATGCCTCACACTGCACCACCTTTTGACTTCTCTGTGCCCAGGTTTTGCTTTCTAGCTGTAACAAACCGCATTACACCGATAAGCCCCTGTGTGACACTTGAAAGTGATTGGTGAAGAGCATTGACAGGTGCTTGTCTGTGGATGACGAATTCACGCCCAAAGACTCTATTCCATTAAATTGTGGAATTATTCGCAGCTTTTGTATGAGGTCACTAATGTGGGCGTGTCCTTGCGGATCATTGCATACCCGACGCCAAGGCATGCTGGGGGAATGAACACAGTTTTGACCATCGAGGAGAAAGCTTACTTTCTCCAGGAGAAACAGCCTTTACAACGCTGTCTTAAGCATGCATGCCATTCCCATACAGACTTTACCACGCAAGGCCTTTACCATGCAATCCTTTACCGCGCATATGCCTTTACCACGCATATGCCTTTACCATGCAAGGCCTTTACCACGCAATACTTTGCCACGCAATTCTTTACCACGCATATGCCTTTACCATGCATGCCTTTTCAACGCAAGGTAAGTATATTTATGGTAAGTGTGGTATGTGTATTTTGGAGGTTTAAGAGTGGGAAGGGGTGCAGGGTGGTAAGGGTATTTTTAGGGTTTAAGGGTGGGTATGGGTATAGGTTGGTAAGGGAATTTTTAGGGTTTAAGGCTGGGTAGAATTATAGGGTGTTAAGAGTATATTTAAGGTTTAGGGTTGGGCAGGGGTAAAGGGTGGTAAGGGTAATTTTATAGATTAGGGGTGGTTAAGAGTATACGGTGGTATGGATATATTTAGGGTTTACAGGTGGGGAAGAGTATTGGTGGTAAGGGTATTTTTAGGTTTAGGTGTGGGTAGGGGTATAGGGTGGTAACGTTTTTTTAGGGTTTAGGGGTGGGTAAGGGTATAGGTGATAAGGGTATTGTAGTGCTATGGGGTTGGGTAGGGGTACAGGGTTGTAGAAAGGTGGATTTGGGGAGGTTTTCTTCCCCCCCCCCCCAAAAAAAATACATAAAACGAATTTGATCCCAAAAAAATTTTTATATATATATATATATTCACTGAAAAAACCATAGGTTTTAGGGACGTTATAGTTACAAATTAGCATTTAAAAAACCTTTGAAATTCACTGAAAAACCATAGGTTTTAGGGACAGTTATAGTTAGTTGGACATTGCACTCGTACAAAACCCGTGAAATTCCCCCGTTATAGTTAGTTCAGCTAACTATAACTCGCGCCCCCGCAATGCACTGCTGATGACGTCACATATTACATCACTCATGACATGGTCAGTGACATCACTGATGACATCACTGATGACATCACTGATGACATCATCCAGTGACTGTGTGTTTCTGTAAAGTTTAAATATTTTTTATATATATAGGGAAAGGCGTATTGAAGAATGAGTGGGTGTATAAGTGTCTGTATGGATGATTTAGTAGGTGCGTGACTAATTCTATAAGTGAGTGATTAAACGTATCTTACTGAATGCATGGGTTAGTGACTAAACTGGGTGAATGTCTGTATCTGTCTGTTGCTGTGTAAGTGGCTGCCTGGGTTTGTGAATAGCTACATGAGTGTCTATAAGAGTTATTGATTTGTTGTCTGAGTATCTGTATGGGTGCCTGAGTGTTTGTGTGGATGGGGTGTGTGCTACTGTGCATAGATGTGTGAGTGGGTGATTCACTGGGTGGATGGTTTCAAGAGTGCATCTGTGATAGACTGTATGGGTGGGTAAGTGTGTGTAAGAGTGTGTTAGTGAGTGAATGTATGTCCCAGTGGTACATGTGTGAGTAACTACATATGTGAAAGGCAGTATATATGTGTGTTGGAGTATATAAATAGCTATAAGCGAGAGTGAGTGATTGTGATAGTGGCTGTATGGATGAGTGTGTGCTTGTATCAGTGATTGTATAAGAGCGTAACAATGTGCTAGTATTTGTATGATTAAGTGAGCTGGTGTGTGTATAACTGTATAGGTGAATAAATGGCAGTGTGTTTAATTATTTGCATGACTGACTAGGTGTGTGAGTACCTCTATGGATGAGTGGCGGTGTTTGAGTGTCTAAATAGGAGTAAGAGTGCATATGATAGTCCTGTATTGAGTGACCATAAGTATGAGTGACTGTACGGGTGAGTGAGTGGATGTGTGTGTGTAGACCTAAGAATCAGTGAGTGGGTATGTAGTTATTGGTGTTGGAGTGTCTATGGTTTTGCGAATGGCAGTCTGTAATTTAGATTGGGTGTATCAAAGGTTATATTAGGGTGTGAAGAGCTGCATCAGATTATCACGTGGATGATGTCATCAGTGATGTCATTTGAGATGTCATCAGTGATGTCATCAGTGATGTCACTGACCATGTCATGAGTGATGTAATATGTGACGTCATCAGCAGTGCATTGCGGGGCGCGAGTTATAGTTAGCTGAACTAACTATAACGGGGGAATTTCACGGGTTTTGTACGAGTGCAATGTCCAACTAACTATAACTGTCACTAAAACCTATGGTTTTTTCAGTGAATTTCAAAGGTTTTTTAAATGCTAATTTGTAACTATAACGTCCCTAAAACCTATGGTTTTTTCAGTGAATTTCAAAGGTTTTTTAAATGCTAATTTGTAACTATAACATGTCTGAAACCTACGGTTTTTTCAGTGAATTTCAAAGGTTTTGTAAATGACAATTTTTAAATGTATTAATTGTTATATAAATTTTTTCATACTGATTTCGAAATTTTTTAGAAAACATTTTTTTTTACATATTTTATTTTTTAAATTACATTGTAATTACATTATACATTACATTACAAAAAATACTTTCTCAGAATGAATTACTTTAGTTTAAATACTTTGCACATAGGCAATAGACCTTTAAGTACAGTAGTTACAGTTGTTGCAATGGGCAACACATTTTCAAACACAATGCAACATTCAGCTCAATGTGAATTTCTAGTTAAATGCAATTAGTTACTTTATGGATTACTTTTCTAACCACAGGACTGGATCCTAGATTCAGTCCTGGGACATCTCCTGTAAACAGTTGAGTAAAAGCGTTTTGGTTACAGTACTGATTTTTAAGGAATATTATTGTATTTTAAAAGTTGACACTTAGAAACTTTTCCTCATAGAATCACCAATGTTATCCTATGGAAGGAAATTCACTTAGCAGGTAAAAACTGTTATCGTTACTTTTTGTTACTCAGTGTTGGATCCTGGATCCAGCACTGGTGCATCTCCTGTAAACAGTTGAAAGAATGCGTTTAAGTCATACAGGCGATTTTTAAGGAATATTTGTAGTTTGTGAAAATCGACACTTTGAAACTTTTCTGCTGAAAACCAGACAAAGGATTCCTATGGAAGAAAATATAAGTTACTGGTAAGTACGGTTAGAATTACTTTTCAGGGTCAGTGCTGGGCTAAAAGATGCAGCACTGGGTTCTCTCCTGATAACAGGTGAGTAAATCGGAATTCGTAGTTCGGTTGATTTTAGAGGAATATTATAATGTTCCAAAACTCCACACTTTGAAGAATTTCCAAGTGAAACCAGTCAATGTTAGCCTATGGAAGGAAATACAAGTTACTGGTAAGTACGGTTAAAATTACTTTTCAGGATCAGTACTGGGATGAAAGATGCAGCATTGGGTTCTCTCCTGATAACAGGTGAGTAAATTGGAATTCGTACTTTGGTTGATTTTAGAGGAATATTATAAAGTTCCAAAACTCCACACTTAGAAGAATTTCCAAGTGAAACCAGTCAATGTTAGCCTATGAAGGAAATTCAAGTTACCGGTAAGTACGGTTAAAATTAATTTTGAGGATCAGTACTGGGCTGAAAGATGCAGCACTGAGGTCTCTCCTGATAACAGGTGAGTAAATCAGAATTCGGATTTCGGCTGATTTTAGAGGAATATTTTAAAGTTCCAAAAATCAACACTTAGAAACTTTTTCAGCAAAAAGCAGGCAATGATATCCTATGGAAGGAAATTCAAGTTACCGGTAAGTACGGTTAAAATTACTTTTGAGGATCAGTACTGGGCTGAAACATGCAGCACTGAGGTCTCTCCTGATAACAGGTGAGTAAATCGGAATTCGTATTTCGGCTGATTTTAGAGGAATATTTTAAAGTTCCAAAACTCCACACTTAGAAGAATTTCCAAGTGAAACCAGTCAATGTTAGCCTATGGAAGGAAATTCAAGTTACTGGTAAGTACGGTTAAAATTACTTTTCAGGACCAGTACTGGGCTGAAAGATGCAGCACTGAGGTCTCTCCTGATAACAGGTGAGTAAATCAGAATTCGGATTTCGGCTGATTTTAGAGGAATATTTGTATGTTTCAAAAATCAACACTTAGAAGAATTTCCAAGTGAAACCAGTCAATGTTAGCCTATGAAGGAAATTCAAGTTACCGGTAAGTACGGTTAAAATTACTTTTCAGGATCAGTACTGGGCCTAAAGATGCAGCACTGAGGTCTCTCCTGATAACAGGTGAGTAAATCGGAATTCGTATTTCGGCTGATTTTAGAGGAATATTTTAAAGTTCCAAAACTCCACACTTAGAAGAATTTCCAAGTGAAACCAGTCAATGTTAGCCTATGAAGGAAATTCAAGTTACCGGTAAGTACGGTTAAAATTACTTTTCAGGATCAGTACTGGGCTGAAAGATGCAGCACTGAGGTCTCTCCTGATAACAGGTGAGTAAATCGGAATTCGTATTTCGGCTGATTTTAGAGGAATATTTGAAAGTTCCAAAACTCCACACTTAGAAGAATTTCCAAGTGAAACCAGTCAATGTTAGCCTATGAAGGAAATTCAAGTTACCGGTAAGTACGGTTAAAATTACTTTTCAGGACCAGTACTGGGCTGAAAGATGCATCACTGAGGTCTCTCCTGATAACAGGTGAGTAAATCGGAATTCGTATTTCGGCTGATTTTACAGGAATATTTTAAAGTTCCAAAACTCCACACTTAGAAGAATTTCCAATTGAAACCAGTCAATGTTAGCCTATGGAAGGAAATTCAAGTTACTGGTAAGTACGGTTAAAATTACTTTTCAGGACCAGTACTGGGCTGAAAGATACAGCACTGAGGTCTCTCCTTATAACAGGTGAGTAAATCGGAATTCGTATTTCGGCTGATTTTAGAGGAATATTTGCACAATGGTGAAGGGAGGGGCGGGGCCTGAGGTGACATCTGTGCAAACGCGCCCCGTGGCGCGTTTTAAGTTGGGGGATTAAGTCCCCTTGAATCCTGAGGGTCCCTAGGGGCCAACTAGCCCACCAGGAACCTCCAATATGCGCCAGGGGCTGCGTTGCAGAGACGTGTAGAGAGGCCACACCCCTTTTTACACCTCTCTGCAACGCAGCTCTGTGGCGCTTTCTGGATGTACCTGTTGGGCTAGTTGGCCCCCAGGGACCCTCAGGATTGAAGGGGATTTAATTCCCCATCTTAAAACACGCCACGGGGCCTGTTTGCACACATGTCACCTGAAGCCCCGCCCCCTCCCTTCACCACTGTGCAAACGCGCCCCGTGGCGCGTTTTAAGTTGGGGGATTAAGTCCCCTTGAATCCTGAGGGTCCCCGGAGTCCAACTAGCCCACCATATACCTCCAAAAAGCGCCACAGAGCTGCATTGCAGAGAGGTGTAAAGGGGTGTGGCCTCTCTACACGTCTCTGCAAGGCAGCCCCTGGCGCATACTGGAGGTTCCTGGTGGGCTAGTTGGCCCCCAGGGACCCCCAGTATTCAAGGGGAATTCGTTCCCCCTCTGCAAACGCGCCAGGGGGCGCGTTTGCAGAGTGGTGAAGGAAGGGGGCGGGGCCTGCGGGCCCGATCGTTTTTTTTTTTTTTTTGTCCCCTGAAGGGGGGCTGTGTGGCCCCCCTTCCTTTTTTCTCTTTTTGGGCCCTGGGGACCCCATCCCCCAGGGCCTTACCCCTTTTTTTAAATTACAAAAAAAAAAAAAAACGGGAAGGGGGCCGCGTGGCCCCCCTTCCCTGGGCCTGTATTGGCCCCGGGGACCCCATCCCCCGGGGCATGGCCTCTATATTTATTATTTTGAGGGGGGCAGCGTGGCCCCCCTCCTCTGGCCATTTTAAGGCCCCGGGGACCCCATCCCCCGGGGCCGGCCTTTCCATTTTTTTTTAAACTTTTTTTTTTCTCTTTTTTGGAGAGGGGGGCCGCGTGGCCCCCCTCCCGGGCCACTACTTGCCCCGGGGACCCCATCCCCCGGGGCTGGCCCTCTCCGTTGGGGACTGTGGGGGGGTCCCCAATCCCCCCACAGTCCCGCCGGCTCCCCACGTCCCTTGGGAGCCGGCATTGCTGTTCCACATGGGGAGCAGCTGACATGCTGCTCCCCATGTGGAAAAGCAATCGCTTTGGATATTGGAAGAGAGAGCAGGTTTCCCTGCTCTCTCTTCCAATATCCAAAGCAGTTTGCTATGGCAGGACGGGAGCCGCGAGGCTCCCGTCCTGCCATAGCAAACTACAGTGTCCCGGGGTAGGCACCCCGGGACACTGCAGGAGCCGGCCCTGGGGGTGGTGGTCCCCAGGGCCATCAAGGGCTCCAGGAGGGGGCCGCGCGGCCCCCTCCCATTCAGTACACAGCCCCGGGGAGGTGGTGGTCCCCGGGGCTCTGGGGTCCGTAACGGACCCCCATATTAAAATGTTTAGTGCCCCGGGGAGGTGGCGGTCCCGGGCGTGTGGGGGCTGGAGCCCCCCCACACTGGTTTTATTTTTAATTATAAAAAAGCCCCGGGGAGGTGGTGGTCCCGGGGCTGCGGGAGGGCTCAGAGCCCTCCCGCACCATTTTTCAAAAAAGCCCCGGGGGTGGCGGTCCCCGGGGATTGGGGGGCCCTTTGAGGCCCCCACACATTAAATTATCCCCCCCACCATGCCCCCGGGACTTGGGCCACCCGGGGCCAATTAACATCGAGCGCGGAGACCGCGCTTCGATTTTTTTTTTTTCGGCAGGATTTGCGCACCCTGAGCGCATCCTGCCGATTTTTAAAAAAAAAATTTTTTTTTTTTTGCCCAGGGGGTCCTTGTGGGACCCCCTGAGCAAACCTAGGGGGTCAGGGTGTTTCTACCCTGCCCCCTTTGTGCGCTTTGCGCACTTGTTTCTGTCCCTCGGTTCTACCGAGGGACAAAATGGCTGCCAACATTTCCTGAATCGGAATGTTGACAGCCAGCTGACAGCCAATTAACATGCAGCTCGTGATCGGGACGGTGCGCGCAGGGTGCGCTGAGGGTACGCGGACCCTACTCGGCCATAGATATCACTAACTTTTTACTTTTCATTTTCTCAGCAACTACTGAACGGATTTACACCATTTAACAAAAAGGGTTCTTTCTGAACCAAGAACTACCTCTTTGCCAAATTTGGTGTAATTCCGTTCAGCAGTTCGGGCTGTAGCCGTGTCTAAAGTTTCCTATGGAAAAGTGCATGGGGAAAACGCGTTTTGGGACCCCCCTTTTTTCTCGGCCCCCGCTTGACGAATCCCCCCCGAGACTTTCAGGGTAGGAGCGGAGCGGGCCACAAAGTTTGAAAATTTCGCGAAGATACGTCAACCGGCAAGAGAGTTATTTCAAATAGAATGTCGCGGATTTCCTATGGATAATAGGTTGTAACTATAACTATCTACTGGCGACCGCCAGTAGATAATATATATATATATATATATATACTTGCCTTGTGTGGTAGAGGCATGCGTTGTATAGTGCATATACAGTGTGCTCACTATTTTTATTTTATCCACTGCAATTTGTTTATATTCCTCACGCTTTTCCTGTCTCTTGTCATATGTCTCTTGTCTCTCACTTGTCTCTCGTCTTTCACCGGTCTCCAGCCTCTCCCTCGCCTCCTGCCTCTTACGCGTCTTGTCCCTCTATCTCTGTCGTGTAGCCTGTCTCTCCTTTGTCTGTCTCTCACATATGTATCTGGTATCTCACAACTCACAAGCCTCTTGTCTCACCCACACCTCCTGCCTCACAAACATCTGCTGTCTCTGTTTCACACACACTTCCTGTTCACACTCTCTTGCAAGGCTGACGCCAGAATTTTCAGAGCTGCTAACAAATGAATATGTTGCCTTATGGGCAATCCCTTTCCATACCAATAAGGCAATGTTTGTAGCCCTTTAATTGCAATCTAGTGCCCTCTTGTGGACATTTGTGGCAGCATACAAAAAAGTGATGGATGGAATGCTTGAATTTATCTCAGCTGCTGGTAATCACGTTGTTATTCCGCACACCATGCCAATTCAGTTTGGACCCAGCCATATGCAAATAAGTCTTAACCCTGCTTCAATGGGCACAGTCAAACTGAAGTGCCAAGACAGGCCCTATCTGAACAGGAACACAAGCAACCCAGGACTAGTTTGGCACTGATAAGGGATCATCAGCGGGGTACAGCATGGTTCCAGTGACACAGTGTGCTCGGGACCCACGTTTGGGCACACCCGTCCCACTTAGGGCAACACAATGAAGTCTACAAAAGAGTGATGGATGGAATGCTTGAATTAATCTCAGCCACTGATAATTACTTAGGGCGCAATCCATTCTATTGTTATTTTGCTCACCGTGCCAGCTCAGTTTGGACCCAGCCATATGCAAATTAATCTTGGCCCTGCCCCCAATGGGCACAGTCCAGCCCGAAGTGCCAACTGGTTCAGGGAATACCTGCCCATGTATGTCTATTGGTCTGTTGATAGGTGCCTGCCTGCTTGGTGGTTTAGTGTGTCTGCTTGTCTCTGTTGAGGGATGCATATTTGCTTGTTAGCCTGTGTAATTTGGTGAATGTCTTTCTGTTTATCTGAAACCATAAATGTCTTTAAGAATGTTTGTTTTGTGAATGTTCTCTCTGTGCCTGAACTGCACAAAGCCAACAAAAGCCACGGCTACTTGTCTTCTAAAAGATGTTTTGCATCTGTCCCTTGCTGCCCATTGCCATGGGCACTCATCACAGTCAGATCTTTGCTGCTTCTACCTTGTAACTGTCCTCCTTTAGTCAGCCTGTCCGTTTCCTCTGTTTGTTTTCGTCTTTAACTTGTTGCCAATTCTTTGTTTGTCCAACCATACATTCATTAGAGGGAACATACATTTATTTAAGCTTTGTTTATCTTGTTTCAGATAGATAACGAAGTTGGCTCCATCATGGCTTGATTATGCAATGTCGATTTATGTTGGCACGATGTTAATCAGATGTGCAGGACTTGTAGAAACACCTTTGTGACCTGCACACTTTGATTTAAAAGCTTCTCACACAATATGTGGCTTCTGCGCATGCCCGAAGTAAGGATACATCTAAGACGCATTTTATTTTGGGTACCGCAGTACCCCTAAATCTTTGCTCATTCATTTCAGACACGCCCTACAGCCCGAACTCCTACTTGTGGTTTATTTAGTATTCCAATTCCAGTCGTACAATATTTTGAGGAAAGTTATACATTTCCCAAGTATTTTTAGGAAGGGATGAAAGGCAGTAAATGTGAATGGCAGAAAGTGCTGCCCTCAGGGCGCAGCTCAGGGCAAAAACTAGGAATCCCGCAAACGACGGCCCAGATATACAGTCCTTCATGCACAGCAGCGCTGCGTGAAAAACTGCAGCGCTGCGTCAGGCAAAGGATTGAAAATAGCGCAGCACTATACTTACCTAATGATGTCATCAGCGGCACTTGTACTAGATCTGGTGGTTCTCCTTCACGCAGAGCCTCACGCTGTGGCACAAAGGAGACCCCGCACTATGTAAAGTAGGATTTAGGACCGCAGATATGTAGGATGAGAATATGTGATGTTACATCGCGGTCTTCACACCACGATACCTTTACAACGCAGGCATTACAACGCAAGTCGTTACAACGACTTGCGCTGGAGGGCGCTGGACTTAGGAATAGTATGATTTACTATTCCAAGTCCAGCCTACGTTACAGTAGGGAAGGTGTTGGAATAGTAAATCACACTATTCCTTAGCTTAGAGCGCCATCCAGCGCAAGTCATTGTAATGACTTGCGTTGTAATGCCCGCGTTGTAAAGGTATTGCGGTGTGAAGACCGCGATGTAACCGATGTTTCCCGTAGGATGACTGCTTCAGGGAAAAGAACATGCTACATGTAGGTATATCAGGAGATAGACCGCTTGACCCCTTGCGTGTGCCTGCATTTCTTTGGCATTAATCTTTGGGGTACAGCCAGATCACACTATTTTAATAAATCTGGCTTTGCACCAAACCCTAAGGTTTTTGTATTACCCACCCCAGGGACGCTCCCTTGCATACATTAGCAGGCCGATGGTACAAATGGGTGTGCGTGCAGTGTGAAGTTCAGCTTGAGCACAACATTGCTGTTGCATGTAAACATTGATCCACTGCTGCTGTTTGTGGTGCTTTGTGATGCCTCGCGGCACTTACTTCGCTTTGCACCACATGAGCGCCAGCACAATCCCTTAGTGAATTGGTCCCGATATGGTCTCATTTTCCCGCTCTCCGCTGTACCTCCCATTTTCTGCAGACTGACCCTTGTCGCCTTATACTACTTCCCCAGTCGGCCATTCTTGTTCAATGACCCTAAACACAAGGGGACAGGTTAACACAGTTAACACGCTTTTGTCTGGTGCTATTCCATATCTTTGATGGTAAAGTAAGACAGTGCTGGTGCAAACACATTTTTTCACCATATTATGAGAGCAAGTTTCTGGAAGTGGTAATGTGTGTCAAGCATGTTTGTGCATATTTGTTGGGTAGCATTTTATTGTGGTGAGGATGTGTTCTGTGGTTTGTACTAACATATTGTATGCTGCACTCATGCAATGTTACATTATTGTATTGCATGGTGGTTGTTGCGCTGCATTCTGTGTTTTGTTGTGCCCTGTTATGCATTGTATTGTTGTAGTGCTTTTTGGATGTTACTGTGTTGTGTTTTCGCTTTACATATGTCAACAAATGCTGCTAAATTGCCAGCCAAAAGCAGTGTGTGCCTTTAAAGTTCCTATGGCAAGCAACCATTTAGCACTGTGAAGGGTGGTAAAACAGCGCTGCTTCAGGTCTTCGACTAGTCCCAGGATGCTTGTTTCTGGTCCAGGGAAGACCTGGCCTGGCAGTTCGGGCTGGATGGTTCCCATGGGAAGCTGGGTCAAGACTGATTTGCGAATAGGACACTTTACTCCGCAAGCATTTACAACGTGTGCCATTAGCCTGCGTTTTTACTCTGCAAAAACGTTTAAAATGCAGGGATTTACAATGCAATCCATTGCAACGTATTTTCCATTACAACGCAATTTACTATTCTACCTCCACTGGGGCGTTGTAATGGGGAATGTGTTGTAATGGTTTGCGGTGTAAAGCCCTGCATTGTAAAAGTTTTTGTGGACTAAAATTGCGGGGTAATGACATGCGTTGTAACGCATGCGGAGTAAAGGATGTTTCCCCTGATTTGCATAAGGCTGGGTCCAAACTGGGGTTGTTTGGTGAGCAAAACAAGAATGGATTTAACCCAGATCTGTGACTGGGGGTGAATGTTTTACACTGTTCAGCATTCCGTCCATCATCTTTTTGTGTTGCTTCGACTATTTAACACATCAGAGTCCACATGTATCAAAAATCCATTTCGCATTCCTTAAATAGCGAATTTTAGGTCATCGCTTTTTAAGGAATGCAAAATGATATGCAAGAAACTAGCGGTTACCGAATAGCAGGCCCCTAAGATTCGCAACCGCAAGTAGGTAATCGCTATTAGGTGATACGACTCCATTCGTTCCTACGGGCCGCATGGCCCATAGGTGTGCATGGTTCTGCATGAGCTAATTTGTGATTACTTGATTGGTAATCGCCAATTAGGTAATGCAAACCCAAGGGTGCTGAAGCACCTAAAAGAAAATGTGCGCGCTACATGACACTTTGAAAAATGCATTTTTGTGCATTTTTCAAACTTTGCACATGGTTACCATCGACTTAGAGTCGATGGTAATAGCATTTCCTAAATGCACAGTTTGCATTGAGAAAATGCTTGGTACATGTGCTAAGGGAATCACAAATTGCGATTCCCTATTTCTAGTCTCAATTTTAGGTAATCGCAATTTTTGCGATTACCTAAAATTGCGACTACAAAGCCTTTCATACATCTTGAAAGCCCATTTTGCATTCGCAAACAGGCGAAATTACCGATTCGCAACGTTTGCAAATGCAAAATTGTTTGATACATGTGGCCCCAGGCCACGTCTTGAAGTAGCGCTTGCCGTGTTTACTTTGTGTGGCGAAGGCCTGAATCTCTCTCTCCATGAGTGCTCTGATGCCAGTCCCGCCATCTCCTACCACCACATCAGGCCACACCCAAGCAGGTATTTGGTTCCTTGGTTGTTTTTCCATCTTAAATTCTTAAGCACTGTATTTAATTTTCTTGTTTTTAGCTTTTATCTAACACTGAAATGGCACAAGCCGTGCTTGTTTTCAAGGGCTCATTTGCATACAGCCTGATGAAGTGATCTTCGCGCTCTGAAGCTTGGAAATAAAAGATTTTTGTAAGCCAAATTAAGGTATCGATTAGTTACTATCTGCAGATGATTGATGCACACACAACGGTGGACAAATAAACACATACAGAAATGGTTGAACTCGTGTCCTGCTAAAGTGGGATAAGATGAAACAATGGTAATTTTCCGTAATTTTTAAAAAAACTTTTCAGCAGCAACGAAAGTATAAACGAAATAAAACCACTCACATTTGCCCCCAATAATACTTTGATTTTTCTAATTTGCATCACCACAACTTGCATAATTAATGTATCCACCAAATTCAGGAAACAAATTAAAAACACGGAAATATTTGGCTTGCCGAATTCTGTTTTGAAACTTTAAGATGTCCTTTTACTACATCCAGAAAGTTCTTCCACATCCTGTGATTAAATATCCAGGTTTTCACCCCAAGTCGGATATATAGATATTGCTCGAACTTCGGTCAGTTTCTGAACTTTGTTATAAACCTGTCATCTGCCTCTCTCCCGTCACTTCGATGACCTTTCACTTTCCCTTCAATCTACTCTCTTCACACCCTTCTCTCCACCTCTCTCTGCACTCCCTTCTCTCCACCTCTCTCTGCCTTCCCCTTTCGCCACCTGTCTCTGCACTCCCTTCTCTCCACCTCTCTCTGCCTTCCCCTTTCGCCACCTCTCTCTGCACTCCCTTCTCTCCACCTCTCTCTGCCTTCCCCTTTCGCCACCTCTCTCTGCACTCCCTTCTCTCCACCTCTCTCTGCCTTCCCCTTTCGCCACCTGTCTCTTCCCTCCTTTCCCTCTCTCCTCGACTTTAGCTCTCGCTCTCTCTCTCCCTTCTACCTCTCTCTTTGCCCTCCCCTTTATCATTCTGCCAGTTTCCTTTCTCCTTGCCTGTTTCTCTCTGCCCTCCCTTGTCACAATCTTTCTCTTCTATCCCGTCTGCTCTCTCCATCTCTCTCTTCGATCCATCTCTTACAGGCCCGTTCTCCCAAACCTCTGCTTGTCTCTCTTCCACCTGTTTTCCATCTCTCCTTTCCCCTCGCCTTTTTTTCCGTCGTTCACTTCCCTCCTTCCTCTCTCTTCCTTCTTCAAGTCATTCGCTTCCTTTTCCTTCCCTCTCTCCCTTTCTTCTCCTCGGTTACTTGTCCATCCCTTCCCTTGCCTCTTTCCTCTCTCTTCAGTGTCTTCCTTTTCCTTCCCTCTCTCCATTTCTTCTCCTCGGTTACTTGTCCATCCCTTCCCTTGCCTCCTTCCTCTCTCTTCAGTGTCTTCCTTTTCTTTCCCTCTCTCCCTTTCTTCTCCATAGTTACTTCTCCATCCGTTCTCTTCCCTACTTTCTCTCTCTTCAGTGTCTTCCTTTTATTTCCCTCTCTCCTTTTCTTCTCCCCAGTTGCTTCTCCATCCCATTCCTTCCCTTGCCTCCTTTTTTCTCCCCTTCTATAATTCTCTTCTTTTGTTCCTTGCACCGCCTCTTCATCTCTCTTCCATCTTCTCCCTCCTCGCCCTCTTTACCTTCAGCATCTTCCTATCCTGACTTTCTCTCTTCACTCTGTTTCTTTTTCCTCTCTTTCTCCATCCCTTTCATCCTCTTCCTCGCTTCTTGCTTGCGTGCCCCATCGGCCTCCTACCACCAGTACACCCCCCCATCTCTCTTCCTCTCTTCCCCCCTTCTTACTTCAGCTCCCTTTTACCTCCAGCATCTCCCCTCCTTGGTCCATCCTCTCTCTCCTCGCAGCTCCCTCTTCTCTCCATCACAGGTCTCCCCGGGGAGGCCTAGAGCGCCTTTTAAAACCACAATGACGCAAAGCCCCATGCCCTCTACAGGTGCCCCTTACCTGCAGCCGCAGAAGGTGAGGTGCCACGGGGCTCAGTGGCGAGAGGTGCCCCGGATCAAAGGCCAGCCCGGTGGATGCCGTGCTCACGCCACCTGCGCTGCGCAGGGAGCGCCTCCCTGGGACCCCTGGCGTCTAGGCGCTCACCTCCAAGGACAGCACCGCACTCCCGAATGTCAACCTCTGTATCATTTCCGTCCACAGAGCGGGTTTCCACGTCGCACCATAGCGCCTCGGCGGAGCCTCTCGTCTCTAGGCGCTCACATCCAGAGACAGTTCCAATCCTGCGGACCCGCGCTGTGTCCTTTCCTCCCACGGAGGGGGCGTCAGCTCGGCACCTGCTGCTCCTTGAGGGGTGCCCTGGGGTCTCCCAGCTCCCTTCCACAGACCCTCCGGGGAGGTTGGTCTCTTCTCGATGTCTCCCCAGCCCCCACCGCCCCCCAGGGAGGCTGAAATCCGGTCCGGAGTCTGGAGCCAAGCGGGCAGAGAGGAAGAGAGAGAGGGAGGGAGGGGGCAGGGGGAGGGCGAGGGAGAACAGGGGAGGGAGCGGAGAGAGAGAGGGAGGGAGGGAGCGCTAATGAATCTGATAAAAGATTAACCTGGACACTTTATGTTCAACACCACAGCGCCCTGGCCCTTTACTACAGCATCACACCTCACTCCTCTCACGCACTCTCCCCTTCTACATCCTTCCTTTGATTCGGTACACCCCCCTGCTCCCCAATTCTTCAACACTGCACCCCTTCCCTCGTCCTTTCTTGTCCCTTTATTGCTTTCCCCCACTTCCCAACTTTCTCACACATTCTCAGTCCTTCTCTCCACCCTCTTTAGTTTGTCTCTGTATTTTACTATGTTTTCCACGGTGCCTTTTCCTCTCCCTGTCCATTCCCTCGCCTTCCCTCCATTTTATGATCCCTCCTTTCCGACCATATTCTCCCTGTCACTCCCCTGTCTTTCTCTACCGTATGTCCTTCTCTGTCCTCACTCACTCCCCAGCTTCACCTCTCCCTGTTCTCTTCCTGAATAACCCCCTGTTCCTTCTTGCTTTCCCTTTCTCACTGCCTCTTACCTCTCTTTCTTTACATGGTTCTTCCACCCTCTCTGTATATACTATACAAGAAGCTCTGCATCTCTTTCTCCGTTTCTCTGTCTCTGTCTCCCTATCAGGTCGCTCTAACCTGTCTTTACCTCCAGGGCCGGCTTTACCGCTGGTGGCGCCCTGTGCCACAATCTTTTTTGGCACCCCAACCCGCCCATGACCTCCTCCTCGGATTCCCTCACTACCACCGGGCAAAGTGCCCCTCATCTCTCCATAGCCCCTCTCTCACATACATTTCATTTGTTTTAAAGGGCTGATGAAGGCTGGCTTTACTAATCCACTCAGCATTCCACATAATATACAGATCTGTTCTTTGCAGCAGACGTATTGACCCTCTGAGCTACTTTACAGCGAGTCAAAACTGACACTACCGGTCTCTCTCTCTAGCAGGAACTGTAATCACAAGAGTTATCTTGACATTTTTATTGCTGCCTGAAATCTGGATGCACAAGGAACTCTGCAGCAGGTGCTTTTAAATTGTAAATTATTCCTAATCACAGCCCTCCTCCCACACCCAGGTCAGTTCCCCCCTCCAGGTCAGCGCCTAGTACAGCCGCACTGGTCCCACCACCCTAAAGCTGGCCCCGTCTATCTCTGTTTCCAGTGAGGACCTTCAGCATTTTGAACAGGTGCAGCACCGAAGATGGGGTTTCACAGAACAGGTGGAGCACCGAGGCTGGGGTTTCACAGAACAGGTGCAGCACCGAGGCTGTGGTTTCACAGAATAGGCGCAGCACCGAGGCTGTGGTTTCACAGAATTGGCGCAGCACCGAGGCTGGGGTTTCACAGAAAAGGTGCAGCACCGAGGCTGGGGTTTCACAGAACAGGTGCAGCACCGAGGCTGTGGTTTCACAGAATAGGTGCAGCATCGAGGCTGTGGTTTCACAGAATAGGCGCAGCACTGAGGCTGTGGTTTCACAGAACAGGTGCAGCACCGAGGCTGTGGTTTCACAGAATAGGTGCAGCACCGAGGCTGTGGTTTCACAGAATAGGCGCAGCACTGAGGCTGTGGTTTCACAGAACAGGTGCAGCACCGAGGCTGTGGTTTCATAGAATAGGCGCAGCACCGAGGCTGGGGTTTCACAGAAAAGGTGCAGCACCGAGGCTGGGGTTTCACAGAACAGGTGCAGCACCGAGGCTGGGGTTTCACAGAATAGGTGCAGCACCGAGGCTGTGGTTTCACAGAATTGGTGCAGCACCGAGGCTGTGGTTTCACAGAAAAGGTGCAGCACCGAGGCTGGGGTTTCACAGAACAGGTGCAGCACCGAGGCTGGGGTTTCCCAGAACAGGTGCCGCACCGAGGCTGGGATTCACAGCGCCTTGTGCATTTAAAACTGTTTCAGTTTCCATAAGGCTGCCACCTGTGTGCCAGTCCAGAGCAGAGTGACTTACACTGTAGCTGGGCTGCTCTAGGTAGTGTGGCACTGGCAAACCAAAGAATCAGCACAAGCCACAGGTCTCAGAGTGACAGCCACAGGACTTCCAGGATGGTGATATGGAACATTCCCGAAGAGAGAGTCGTGTCAGAACTTGCATATTCTCTCACTCATGCACCTATGCATTACTCTCTGTGCGTTAAGCACTCGCTCAAGTGATCTGTCTGTAACCTACATGTCACTCATGCCTTAACCGTGCATGTTCTGAGAGCGATGAAAGCTTGTGCTAGTCTCTCCTGCTGAAACTGTTCTGCAGGAAATTATGGAAGACTGTACTTGCTGGCTTCTATGAGAGGGAAGCTTGCTTTGCTACTGCTGTACCTGTACTGTGAGGAAGCAAAGCTTGCACTTCTGCTGCTGTCTAAGCTGGATCTGTTCTGTGATGGGGAAAGCTCGCACTGCTGCTGCCCAAGCCGAACTTGTCCTCTGAAGGAGGGAAGCTTCTACTGCTGCCCAAGCTGAACCTGTTCTCTGAAAGAGGAAAGCTTGCGCTGTTGCTGCCCAAGCTGTAACAATCCTCTGAAGGAGGGAAGCTCGCGCTGCTGCTGCCAAAGCTGTACCTGTTCTCGGAAGAAGGGAAGCTTGTGCTGCTGCTGCCCAAGCTGAACCTGTCCTCTGAAGGAGGGAAGCTTGTGCTGCTTCTGCCAAAGCTGTACCTGCTTCTGAAAGAGGGAAGCTCATACTGCCGCTGCCCAAGCAGAACCTGTCCTCTGAAGGAGGGAAGCTTGCGCTGCTGCTGCCCAAGCTGTACCAGTTCTCTGAAGGAGGAAAGATTGCGCTGTTGCTAAGCTGTGCCTATCCTCTGAAGGAGGGACGCTTGCGCTGCTGCTGGCTCAGCTGTACCTGTCCTCTGAAGGAGGGAAGCTCGTGCAGGTGCTGCCCAAGCTGTACCGGTCCTCTGAAGGAGGGAAGCTTGTACTGCTGATGCCGAAGCTGTACCTGTCCTCTGAAGGAGGGAAGCTCGCGCTGTTGCTGTCAAAGCTGTACCTGTTCTCGGAAGGAGGGAAGCTTGTGCTGCTGCTGCCCAAGCTGAACCTGTCCTCTGAAGGAGGGAAGCTCAACCTACTGCTGCCGAAGCTGTACCTGTTCTCTGAAGGAGGGAAGCTTCCGCTGTTGCTGGCAAAGCTGTACCTGTTCTCGGAAGGAGGGAAGCTTGCGCTGCTGCTGCCCCAGCTGTACCTGTCCTCTGAAGAAGGGAAGCTCGCACTGCTGCTGCCGAAGCTGTACCTGTCCTCTGAAAGAGGGAAGCTTGCGCTGCCCTTGCTATACCTGTCCTCTGAAGAATGGTAAGCTCACACTGCTGCTGCCAAAGCTGTACCTGTCCTCTGAAGGATGGTAAGCTCACACTGCTGCTGCCTCAGCTGTACCTGTCCTCTGAAGGAGGGAAGCTCGCACTGCTGCTGCCCAAGCTGTACCTGTCCTCTGAAGGAGGGAAGCTCGCGCTGCTTTTGCCAAAGCTGTACCTATCCTCTGAAGAAGGGAAGCTCGACCTACTGCTGCCTCAGCTGTACCTGTCCTCTGAAGGAGGGAAGAGTGACTTACTGCTGCATCAGCTGTACCTGTCCTCTGAAGGAGGGAAGCTCACGCTGCTGCTGCCCAAGCTGTACCTGTCCTCTGAAGGAGGGAAGCTCGCGCTGCTGCTGCCCAAGCTGTACCTGTCCTCTGAAGGAGGGAAGCTCGTGCTGCTTTTGCCAAAGCTGTACAAGTTGTATGAAGAAACAAAGCTTGCGATGCCCAAGCTGAACCTGTTCTCTGAAGGAGAGAAGCTTGCACTGCTGGTGCCCAAGCTATACCTGTCCCCTGAAGGAGGGAAGCTTGCGCTGCTGCTGCCTCAGCTGTACCTGTCCTCTAAAAGAGGGAAGCTTGCGTTTCTGCTGCCAAAGCAGCACCTGTTCTCTAAAGGAGGGAAGCTTGGCCTGTTTCTGCCCAAGATACACCTGTTCTATGAAGAAGGGGTGTTTTTCCTGCTGTTGCCTTATCTTATGAAAAAACAAACACTATATTGACTGCAGTTGCATTCCATGGCCTATGAACCAGGAACTGTTTCACAATATTTGACGTGATATACCGAAACGTGCAGTCCTGAGTATGAAGCCTGACCCCCTAGGGGCAATATTCAAGCTCAACAGAAATCTGAGGCAGGGTCCATTGTTCAACCCTCCTGTTTTTAATTTTGTAGCAGGGAGGCGCCATTAAAACCTTTCTTTAGTGCAACCACACACAATTGTAATATATATCTGACAGCTTAACAAAGGGAGAACAAAAATATCAACACAAGGGACATAACCTCACCCAGACCAGGGAACCCACAACTAGGAGACGTGCAGCCAGCGAGCAGTAGTGCTCTTGGATGCTTCCGAGGCGTAGATGTAGAACCCCCTGGTGACGCCTACTATACTAGGTAGGTGGACGTTCATCAACCTATGAAAGTCCATGAATGGATGTTAGTTCCATCAGAGGTGTGGCTGTTTCTTCCAGAAGTGTTGTACTTCTAGTATGCTTCTGTTTGTTTGAGGAGAGTGTGTAACAGTATTTATGTATGTTTTATATATAGGTATTTATATAGCGCAAACATAGCTAGGAAGCAACAGAGCGCTGTACATTACACAGGGGAGTTGGAGGATGACCCAGCATCATACACATCAAGGGGGGATTACTCGAATGCATTTCGCACATTAGTTGTTTTCATTTAGGCACACAGAGATTAGGTGATTTGCCCAGAATCACAAGATTCTGAGCCCATAACTGAGGCCAGGATTTCAACCTGGATTCGCAGGTTCCAAGGTCAGCAGCTCTAATCACTAGGCCACATCCCCTCCCTCAACAGCATTTTAACTCTTTCACTCCCTCTTCAGTGTGCTTTCTACCTGTCTCGTACCTGTTCCGTGACAGACTCCTTTGATGTTCCTCCTGCTACCTGTCTCTTGTTCTTTGTGACAGGGAAGCTTGCACTGCTGCTGTCCATGTTGAACTTCAGTTGCGGAGCTCAGTATAAAATGTTCCACTATGCAAAGGACAAAACGATTTGCATTTGAAATTCTTGTTTTCGTGCATGATATGAATGTAAAGGTGAACCCTCATAACATATGTGAGCAGAGTTTACTTTTGGTTTTACATGTGAAACAAGCAGTGGACGTAATGACTCTGTAAGGTTTAAAAGCGTAGCTGGCAAATGGCTCCATGTTACATAGAGCTCCTTCGGCCAGTTCTGGTGTTTTAGCCATTAGCACTTTGTATTTTAGCCAGCAGCACTTTGTATTTCAGCCAGTAGCACTTTGTATTTCAGCCAGTAGCACTTTGTATTTCAGCCAGTAGCACTTTGTATTTCAGCCATTAGCACTTTGTATTTGAGCCAGTAGCACTTTGCATTTTAGCCAGTAGCACTTTGTATTTTAGCCAGCAGCACTTTGTATTTCAGCCAGTAGCACTTTGTATTTCAGCCAGTAGCACTCTGTATTTCAGCCAGTAGCACTCTGTATTTCAGCCATTAGCACTTTGTATTTGAGCCAGTAGCACTTTGCATTTTAGCCAGTGGCACTTTGTATTTCAGCCAGTAGCACCTTGTATTTTAGCCAGTAGCGCTTTGTATTTCAGGAAGTAGCACTTTGTATTTTAGCCAGTAGCACTTTGTATTTTAGCCAGCAGCACTTTGTATTTCAACCAGCAGCACTTTGTATTTTAGCAGCACTTTGATTTTAGCCAGCATCACTTTGCATTTTAGCCAGAAGCACTTTATATTTTAGCCAGCATCACTTTGCATTTTAGCCAGTAACACTTTGTATTATAGCCAGCATCACTTTGCATTTTAGCCAACAGCACTTTGCATTTTAGCCACCAACACCTTTCAGCCCATGATGACAGTGTTAAAAGCCCTACAAGCCGCACAATGCACCATGCTGTTAGCTGAAAATCCAGGAATGGCTGATGGTGCTGTATGGCACTCCCCCACTTGGCAGACGCGTGAAATGCAAAATACAATTTGTTCCAGAATGTCTTCTTTTTTTCTTGCAGCCAATCAAGGGTTAAACAGCCCAGGGGGTGAAAGGGCAGAGATAGCCTTTCAAATGCAGATGCCAGCATCTGACTTCTAATGGGGTAACATTAACACTCCTTGGAAAAAACAAACCAGCATCCTAAAAAGTGCTGCCCCCTCTCTTCCTGAGCCCACCCTCAGCCTAGAGGCTGGAGTAGTTTAGGCGAAGCATCTGCAACGCCATCGTAATGTGCCCCACTTTAAACAGGGGCAGCAAATGCTGCAAGCGCCGCCAGTGTTTATCTCTATCTCTGTCTCTAGCTCTGTCTCAATCCTATCTCTATTTCATCTCTATCTTTGTCACTAACTCTATCTTTATCTCCATCTCTCTATCTTTATCTCTGTTTCCATCTCTGTGTCTGTCTGTCTCTTCACTATCTCTAGCTCTATCCTGACTCTGTCTCTCTGTCTCTAGCGCAATCTTTACTGTCTATCTTTGTCTCTGTCACACCCTATCAACTTTATCTCTGGCTCTAATCTATCTTCTATCTTTATTTCTCTTTCTAAATCTTTATCGTCTCTGTCTCCCTCTCTCTTTCTATGTCTGTATCTTTATCTTTATCTTTATCTGCATCTTATATCTTTATCTAGAACTCTGTTTCTCTCTCTTTCTTTATCTGTGTCTCTAGCTCTGTCTTTTCTCAATCTCTTTCTCAATCTCTTTCTCTATCTCTAATTCTCTCTACCTCTGTCCCTCACTTTGTATTTTTATCTAACTCTATCTGTCTCTCCCTTTAACTGTATCCTATCTGTTTCTCATTTACTTTATCTATCTCTAGGCTGCTGGTCCCTCTGGGTGTGGGATCATTCGAAGAGCCAGGTCTTCATGTCCTTCTCGAATTGGGTCAGCGGATTGCCTAAGGTTGACGGGCAGGGTGTTCCAGGTCTTGGCGGCGAGGTCGGAGAATGAACTTCCACCGGTTCTGGTCTTGTGGATCCTGGGGACGGAGGCTAGGGCGAGTTGGGCGGAACGGAGTTGGCTGGTGGGTACGTGGAATGTGAGGCAGTGGTTTAGGTATGCTGGTCCTTCGTCGTGGAGAAGTTTGTAGATATGTGTGAGGAGCTTGAAGTTGATTCTCTTGTTGACTGGGAGCCAGTGGAGTTGTCGGAGATGTTGCGTAATGTGGCTGCGGCAGGGGCGTAGAGTGTGTTGCCGTAGTCGAGTCTGCTGGTGATGAGTGTGTGGGTAACTGTCTTTCTGGTTTCTGTGGGGATCCATCTGAATGTCTTTTGAAGCAGGTGGAACGTGTGGATTCAGCTGAGGAAACTGCATTGATTTGGCGGTTCATTGTGAGCGATGAGTCTAGTACGATGCTGAGGTTGCGAGTGTGGTCCGTAGGGGTGGGAGGGGGTCCCAGAGCAGCTGCCCACCAAGAGTCGTCCCAGGCTGAAGGGAAGGGTCCCAGGATGAGTACTTCGGACTTGTCCGAGTTGAGCTTGAGGCCGCTGTCTTTCATCCAGGTGGCAACTGCCTTCATTTCGCTGTGGAAGTTGATTCTGGCGGTTGTGGGTTCGTTGGCGAGGGAGAGGAACAGCTGGGGGTCGTCGGCATAGGAGACGATGTTGAGTCCATGGCTTCTGACGATGGCTGCGAGGGAGGCCATGTAGACATTGAAGAGGGTGGGGCTCAGGTAGGAACTCTGGGGCACGCTGCAGCTGATCTCTGTAGGTTCTGAGAGGAACGGGGGTAGTTGGACTCGCTGAGTCCAACTATCTGTCAACCCTCTGTACCCTTCTCTATGTCCATCTCCATGTCAACCCTCTATACCCTTTTCAATGTCCATCTATCCTTCTCTATCTACCTGTCAGCCCACTGTACCCTACTCTGTATCTATCTCCCTGTCAATCCTCTGTACCATTCCTTATGCCCATCTACCTGTCAACCCTCTGTTCCCTTCTCTATGTCCATCTCCATGTCAACCCTCTATACCCTTTTCAATGTCCATCTATCCTTCTCTATTTACCTGTCAGACCACTGTACCCTACTCTGTATCTATCTCCCTGTCAATCCTCTGTACCATTCCTTATGCCCATCTACCTGTCAACCCTCTCTACCCTTCTCTATGTCCATCTACCTGTCAACCCTCTGTGCCCTTCACTATCTCCATCTGCCCTTCTCTTTGTCGCTCTCCATGTCAACCCTCTCTACCCTTCTCTATGTCCATCTCCCTGCCAACCCTTTATACCCTTCTCTATGTCCATCTATCCTTCTCAATGTCCATCTACCTGTCCACCCTCTATACCCTTCTCTATGTCTATCTACCTGTCAACCCTCTGTATCCTTCTCTATTTCCATCTCCATGTCAACCCTCTATACCCTTTTCTATGTCCATCTATCCTTCTCTATCTACCTGTCAGCCCACTGTGCCCTACTCTGTATCTATCTCCCTGTCAGTCCTCTGTACAATTCCTTATTCCCATCTACCTGTCAACCCTCTGTGCCCTTCACTATCTCCATCTGCCCTTCTCTTTGTCGCTCTCCATGTCAACCCTCTATACCCTTCTCTATGTCCATCTCCCTGCCAACCCTCTATACCCTTCTCTATGTCCATCTATCCTTCTCAATGTCCATCTACCTGTCCACCCTCTATACCCTTCTCTATGTCCATCTCCATGTCAACCCTCTATACCCTTTTCTATGTCCATCTATCCTTCTCTATCTACCTGTCAGCCCGCTGTACCCTACTCTGTATCTATCTCCCTGTTAGTCCTCTGTACCATTCCTTATGCCCATCTCCCTTTCAACCCTCTGTACCCTTCTCTATGTCCATCTACCTGTCCACCCTCTATACCCTTCTCTATGTCCATCTCCATGTCAACCCTCTATACCCTTTTCTATGTCCATCTATCCTTCTCTATCTACCTGTCAGCCCGCTGTACCCTACTCTGTATCTATCTCCTTGTCAGTCCTCTGTACCATTCCTTATGCCCATCTCCCTTTCAACCCTCTGTACCCTTTTCTATGTCCATCTACTTGTCAACCCTCTGTGCCCTTCACTATCTCCATCTGCCCTTCTCTTTGTCGCTCTCCATGTCAACCCTCTCTACCCTTCTCTATGCCCATCTATCCTTCTCTATGTCCATGTCCCTGTCAACCTATACCCTTCTCTATGCCCATCTCCCTGTCAACCCTCTGTCCCCTTCTCTATGTCATTCTACCCTTCTCTATGCCCATCTCCCTGGCAATCCTCTGCATCTTTCTCTATGTCCATATCCCAATGACGGTGCCAACACAAGAACTACCCATCACACTCTTACAAGTGTGACAGTTCATAGTATTCCAGGCCCCTAAAGCTGTCAGAAGGGCTTGGGAGGCAAGTATTAGCCATTGTAAATGTAAATTGAATTAATAAACAGCTGTTGTGCTCGTACCTAAATAAGACAGACAGCGCCACCATGTGGAAGACTGTAATAGGCACTGGTGCTTGCAATTAAGTGCCGGTGCCGAGCACCGGAAACCACTGGCTCAAATTCAGTAATGCTCTATGTCCATCTACCTGTAAACCTTTTGTAAACCTTAACATTGGTGTGACAAAAAGGAATCGTACACAATAATCTTTTAGTGGATTGTGCTGCGGTAGCTGCTGAGATGTGCGTGCATTAAGTCGAAGTTTGAAGCAGGGCCGACTCAGCCTTTCACCATACAGAAGTCATTATACTGAAAACCAACGAGTGAAAACAAACCCAGCTACCTTGAGTGCTTATAATGTGCAAACCTGTGATTTTAAGTGCTATGTGAGTGCTACATTGTGATCACCCGAGGGGAGTGACTCAGGTTTTCATAAAACTGGTGATGAATCTTCGTACTGGAGGGATGTGTGGCGCACGGATACCAAGGAACGGGTTACATCAGTTGCACTGGTATCCATGGCATTTTCCACTTAAATGTCTGGATAACTTTGCTTGCAATGACGTCGCCACAGTTTGTACCAATATTTCCAGTATACAAAAGTCTCAAGTCAGACAGTGCACATTTTTACCAACATTTCCAGATTGTGTAAATTTTTTTAAATTGGACATGCGTTTCGATTGGCCCCTTATTATTTTAGTTATTTCTCCACCCTGGATTTACCATTACTGGGGAACCTGGTAAACCTAAGACAGATAAATAAAGGGAACTATGAGTTGTTGGAGAATGACAAGTGGAAACTGGATTTATTACCATGCAAATTTGTGCATATTTTCCTCTGAGGGTATTCTACCCTGAGGCTTTACCTGCTTGAAATCTCTGGTTAAATTACCACTTTTCAGCGGTGCTTCAACTGAATTCATAGTCACGATGGGCCCGGTATAGCAGACACATTGGAATTACCAGGTCACTTGAAATGAGGGCCTCCGTGGAATTTTGCACCTGCATTTCTGTGTGCGATAGGTTAAAATTGAACCTGCGCAATTTTATACTCGCATCTCTGAATTTCGTAGATTGGAACGGCGTTGGTGCAATTGTGAACTGATATTTCTGGTTGTATAGATTGCACCTACAGTGGTTACGTTGTTATGTTAGCAAGTTTTATAAAGCGCAGCGTATACCCGATGGTGTCTTGGCGCTGATAGCTGAGCAGAGTAGCGAGAAGAAAACGGGGGACAGTTAACTGTTGAAAAGCCAGGTCTTAAGAAGTTTTCTGAAAATGTCTAAAGATGATGTAGATCTAATGTGTAGAGGCAGCGTATTCCAGAGCCTAGTGGCTCCGGTGAGGAAGCTGTTGCCACCCCATTCAGTGTTCTTGAATCTGGAGGAGGTCACTTTGTAGTTTCCCAACGATCTGAGGTTCCTGTTGGGGGTATACCAAGAGGTGGCTTTTTCTAGGAATTCGGGACCTAAGCCATGTAGCGCCTTAAAAGTGAGACAGAGGGGGTTTGAATTTTTTTCGATTCCTGGTGGTAAGCCAGTGTAGTTCCTTGATAGCAGAAGATACTGAAAGATGTTCAGGAAGATCAAGGAGTACTCTGGCGGGGCAGTTTTGGAGGATCTGCACTTTATCAATGTATTGTTTTTGTAGATTGATATATAGGCCATTGCAGTAATCAATTTTGGATAAAATGAGGGAGGACACAACTGTTTTTCTAGAATTTATAGGTATATAAGGAAGGACCTTTTTGATGGTTCTCAAGGTGGTATAAGATGCAGATAAGATGGCATTTGTTTGTTTACTGAGATTTAGTTTATCATCCAGAATCACTCCCAAACTTTTGACTTTGGGAGTTGGCACTGGGAGTGATGGCCAGCAATCGGGAGTCCAAAAGTGAGGATTGTTTCCGAAGAGGATGACCTCTGTTTTATCAGAATTTTAACTTTAGACAATTCCTATCCATCCTAGTGCTGATTTCTTTCATACAATTATGAAGCTGGGAGCTTGTGTTTTTGGCTTTATTTGCAGCTGAAACCACAATTTGTGTATCATCTGCATGGGAGGTGAGTGAGAGGCCAAATGATTGGATCAGCGGAGCAAGTCCAGCTACATATATATTAAAAAGGGTGGGGCTGAGCGAGGACCCCTGCAGAACCCCTCATCGTAGCGAGAACGTTTTGGAGTTAAAGTTATCTAGCATCACTATATCTTCCCTGTTCGTTAGGAATGATCTAAGTAGGTCAAAAGCTAAACCTTTTTGCCAATGGTCTCTAGCCGATGGCATAGTGTCAGGTGATCAGCGGTATCGAAGGCCGCAGATAGGTCCAGCAGGATCAGTGCTGCGTTGCCTCCTTCACCAAGGATAGCTTTAAGTTCATCTGTAGCTTTGATGAGCGCTGTCTCCGTGCTGTGATCTGATCTGAAACCAAACTGTGTTGGGTCTAACCGATCATGCTCTTTGATAAACTGTGTAAGTTCAGTATTCATGATTTTTTGGACGATCTTGGCAGGAAAAGGAAGTCTGGAGATGGGTTGGTAACTAGACGGGACGTCATGGTCAAGGTTGGTTTTTTTTAAAAGAGGAATATTAGAAGCTTTCTTCTAGGATGCGGAAAACCAACCTGACCGGAACACAGAATTAAAGATGTTCATCAGAACTTTAGCTATCGGTTCAGGAATTTGTTTAAGCACCGAAGGGGGGCATGGGTTGGTCGGAGATCCGGATTTAGTGGCCTGAATACGATGTTCCACCTGAGTTGTGGAAACTGGGCTGAAACTGAGCAATTCGATAGGGAGAGTGTCGTTATCGTTCTTCTCCTTGATTGTAAGTTCAGCAGGTTGCGGAATAGAGTGGTTGTTCCCAGAGGCACTAAAAAGATTATACATTTGATCCATCTTATTTCTAAAGTATTTGGCAATATTGTCACAGAAAACTTGGCTGCTGCTACTTCCTTTGGCTACAGGAGGTTTGGTGAGTTTGTTTATCACCTGAAAGAACTCCCTAAGGGAGTTTTTAGAGGGTTCTATTCGGGACGTAAAGTACGCAGTTTTTTCTTTAGTCGGGAGAGATTTACATTTGGACAGAGAGAGTCTGTACAATTCCTTCTCGTGGGCTCCAGAGTTGAGTCTCTAGTTTCTTTCTTGCAGTCTACAGGTTTTTTTTCTAAGTGAAGAGCCTCTGAATACCAAGGCTCAGAGGGTTTGCTCCTCTTTTGTTTGAAGGCTTGAGGAGGACCTAGTTGTGAGAATGCAGCATCCAGCCATTTTGAGTAGTTCTGAGCGGCCTTTTCCGGGTCCGGAGAGTAGGGCGGCAGATCTTCTAAAAGCTGTATCTGGAGTTGGCTGTGATTTAAGTTCTTCCATGCTCGATGGGAGATCAAGCCCATTTGCTTGTTGATAACTGGAGTATCTTTGGGGATTTCTAGCTCAAAAAAATGGTGGAATGGTCGAACCATGCGAGGGGTAAGAAGTCTAGTCTTGTGAGCGAGTCATTGTTGGTAAAGATGGTATCCAGTGTGTGGCCGGCTATGTGGGGAGGATTCTGAATCAGTTGAGTGAACCCAAAGTCATTCATAGTTTACAAAAGGTCCTTCGTATCTTTCTCTTCAATTAAGTCTTGATGGAAATTTAAATCCCCCAGAATTGTGAAATCTGAATTACAGATGTCTCCTTCCAGAAAAGTGCTGATGGAATTGAGAAACCTATTTTTGGGTCCGGATGGGCGGTAAATAAGCAGCCCTCTGAAGGATTTATTTTTGGTCAGCTCAATCCAGAAAGATAGGGCTTTACAGTCTTCATTAGACATGGCTGTGAATCTGGCCCAGATCTGATCCCTATAAATAATACCGAGTCCACCTCCTCTTTTTAGGGGTCGGTCTAGTCTGAAAATGGGGGACTGCAGTAATCACATCCGAGGTGGAAGTACAGTTGGCCCACATTTCATTGATAAACATGATGTCAATTTGGTAGGTTTCGATAAAAATAGTCATTTCCGTGGCGTGTTTAACAAGGGACCGAGCATTGATGAGGGCATAGAGGTATAAGGAGGGGGAAAGGATTAAGGTACGTTTTGGGTAAGGTGCGGGGATGCTTAGTGGTGGAGAAGGGGCTACCAGAGAAAAACCGCATGCCTTGCAACTAAAAGTATTTCCTAAATAAGGGTAATGCATATTTAAACAGGGACAAATGTTGGAGGGTCCTCTGAGGGCAAGTAACTCCTTACCTGAGTTTCTGATATTCGTCTTGGAATCTACATTAAAACCGGCAGGGGTTCCGGCGCTGGGCGCGGTCCAGGCACGGACGGGCTTGCCTTTGGCGCACCTTTGGTGCGTCCGCACTACAGCCCGATTTAAATATCCCTCCATAAGAGGGTGGGCGTGTCTACACACCAGCCCCGTAGTGCGAGTGAGAGAATCCTGCCACACAGATGGGGAAAGTAAACAGGGGGCTCCAGGGCCCAGCAACCCCGCTTTCCCTGCACAGGTTCCCCTGTGAGGGAAAGTTACTGGGAAATCAGGATAAACTAAATAAAAGAAATGAAGAAAAGACATAAAACCATTAACAAGTTGTCAACCAACATTTCTGGTTGCATAGATTTCAACCAGAGTGGTTATATTATGAACTGGCATTTCTGACATACGAAGATTGCAACTACAGGGGTTACATTGTGAACTCACATTCCTGGTTGCATAGAGTGCAACTACAGGGGTTACATTTTGTACCGACTTTCCTGGTTGCATAGAGTGTGTACCGTCAGTGGTTAAATTGTGGACTGACTTTTCTGTTTGCATAGAATGCAAATGCAGCGTTTACATTCTGAACTGACATTTATAGATTACGTAGATTGCACCTACAGCAGTTGCATTGTGAC
The DNA here is from genome assembly GCA_963921515.1 of Calotriton arnoldi. NCBI lineage: Eukaryota > Metazoa > Chordata > Amphibia > Caudata > Salamandridae > Calotriton > Calotriton arnoldi. Next base: position 246,542 of record CAWUFW010009161.1, read on the forward strand.
CTGATGTTTCTGGTTGCACAGATTGCACCAACAGCGGTTGCACGGAGAACTGACATTTGCTACACAGGTTGCACCTACAGCGTTGCATTGTGAGCTGAGATTTCTGGTTGCAGAGGTCTCACCTACAGCGGTTGCATTGTGAGCTGACATTTCTGGTTGCACAGGTTGCACTGACAGCGGTTGCATGGTGACCTGACATTTCTGGTTGCATCTACAGCAGTTGCATTGTGACCTGACATTTCTGGTTGCACAGGTTGCACCGACACTGGTTGCATTGTGAACTGACGTTTCTGGTTCCATAGATCCGGCCTATAGTGGTTACATTGTAAACTGACATTTCCGGATGACATTGATTACAACTCTGTTGGTATAATTATGCATCAGCATTTCTAGAATGCATGAGTTACAATGGAGTCCGAGCAATTTTACACTGACTTTTGGTTGAAATATCAGTGCAAAATTCATCAGCACTAGTGCATTATATGCAATCTGAAGGTGCTGGTGCAGAATTATTCCATCTCCCCTGGAATCTATGCAAATCAGCCTGAAATCTCTGCCGTCTTGCTGTTTTCATCAGGTACAGTTCATTTCTCTCACTCTCTCTCTCCAGAGAACCTCTTCCAGAGCTCCAGCTTGCACTCCACACAATCAACATGACATTTCAGGTATGTGTGCACATTTTCTAATAGTTTTAACATTTTATAGCTGTTGCATGGTTATCACTGAACAAACCATGCATGCTATGACAGCTTTAAGCAAGCGCCTACACAAAGTGCCGGCCTTTCCAGGTGCGTTACTAGATTTCTAGATTTTAATTGGAAATATCCCCACCTTTTGTTGTGCTCCATGGTATTTGTGATAAAAGAATCTCTACAAAGGTTGATGTCAGATCCTGAGAAGGTGCATGAACACCACCCTATTTGTCACTAGGCTTGCAAGAATAAGATAAGCTTTCATTAGAACCTCTCGATCCACAAACAGTCCAAGACTAACCCTGGGTGGTGAACTCCGCTCCATTTGCAGAGTTTTCCACACTCCGCATTCCGCGGAGCACGTGGAGTACCCAACGTAAAGTTGGCGAGCGCGAGTGAGGAAAATCCACCTCCTGACGAGATTTTTCCCCGCTCGTCAAGGTCTAGTTGGCAAGCGAGGAATATCAACCTCCTGGTGAAATTTCTCAATGCGGACGGTCGGATTTCTCAATGCGAGTGGTCGCGCAGGTTGCAACCACTCGCATTGAGAAAACGTCCGTTCGTGTTGAGTATGCTGCCGCTCGAGTAGAAAATCTACTTGAGCAGCAGAAAGGAAGTTGCGCACCGCTAGGCTGCGCATCATGCCGTTCGCGATGGATTTACAGCACAGGACAAACACCCGGTGCTCATCCAAGACTGCACAAGGCTGTGCGGCATCAGAATTGATTATTGCTAGTTTCAGAAACGTTACATGTTTAGAGTAGACATGTCCAGGGAGGGCATGTCTTCCATCAAGAGGATGACTTCCTCTAAAGGCTGCAGCCATGTTGTAGAATCTGAGTTTTTCTTATATCCTTTCATACATCAAAAAGTGTTTGTTCCAAAGCCAGAGGAGGCACATCTACCCTTGGATGAAGATCAGGAGACATTAGCAGCTGCTCCTGGCAACGGAGGACCCCCAAACAGAGGGATCAACTGGAAGTGGAGGAGTGTTGACATCTATGCAACTGACATGGGTACTATTCCCATGACCAGCACAGGACTTACACACCCTGTTCCCAAGTCATCACGCACAGATGTGCCACTCCGCATCTGATCTAATATGGCCACCGCAGGTGGAGGTCTAGTTGTTTGGGACCATTAAGAGTGGAGACGCAAACCTGTCCTGCGCTATTTTGTCGACATTACACTGATCGACCATTGGCTTCTTGATGAATTATTCGATGCAGTTGAGAGCACCCTCTGATTTTGTCTTTTGTCACGTAGAGAATTGTTTAAACACACTCACAAGGATGATTTTGTTTTTTCAGCTTCCTATATGATTGATCCCAACAATGAACTACGTGTGGTTCCCTAAGTTTTACTCTTGATTGATTCATAAATTTGGTGAGTTGATCACCAAAGTCTAGTTCTCTCTCACAAATAAATCTGTGGATTAATCTTTCCTCCAATCCTTGCTCCTAGATTACATTTATTTCCTTATAAGAGCAGAAAGCTATCATCTACATCCTAACCTGATGTAAGTCATTTTCTTGTGTGTTGATTTCAAACTCAGTCTAAATAACTCCTTTTTCTCGAGAGTGAATGTTTCAACATTATGTACTTCATATAATGTATGATTCACCACAGTGTTTCACTTTTTAGCACAATCACACTTGGTTTGTTTGCAGTGTAACAAGTGTGAACTGCACAATTGCCATGTCACGGGCACCCTTAGATGAACACACATATGTTTGTAAATAATGATCTTATGTTTTTAACATATTTACAAGTCTGTGTGGGGTCATCTTTAAATTCCATTAACCGTCATGGTCCTGAGGATGGCCTCTTGTACTACTGACATTGGAGACCGAAACGTCGACTCCGAGTCCACTTCTTTCTTTAAAATCACTGAATCTTCTTCCATGTATTGGCCACTGTTCATACTGGCTGATATTAATCAAAGAGTGGACTTGTCATACATTGACCCATGGATTTGCAATATTGACTCTGGATTGGATTCAGATATATATGGTTAATGTATGATGGGATTTTTTCTGTTGCGTACCCATGATCATATGTACGGATTATAGAAATCTTTTGATAACTTGATTATTTTGTACGCCTGTTTCTGTCAGATTAATCGACATGGTAATTAAATGTAAATCTGTGCCTTATGTTTAACTCGACCTGTCACCAATGGGACAGGAAATTGACTTCAGATTCAAGGAGACATATTTCTAAATGATTCCCTTGTTGGCCGATTATCCTTACAGTACTCTGCCACTGGCACCCGCACTGGCAGAAGAATCAAGAACAGCCATTATCCAGGAGATCCAGTCTGAACCTCAGAGGACCACATACATGACTAGCTGAGGATGATGGCGATACCACAACAGATGGGTAGTTCAGGGCACTGAAGGGGTTAACGCTGGAAGGGCAGCACAAACAATTCAAAGAAATGCAGCTGTTGGATAAGAATAGATGGACTCAACGCCAAGGCCTCACAGACCTGTGTGCATCAGTACAGGGCAACTCCAAGACACAGAGGCACACCAACATGGGCCCGATATGTGACTCCAGGGCTTTGACCGTCTGTTGACATATCGACCCCTTCTACCGCTAGTCTGTTCTGCTGCACAATCAGTCTACAGTTAGAGTTGATATAGTGCAGTGCTGTTGTGTGCAAGCTCCTTGTGCAGGTAACATCTGCACTGGATGAGCTGCAGACCACCAATGCCATATCAGGACTTCTCTGTCAGTGATGGCGAGCGAGGAGGCCTCCTGGGACGAGGAAGGTCAGTAATCGAGAGCGAGGAGGCCTCCAGGAATGAGGAAGGTCAATGATGGAGAGCGGCATGAATGAAGAAGGCCAGTGATGGCGAGCGAGGAGGCCTTCTGGGATGAGGAAGGTCAATGAAGGAGAGTGAGGAGGCCTCCTGGGACGAGGAAGCTCAGGGATGAAAACAGAGGAAACCCCAGGAATGAGGAAGACCATCGATGGAGAGCAAGGAGGCCTCCTGGGATGAGGACGGTCAGTGATGGCCAACAAGGAGACCTCCAGGAATGAGGAAAGTATAGTTCTATAACACACAAGACTGGGTCAGGCAAGGTCCATAGACTGCCGAAGGGACCAAGAGTGGCAGTCTAAATGTGAAGAGGGAGGACTCCATGGGAAGATGCAATACTCCTTTAACATCACCACAAAGTTTTGGTTCATTGTTATATGTGTAAACAGGATGTGCTACTCTGAGCCCCATACATAATGCCAGTTAGCAATTCAGCGGCGTTATTCTCAGGAGTCGTGAGCAGCTCTTCTGAAACCTACGTTTTTAGGTTCTGGGGGAGCATGGATGTGAATCTGAAATTAAAGGAAGTGACGGTAGTGACGGTAGTAGCCTGCACCTTAATTTGACTCAACACAGCAAACCTCACCCGGCTCAAACACTGAGAGCACTGGCTGATCAATAGCTCTTTCTTAACCCTCTGGGTAGTGATGAATAACTGGTCCTGGTAGAGCGATTTGTCTGGTTCTTTCAGACAACAAACAAGACTCCTTTATGTTCTGATAGAACAGTTCCCCGTCAGCCGCAGCCTGTCCACATTGGGCTGACGGGGAAAGTGGTGGTGGGCGGCACAAGGCTCGGCTTGTCCTGTCCTTCCCCGTGATGTTGTCCTCACTGTCCCAGGCCTCAGCAATCATGAAGGCCGCAGCAGGAACCGGAAGCCAGCAGACTTCTTACCTTTCCGTATTTACACCTCCATGCTGTTCCCTTGTCAGCAAATAGGAGGCTGCTGTAGGGCTAAGATTGGGATAACAAACTTCTTGAAGGATGTGTGCTGTCACTTGCATGACCCCTCTCATTTTGGTGAATCAGCATTCATGCAGGTTGCTGTTTTGAAGAAGGAAGAAAGACTTCATATTATACTTTTCTTTATTTAAAGCTTAATGCTAGGAGGTGTGTGACTGCAGCTTGGGTGCCTCTCTATGCCACTAGATGGCGAGTGCGCTGGTGGATCGTCGAGTGGGTCTGGTGCGCCTGTCGTGGTGCATAAGTAGACTGGAATTATACATGCTTCCTAGGGGTTTGGACACCCAGGGGTGGGATGGGTTGTAGTAGTACTTTTTACCATACTTGTGTTATTTGTAAGCACTTTTAATAACAGATGGTGTTATTGCCCAAATTTATTTGGACTCAATTTCCCAAACCAAGATGGCAGACTAAGGGCTTTGCCAGGATTCAACCCCCTGACCTGCACACCACTGCAGATGCCCACAGCAAGTGGGACCTCACGAATCCATCTCACCGACAAAGCGATCTCGTAGGGCCACTGTGCTGGGGGCATCGACGTGACTTTGAGGTCTGTTGCTGATGCATCATTGATCACGGAAGCGTGCTGAGTAATTGAGGCAGAGTGCTACAGAGTGCATCCTGGAGGAAACATTGTGAAAATGATCTTGAAGCCTGACAGTATATTATCCTTGTAACCCAAACAGATGCACCGTGAAGCAGGATGTCAGGACCTCGTATCAGGAAGGACGAGCAGGGCCCCAGCTCCCTCTGCAGTCATGGAACATGTAGGTATATAATGCACGTACAACAGCACAGACATAGCTACAAACAACAGACTGCTGAACACAAAGTAATGAAATGAAGAAATAATACAAGAAGAGGAGGTAAATAAAAGTGAAAAGAGTGTTAGGGGCATATTATCAAGGATCTGCGATATTTATCGCAAAGCGCGCTTAGCGCTGTTTTTTTTATCGCCAGCTATCGCTGGATTTCCTCGCCGTGATAGCGCGGTATTATCAACGCGTATCGCAAAGGCGATAGGAAATCCAGCGATAGCGTGTAAAACCAGCAATAGCATGAGAATTCCAGCGCTAAATTAACAGCGCTAATGAAAAGCTTGCTAATAGGCAAGTGTATACTTAACCCAACAATCCACCCCCCATTGACAAGATGGTTAAGGCAAGTTTTTTTCAGGCGTTAAATTCCAGCGATAAGCGCGGTTAGCGCAAATTTTCCTATCGCTTCGCGGGCATTGATAATAGGGGGAAGCTGTGTTTGCGACTGTTTCAATGCAGGAACGCCTACTTTGCATGTCATTAGTGATATATATCGCTGACATGCTTAGAGGTAAAAAAACGGCCGCTATCGCTAATAAACTCACGCTAAGGCCCGTTAGCTGCAGCTTGTTAATAGTGTGATAAAAATATCGCCGCATTAGCGGCAGAAAAGTGCCGCTAACGCAGCGATAAAGGGCTTGATAATATGCCCCTTAATGTCCTGTGACTGGAGCAGGGCAGTGGGAGCGGGAGTGGGAAGGGAGGGGGTTTCTTCAGGAGAGGTCCAGTGGATGGGAATTTACATAGGGTGAGGAGTTGGGGCTGCAGAACCCAGGTGGGAGGATGTCCCATTCCCCAGGTGAGGAGCAGGAGAAGGCCTGTGGCCTCCACCATGCACTTTCCTGTCCAGAGTCTGGTGATGCTGCTGCGGGTGTTGTGATATCCACCAGTGATGCTGACCTTGCTTGTTATGTACATAAGGGGGCTTGAGGTTCATACATTGTAGATGGTGCAACGAGCTCTGAAAGGGATGTAAACCTGTTGCAAAGATAATCAATTAATCAAGCAGGTCCTCATGTCAAGAAAATAATTAAAGGTGTCAAGTGGTAGAAGAATTGGAAGAAACTCTCAGTCAATGAGGAAGAAAGATCTGGAGACTTGCAGTAAAGTGGTCAACACAAAGGGCCAGATTACGATCTCGTTAGGAAGGCCTCCTGACGGGTACCAGAACGTGCGAATCCGATTCGGCACCTATGTTTCCGACCGAGTCGTCACCCGCTCCGAAGGACCAAGTACGATGCGAAGATCTCGTCTGCGTCGACCGAATCGTTTCCGGAACCTTATCTTGTCCGACCAACTCGTTTGCATAGGAATCGTGCCACGCAATGGAGCCGGATTACGACCGAGCAAGTACAATGTACGATTCGGTCAGGTGTATCGCCTCTGTCTCAGCAAGACAAAACGGCTGTTGGAATCGGATTTGGGGGCTGTAGCAGGCTCCCCTTCACCCGGAGCCCTTCGAATCGGTCACAGGGGGTGCCCATGGGTCCCCCCGATCCATGCATGCACAGTGTGGTGGACAACATGACGTGCACACCACAGGGTGTACGCTATTCCCCACCCACCCCTTTTTGCTATGGGTGCCTGTGTATGAGTCGGTACACGGACCCCCATAGAGTTCAATCGGAGTCCGAGCGAACCGAGTCCGTCAGCATCGTACTCGTTCGGTCGGACTCGCACAGCGCGTTTCGCTTGGAAAGCCCTCCGGATCAAAGTCATATGGAGAGCTTTCCTAGCAGGATCATAATCTGGCCCAAGGAGTGATTCAGTCACCCACAAAAGGGAGCATGCGGAGGTCACCACTGCAGTGATCTGGAAAGAGAGAGGAGACCTGCATGGGTGTCATCAGATAACAAGTCTGTGCCAATGAAAATATCCCACTGGAGAGAAATTAGTACTAGGTTTATTGTGAAACGTAACTTTTTATTTTCAAAAGAATTTGCAACCACTTAAGAATTATGCATTACAAGTATTACTCGTTATGTCTTCGCAAATCTTTACTGACTATTGATTTGAATTTTCAGTGTTTTCAGTTGATGAACAGACAAGTCAAAACTGGATCCGTCTCATTTTACAAGAAACAAAAATTAACATTGATGGCAAGAGTGAATAGTTACAATAACAAAGGGACAAACAAAACAAAGCAACATAGATTATACCTGAACCTATCAAAGTGAAGTGCTTACAAAAATATGTGTTTAATTCAGTAGGTCCCTGTGGTTTCAAATAGGAAAGGGGTAACGTACAACAATCTTACTTACGAATCTCAAATAATGTATTGTTCATACTAAGTTCCAGGATGCTCTACTGCAGGAGTCTGTTTTATATTCTATTGCATCAATGTGAATGATCAATTCTTGAACATCCTTTGGCATGAGACTTTTTGGTTGTTGACATGTTTCTTCCCTTCTGAATATTTTGGAATACTTATGCAGGACGTATTCAGTACTTGACCAGATTCTGAGGGATGAAGGAAGTAATTTAGACCAGGGTTACATATACACACACATTTTTCTTTTCACTTAGCTTCAGTAGTGTCAGCACATACCACAAATAGTTGAGCAAGACTGTACTCAAGAGAAGGCCAGACACAATTGTAGAAGAGCCAGAAACCAATAGCAGCAGGAGATACTGGAAAAAGAGGAGAAAACTAAGGGGCAGCAATTTGAAGAAGGAGATGTGGTCTAACGACCAAGTCGCTGGCTATGAAACTGAGGAACCAGGTTTGTATCCTGGCATCGGCTCAATGTCAAGGAAAATCACGTAATCTCCCAGTGTCTAAAAAGTTGACTTTGTGTAATGTAATCTGGTGCTTATGTACAGTGCTCTAATGCCCTTGGGCCAAGTTTGCACTATATAAAGCTGTAAAAAAAAGAAAGTCAAGTAAATAGGATTGTTCAACCAGAAGCAGCATCTGGAACCTCAACCTGGAGACCCAGATTGAAGCGAGTAAATTGATCGTATAGGATAACCCTATGGGTCCTTGTGGCATTTCTGTAGCACTTTACTACTTCTTGTCGAGGTTCCAATGTGCTTTGCAGGCCAGGCATCAATGGTTCTCATTCTCAAGTGTATGGATGGGAGAAGGTTGTTGCTAGCAGGGGTTAGTGTTGAGCATTGACATTGTGCATGATGCCCAGAGATGTGCCCCAAACTTGCCACAGTGGCTTGTGAGTGCATTTTAGGCATGTGGTGGAAAATATAGGATTATAGGGCCCGATTCACAAAAGTAATCTGAGACAAAATCCTAACTTTACGACTTTCAGTATTCACAAATTGCATTTAGGAGTGTGGAAAACTAGCTGCAATGGTTGTTAGCATCAACTGAAGCCATTTTGTTTGTGGCAGCCATTTTAGTTAGCCATGTGCTCCCCATGTGCTTTCTCCCTCTTCACTGTTGCCTGCTCTTGTATTTCACTTGAGTCAGGAACTATAATTAACTCCTTCAGTACTGAGCCAGAGCACTGCACATGCTCAGAAAGGTCTAGCTGGTAGAATGCACCTGCTCTTAGAGTAACTGTCAGGCTATTTTAGCTAATATTAGCAATATTGTAAGCCCTCCCACTCTGTTGACTAAGCAATTCTTATGTATCCTTATATGTAACTAGCTATTCATGTGTATACTTGTACCGCCTCTTTTTGAGTCTACATGCTAACTCAGCGGTAAACTGGGCATAAAAGACCCAGGGGCATATTATCAAGGATCTGCGATATTTATCGCAAAGCGCGCTTAGCGCTGTTTTTTTTATCGCCAGCTATCGCTGGATTTCCTCGCCGTGATAGCGCGGTATTATCAACGGGTATCGCAAAGGCGATAGGAAATCCAGCGATAGCGTGTAAAACCAGCAATAGCGTGAGAATTCCAGCGCTAAATTAACAGCGCTATTGAAAAGCTTGCTAATAGGCAAGTGTATACTTAACCCAACAATCCACCCCCCATTGACAAGATGGTTAAGGCAAGTTTTTTTCAGGCATTAAATTCCAGCGATAAGCGCGGTTAGCGCGAATTTTCCTATCGCTTCGAGGGCATTGTTAATAGGGGGAAGTTGTGTTTGCGACTGTTTCAATGGAGTTTTAGTCAGGAACGCCTACTTTGCATGTCATTAGCGATATATATCGCTGACATGCTTAGAGGTAAAAAAACGGCCGCTATCGCTAATAAACTCACGCTAAGGCCCGTTAGCTGCAGCTTGTTAATAGTGTGATAAAAATATCGCCGCATTAGCGGCAGAAAAGTGCCGCTAACGCAGCGATAAAGGGCTTGATAATATGCCCCCCAGAGTGTTTGTACTCCATAGACTGTTTCATACAGTGGTCTGTGGGTACTGTATTCTCACAGTTTCCCTCATGTGAGGTTAATAAAGTTGTTATTTTGATATTCCAGCTTCCGTGCCAATCTCTTCTTTGTTGGTTTAAGGACCAGGTGCATCAGTGAACCCCTAGAAAGGTTTTTTCTTCTACAAATTGGCGAACCGACGTGGACCTCATCGGAGAAGCGGCTATCCAAGGGAGTGGTCTTGACGGAAGACAGGAATCTACTGAGGAGGTACCCTGCATGAGGAGACCCTTTGTCTTTGCAGACCAACGTATTTTCCGGTTTTCCCGATCTGACCCTCCAGGTGTTGGCCGCTCCCGACTGAGATCTTCTTTGGTATGAGTATTTTAAAATGACCGTTAGGTCACTCAGAACTTGGCAGGTGGAGGTTGGAGACTTTGGTTTGGTAAGGTTGCTGTAGCAACACTTTTGTTTGGATTAGCTTGGCCAAGATTTTGGTTTGTTTGTTTGTTTGCTGCAGCAAATGAAGGCAGGTAATGAGGAGATTTTTCTCTAACTTTGAAAACTTGAACGGCACAAATTGTGTTAAGTGTCACTTGGAGTATAATATTATATATGCTATAATATTCTTGGCATGCCTGCTCCTAGCACACTTCAGTAGAAAGTGTTGCTGTCTTGGAGGTACCAATATGGATTTAGGAAGTACTCAGCTGACTCCCTAAGAGGGGATACCTAAATGGGTTTAGGTATATTAAAAAATGGTATTTCTTCCATGATGACTAGTACACTATGGAACAAATATATATATATATATAGAAGGATCCTGTTCTGCCAGCCCAACTGGAAATTTGGTGTATTATTGGAAAAGGCCTGAGTCGTGAGCCTGTCTTTTTTTAACATGACAGTCTTTTGGCTGTCTATTTGTCTTGGTGTAATCTCTGTACCTTTTTTTTGAGAGTCCTTTCGTTTGTAAATATGACTTACATTTGGTATTTAAAAATGGTTTGGTTTAAAGACAGTCTGTGAGCTGTTTCTTGCTTTTGTCCTAAGTGTTAATTTGTGGGTTAATTGTTTTTTTTGAGTGTCCATGTGGTTGTGGATTGACACCGGTGGTGGTGTTTGAAAGCACTTGTTTCAGTAAGTAGTGACTCTGTTTTTTGTGTGAGAATGGCTTGCTTTAATAAGCAGTGTTGTGTGTTCTGAGTGTGTGGGCCCCCTTTCTTGAAAATGTCTGGAATGAGCTCAATTTGGTTTTTTTTTTTTGTCATTCTGTTATGCAAATGTCATTGAAAGAATTACCTTTTAGAATTCAAGGAATGAATTATGTAACATATGCTATATAGCTGGACGCTACCATTAGAAGTAAAACAGTAACAAAGTATAGATGTGTGAATTTTGCCACAATGGTAAAGAGAAATTACAATTAACACCCAATAGGAAAAAAATAGGCCTCATAGAAAGGAAAAAAAAATGACTTTGTGTGCTTTCAAACTAGGACTTAATACCAAATGTTACAGCATTATCCTTAAGGTATTAATATTAAAAGGCATTCACATCATCTGAGTAAATTGGTTGCTGCTGAAATAAAAGCACCTCTTTTTTACATTACAAAACGATAGAATTGTGCCGGCTTGGAATGCCTGTGTTTTAAATAGACTGCACCGTGCTCAAATTTCCAGCACTAGAAAAAGAGCTTTTAAAACAGCTGTTCAAAGCTGTCTGTACCGAAGGAAGCTGTCTGTCAAAACAGACGGAGATCAAACTTTTTCAGGACATTAGAATACAGCAAAAGGGTTTTTTCCTGAAAAAGGCGTGGAAATTGAGGCTTGCTGGTCGTAAAAACACAGCTGAGTAAACAACACATGGCTATGCTCGGCCACAAGACTACTGATTTGAAAAGTTACAAATACAGCTTCATTATTTTGGATAAAATAGAAAGGATTAAAAGCAGGGATTTTCTTTCTTGTTGCTTTTCTCAATAAGCATATCTGTGGTTCTGATGGTAAATAATTACTGCCCTTTAAAAAATAAAAGTGGCACAGACTATTTTATGTTTCAGTACAGCTTATGTGCTTAGTGTTATAAATACATGCCTTTAAAGGCAAAAGGAAAGGAATGAGGCTTGCTTTTCATATGTGGAAACATCAAAAGGGTTAGTGATCATTATTCCCCAAAAAATTGACTATGAAAAAAAATGTGTTTTATTAAAAATGATTGCACTAAAATCGTTTTTATGATCTTTATAATGTCTAATAATCCTACTGTGACAAATATATAAGCTCCTAGCATCAAAGTTGAGTTTGAGCAGCACTTTACCACAGTGTGGGGAGTGAAATGTGAAATTTCACTTTACCCAGGCATATAAAAACTTATTTTATAAGGGTGTACCTTATACATTTCTGACCTCCCACCTCTGGGATATCTAGGGGAGACTCTGGGGGTCCCTAATATGCTAAAACATTGTAGGTTATTCATTTTTAAGTGCCCTACGACCAAAGTCGATTTTGGGCACAATTTACTTTTTAAAAGCAGTCCTGGCACCCAGGGCTGTTTTCAAACTGATCTCAGGTCAGCAGTGCCCACATGCGACTGCAGAACAAGCAGCTGGCCTCCAAAACTGCTAGAAAGCACATCACACACTGCATACAAATAAGAATTAGTATAAAATAAGACATCAAACAGTGCATCTTACCTTTAAAATTATTAGCTCACAGGCACGGAACAGGACTGCTTTTCAGCTGTGCTTCTCCAGAGTTCCTTTGAATTGGAAAGACCACATGGAATAGCCTTACTGACAGGGGACAGCAGGTTTAAGGGTCAAGAGGCCAAGTTCTGTATTTAGAACTGACCAGCCTTACTGCATGTAAAAATTTCCACGCAGGGAGCCACTGTGACAGTATGTGATTTCTACATTACACTATGAAAGCTTGTAATGTTACACAGTAGTTTAATAAACTGATTTTTTTGTATTAATTAAATATCCTGATTCTAACATTGTAGGGTAAAACACTACAGGTAAATGTAAATTTTGCTCTAATGATGTCTGAGGCTATAATGTGCCTAGGGAAATTAGGGTGAAAATGAATTCTCAATTCTTGTTAATAATATTAGGGATATCGACATTAGTAATTTAACCACATTTAAGAAATAGAAGAATTTACTTAGTTGTTTCACTAAAGTTATGGCCTTGATTAAGCCTTCCTGGAGCTAGGGCCAGATTAAAAGGCTATGAAATTCAGTTTGCATTCATGCGCCCTCATGTTACACTAGTACAATTGCTAAAGGAATTGGTAGTTGGTTATTAATGTTTTCTAGCTAGCTCAATGTGCTATTTACCTCCTACAAGTTTGTTTGTGCCCAGCTGCCAAAAATAGGGGTAAATAGTGTCGACAGAAGGTCACCTGTTTCAGGTTACCTGCTGTCGAATGAGGGGAAGAGATTAGAGAGATTAGCTCCTGGGCAAATTAAGGGTAACTACAATTAAGTAATACATTGTCATTTTTCTTGATTTATATGCTCTCTCTTTTTCTCACTCTCTCTTGAGCCTGTCTAAGTTGTCTAGGAACGGCCTTGAGACGTTTAATTGGCTATTCAGTAATACTGTTTTAAAATTGTTAAGATTCATAAAAAGAATAAAAAAAATACGCCATGTTACTGCCCATCCTGTCTGATGAAATTATGAAAGGATGAGTAGTCTAGATTGATGTTCCCTTATTTGACCTTTAAAGGGGAACTATATGTGGGTAGTTTTTGTTCTAAAATTCTCAGGTGATAACACCATTATTGTTTGTTATTTTTATGCTACATACAGTTTTGCAAAGGCATTATTAGTCTCTTATTAGTCTGTGTAATTGAGCTGACAGGATCCCTGTTAAATTAGCAGTTTTAGATTTTCCCGCCGCGCCTATAACATGAGAGCATGGTCCTAAGCGTAAAATGTAGGTGTTTTTATGTAAGAAAAATAATTTTAGAAGTGTCTGCAGTCCTGTACAAGTAGTGAAAGGTTATAACTTATGAAACACAAGCTTGTTAAGACAAGAAGCACAAAAGAATGCTTGTTCTAAAAATTCCCTTTCTTGAGGTTCTTCAGATGAATAAAATAGGAATACACAAATGTAGGGATTTAGAGTATGTCTGTATTGTTTTTCTTTTTCCCTCAGAATTTAGTAAATAAACATAGACTTCCTTGGCTGCTTCACATAGTGTAACGTTTTACTCTTGTCAGTTCACCAAAAAGTTCCTTTTGTACTCGCTAATAGGTCCAGGGGTGTTTTTTTTACTCTCAGATAGATGAAGTGGTTCTTGGGTGCCTTGCTAATGTATGGGGCGCCCCAAGCTAAAAAAGGAGAAGGTATTTGGAAATGGACTATCCTCTCTGCTTGATAGATTATTTGTATGCCTTGTCTAAAGATTTTTGTTCTGTCCATCAATAGATATCTGCTGCCCTACAACCATTGCCAGAGGGGCCCGGACATCAGATTCAGCTTGGGGAGTCAGCGCCAGTCCAGCTTGAAGCCAAGGTGAAGGGAACCAGCACAGGCATTCCTGGCAACTAGGACCACAGTGAAGGTAGAAGGCTGGGAGCACTGGGACGTGAAGTGTGTACCCCTGCTACTGTCTTGGACGAAAGATGGGGCCACAAATCAGGATAGAGAATTTTTTGTGTGGATCCAGTTTTTGATGCTCAGCTGAGAGAGAGTCACAGACCGACAAGGACGGCAAGGAGGCTTTTGCTTGAGGTGACCCCCTTTGAAACAAGGGTTGCTTCACATATCCCAGCATCAGGCCTTTGAGTCCTGGTCCCCAAGTGAATGCAAGTCTGCACCTTTGTTTGTTGATCAGGAGGTGCCTGGGCATACTGGGTACAATCTTTGGCCCCGACAAAAGAGCAGTGCGCCAGCGGAGCAACACAGGAGTTAGGGAAGGACTTGAGTTCAGGGTACAGGTGCTGTGCCTTTGGTGCCTGTTAGATTAAAGTGAAGAATACTGGTGCACTGCCTGACACACTGGACAGGATCGTTGAGGGCATTTGCCCCGGAGGGTGATTGATTGCCCTATCCTGAAAGAAGAAACCTTTTCCCTTAAAAATGGGCCGTGATTGTTTTCTTGAGTTGCAAGTTGTGCAGCTCCACCGTTGGAAAAGAACTTCGATAGGAGCCTGCCTGTGAGGCTCAGACGGACACAGGGAGAAGACTCCCCTCTGGCTGGTTGTACAGCGGCTTCTATTCTTTAAGTACTTTTTAGCAATGTATCCCTTTGGTCGTCCCATTTTTGAGGAGGAGCAGCCCTTTGCGGCTCCTCGTCCTAATTCCCATGGCCCCGTTTGGTCTTCCTGGTCCCCTGGAGCGAAAATTGTTTTTGTAATGATCCTTGTATTTGCTTTAATAATTGCATTAGGAATGTTTATTCTGCAAGAGAAACGTTTTTTTGAACAGTTGATAAATACTACTCTGCCCTCCTCCTGAGCATATCAATTGGTACTCTAGCCCTCATAAAAAGAACACTGGAAAGGTCTATTAAAAAAAAAAAAAATGCTTTTTATTTAAGATATTATATTAGATATGTGTTGTTGGCTATTCTGAAGCTGAAATAGATGGTCACTGAAATACATTGGAGCCCTGAAACATAGAAATGGACTGGATGGTTTTGGGATTTACTTTTTGCTTAGGGTTGGAAAAATTGATAGTTCTGTTTGTAATAATAGCCATTATTTTCTCCTGCTATCTGTGTGTTCATTATGACCCAATACTCTGTTCCCCATGTATTTCTACTTGTATCTCACTAGTTAAGCAATGTTAAAAATGTAAATGCCCACCTAGCAATGGATAGGATAAATGTGCAGGATAACTTCCATGCTTCTAGATCATAGCGGATGTCTTCAGCTAATGCTAAAACGGCCATCTGTGGAAAACTAGCTGTAATGGTTGTTAGCATCAGCTGAAGCCATTTTGTTTGTGGCAGCCATTTTAGTTAGCCATGTGCTCGCCATGTGCTTTCTCCCTCTTCACTGTTGCCTGCTCTTGTATTTCACTTGAGTCAGGAACTATAATTAACTCCTTCAGTACTGAGCCAGAGCACTGCACATGCTCAGAAAGGTCTAGCTGGTAGAATGCACCTGCTCTTAGAGTAACTGTCAGGCTATTTTAACTAATATTAGCAATATTGTAAGCCCTCCCACTCTGTTGACTAAGCAATTCTTATGTATCCTTATATGTAACTAGCTATTCATGTGTATACTTGTACCGCCTCTTTTTGAGTCTACATGCTAACTCAGCGGTAAACTGGGCATAAAAGACCCAGAGTGTTTGTACTCCATAGACTGTCTCATACAGTGGCCTGCGGTTACTGTATTGACACAGTTTCCCTCATGTGAGGTTAATAAAGTTGTTATTTTGATATTCCAGCTTCCGTGCCAATCTCTTCTTTGTTGGTTTAAGGACCAGGTGCATCAGTGAACCCTTAGAAAGGTTTTTTCTTCTACAGAAGTAGTAAAGTTAGGAATCCTAACATTACTACTCCTAAATGCCTTTTGTGAATACCGAAAGTTGTAAAGTTAGAATTTTTCTCAGTTTAGGAGCAGTAAAGTTAGGAATCCTAACTTTACTACTCCTAAGTGCCATTTGTGAATACCGAAAGTGGTAAAGTTAGGATTTTATCTCAGTTTAGGAGCAGTAAAGTTAGGAATCCTAACTTTACTACTCCTAAATGCCTTTTGTGAATACCGAAAGTCGTAAAGTTAGGATTTTGTCTCAGATTACTTTTGTGAATCAGGCCCTCTGTGTCTTGTTGTGACACTTCACCTCAATAAAGTAAAAATAAGAAGTTGTTGCTAGCCCAGCCTGTCACAGCCTGCCACGTCTGAAGGTGGAGCAGAGGTCATTATTGCCCAGGCCACGTGTTTTTTGAGGGCCCTACGCTTGTGCTGCGAAATACTTATATCTATTTGAAAGAAAAGCTTCCCTTTTTATTGATCACAAGGTAACTAACATTGCTAATACTATTAGATGACACTCGATGCTGGACCTGACATGTTTTCTCTTTTCTTACATGACATTCTTAAATTTTGAAACAGGCCCTCATCCTATGATGGTCTGCACTTCAATTTGATGACCCAGGCCCTACAAAACTTTAAGACATTCCTTGTTTCAACTGGACTACTGTGAGGCTCTGGGCCGGACTGATAACCCAAACCAGCCCTTGCAATTTTAAATCTCTAGCCATCCAGCTTCTTTTGTTACTGGGGACCGAAATTGCAGCATCGCTTCCAGTAACAAAACGGCCCCCAACGCTGCAAAATCGGCCCTACCCTTCCAGCCCGATGCCCGCTATGGCCAGTCCGACCCTGGTGATGCTCTGTGTGCAAGTCTCCCAGCCTCCCGGGGAAACTCCCGATGCCCGCTATGGCCAGTCCAACCCGGATGCTCTGTATGCACGTCTCCCAGCCTTCCAGGGAAACGCCCGAAGCCCGCTATGGCCAGTCCGACCCTGGTGAGGCTCTGTGTGGAAGTCTCCCAGCCTCCGGGGGAAACCGCTGATGCCTGATATGGCCAGTCCGACCCTGGTGAGGCTCTGTATGCACGTCTCCCAGCCTCCCTGATCATCCAGTTTCACGAAGTTCAGAAAGGAACTGTCAGAGCTGTGTTCAGCCTCAAAACACATATAAATCTGCACACAATGTCACGTGGGACTCATTCAAAAGTAGAAAGCTCATCCGCAGGCATGAGGCCTCTCATCTATTGAACACCCTTCAATACCAACTTGAATGAGAGGAAACATTACTACAGAAAGCACAGGGCTGGACAAAGTAGGAGTTTCCGTCATACATGTATTGTATTCATACATATACAAAAGGGTGTGAAATATGTGGAGTGTAGTGCAGACAACGCAGCGCTCACATGGTGATCATATTTGCAACAATTAACACACACACACTATACAATCCCCAATGGTTGTATGATCTCATTGACTCAGAAAGGCATTCGGAAGTTCCAATAAATTCGCAATGCCATCTTATTAGTTGTAGATGTCAACCGATTGGGGGAATTTGTCGATGTTTCGACCCCAAAGTATTTGAGGGGTCTCCTCAGGACGTTGTCATCCAGCTCCCACACCACCTTTGTGTGAGTTGGATAATCTCAACTGTCTATTTCCATTAATTAGCTCAAAGAGTCTTGTGGTACAGAAAGTTTCCACACAATCGTAAGCACAGTCTAAACCGTCTCGTAAACAGGTGAGTAATCCAGTGCTAGGGCCTCATAACCCAGTGCTACTCACTACATCCTGCTGCTACACTGGCCGATACAAAATGTAGACATTATCTGCTGTGCTTCTAGGAACACTCAAATCTGATTTAAGATTACTTGTGTAGCTTGCAAGTAATCAATGACTTGGCCTTGATCTGCCTTTCATCTTAACTCATTCTATATGTTCCCTCCAAGGATCTTCAAAGAAAAAAGAGGTCCTTCTCAAAGTTCCATGAGGAGGATAAGCCTTTTCAGTATAAATGGTAATGGAGCCCTCTGCCCCACTCCCCAGTTTCAGGCAGGGCCGGCGCTAGGCATGGGCAGCGTGGGCAGCTGCCCAGGGCCCCGCGCTGGCTCGCAGCCATGGGGCCTCGCACCTCTAAAGACTCCAGAGATTCGAGGCCCAGGGGGCCCCCTAGAAGTGTAAATTTTTTCTTTTCTTTATAAATCTCTCCTGCTGGCCCGTCTCTGTGGGCCTAATGGCTGCATCTGCGTGTTGATGACAGCAGTTAGAAACTTCAATTAAGTGCCTTTGTGTGTGAAGTGCGCCTTCCCCTGTATCAATGAAAAGCAGAATATCCTGCTGGGCACAGAGCAACAGATAGAATGGTGATGGCAGCGCATCACAATGGAAACTGCTCACCTAGGAGGAGGGGAAAGGGAGCAGAGAGGAGAAGAAAAGGGGTAAGACAAATGGAATAAAGGGGGGCGGCAGATAGGTGTGAGCAGGGCAGTGAGACAAGAGGTGCACAAAGAGGAGCAGAATCAGCATTTAAAAGTGGATGGAGCAGGGTTTAAAGTGTGATGGGTCACTCAAATCTTAGACCTGGTAGTAATTGAAAATGGACATTGAAAAGGGGCCCTATATTTATGTCCTTAACTTTGCCTGTTAAAAATATTGATCCAGTGTGCACAATGAATGAAAGTTCTAAAAAGCAGGTGATGAGACGCCCGCTCTCCATTTTTGCCCTTAACCTCCGAGTGAAAAAAAAATCTTAACTCTGCAGCAGTGCCAGCCTTCACTGCCTTTAATGTAACTTCAGTGAGACTCGTTATAGTTCTTTCACAGTCTCATCATGTCAAACTTGAGCATTTTCAATATTATATACAAGGAAGCCGTAGATGTTGCTTATTCATCTTAGGCAACTAAGAACCACTGACAAAGTCAATAGTCCTGGCTTGTTGTAGGTGTTATGTTACTTGTTGTATTATTTATCTGGAGGCAATGAATGAAGCAGCAAAATACCAGTGGAGCTACACGCAATGGTATGCACAGATTTATATAGCTTACATGCTTTTAAGCCACGGCCTTAATTACGTCAGCCATGCCCCTTTCAAAGACCCCCCCAGTTTTTTCATCCCACTTAAAGCCCTGCTGTCAGGTAAGTATGTAGGCCGTTTTTTTGGCTAGTTGTTGACCTGCTTTGTGGTCAGGTGAGACGGTTTTTACTGTTGATTTCATGATATTAAAGCAAACATTGCGTGCAGAAAATTCATATCAATGCAGTCTTCCATACCTTACAAAAAACTTATACAGCATGTCTTTACGAGTTGAAAACTGCCCTAGTTTGCAAATATAACTTTTCTAGCTAACTAACTCACTAATGGGGGCCCCTTTTATTTTGGAACATGGGCCTATTTTCTGTCCCAGTCTGATGCTGCATGTTAGGCAGGGCCACTGAAATTATGCGATTGTGCGGTGGCAGCGATTTCTGCATAATTATGCATTTGCCGCATTTGCCACCAATCCATCATCTGCTGCATAATCTACAGATTTTACCAACAAAATTGCTTTCTATCTCAAACGGTTCAAAAGTTACTAAAAATGCAGCGACACGTCTTGCCGCATGTGGGAAGGCCCGTTCAAAAGCTGGAATAGTCAACTTTCTGTTCCCACTGCAAAATTTGGGTGTTAAATTGGTACTAATGGGGTGCAACCAATGCCCAAACGGTGTTACCAAGTTTAATAATGGCAAAATAATGAAGTAATACTATTTCAAAATGTGCCGCATTATGCCGCATAATTTGCCTTTTCGTGCCACATAATTTACTCACCCTGCCACACAATTTAGCCCTCTCCTGCGCATAATTCCAGTGGTCCTGATGTTAGGGTCATCCATGGCAGTGGTTTTGTTTTTGTTTATATTTCACATGCTTTACTTAATCTTGCATTCCCCAAGAGTGCTAGATATTTCCAGGATGTGTGTTTCTGTATTTCATTTCACAGCATATTACTCTTGGATGATGCACCCTTTATACTGAGCCACTCCAGGTGTTTATAACAGGCTACAGTTGAGCACTTTGGAGCTGAGGCTGCAGGCAGTACAAATTTCACACTGTGCCTGTCTGTGGGTCAAAAAGGTGTTCAGATTACATGATCATTCAAAATATGGCCTCTCTGCAGAGCACAAAGAGCAATGGTCCTGCATTCCAGTTGTGATTCTATGCAAATGTGTATGAAGGAGCTACTTATTAGTCAAAACAACAAGGTGAAAGTAAAATTATTTATTGTTGTTACTCATTTAGCTTAAACAGCTAACAACCATTGACAAAACCAATACTCCGGGCTGTTTTTAGGTGTTTGTCAGTTGTTGTGTTATATTTCTGGATTCAATCACAGAAAGCACAGAGAGGAACCAAAGTACCAGTCAGATGGAACACTATGGGAATCACAGAAATTTAAATTATGTGTTTAAGCTACGCCCTTAATTACACAGTCCACACCCCTTTTAGAGACCCATCCATTTTTTTCAGCCCACTTAAAGCCCTGGGCTCGTGGAAAGGAGACTGGGAGAAGAGAAGAGATAGATGTAATGTGCAGAATCAATGCAAACAAGGTGGTAGAGAGATGAGGTGAAGGGCATTGCATGCAAAAGACAACGATGTAAGAGGAACAGAATCCACGCAAAAAAGGTAAGAGGCAGGGAGACTGGTGAACTTTGAAATGCAGAGGTCACTAATAAAACATAAAATAATTTGTGTTGTGCCAGGCAACCTTTACCCTTCACAGTGGTTTGGGGGATTCACCCTCCCCAAGAATACTTTGAAAAGTGGCAGAAGATAGTATTTGTGGCTCAGTTTCCATAAAAAGTGGTCATGAAGCCACATGTGTGATCTATTCTAACCAGTCTGAATTGCACTCCTGTCTTCCCTTCTTCCTTCTGTAATCCCCACTTTCCCATGTGCTCCATTTTAGCTTTTCAATCAATACACTTTCCTGTCTGCCACATTCTCCCCCAGTAATCACCTCTCCTCATTGTGTACTGTTCTCTAGTACACCATTATAACTCCATGTGTACCCTAACTGAATTGTCTCTTATTTTCCTAGAGGACAAAACCAGAGCATGCTCCATTTGCATGTGGGTCATAGTGTAAACATTACTGCTAAATCGGGTGAAAATTCTTTTTGCAACTATTTTTGCCATACCTGGGTCAAAATTACTCTGACCAAAGAGGATGCTGAAAGTTATCTCCGTCTGGACTTAAAGTATATTTTCTACGTTAGACAGTGGAACCATCCAGGAATTCGATATTTCAACTTACTTCAGAATGCGGATTTGTGTAGGGGATGAATCATATTTAAATTTAAATTGCAATGGTCAGCAGGTCACAAGTTTTCTTTGGCTATCAACAAAACATATTTACAGAGCTTAGTACTGGTAAATGTGTGCTATTAAGCACTAAATAAAAAGTTATTGTTCCATTTACTTTTCCTTGCAATTGATGTATTCCTACCCCTTGAAATGTGTTCATACTCAAGAGTAGACATTGCCATTCTAAAATAGTTAAATCAAATGAATATATGTCAGATTTACACCAAGGGCTCTTACTGTTTTGCGCAAATTATACGTTTATGTTGAAACTCGGAAATAGGAAATACTGCAGCACAGGAGATACACGGGAGAATAGGGCCAACACACCACACTGATCCACTGTCCTAGCTTTTAAAATAAACTCAATGTAAAATCATGGTTACTACTTAGAGAATACATCTTTATTTTCATGTGCAATAAGACTGTTATTGGACACTCAAAAAGCTAACATGCTGTGACAGTCTTTTCAGGAATGTGACACCGCATGATCATAGGTAATTCCCGTCTCAAAGATTTTTCAAACAGTGTGATCGTAGACTAAGAATGCTGATACAATGTGTGACCACCTGCACAGCATGCCAAGGCTTTAGTGTGGGAACAAAAACCTGGCCAGTGGAGAGCAAAACGGACAGAAGAAACCACGAGCAGTGGGCAGTCCAACTTACCAACTGGTACGGAGCCAGGTTTCTACATTCCAGCTCTTCTTTTCTGGTTAACTTAGTCCTAGAGTCTGTGTCTCTGCACATGAGCTTGCTGACAGCCCTATCAGAAGACAGGATAGCAGGGCACAAGTCCTATAAAAAGAAGTGGGGGACTGACAATATGCAAATGACCTCATGACGTCACGTGCTGAACGTGTTCCGGTGTCTGAAAATTACACCGGGACACGTTCAGCATATTTCTGTGGGGCCCAGCTTCTTGGTAGGGGGATGGCGTCCACCCTGTGAAAAGAGTGGGGGGACGCCGTGGACCTGCGTGTACCCCAGACTCGAGCCCTGCAGGATAGGATCAGGGGCTGACACTTCTACAGCCCCATTCTATCATGGCTTCTGACTGGGCTTTGAGAAACACGGCTACAAATGCATCACCACCCAAGCATACTCCTATATTTCACAGGGGTGCATTTCAGGGAGCATACACTGTTTCTCTTTGGCTTGTGAATGTGTGAAGGATGCAGAAGGAGCGTAGCACTGGTGAAAGTAAACATGCAAACTGGCTGTTAGTTTGGGTGTTTATACTTTTGCCTTTCAAAGCTGTTCAAGTAGCTTCTTTTTGTGCCCGTCGATACTTTGCAGCGATGCTCTAGCGCCCTCAGGCACCAGCCGTAACTGGTAAAAGGATTGGGGAGAGTGGTACAGTGGAAGGGTAGAGGTGGATGTAAAGGAGGAGAACAAACAAAACAAGATAAGAGACTGGGGAGAAAACTGGCGAAGATCAGCACATGGAGAGGAGAGGTAAATGTCATAGGGTGAGATTCAGTAAGAGGAGGGTAGAGGTGAGAGAAAGATGAAACATGATGAGTGGAACATGGAGGGAAGAGGTGGATCTAAAGAGTGCAGAACCAGCGAAAAAAAGTTGAGGCTGGAGGGAAAGGTAAAGGTGCGAGATAGTTCATGAATGGGCGCAGCAGATATAAAAGAAGCAGAATCATGAGGAGAACTTAAGTGGCGGGTAGAGGGAAGGGTGAGAGGTGGATGTAAGAGGGCAGAATCACCAATAGCAGGTAAGATGCTGTGTAGGGACGCAGGGGAGAAGTAGCTGTTACAGGGGCAGAACCAGTGAGAAAAGAGAGGTTGGGGAGAGATGAGACATTAAGGGGCCCATTAGGATGGCGGGCGGACTTTAGTCCGCCCACCATCCTCGCGGTGCTGGGACCGGCTGCCAGACGTGCGGCGGTCCCACACCGCAAATTAGGATGCGACCGCCACCCTGGCGGTCGCATTCCGCATTTCCAACATTGCGGCGGGTGCTGCTGTAAGCAGCACCCACCGCAATGGTGAAAAGGCATGTGGTGCATTGCCACGCACAATGTGGCAGGCACTGCGCGGTGCCTGCCACCCAGTGCATGGCAATGTAGGGGGGTACCATAGGTACCCCCCAAGTACAGCCCCCCACCCTCCCACCCCTTCGGGGGCCTGCAACGGGCCCCCAAAGTGAATCCCCGCCAGCCTTTCCATGGCGGCATCGCCGCCATGGAAAGGCCTTGTTTAACACCCATCCTAATATGGATGGCGGTGCCTGCTAGGCACCGCCACCATATTGAGGCCCAATTCCGCCCAGCCGGCAATCGCGACCGGCGGAAAAGCGGCGGACGCACTTTGTGTCCGCCGCGTTACCCCCGCCATAATAATATGGCGGGGGGTAAATCATGTTGTGATGGCGGGCGGATCGCCATCATAATCACCCCCTAAGTGAGGAGAGAGGGGGGTGAAAGAGGAGCAGAATCAGTGAGAAAAATAAGAGTTGGGAAGGATGAAGTGAAGTGTAGAGCATGGAAGGGGGAGATGGATGTAAGAGATTCAGAAACAGCGTGACAAGGTAAGAGGCTGGAGGTGAAAGAAGGGAGGTGGATTTAAAGGGGAGAGGCGGATTTAAAGAGGACAAATGAGCAAAAAAGGTTCAAGGCTGGAGTGAGAGATGAGAGGTGAAGGGTAGTACATAGATGTGAGCTGGTCAGAGAGGCAGAACCAGCAGAGAACGTAAGTGAAGGGGGAGAGAGAGGGACTAGTGAGAGGTGCATGTAAGAGTCAGGCAGAGAGAGGAAGTGAAGTGTAAAGCATTGAGGAGAGAGAATACTTTATTGTTTAAAGTTTACATAAAACTATATATAATAATTATGTTACACAAAAGACACCACTAAATACTGATTAAAAAGCACCATTAAAAATCGACGCATTTAAAAAAAAAATAAACACTAAGTTAAGTTTTTTTCTCCCAGAGCTTAACCTTCTGCTCACGAACTTCACAAGGTTACCCACCACTTTTACAGAACCACCTTTAAAGCACAACAATACACCCTCTGGTATTGTTCTTATGCCCTCAGCATTAAACATTGGCTTTAAATATTTTTTGGGCATGTCTAGTAGGGCTGGGCATAGGCACATTCTATGTTGATTTAACTCTTCGGCTAACTTGCATTTCCTACATGACCTGTCCGTGCAGCCTTTTAGTTTCCATGAACCATCAAAAGTCTTAAAAGTGAATCTCAGAAACATGGCCTTGTTCTGAGGCCACAAATTAAAATCAAGCTAAGGTTGCCTTAAGCTAGAAAATGTGTCTAAAATATATCTGATATGCTTATATCTGGAAGCTGCATCAATGTCCCTATTCAAGGTTTGGCTTTTCTATCCCCTTTTTACCACTAATTTGTGTACTGATCTAGGCATGGATGCCAGTGTCGCTATCGAGGGAGCTTATATTCTTCCAGTAGCTCTTCCGTGGATATAAGAGACAGAACCAGTAGGAAACATGACAATGCTGGGGCATAGGAGAGATGGATGTAAGAGGGACAGAATACAGAAGGTAAGGTTAGAGTCTGAGGGAAAGAGGAGAAAAAGAGTTGAGCATTGAGGGGAGGTGGATTAAAGAGGGTCAGAATCAATAAGGAAAGATAAGATGCTCCGTCAGGATGGGAGGGGAGAGATAGATGTAAATGAAAGAAGTTATGAGGCTGGGGGAGAGATGAGCATTGAAGGGGAGTGAATGGATAAGATGTGTAGATATAACCAAGACAGAACCAGCAAGGGAACATGAGTGGGCAGAGGAGTAATGGTGAGAGGAGGATAGAAGAAAGCAGAACCACCCAAATATGGTAAGAGGTTGGGCGGAGAGATACCGGAGGAGAGGTGGAAGTTAGATAGGCAGAACCAGCAAGAGAACGTTGAAGCAATAAAGTAAGTAGAGTCTGAAGGGAAGGTAAAAATGGTCTAAAAATCTTCAGCTGGCTCAAAACTTACCATCTTTGGGCATACGTTGTTGCACCTTTCTCAAAAATCCTAGAAAAAAGAAGTCAACTCCCAAAAAAATTTCATAAAAAGTAATTTACTAATTGACATTGTGCCGGTTACCTTCTGACAACTTTAGGAGATTGAAGTAGGGTTTGGTGCTGAGTCAGATGATTTGTGGCTGACTCCTGATCATGGAGTTAGAGCAGCCTTAATACTACTAAACCTTAGTGCCATATTTGGCACTGGTTCCCAGACAGTGCTTATAAATCAACTAGTACAACCTGGAATTTAAGGTATTCTCCTGGTGTGGCTTACCTCTATCCTATCTGGGTATTCTGAAACAATCCACTCGCCACCTTTTTCTGTTACGTACTAAACCTCTGGCTTGTGGATTTTATTGGGTCTCTGCTATTAATCTTTATCATCCCCAGTTAGCCTTACTCATACAGCCCTTTGGTTTCTTGCTGATATCTTGCGCATATTGATACCCAAACATGATTTCCCTCAGTGACAATCATGTCTCTGCCGAAGAATATGTTTCTACCTGCATGATAGCAGTTGATTTCTGAATGAAGACAAATTCATTAAAACCTTATAGTGACAAATCGAGGATTCTCATTTTTAAAGGATCTCATGCCATATGGTGTTCTCTTTGGTGGCTGGTGGAAGTAAGTCAATCGCCCACATTGGCAGAGTCAGCAAAAAATCTTGGATTCATTTTCCAGCGTCTTCTCTTGTTTTCAGAATATAATAACCATTTTTCATCCACTTGCCTTTACTACATCCATAAGCAACACAAAATCATCCCTTTTCTGCCCTCTCACTACTGTGAGGCTGTTGTACAGTCAATTATCTTCTCACTAGATTGAGCAAATGCCCTTTTTCTTGGGCTTTCTGCCTTCTTGCGTTCAGTACCCTTCAAATCATTCAGAACCGTGCTAAGCTCCTCATCTGAGATGGTTGCATCGCTATGCCATTTCTTCTCACCTTTCTGCTGGGATTTTGGTCCGAAACCCTCTATCTGCAAGGCACTATCCATTTGTCGTTGTACACTGCTTTAAAAAGGATCTGTCTTTCTACAGCACTCCTTACGTTCAGTCCATAACCCCATACTCTGTGCCAACCAAACTCCAGTGCCATCCTAAAATTTAGATGGCCCTGATTGGCGGCAGATCCTTCTCCTTCCTAGTTGTACAGGACTGGAACTATCTCCCTCTTGAGCTATGGTGTAACTCCAGTCGTATGGAAAAACACTCAAAACTGTCTTTTCTCCACATTAATAAAGTCTGCACCTCTCCTTTGGATATCTCTTAGTGCCAGAATCAGAATGACCGGTTAGCATATCATTTTCATTCATCCGATTCAATAGAACAATACCCAAGTTTAATTCATTTAAACTACATTTAAACTTCATTCAATCTACTTAATAGCGATTTAATATCTATGTACGTATTTTATTAGGATTATTATTGCTATTTTAGCCATGTTACTGATATCCAAACTGTGTAAGTAGCTTCTTGCAAAGCGGCTTCATCAATGCCATATAAATAATGGCCAATTGATATTACTTCCTATGATGTCACTTCCTGTGAGGTTAAATCTTATGCAAATTATAGGGGCCTCGCATGTTCCTATTCTGCCCGGGGCCCCACACATCCTAGGACCGGCCCTGGTTTCAGGTAACTCCTGACAGAGTAGCTTAGCTGGCTGGGCAGGTTTTGTAAGATCAGCACCAAGAGACCCAGGAGAGATCCGGTTGTGTAGTGTGCACTATTGAAACGTTGTAGGCAGTCAGTAGCGTGCAACGACTAATGGAGAGCCAGCACCTGTGTAGAAAATGGCCAATTAGTAAGTGCCCATATCACACTTAGGTGCACATGTTGTGGTGATGAATCTTACCACATGCACAATGTCAGTCACACAGGTAATGCCACCTACTCCTCATGGTCATGGTTCCTGCCCCCAACAGGACACTGAATGACAGGATCTGAAATGGCCCATAACAATGGTTACGGCACGACTAGCCACACGAGTGACCATGAGTTTGGCACACTTGAAGCCAAGTAACAATGCCATACAAGTTGCGCGGTCTTGATATATCCCACACCAAGGTGTGTGCCATTGTGATTATGTGCAATCTGCTCAAACAGTACTTCTGCATTGCTATGTTTTCATTACACAAGAAACCTGTGGCATTGACTAGTTATGACTCCATTGATATCAGACTTTAGTCGCTCCTGGTTCATTCAGAAGACAGACGATGGAAGTTCGCCCTTACAAGAGGGGGCGTGGACATGCTCTACTCATTCTCGGCATTCCTGTACCTCTCCAGGTACACACCATTTAATTTCTGGATTGCCAAAATTGCGGCATGCTTTTGTGATGCGAGTGAAAACACTTAAGCAGGTTCAGCACGCCCGCCATGAGCTAGACTGAGGCCACCACATGAATTTCACATGGGGACGTGGGACAAGCACCGGCCGAGGTCAGGATGGATTTGCACCGGAGTACCTAGAGGTGAAACACTACCAACACTGACCCAATTAGTTTTGACCCACTGCTGAGTATTTTGGAGGAAGGAGGTAAGTTACCCCTTGACACACGTAGTTCGTGTTTGCCGCAAGAGGAGGCACTTCTTGGCGTGCATCGTTTCCCTGAGTTGGGTCCAGGCCAGGTCCATCCCAGCACCTGCTGCGTATAGATAGAAAGACACCATCAGAAGCAGAGGAAACCAGAGATGATCCTTTCACCTTGTCCATCCACCTTCTTATTCAGAAATCAAAATGGTGGACGCCACTCTAATAAAGTGAGTAGGACAGTCTAAGATGAAGCAGGCATCAGTCCCTGGACGACAAAGGAAAGAGCAGACTCAAGAGAAAGATACCTTTGACCACAGACTGGCATCTGATGGAGCTCCACTTCATTGTAAACAGACTCAGTTCCAAGAAGTTCATTAAGATTGTCAAAGTCATTGTATAGCTCACTGCAGTCATTAGTGTGGCCACTAGGCACTGTCATCTTGCCTTTGGAAAACATGCACGGTAATGCTCATACAGAAGGGAAGGGTGTTAGTGAGGCCTCTATGTAAGGTGATGGGTGAATAATGTAAGGATCAGAGAAGAGCTGCAGCAGGCTTGGGTCAGCTTAACCTACGGAATGTGACTGCAGTGTTGAGTGGAGTGGAAGTAGGCAAGAGGCATCACCCATAAGCAAGTAGTCACAACGAGTAAATGTGTACGGGGAGCTGGCTTGGCATGGGGGCAAGGGTGAGCGAGATGAATGTGGCGAGGTCATGCGTTGACTTGAATTATCAGCTATGATTGTGGTGGAACAAGCAGAAGGTGCAGCTAGGAAGGTGAGTGGGAAGACGGTGGCATGGAATGCAACAAGGTAGATCACAGCCAGCAGTTTTCCTTGGCCTGAGGTGGAGTTGGAAGCAGAGAGGAAGACATGTGAGGTGAGTGAGGTAAGGGATGAGTGAGAGTGAGAGGGGAGAGCTTAATGGAGGATTGGTGGGTAGATTAAGGATAGAACATGAGAGAATGGTAGAGGAAGAGAGAAGAGCTGTGTTGGCACAGAGTGGAAGAGGAG
This sequence comes from Calotriton arnoldi, assembly GCA_963921515.1. NCBI lineage: Eukaryota > Metazoa > Chordata > Amphibia > Caudata > Salamandridae > Calotriton > Calotriton arnoldi. Next base: position 275,493 of record CAWUFW010009161.1, read on the forward strand.
GAGTGGAGAAAGTCGAATATAATGAAGCTTCAGGTCTCTAGACTCAAACCTGGAATAGCAGTTTTTAGATGCCCTGGTTCCAAACAACAGTTTCAGTGTTCTTTGTTTCCATTTTTAAGTGTTGACACACTTTTTACAGCTCTTCAGAGCCTCTGAGAGACGTTTGAACCAATCATCAGTGCCCATAAATGAATCAAACACCAATCAGAGATCCAGGTGAGATTGCATGTTGCCAATTGGTTTAATGTAGGGACTCGCTGGTAGAAAACCACGCACACAATTTAAGTGACTCCAACAATGCTTGAACTGTGTTTACCTATTTAGGGCGGACCGAATCATTTTGCGAGTTCCTAATTGTGACTTTTTCTGACTCGCAATTTGGAAGTTACAAAATGCGATGTACTAATGCGTCTCAGACACATTTAGCAATCCTGATGGGGTCACAATTGACCAAACTCATCAATATTCATGAGGTAGGTCGCAATTTACAACCCACTGAGAATCGCTTAAAAACGCAGGATGGTGGCCTGCTGGATACAGCAGACCACCATGTCTGTGCTTGCTTTTAAATAAAGCAAGGTTTTTTCAGTTTTTTTTAAATGCAGCCCGTTTTCCTTAAAGAAAAATGGGATGTGTTTCAAAAAGAAAATTGAGACCACTGCCTGCTCTTAAAAAATGTTTTCACTCTTTATAAGGAAGGGAACCCCTTGACACAACTCTTCCTAATACCGACTCGCAAACCGCATTTTGTGAGTCAGTAATAGGTTACCGACTCGCAAAATAGGGTTAGTACATGCCAAAAGGCTCTATACAGGTGGCAAATAGCCCAATTTGCCGTTTGTGATCGCTAAAACCTGTCGTACATGTGGCCCTTAATTCTGTCGATGAACATAGCTCTGTCTTATCCAGAGAATTTGAAATGAGTAATAACACCAAAAAGAAGGGTTAAAATAAGAGATCTAGGATTGCGCGCGCACCGCGACCTAAGATGGCCGCCCGACGCTAGAGCTCCGCTTCGTGCCGGACTTCTACCGCGATTTTAAAGCGGTTCTACAGCTCGTTTTAAGGAAAGAATGACAGATTCCTAAAGCGGAGGATGGGCGCTTTCAGATTATATGCTTTTTTCATGGAGGCTGAAAAATTCCTGGACTGATTCTATACAGGTGACTCTTTCCTATTGGGGATGGCCACCATTTTGTATGACCTTCTCTTTTGTCTTTTTTCCTCACACATCAATATATATTGACTGTATTGGCAGCTTCCTCTTTTTATTTGGATGGCTACTACGCAGTATAGTCTTTTTCTTTCCCTGAAGATTGCTTTTGAGGGGGAACTCTTTTGAGATACTGTGAATTTTCTTCTACACATCACCGTATCTTCTCCTCATTATTTTTACCACGCTTCATGGGTAGAAGTAGGCGCCTACTCCATCCTAACAAAGCAGTAGAGGTGCGTCTTTCTGCCCCTGCCACCAGTGGTGCAAACGTTCCGACCTTCAACAAATTCTCCTGTTTATCGGATCTTTCGTCACGGGAGAGCTGCTCCTCCCTCACAGAAAATACTATCAACATGGCATCCAAAATTTCGTTACCCTCAACTACCAATAAGAGACCTAAGCAGGATTCTCCATCTCCACCCAAGTCTTCCTCTCCAGTCTCTTTAGACATGGTCTGGGAGGAGTTGCGGTCCCTTCGCCCATTTATTGAGGAAACAAATTCCAGGTTGCAATCGTTGGATGACAAATGGTCTTCTATGGAGTCCCGTATCACTGTGGTGGAACAACACCTTGACGATGTGCGGGCCTCATCTTCAAAAGTTTCCTTGTTGGAGAGGAAGTTTCACAACTAAAGAAGGTTACCGAAGATTTGGAAAATAGAAATAGGCGCAATAACTTACGCATTTATGGCCTTCCTGAAGGCCTTGAGGGTGACGATCCTGTTACGTACTTTGCATCTTTTCTACCACAGTTTTTAGATCTACCACCTACGACTAAATTGAACATCCAGCGTGCTCATAGATTGGGCCTGCGTCTATCATCGACATCTGCTCCTTCAAATCCTCGTGGGGTTATAATACTGTTTTTGCAGTTCACTGACCTTCTGTTGGTACTTAACGCTGCCAAAGCCAAAAAGAACCTCTCATGGCTAGGTACCAAGGTATTTATCTCTCAAGATGTCTCTACATTGACTGCAAAACGCCGAAAGGAATTTTTGGATCTTCGTCCTGCTCTTCGCTCCTTGGGTGCACGATATGGCCTATTCCACCCTTGCTTATTTAAGGTTACCTATCTCAATAAGACTTCTACTTTTGAAGATCCTGCTGACCTGCGCAGATTTATCCCGTCATGTTCTGCTACGTCGATGGAAACTACTCCTTCCTCCTCTGGAACTTGACTTTTGTTTTCCTTTTATGGTCTTAATACATTGAAGTTATTGCTCTAACCCCCTTTCTTTTACAGGTCATCGTAATTTCTTCAGACTATATATGTCTTTCTCATTTTTCTATAATAACTTTGCTGTATGTTTCATTCTATGCCTCCCTTCTTTCTTCTCCCCACTTTCATCTTTCTCTATTTATGTATCAGCCTCTCATTTTTTTCCACCTCGCCGTTCTTCCTTGCTGTATATCATTACTCTTTTTCCCTTCTTATTCTATACCTGATTAGGTAACTCTATCACATTACTGTATGGAATTGTTGTTTTCTTATTTCTCATATATTTCTTTGTCTCCATTTGCAGATATAATTCATTTTGTTAGATTTTATTCTCCCTCTACATCCCCGCTCCTGTTTGTATTTTCTCACATTGATGTCCTGGTGTGTTGTGTTGCTCCCCGTTGGGTGTGCTGTCTCCAATGTCCCTTGCCGCCTTTCGTCTTCTTCTTACCCCTTAAGGTACATATTACAGTCGTCATTCTATTTTGACATGTACTGTTTTTTCTTGTTTACCTCCCTCTTTCCCGCCTTCTTACTTCTCCTTTTTATTTCTACGCTTCGTACTGTTCTTTTCTATTTACCCATTGGGGTTTCTATTTTCCTGTCTATCTTCTTTTTTGTCCTTTACTCCATTTGTTTATCGTTGCATGTTTTTATTCTTTATATACTTCAAATGTTGTTACATTCAGAGTTATTTCCTGGAATGTGAAAGGTTTTGTTAATCCAATCAAAAGACAGAGAATTTTATCCCATCTTGCCTCTTATAACCCTGACTTAGTTCTTTTGCAAGAAACCCACCTTACCGAAGCTGAGGCGTTAAAATTGAAGAAGGGATGGGTGGGCTCAGTTTTAGTCTCCCCTACCTCTAACAAGAAAAATGGGGTTGTAATTTTATGCCACAAGAAATTAAACTGTAAAGTTATATCACAGGAAACGGATTCAGAAGGCAGATGGTTGTTGGCTCAATTGTTAATTAATAATATTTCGTTGACTGTTTTTAATAACTATGGCCCTACCCATCCTGATTGTTCCTTTTGGCCTTTAATTACACAGAAATGTATTCAATTCAGAGATGATCTTTTTATTTTAGGAGGCGATTGCAATCAAGTCATGGATCCCTTTCTTGACCGTCAGTCCCAGGTGCGCTTCACCCCTCATAAAACTCATAAACATTTTCTCGACACTATCTCCCAAACACATCTTGTGGATTCTTGGAGGCTTTCCCATCCCGATGCTCTTGATTTTTCTTTTTTTCTCCTCCTCACAATTCTCTTTCTCGTCTGGACTATATTTTTCTCTCTCAATCTCTATCTCAGAACTTGCTTTCCTCTTCTATCGAACCTATTGTCATCTCTGATCATGCCCCAATTATGACCGATCTAGATTTACTCCCTCCACATCCCAGGTCTTCCCGCTGTCGTTTTAATAACTCCCTCCTTCTTGACCCTCTCTTCTCCTCCGCTTTCACTATCTTTACCAATGAATTCTTTGCCCTAAATAAAGACTCCACTTCCTCACCTCATATTTTATGGGACTCCTTTAAGGCAACCGCAAGAGGTTTTATTATAGATTTTGTTTCAAAAAAGAAGAAGCGCTTTCTTCATCAACGTAAGACCACACTGGCGCATATTAAAGATCTAGAACATAAGTTCTATACTTCACCTGCAGACTCGGTCTTACCAGCTCTGATACGCGCTAAATTGGCCTTTAATAAATCTACGACTGACAATGCATCTTCAATTCTTCTACGCACTAGTGCTCGTTATTACGGGGGTAGAAATAAAGCAGGAAAAATTTTGGCAAACTATCTCAAAGCCCGTAAAGAACGTACTTTGATTGACTCCATTTATTCTTCAGATGGCTCTCTCGTCCATAAAGATCAAGACATTCTTAACAAATTTAAAAACTTCTATCAAGACCTTTATACTCCAGAATCTCCTCCTTCTAGTTCTCTTATTCAGTCTTATCTTGACAAACTTCCAACGCCGTCTAATCTTCACCTTAACCTTTCCGACCTGGAAGTCCACCTATCCCTTAATGAATTATCCGCTGCATTATGCACTTTAAAGAAAGGGAAAACTCCTGGTCCGGACAGCTTCTCAGTCGAATTTTACTTACATTTTTCTAACCTATTACTTCCTAAACTATTAACCCTATTTCACTCATTCTACCTTACCGGCAAGACGGAAGGAACTTTTCAAGAAGCCACTATTTGTCTGTTGCACAAAGAAGGCCGAGACCCTATGTTCTGTAAAAATTACCGCCCAATCTCTTTGGTCAATGTAGATTATAAGCTCTTTGCCAAAACTCTTGCCTTACGTTTAGATCCACTCATGCCTCATCTAGTGGGAAAAGAACAATGTGGCTTCGTCAAGGGTAGATTGACATCAGATAACTCCCGACTTTTTCTCAATGTCTTAAACAAAATCCCTTCTCTCTCTACATCTCTGGCGGCCATTTCTGTCGATGCGGAAAAAGCATTTGATAGAGTTGACTGGTCTTTCCTTTTCGCATCCCTAAAATGGCATGGTTTTGGTCCTCACTTTACTTCACTTATTTCTTTATTATACTCAGCTCCCAGAGCCTCTGTTTTGGTTAATGGCTGTATCTCTTCCTATTTTCCTCTCCAGCGCGGAGTCCGTCAAGGCTGTCCTCTCTCTCCTCTTCTCTTTATCTTAGCCCTTGAGCCCTTCTTATCCTCAATACGCAATAATGACTCTATATCTGGCTTCCCCTACGGTGACCAACACCTAAAGCTCTCAGCTTACGCAGATGACATCCTGCTTTTTGTCTCCGTTCCCGAAATCTCTATTCCTTCTCTATTACAGGAATTCGCTTCCTTCTCTCTTGTCTCTGGTTATAAAATTAATTCAGATAAAACAGAAATCCTCCCCCTTACCAAATTTTGTCTTCCTCAGTCTTTTTCTACCACTGGATTTGCATGGAACAGTTCGAAAATAAAATATTTAGGTGTATGGTTCTCGAACTCCATCACCGCCACTGTTAAATTGAATATGAAGGCGGTTTTCTCTCGGATTGACACTTTACTTTCCTCTTGGAATCCTTTGTTTCTCTCTTGGTGGGGTCGATTGGATTCCATTAAGATGATGATCTCCCCTATTCTAATTTACTCTCTTTCTATGCTTCCCGTCCATATTCCAGTCTCCTATTTTAAACGAATAGATTCTCGCCTTTCTAAATTCCTCTGGAACAATAAAAAAGCCAGGATCTCCTTATCCTTTCTTCGTAGGACAAAATCTAATGGAGGTGTGAACTTTCCTGACTTTCGCCTTTACCATAAATCCTTTTGTCTCCGTCAGGCCTCAAGATGGCTTCTTTCCAACCTCTCTTCTTTCACTCCCCTTTGGCTTACTATTGAGCGTACCCTATTATTACCATTCACCCTAAGGGAAGTTTTGGCCTTCTCTGCTAAATCTCCTCATATTTTTATGCCTTTATTCAAACATACTTGTACCTTACTAAGACCCTTGACACAACCGGATCGTATTTCAAGAGAATCCTTCTTAGAATCTCCAATTTGGCACAACTCCATTATTACTATTAATAACAGATCCATCTTTTGGAAATCTTGGAGATCAAAAGGCATAATTTGGGTTAAACATCTTTTTGATGGCTCGTCTCCGTGCTCTTTTCCCCAATTTCAAGCTTTATTTCATTGTCCTCGCTCCTTCCTACAAAAATTCTCCACTCTGATGTCGGTCATTCTTGACACTTTTTATTCTCTCCCCTCTTCCCCTCCTCCTTCTACTTTAAATTCTCTTCATACGATCCTTCTATCCCTACCTAAAGCTTCTCTCATTTATAAATATTATTCAGCTCCTGATCCAGAGCGTACTAAAACTAAATTGGAACTTTCGTGGGAAGCTGACCTGGGATGTGAATGGTCTATCATCTTCTGGGACAAACTTTGGTCTTGCTCTCTCAAAATCTCTCGCTCTGCCTCTCTCACTCAATCTATGTTTTTCCTCTATCACAGACTTTATTTTACCCCTATATCTATTGCTAAATTTTCCCACTCCACGGATACTAACTGCTGGACCTGTGGTACTTCTACTGCTGATCTTCTACATCTTCTCTTTCTTTGCCCTTCGGTTTCTCTTTTTTGGGGAAAAGTCTGGTCCTATATCTCCCGTATTTTCACCATTACCACCCCTTATTCTCTTCCTCTTCTTTTCTCCGGTAGTCTATATGACTCCTTAAATCTTCCCCCTTACACACATGGTCTTTTCGATCTTATGCTTGCACTAGCCTTTCAACACATCACTCTTAACTGGAAAACCCTTACAAAGCTTTCTCTTCAGCACTGGTGGAATAGTCTCTGCCACTTTCATCGTCTTGATATTGCTTTCGCCTCCTCCTGCAGACCAAAAGTTAATAGAGATCTTTTTTGGTTACCCCTGACTCAATACTTGGATAATCTTGTTTTAGCAGATAACTCTCGTTCCCATTCTGAAAATGTTAAACCCCCTTGAATGTATATTTTCTCTGGTTATTGTTCCTTACCTTTCTTGGTTTATTGTATTTATTAAGTATACTAGTAATACTACTTGCATTCCTATGTAAATATGCACTATTGTATTTAATTTTGTCAAGTTGCAAAATATCCTCTTCCCCCCTCTCCCCTTCTCCCTTCCCCTCCCTTCCTTTATTCCTTGTAAAACCAAAAAATAGCTTTCTCCTTTGGTTCTTAATCTAGCCACTGTTTTGATATTCTTCTTTCAGTATGTTTATTCTGTATTGCTGATCTATGTATTTCTTATAATTCTTTAATAAAGCTTTTTAAACACAAAAAAAAATAAGAGATCTAAATATTTCTCTAGATTCTCTCATTAATATCAGTTAAAGTCATGGCGGTAGAAGTACCAGGCTGACTCATCACAACAAGTGATATCTATGTATGTGTGCACGTACATGACAGTACTTGTGTATCACAAACCTAGCTAGGAAGCAACAGAGTGCTGTACAAAGCAAGAGCCCAAGGAACAGTACAATCGTTTACAAGAGGCAGGCTACTGCAAGTTCTAATTTGTTGGGGGAAGTGCTCCTTGAATTGGTGTGTCTCTGTTTCTTTCTGAATCACAGGAAGGTTGGAAAAGCTCTTATGTCAATGGGGATAATGTTACAGACACTAGCTGCTGAGATGGAGATGGCCTGTCTTTTGCTTATTTTCTTCTTGCAACTTTTTGTCTCCTGGCCTAACTCCAGGTGTGATGTAGTCCGACAAACATGGTTAGCTTCTTGCCTAGGTATGTTATGACATTGTTTCCCATACCCTTGTAGCCGATGCCGCTGGACTTAAAAATAATATGGTGTGCCAGTGCATTTCCCTCAGTTTTGGGGTTAAGTGTTCAGTTTTTGGAGCCATCGATGAGACATGCTGTAGTGTGTAGGATGCCTTTCAGGGGTGCCAATGTGGGATCAGGGAGACTGTTAAGTAGGCTGGTAGGGCGTTGCATCCACTCAGGTGGGAGAGGACCATGGCTGCCACTGTTGTTCTGAAACTGGCTTCTGAAAGGAAGGATGTCACTTTCTTCAGGAGGGAGAGCTGGGACCATGCTGCATTGGTTATCCTGGGGACATATTCTTGGAATGTGAGGTCTTCGTTGAGGGTGAATCTTAGAGATTTAGCATCATGTGTCTAGGTTGATGTCCGAAAGCAAGGTTTGAATATGTGGTTGGTAAGTAAGAGGAATTCAGCTTGGTTGAGTCGAGCTTCATGCTGGTAGGAACCTAGCATCCAGTTCTGGGTTAATTTTAGGCAAGATTTAAATGGCTTAACATCATTGGCTGAGAGATAATTTTTAGCTAGAATTGAGCATTACCACCATATAGATGACTCTTCAAGATGTCCATGAGTAGACTTCCAAGGGATTCCACAAAGAGGTTGAAGATGAATGCGGAGGGAACTGAACCTGGTGATACTCCACAGAAGGTGGGGAGTCCCTGGTTGTTGGGCTTCCAGTCTCTATAAGGCATCAGACAAGGTAGGAGGTGACCCTTTGCAAAATTGTGTGCTAAATCAGAGTTCCTCCCTTAATCCCCCAGATAGATGGGTAAAATATTCAGCAATATAATTATATTTTCTGCTGGGGATAAATTATAAATTAATTTAAGGTGTCCTGTCTATTGGTGACTGGTACATCGTTTATTTGTATAAACGTTAAATTACTTACGTCTATTTACACATCACTGTTTTGCAGAGTACTTTCATGCTTCATAACAAAGTGCTTACACCGTATGTGCAACTCAAGGAATTTATTATTCACTAAATTATTACCGACAATGAATACACAATAAACTATGATTTTCTTTTCAAAAGTCAATTTTTAATCCTTAAAAATGTACATATTTACAAAGAATCAATCATAAATAGTTAGGATAGTCCTCGTAAACATTGCTATCAAGGATCATTTAGTTTATTCAAAGAGTCCAGGAGCCTGATCACGACTTTGGTGGTCCTCCTGCAGAGCGCCACACTAGCGCTCTGCAGGAGGACCGCCAAAGCCGTCCTCACACATCCTGCCGGATTATGACTGAAATCCTTGGCAGGCAGACGTGCTGCGGCGGTCCCATGGCAGAGCCTCTCTAAGGCGAATTAGAAGAGCCTTAGAAAGGCAACGCCATGGGACTGCCGCAGTACGTTCCTTCATGGGAAGGAAGGCACCATGTCGTGCATTCCTTCCCGTGTAGGAACTGGGGTGCAAAAATACAGGGGGGGACACAAAATGTGCCCCCCTGTATTCACCCTCATGGACAGAGGACCCCTTTGTTGCCTCACTGCCACCCTCATGAAAAGGAGGACAGTGAGGCAACCTGTAATATGCTCGGTGGTGCCGCAGTGGCACCGCCAGCATATTGCAGGCACTGACCGCCGCGTAACTGCCGTGGGATCACAGATCCCCAACGGTTGCAACGGTCCTGTTGTGGTCCAACCGCCAAAGTCGTAATGCGGTGGGTGGACCGCCAAAGTTTGTCCCAGAAGACCGCCGTAGTCGTAATCAGGCCCTAAATGTTTTTGTTTCCTATTCATTAACTGTATTCACAATTTATCCAATTTTACCTTCAGGTAATTGACTCATATATGTCAACACATTTCGAACTTTGAATTTATTTAGTAGGCCTCCTCCGGACTGGTACACAAGCCCATAATCAAAGCTTTACCATTCATGGATGTTTTATGTATGAAAGCCGATCATTTTAGTAGCATCTTGCTAATTTGAGTCTTTACACTAATATAAGGTTCAGACTTTATTTTGCGGTACATCCATTACATTATTGTTATAGCGATGATTCATGACAAACTACAGATGGCACGAAACATTGTTCTAAGTACACTGTGTACCTCCAGTGTTCGTTGTATCTGTTCCAAGATGACAAACTTATGGATCGAAAAGGAAGACATGGGGGAGATACATAGGGTTTTGATTATTACATTAAACATTGACAATACCTCAGGTGCCATTCCTGAGGTATGCACTTAACTATTGGCAGGACCATGTCTTACACTTCCAAAGGCTCCATCTAATGCAGTCATAAATTATTTCATAGAAGTGCTTATCAATGTCCATCGGCCCTGATCTTACAAATTGAGGAATAGATTCTGTTCTCAAGGTCTATAAAATCCTCCTCACGATACAAACAATGATGAAATGATTATTTGAGCAAACTCCCCTTTTAGATTATAAAATATTTCTGATATTTGGCTGTTAAATACAGAAAGTAATTTTTGCAGGAGAAAAAAACCCACGCAATGTAATTTGTACATTATTTTTTTATGAAATATCTCCTCCTGATACCTGTAGGGGAAGTTTTAAGAATATGCCAAGCTTTGCCTCAGGCTGAAATTGTGGAACAATATATATAATATCTAAATAAATATAAACAATAGGTAAGATATAATGCACTTGTAATAGGCGGACGGTTCATCTGTCAGGTTTGTGACAGAGTAACCTTGCAGCCGAACTCTAAATCAGTCTCTTAGTGCTTTATTTTTCTAGATCCTACCGTTTGGAATCGGTGAGCTAGGTTTGCATGCATGCCAACAGACCTGATTCAGGCGGGAGACACCCGATTTTGAAGCCAAAAACTGGTTGTCACCCGCCTGGAATTGCCTCTGACTCAAACGAAGTCTATGGGAAAAAATAAATTTGCCCGAGTACTTTTTTTAAATCTCCCACTTTCCTCTTCTAAAATGTTGGCATGTACGGGTGTGTGCCCCTTTCCGTTTCCGAACTGGGCTGTCTGAAAATAAAGCGCGAACTCCGAGAAATATTGATTTACGCACTGGGCCCCGGCATGATTTTTAGCATTGGCTGTGACATTAAAATATACCAGTCATGCTGGTATAAAACCAGCCAGGTGGTAACCTTATATACGCATAAAACAGGCGCTCCACTCTGCACTGCGCCTGCAATGCCAATACTTACACGGTCCCACGTTACTCACTTGCTAGATGGCAGCCGGTGCGTGTGTATTGCATGTTGATTTTTAATCCCCTCTGTATTTACTGGTTGCTATTCTTTTACTAAGACAAGTAACAGAATTCTTCTTTATTTTACCGTTTACATCTAAATACATGCTAATTTAGTTACTTTTTAAATGTTCTAAATTCTCCTCTTTCGCACTTTTTCGTTTGTGGAGGTATATTTTAAGATAGCTTCCGCTTGTGAAAACCCTCCATGAAACGAGGGCCTTTTGCAGACGGTGGTTGAGGGGGTGCAGACCCATAGTGAGACACAACCTTTCGCACTATAATTAGCGTGGAATATGCTGTGGGGCCGCCGCCTTCGACATTCCTGGAACTCTGAAAGCACATGACCACAGGCCTGTGCGTTTGGGAAAAATCTCATCTGCAAACGCTAAACATATGCAATCTGCCCGAGGCTGCTGGTATTTAAAGCGGCAGGGCTCGGCATTTCACACGTTAAGGGGGCCTGCTTCAGGGAGCTGTATGCGGCGGGGTCAGAAGCTGTGAGACCAGGAAGCAGAAACAGAAACCACGTCACAGTACGTGTTTACGCTATCTGCGTTATACGGAAAGCAGGGCAACTGGAATTATGCGGCTGGGGAGCACCAAATTATGCGGCAGGCTTTACTAAATTAGGCAGCAAGAAAAGGCACATTTTGCGTAATAATAATATTAAAATATTTTGTAATTTTTACACTATGTAAATCTGTCTGAGCAAATAATTCGGCTCATTAGTACAGTTTAACACATAAATGCAGAAATAAGCAAATGAAAGTTGACCAGATAACTTTTGTGAAGGGTCTTCCACTGCGCGAGCATGCATGCTGCCACGTTTTTAGTAACTTTTAATCAGTTTGAGCTTGAAACTATTTTTTTTTGTCAAAATCTGCAGATTATGCAGCAGATGATAGTTTATGTGGCAAATGTGGTAAGTCTATAATAATGCGAAACAAGCCGCCTTTGTACAATTGCATAGTTCCAGTGCCCCTGGCTATACTGAGGGTCATAGACGAATACTGGCTAAAAAAAACAGCCCCATGGAAAAACTGATTAATAGGCCGGATAGGAATTTTTGTATTTGGTTGAAATGCAGAGACCAGAGTCTGGGAGTCCAGTGTCTCATACTGTGAAATGCCCCAAACTCTTCTTCGAGATTTGACAACAGTGACTCAAAATTTAGGCAACTTCTAGGCCCCTAAGTGCAAGGTTTTTACTGCAACCGGTAAATACCAGTATTTACCTGGTACGTGAAATAAGGTCCAATTCCGAGTTTTCACTCTGCAGATGGGATAGAACAGGCCAATATGCCACATCGCGTAATTTCAAGTGCTTTTTGGTAAAAATCCTGCCACAGGAGCACAGGAATGACAAGAACAAACAGAACACAATTGCATGTTGTGTTTTTCATGCTAATTTTTTAAGCACAAAATACGTCTTTGTGTCTAAAATGGACCCGAATAGCCATTTTGCACTAAAATATAGTGCTAAATGCAAGATTTGTATTTTAAGTTCTTTCATGGAATTTTTCTGAAATTTTGCATAATTACGCAAAATAATTTTTGCACACACCTTGTATGGACCCCACATCTGAACAGTGGCGGCTCCTCTGCTAAGGCGGAGGAGCGTCGCCCCTCTGCTTTGCAGCAGTGAAATAAAGAAAAATAAAATGATAATAACTCAAGGTTATTATCATTTTATTTTCCCCTGCTGTGGCAGCTTTGCGGGCGGGGCGGGACTGCTCTGCTGACAGAGCAGGGGAGGAGTGGTTTGCACTCCCTAAAGTGCACATGAATGTTTGGCCGGCTGTCTCGGGCCGGCCAAACAGTCATGTGCACTTTGAATGTTCTCCACCCAGGCTGAATTACAGCCTGGGCGGAGAACATACCCAGGCTCCCATTCCCTGGCTGAGCGCCGACCCACAGCACTCAGACCAATCACAACGCTGCATTGCAGTGTTGTGATTGGCTCAGGGGAGCCTCAGCCTAGGTGCTTCCTGTTTCTGAAGCACCGGCAGGGAGAGACAAGGGCCGGATGATGGAGGAGAGGCAAGGGGGTACGTATTATTATTTTTTCTACCACCCCCGATCTGTGCCAACTGTTCCTGCACCTGAGTGGACCCCAAAGTTACTTTGTTTCTGGCCTCTTCATTGAGCTGTATACTGCCAATTTCAATAATGCTCTGAAGTAACTAAATTAATTAAATAAATAAATAAAAAGTTGTCAATCAGGGTTAACTTAAGCCAGGAGGAAGTTGATACTGCCAGCATTTAACACTTAAGAGCATCCAGGGATTCTTCGAGCAAGAGCCTTAATATTAGAACATTGCAATGTTGAGATCTCCATTGTAGACAATGAAGTGGCTCGGGGTCAGTAATGGCTAGTAAGAGCTTTATGTTCGAACATCCCAATGTTTGTCTCTATGTTTCCCTGTTTATTTTAGAACAGGTGTTTCCAACAGTAGCTCTTGAGCTACCAGTAGCTCTCCAGCTACTTGTGAGTAGCTCTCCTCTGTGCAGTCCAGCATACTAATATAGAAGCTTTTGTTTTGTTGCATTATTATATGAATTACAAAATTAAAACACATTTATTCAAGACTAGAATGTGTGCATTTTCAGAACTGATAAGCGGATGTTTGGAGAAAAATGGTCTTAATTTCAAAACATATTTAAAGGTATTATTTGAGTTGGAGAGATTTATTACTCATATTCTTACCTTTGTGCCAGGGTGATTGTAGCTGTGGCTTTTATGCATTGCCCGTGTAATATTTCAATTCAAATTGTCAAAGCCTTTTTTACAATACTTCTTGAAACCCTGCCTAGTAAACTGATGTGATCACAGCCGACAATCGTGGATGGGGTGGTCATTATTACATTACTAATAATAGCAGAGCAGGATGGTTTTCATTGAAAGTGAATGGCTCTTATTACAGAAAAGGTTGGAGACCCCTGTTTTAGAACATTCCACCTTTACTGGGTGGAATGTTCTAATTCTGTTTTTTAAAGTCCCTCTCTAACGAAGTAGACAGAAATTTAAAATACCCCTCACTTTGATCCAATGCACAGATGGCACCAAGCAAACAAAGCGAGTGAGCATGACCCTGTCTAGAAAAGATCCCTTGACTCTTCTATCCAAGCATCTATCCATTCGTCCTTTTATGCACCCACTGCAACCCACCATTTCACCTTTCTATTCTGTCATCCATTCATTCTTCATCCATCAGTCAATCATTTATCATTCCATCAATGTATGGACCATTTCGTCTAAACTTTCGTTAACAAATCCATTGTCTATGAATGAATCCATCCAAACATCCATCTACTCATTGATCCATCCATTAACTTAGCCATCAATGAATACATCCATCTTATCCTCAGTCAATCGTTTTACCCATCAATCTATTCACACGTTCACATTTCCATTTACTCTACCATCCATTCATCATTTCAAGTGTCCATCCACCTCTCCATCCATTCACCTTCCAGCCATCCACTCACCCTTCCTATCACCATTCCTACCTTTCTTTCACCCATCCTTCCTATATTCTTTCCTTCTTTGACTTTTCTATTGAATCATCTTTCTTTCTTCCTCACTACTACCTGTTCTCCTATTTTATCATCTCCATCCCTTTTCCCAATTTTCTTAACTTTATCTTTCTCACCCCCTTCATTGCCACTGGTATTGCCTTCCAGGTTTAGTTATGAGGTTTTGTCTGTAGCCCATAGAGAAAACCTGCCCTGTTGTAGCTGCTAAAGTGGGGGGTTCACAATGCCCTCTCACCTGTTCTAGGCCTACACCTAAAGCTCAGCCTATAACTTGGGAAAAGGGCCTTTAATAACTGTTAGAACTCTCAGCAACGGGCCATAATGGTGTAACAGCAACGGAGTGGCAAAAGAATATATCAAAATGTCTGCTGATGGTAAGCTATCAAAAGGAGTTGTGCTAGGAAATTCAGCGGGATGGAGATATCTCTGCCACCTCATATTGTAATGTACATTTATATAGCGCTTACAAACCCTTTGTGAGGAGCTGAAGCACTTACCTACATGGAGCGAAAGCTACACTGCTTACGGTGTGTGGTGGAAGGGTGTTGTTTTTGTTTTAAGCCTGTGTGGGATGTCTTTTCATGTCATGTGTGTTGACGAAGAAGGTGCGGTTATTGTGTTATGGGACACAGCGCCTGGCAGTGTGATGAGTGATGCTCTTGGAGAGATGCGCAAATTACAATTGCAATCAGGACTAAAACATATAGGCAGCTACACAGCACCAGCCCGGCCTGGTCTGGATGCTCAGTGTGTGTGCACCAAAAAAGAGAGTTAATCAGAGAAGGCTCAGGAATCATAGGACAACAAGAGACAGGGAGAGATGGTGTTGAATGAGTAAGAGGATGACAAGGGGCAAGAATTGCAATTGATGACATGAGTAGTACCAATCCAGGATACTGCCTTCTGCTGAACAAAGGGACCCCAGGAACAAGGAAGGCACTGGATAGGCAATCAAGGCTGGCAGCCTAAACAGAAACTGCACAACCTTTAAAAGACCCAGATTCCTTTTACTTCTGCTAGCCCCAAGGAAGCCAACTTTTGAGCAAAGGGTTCACGCTCCAAGCCCCTCTCAAGTTCTCAAAAGCAGTTGACCACCAGTCAGGTGAGCCCTAGTCGGGTCGGGACCCAGACCCTAGCTAGGCTGGCATCCTGCACCTGTGAGGTTGAGGGGCAAAGCTCTTGGCCGGATGCTACTCTGACAGCACAAGGGCTGCTGATCCGCCCAATCCGTGTTGGCCTTTTGTGCTCACCGCTCCATGCAAGCCAGATACGTTTCTTAGATCCCAGAGACCCTTGCTCTTTCTAGTTTACAATAAGAGGCATCCTCCGCACCCTCTAAAATTTCCTCTTAGAACAACTTACTGCTTCATTTAGTAGTGAATGACGTTTCAGGGTAAAAAAGAGACGATGTGGTGTCCTGCTTCTATTGTTTTGGCAAGGACAGCAGCTGGGCACACATGTGGTAGTTCATTCAGTCTTAGCCCAATTCTTCTCTGACGTATGAGCCTTGCAAAAAGCACCTTTTCTATATGTCTCCACAACTTAACCTTCCTTCTGATCTTCTCTGATCTCTGGTCCCTTCCCCTTCTCCCGCTCCTCTGCCATGGACTCTGTTATCACGTCTAGCAAAAGGCCTATCATCCAGGGGCATAACACACGCTTCAGCAGTTCCTGCAGTGCAGGGGTTCCCCAAACTTTCACGGGGCCCCAATCCTTCAAGGGGCCCCCATTCAGCTGAAGGCCAATCATAATCTGCGAGGTATGGTAACATCACATTTTGCAGGGCGTTCCATCATTTTATGTTACGCTACTCCTTTGATGTGAATCAATAATTGTCAATAGGTGTCATTTTCTAATAATAATATAATTTCTCCTAATTTAACTTTTTGAATGCCGGCTCCAGCTATTGTGTTGATTGAACCTGTTGGATTTTGCAGCTTAAGTCTGCCCTGGGAGAGCAGAGCCTTTGCCTGCCTTGTTCATCCAAGAATTCATCCTTGGGCCCCGAGGCACATTGTACGGAAACATTTAAACTACTCTTTACGACTCTTTTTAAAAAAAAATCTTTTTATTAATTCAATAAACAAGCTTCAGACGTAAGCAGTTGACAGTGTCATCATAATATGCATTTCTAAGATCGATAGTGCTTAAACAGTATAACACATGCGCTTACAGAAGAGGGGACGAAAATCCCCCCCTCCCCCCCACCCCCAGCCAACAAACATCTCGGGACCAACCCAGTAAGTCTATCAATACATCTCATGGAACCCCTCATAAACCTCTATACAGCGTCCATGGCCCCCATAGATTCTCCCATTTGCGGGGGCATCCACGGCTTTGATACACCACCCGCTCTGTGCCATGACACCAGTCCATGTCGCAGAGCCATGCAGCCACAGTCGGAGGTTCCGTTGCTCCCCAAGCACGCGCAATGTTCCTTTTAGCCACCACCCCTGCCAGTGCTAGCCATATTTTGGACCACTTCGGCCACGTGATCTCGCCCGTGACGCCAAGGATGTGCCATCGGGGATCCAGCCGGACATGCGCACCCACCACCCTCTCCATCACACGGACGACGCCCCTCCAGTACCTCTGAAGCTTGGGGCAAGCCCACAAAATATGGAAGAATGACCCTCTCTCACCACACCCCCTGACGCATTCCTCAGAGCCTCCTCCCCTAATACGGACCTGCACCATTCTGGAGGCATATGACCTATGGAGGATGCGAAGCTGGATCAAACGAAAGCGCGCTCTAATGGCTATTTCCCTAGGGCACTGGAGGGCCTCCGCCCAATCATCATCTTCCAGTAGGCCCACGTCCGATTCCCAGGCTTCCCGCAAAGGACCCAGGCAGTCAGGAGTGTTGTTTATGAGTTTTTTGTACGTTAGCGACACTGCCTTTTGAATCATGGGATCCAGAAGGAGCCTATCCTCCTGGGGGGAGTATTCGGGGAGCACAAACCCATCTTTCACGTGGCAGGACAGTGCCGAGCACAATTGGCAGTATCGAAGGAATTCACTATCATTCATCTGAAACCCCACCCGCAAACTCTCGAAGGATACCATTTTGCCGCCTTTCCAGACGTCCCCAAGAACATCAATACCGATGAGGCTCCATCTCCGGAACCCCACCAGTCCGCACACTTCCTTCAGGTAGTCCCCTTCCCAGAGCGGGGTCTGCTCAGTAAGCTTCCGCTCCCACCCCGCCATTCTAGTTGCACGGTGCCAAATATCTATAACCGTTTTAGTATGTGGTGGCAAATGTGGGGAGCCCCCTCCCCTACGATATAGTTCCCTCAAGTGACTGCCTGGGCCCAGTGCCAATCTGTCCACTCTGTAGGCCGGCTCCTCCAGTGGGGAGAAGACCCAGCCATTGATATTAATAAGGTGGGCCGCCCAGTAGTACTTCCTAAGGTCCGGGACCGCAAGCCCCCCATCGTATACCCTCTTCTGTAGTTTCTTGAGCGCAATCCTGGGACTACCCCCCTCCCCACAATAACAGACGGAGCTCGGAGTCGATCGCCTGAAAGAAGGAGTCTGGGACGGGAGAAGGAGTATTTTGGACGACATACAGTAAGCGCGGGAGGGCCATCATCTTGAATAGGACTGCACGCCCCATAAGGGAAATAGGCAGCCCTCTCCAATGCATAGCGTCCTCGCGCAGCCGAGCAAGCTGCACCTGGAGATTCAGCTGATGAAATTCCGCGGCAGTCTTAGTGATCCAAACACCCAGATATTTAAATTTATCCTGGCATACCATCTCCGCTCAAGCAGACGTGAGGACCGGAGGGGCTCCAGCTAGCGAGAGAGCCAGGGACTTATCCCAATTAATGCGGTAGCCAGAGTAGGACCCAAAGGATCTGATGATGTGAATGAGCTTATGAAATGTTTGGCGTGGTCGGTGCGCGTACAGAAGAATATCATCCGCGTAAAGCGGATGATCTTCCCAACCTCCCCCGAGATCGATCCCCTTCACCACCGGGTCCTGTCTTATCCATGCTGCTAAAGGCTCGAGTGCCATCGCAAAAAGCATCGGGGACAATGGGCATCCCTGACGCGTCCCTCTGTGCAATGCAAAGGCTCTGGAGACAGCCCCATTGACCAGCACTCTAGCCATCGGAGCAGTATACAACAGTCGGATCCACTGCTGCAGCCGAGGACCGATGCCCACCCTCTTCAAGACATCAAATAGAAACGTCCATTCAATACTATCAAACGCCATCCGCGCGTCAAGAGAGAGGAGGGCAGCCGGGACGTCTGGCCGCCTTTGAGTCATATACATGACTCCATATAGACTTCTCAGGTTTAGCCGTGTACTCCGATTAGGCATAAAGCCCTATTGATCCGGGTGAATCAGGGATTGCAAAACCGGGCCCAACCTGTTCTCAATAATTTTGGCTAAGACCTTAGCTTCGAAGTTTAGGAGGGATATGGGTCTGTAAGAACTACAGAGGTCATGTGGCTTTCCTTTTGTAAGGAGAACGACTATAGTTGCCATTCTCAAGTCCTCCGGAAGCTGCCCTTCTTCGGACGCCTCCTGAAACATGTCGAGCATGTATGGAGCCACCTTGCCCACCACACATTTGAACATCTCGGTAGGTAGACCGTTCGGGCCCGCCGCCTTCCCGGATTGAAGATCCCTCATGGCATTCTCAACTTCCTCCAAGTGGAAATCAGACTCAAGAGCCTCCCTGTCTTCCGATCCCAGAGTTGGAAGAGAAATATCACGAAGAAATTCAGTGCACTCCGGCTCCGCCCATGCGGATTGAGATTGGTAGAGACTCTCATAGTAAGTGGAGAAAATTTCAGTCAAGGCCGCCCCGGTACCAACTTGCGCCCCTGCCTCGGACCGAATCTCCGACACCCAGTTGCGACTCCTATCCCTTCGTTCCAACCAGGCGACAAGTTTGTTGGCCTTATCGCCCAAATCGTACACTTTGCGCTACGTAGCGAGTGCATGCGCCCGGGCCGTGTTGTTCGCAAGATCCCGTAGGGAACGTTCTTTAAGTTTAAGGGAGTGCTTAAGTCCCCCAACCTCCCCCGACGTCTCAGTAATGGCGCGTTCCAGAACAAGTATCTCCTGTTCGAGTTCCTCACACTGACGATGAGTTTCTTTGCACTGAGCACCACGTGCCGCCTGCACAAAGTCCCTTGCCACCACCTTATACGCTTCCCATAGGACACTGGCAGAATCAACGGAGCCCACATTCTTGGTGAAGTACAACTCTGTGCGCTCCTCAAAGCGTTCTCGGAATTCCTGGTCCCGGAACATAAAGGGATCCAATCTGGGCGGAAGAGACCAGTCACAAACCGGTCCGTGGAGTTGTACCTCTACCGGCGAGTGGTCGGAAATACCCCGGGCCATATGGCGCCCCCCCTGAAAGAGCCCAGCAGTAGTACTGTGCGTGAAGATGTAATCCAGTCGGGCCCCGCTGCCACGGGCCGCCGAAATATGAGTATAATGTCTGGATCTGGGATTATGACATCTCCAAAGATCCACCAGTCCCATAGCCCGTGCAAAAGAGAACAGCGGATGGGGACCCATCGTCCCCGAAGTGAGGTTTTCCCTATCCATGTCAGGCACGAGGGTATCATTCATGTCCCCCCCAAGAAGCAATAACCCGGACGGGAAGTCCAGTAGAAGCTGGCTAAGAGCGGGGAACGTGATGCCATGCAGTCGCGGGGGAATATATACTGAGCATATATTTACCACCTGCCCTTCCCAAGTCCCTGACAGGGCCGCATAACGGCCCAAATGGTCGCACCATGTGCGTTGTATCACAAAAGGGATCACATTTTTGATGAGTATCGCAGTACCCCTGGACCCGGACGTAAACCCAGCATGAGCCTGTAGGGTATAACCATACCTGTTGAGAGCCAAATACTTATTTCCCCGAAGATGTGTCTCCTGGAGTAGGACAACATCGGGGGAGTGCCTACGCAAATACTGAAGAACCGCTGTGCGTTTAATCTTGTCCCCTAGGCCATTAACGTTTCATGAGAGGATAGTCAGTGTCTTATTAGGACGTGTAGCCATGTGGTCAGGTAACGCCCACCCTCCCATTCACCCAGGCAGCGAAAACCTCCCCCCCAAACGCAGCGAGGCCCACCCCGTAGAGAAATAGCATTCGACGCAAAAATTGCAGCATTACATCTGAAGCAGAAAACAACCAGTGAAATGTACACAGAATAAAAACACCCCAAACAATGTCCCCCCACCCTGCAACCCTGCCCTGTAGCTCTAAAACTACCCACATCCCCAATAGCAGAGCGCCTGTCGCCCAATAACTAAAATGAGAAAAAGGGCTGTCCAATGCCACCAATGAACAATGCTCCACCCTGGACCTCCCGCCCCACCCAACCGCATACTATATCAGCAGATCATCTAATGCATTCGCCCACCCGGGCAAGCCACAGTCTACTGCCCTCCAGGAGCACAAAGTTCAATAGCAGACATGGAGGGCTAGCGCCCGAGGTCAGTAAGACAAACAAGTGCATTCAAAACTGTGTCCATACTCTTACTTCCCTGGAGATCGATCGTTGTTCACAGGACTGCCAGACCGGGAACTCCTGGATCTTGACACGGACCTATCTCCTCCTCTACGCCTGGGTGGAGATTCAAGAGTATGGAAGCGACTTCCGCGCCAGTCCCCGTCAGTGCGACGATCGGAGCCCCCATCCAGCCACTGCTGCGCCTCCGCAGGCGACGTGAAGAACAACGATTTACCATTGTCAATAACTTTAAGCTTGGCCGGGAAGAACATCATGTACTTGATCCTTTTCTCTCGGAGGGCTCGTTTCACCCCGTCGAAGGTGCGTCGCTCCTGCTGCACTCGCAGCGTAAAGTCTGTGAAGAACCGGACCGTCGAGTTCTCAAAAGGTAAGTCCCCACGCACCTTAGCCGCCTGCAGGATAGCATCCCGGTCCCTAAAGTTGAGGATGCGGACAATGATCGTCCGAGGAGGAGCCCCAGGCTTAGGCTTCGGGATCGGGGCCCTGTGCGCTCTCTCCACAGTGAAAAGGGTTGAGAGGTTCTTAGGCTTGAGGTGGTTTAATATGAGATCCTCGATAAATAAATCCATGGAGGGGCCCTCCGCTGCCTCCGGCACCCCCACCACCCTGATGTTGTTGCGTCGGGCCCTCCCTTCCTGGTCATCCAGCCTCCGTACCATCAGCTTATGTTAGTGCGCCAGTTTCTGCACACCCTCCTCCAGCTTGCGTGTCGCAGATTGGAGCTCACCCACATTTTCCTCCGTCGCCGTGACTCTCTCAGAGGTTTTTCGCATATCCGCCCTCATTAAGTTCATTTCGATGGTGACCTTGTCGATCTTGGTTTCTAAGGTCACCCCCAAGGACTGAATTGCCGCCATAATGGAGCCGAGGGACGGCTCGTCCCCGGTCGCCTTGTCTCCCGTCGCGCCTTCCTCATGCGCTAGTTGGCGTGGGACAGCATATTTGTCCAGTTTGTTTGTCTGCACAGCTGCGGGGGTCCCCTTCGGCTTGGTCATGATCAGCAGTATTAAAACCATAGAGCATTAATGAGCACACCCTTTGATGTTAACAATCCACTAGGGTACTGGATGAGTAAACAGATTCCCTATATCCAATGTCACATATACAATTCTTCAGCAAGTAATGTCAATCGAAGCGATAAAACAGCATACAAAGTCCACAAAAATCAAAGTTTCTTCAATTTGGCGATTTTATTCTTGTACTTCATACATCCAGCATGAAGTCTGCCAATGTGCCAACACGTGTTTCGTCTACCCATAGACTTTTTCAAGGCTGGAACAATAAATATTTAAGACATCGTTTTTTGATATACAAAGCAATTATCTTAATATGTCATAACAGCTTAAAATCAAGATAAAACATGGTGGTTGTAAGTATTATATACACTTTTATCATTTGTGTATAGTCAGAACCGTGAAAAGGGTCCGTCACCAAAAAATCACCAACTGTGGATCTAGACTAAGACAGGTGTCTAGAAAGAAAAGGCGAAAGAAGAAGAGACAAAAATGAATAAAAAACAACATAATCACAATCATCATTGAAGATGACCACCCAGTGTGCCAGAAACCGAAAAAGAGAGATCTGTGATGAAAAAGGTATTTTGCATTATCTGCCAATGTGGCTTGATCTACATCGGCAGTACTATCCGACCAGTTAAGGAACGTGTGCAAGAACACATTAGAGCAATTCGTAATAACAACATGAATTATCCTCTAGCAGTACACTATAATAGTGTACATAACAACTCAGAGATACTTAAAATTAGATTCCATGGTATTGCACTGGCAGAGGAGAACCCTAGGGGTGGTAATCGGACTCTAGCATTGAGAAAACTAGAAACTAGGTGGATGATAAAATTGAGATCTGTAGATTCAGGATTGAACATAGACACAGAGCTTCATGTCTTTTTACAGGACTAAAATGTGGATGATGGTTGTTTTTCTTTACTGATGCATGGGTAACAATGAATAATGTCTGAGAAGAAACAGATGATGTATAAAGAGATATGAGTAATTTTCTATGTATTGTATACCATTCATTACTGTCCTAAGGGTGCACAGACTTTGCGGCTGTAGGCACTGTTGTGTTAAAGAAATTTAACGTAAACATCTGATGTTGTACATTGACAAACAAAGTGTAGTAGGATAGTTGATGATCTACTGTAGTACTGCACATTGTCTGTCCCCTGAACATTCTGTCTTTTCTTTTGGTGGTGGAAACCAAGAAAAATAACATCTACACTAGCAGAATGCCGGAAAAGTATTTTTTATTTTATTTTTTGTCCCTTTCCACATAACACAAGCAGAGCTCACCAACACTAACTGTGCTTGATATAGCCACAAGACGCAGGCGTTTGAAAAATAGGACGAGATTAGACAACACCGCTCTATAGTGTGTCTCTCGTTTACCAAACGAACCGACAATAGAGGACTTATTTTAAGTTCTTATAGATTAGTATCCTTTTCCAAGATGGCGACACCATTCTTTCACTAATATGAGACGGTAGTACGTCATGTGACATGATCACATGTTGGGGTCAGCGGGTAAGCACATAACGCAAGTCGGGAATAAAACAATCACATGGCAATGGCGTCCGTTTACGCGCTACAGCGAGGCAAACGAGGTGGAGGACGCATTTTTGCGGTCTTTGTGGTGAGTTTCGAAACTTGGAAGTTAGATAGGAGAAACAAATGTGTTTTTCCTGTTTACGGAACTTTATTATTGCATATGTATATGGGGGAGTAATTGTGGCTCCGTTTTGCTTTTTCTTCTCTCGGAGATAGTGGAACTTATCAGGGTTACCACTCGTATTTTAACCAGCACTGACTCCAAACATAGGGAGTCTCTTTCGGATCATCCTTATCTTGGATAAGACATATTCGAGCTATGTCCTCTACCGTTTTGTATACGGTAGAATGTTGACTGCAATTACGGGCTTTAGAGGCATTTTGGTGCCATCCAGTAAATGCACTCTTTTTATGTGAGTTCCTTTATACGTTATAGGTTGCCCACACCGATAACAATCATAAGACGGATCGTGGGATGTGAATACAATCAGCCATCAACCAGCTTTTTATCATGTGGAAACACCAGCTATTAATAGGTAACCACACTCTAACAAATTCTCTTTTATCTGGGTGTCCAACATGAAACCAACTTGTCTTGCCTACTGTCTTTTTTAACTACACTGCGTTCGAACACTGAGATCGCTGGGGTGAGTTTAGTAACTGTACCCTCTTATTATGCTAGTTCGGTTGTCATTTAGAAAAACCGTTGACTAATGGGTTCTAACAATTGTCCCACATGCATATGCTCCCATTTCTTTGTAATAACTAATTCGCACTCATGTCCATGAAGGATAATTGCACCTGTAATTCTTATCAGATAGGAATGTGAAGGGTAGATGTTTTTATAATAAATATTTACCTTAGACAAAGGTCGGAGCTTTCATTATACTACTGTTTCTTTTTCCACACAGTTTGTGGATGTATGTGTATATACCAATAGGAGTCAACTGTGATTGGAATTAGAACTCGCACAGCGACAGTTTCGCACCAACTGGTGGGTTGATATGCCGTCAATTTATTTAGGCATGATCTCTCTTTATTGCTTCAGGGACCTTTTTCATCACAGATCTCTCTTTTTCGGTTTCTGGCACACTGGGTGGTCATCTTCAATGATGATTGTGATTATGTTGTTTTTATTCATTTTTGTCTCTTCTTCTTTCGCCTTTTCTTTCTAGACACCTGTCTTAGTCTAGATCCACAGTTGGTGATTTTTTGGTGACGGACCCTTTTCACGGTTCTGACTATACACAAATGATAAAAGTGTATATAATACTTACAACCACCATGTTTTATCTTGATTTTAAGCTGTTATGACATATTAAGATAATTGCTTTGTATATCAAAAAACGATGTCTTAAATATTTATTGTTCCAGCCTTGAAAAAGTCTATGGGTAGACGAAACACGTGTTTGCACATTGGCAGACTTCATGCTGGATGTATGAAGTACAAGAATAAAATCGCCAAATTGAAGAAACTTTGATTTTTGTGGACTTTGTATGCTGTTTTATCGCTTCGATTGACATTACTTGCTGAAGAATTGTATATGTGACATTGGATATAGGGAATCTGTTTACTCATCCAGTACCCTAGTGGATTGTTAACATCAAAGGGTGTGCTCATTAATGCTCTATGGTTTTAGGTTTGCAGACACATTAGTTTTTTTCTCTTGTGTGATTAGCATCTTTTGGTAGTAGGTGCAGTTGAGTCAAGTTAGCACCCCAAAAATAAACATTACATCAAACAGGAATTTATTCGCACTTTATTACAGTACAAGTTGATACTTTTGTTCTATTTCTTGATCGTGCGGTTCTTTCTCATTTATTGGGAACCATTACTACCAACTTAGTTGCAACAATGATCAGCAGTATGCAGGGAGAAACCAAGGGCCCCCGTCTCCACCCCACCAAGCAGTTGTCAGGCGTGGTCACTCAGTGCCTGCGATGTCAACAATCCACACACAAGGCGCCCGTAACACAAATGGAGTCCGCAGTGTGCTCAAACTATAGTTGGCGAAGGGGGGATGCCCCGCGCTCAGCAGATGGACTCCTATCAGGCACTTTCTCCTGCACCGACTGCGGCCCAGAGACAGTCCCTATGTGCCCCTCGCGCTGAACCCCCGGGGCGCCTGCAATGCACTATATCCGCCAAGGCTCTTGGGCCGTCAATGGTGGACCCTCCGCTCCTCCCACTGGGCAGGCCTCACCTCAGAGATAGAACCAGGCGTGGGTACATGGGCTCGCTCCAGCCCTCCGTAGCGGCGCGGTGTGGGGCAGTTAAAATCAAGCATACCCTGCCCAGAGGGCTGCACCCCTAACGTACAATGGGCCTACAGTCTCAGCCGGCAGACCACCTTCGTTGAAATCCAACGCCCCCAGAAGATGCAGCAGGGGGGCGGAAGAGGATGGGCCCCGCAGCTGCCACCGCCGTCTCGGTGAAGCACGCGGGGGGCCCTCCGTCTCAGGTGCGGGCCGCAGCAGCTTGAACCGGCAGGCGCCAACAAGCTCACCCAGGCAGGCGAACACACCAGGGGGGCTCAGCGGCGGCAAAACACTGGGAACTGGAATTCCGGGATGCTCCGACACAGCCGCCGTCAGGTCCCCAAGGCAGGGAGCAGCCGCCGAAACCAAAATCAATGTGTGTCCAGGCGATGTACCGCAGTGCACCGAGAGCCAGGCCGTAGAGGTGCTGCAGGCCCCAGGCCTCGGATCTCGCGTAGCCAAGCTCCCGAGCCGAGCTCTCCCCTGGCTGCCAGTGCTCCAGCGCGACTCCGCCCCCTCGTTGTCGGGAGCCACCTCGCAATCGCCGGAGAGGCCACAGGGCGCAGCTCACGACCCGCTGCGCCGTTCAAAGTGAGAGACGCCTCACCCGCCTCAGGCTGAAATCCGGAGCACAATAGCTGCGCCGCCTCAGTCCGACGGCCGGATTATAGACGGATATCACGGGTGAAGGCAAAGGCCGGGCCGGAGCAAAAGGATCACGCAGCCATCTTGGCTGACGCCAGACCACGCCTGACCACTCTTTACTACTCTTAGACTGGTGTTGATGTCTTGCTGATTCCTGGGCATTTGGCTCCACCCTGCTGGCTCTTCCCATTGCAAAGATATGACCTGCAATCTGCCTTTATCAGCATTATAAGATGAAAGTACACTGAGCCCTGCCACCAAGGAAAAAACAAACACTCTCTTACCACTGCAAGGCTGGAGTTCAGGGCTTACTGTTTTGTTTACACAGCTGTTTGCCGAAACCTTCTCTATGACTAGTGATTCACTGAAGCTGTCCAGTAGGATACTAAGGTTACATTGGGTCCAATTCACAAAAAAAGTAAGAACGCTCCCAAAATATACACATTGTTAAATATATGCCTAAAATTTGCCTCGATTTTTGCCTTTGTGAGGGTTCACAGGAATCCTTTGCAACTGCGCAAAGTGCAGATTTACTCCCAAGGATAGGTCTGCGCAACTAACGGGCATTCCGCAAGAGTACAAGAGACAGGGAAAGGGCCTGATTTAGATCTCGGCGGACGGGTTACTCCTTCACAACCGTGATGGATAACCCGGCCGCCCAAATATAAATCCCATTATATCCTATGGGATTTATATTTCGACGGACGGGATATCCGTCACCGTTGTCACAGAGTCACCCGTCCGCCAAGATCTAAATCAGGCCCTTTCTCTTGTACTCTTGCGGAATGCCCGTTGGTTGCGCAGACCTATCCTTGGGAGTAAATCTGCACTTTGCGCAGTTGCAAAGGATTCCTGATCTAAATCGGTGCCTAAGTCTGGCAGATCTGTGCAGTCAGCCCTGCACTTAATCTTGTGCCATCCATTTACCTCTCAAAGCGCTCCAACACTCCCAGGGGCCTGGTTTTGCTACTTAAAAGTATAACAAAATAAAATAGATAACATTCCTCTATGAAATATAGGGGTGCAAGCTTCCATTTTCAACCAATAAAATACACTTACTCCTGTCTTTTGGAAGAATCACATTATGGTTTTTTTCTTGGATGAAATGTTTGTACATACTCACAAACAGGGGTTTGGTGAAATGGCCCAAAAAAGATTGGAATCAGCAAGCCAAAATATGTAGTTTTGTTTCAGCTATAGAGCGAAATCAGGGTTGCTCTATGGGCTTAAAAAATAGGCCAAAAATGTCTAACACATTTGCTTTTACGGGGACTGTCATGGACCAAACAATATTCAGTGCTTAATTTGTAAAAATATAAGTGCTCGGTTCCTCTTTAGCAGGCCATTTTCTCTTGCACTGCCCATTGCCCTTGCCAGCGCTGCCAACTGCATTATTAACACAACTACTAACCATGACACTCCTACAAGTGTGACAATTCTGACTATTCCAGGACCCAAAGCTATGAGCTTGGCTTTGGCAGCAGGTATTAGTCATTTTAAATGTATACTGAATTAATCAACAACTGCTGTTATGCTTTGTCTCTAAATGAGACAAACACCGCCACCATGTGGCAAACTGTCATAAGTGCCAGTGTTGAGTCCCGGAGCCCAGCACCAGAAACCACTAGCTCAAATTAAGCACTGAATGTAATCACGTCAATGGTAATTGCTTTGAGATAATCACAGTGCCTGGCTAAACCGCTCCTATAGTTCTTGGTTCTCACACTGAGGAATGCACTCGCATTTCACGTTTCTCATGGTGAGAACTAATAACTCCATATACTGCATCACATTTCACCTTTCATCTGTTTTTATTTTCTTTGTGGCAGACATATGCAATACCAAGAAAAATGCGCAAAAATGCCTCAGCAACAGCATACGGTTATGAGGAATAAAAAAAACACCCCAACTCTAGAGCATATGAGTGTGTGGGTGGTCACCGCATTTTTCTACACTCACGATAACTTTTCCCGACCCTTAATTTAACACTGTGGGCAATACACTGCACTCGTGAGTTGTCTGTAGTTGTAAGGGCCTGATGTAGCGTTTGATGGACAAAATTTACTCAATTGGGGCGACGGAGTCAAGTACTCTGCTGCTCTGAGGGAGTACCCACCCGCCAAATTTAGAGATGTTCACCAGTCCAGTGAAAAATCTCTTGCACTGGCAGGAACCACCGCTACGGTGGTTCTTGTCAATGCATTGAAAGTTTGATGGACGACTCTATCAACATGACGGAGACGTGCGGCAAACTATCAACATTTCTATTTTTTATTTTCAAAACAAAATCCCAAATTGAATTTTGATTTTACAAAATATAAAAATGAATGACCCCTTTCGCCATGGTAGTTTTTTTCCATACATGGGAGTCATTTTGCAGTTTTCACTGCATCTTACCGCCAGGATTTACGTGGCGGTGACAGACAGTGAAAACTTACCATTTGTTAGACCACTCTTAATATAGGGCGGGCATAAAGTAGTCTCTGCTATGAACATACTGAAGGTCCGTCCAACTTTGAATGAGGTGGGGAGACCTTCAGTTTGTATAGAGGGTACTCCCTCGTCTTTGCGATGGAGTGCCCTCTTCGCCAAACTCAAAATCGGGCCCTTAGTTACATGGAACTGTGAGTAATCTGCCACACTTGTGTGTTGTCCATAGTATTTAATTATATTCACAGCTATAAGAATCCACAGATACTGATTGCACCAATCAGAGCCTCAGCTTTTATACCCGCCAGGTAACTCATTTTCTAAATCCTCGTGCCGCCTCCTTTTTCCTCTCTAGACTTCCAGCAAACCAAAATGTTTTTCAGGAAAAGTGCGTAGACTTACTTCCCCAAAAACATCATGCTGTCTAAAGGCTTTCTTTTGGTGCTGGCCTGTCTGTCATACGACAGGTATGTAAATTTATGTCGAGTGGAAGGTGAATGCCATGTATGCTTGTTTTATTTAAATAAAGACAATGCATTCTGCTAATTGCTATTTTTTGGCCTTTTTAATGCTTTGCGTACTACTTATTACTTCTATATGACATCGCTTCTTATTGGCGAGATAAACACCATATCATATATATAAATTGTATTCAATAGTGTGAAAATAAACGCAAAATAAAAAGTTGCCAAAACTGGTAAATGAGTACTATTGGCTTGAGGCAAATCACAGAGCCACAACAAAGCCACTTCTAGTCCCCGTTGCCCAGTGGTTAATTAGTAAAAAAATAAGTGCTGGGGCTCTCGTCAGGAGGCAGCTTGCACCAGCCCATTTCTGCTGTTAGCGCCCCCTAAAACAGAACCAACTACTAAACATGAAAGTGGGGGGAGGATGTGGCGTAATGACCAGAGCTGCCAACTTCGGAGCTGGTAGAACCAGGATTGAGTCTCAACTTCGGCTCAACATCCTGTGGTTCTGAGCAAATCACTTAGGGGCCGATTCCGATCTCGGCCGGTAGTGCTCCGATTCGGATTCGGATTTACCGGATCCGATTCGGGCCCTGTTCCCGACCGAATCGTACGCGGGTCCCGGCCGGCGAGTACGATGCAAGCTCCCGCGAAATCGCCGACCGACTCGTACGCGGCTTCAACACGCTCCGACCGACTCGCACGGACACGACTCGCACCGCGCTATGGAGACGTTTCCCGGCCGGGTAAGTACGATGCGCGCCGCGCGGCGAGTCCGACCGACTCGCGCCGTCCGGCTCGAAAGAGCTGTCGGAGCCGGACTTTGGGGGTCCGCGTCGGACCCCCTGTACGGCGTAGGCGCGCGAGTCGCACACAGGGGGGAACCATGGGTCCCCCTACCTGTGCATGTACGCCGCGATGCGCATGGACGCGTACCCGCTGTAGGGGGCGCCCTTGTTCGCCTCGCACCCATTGAGTCAATGGGAGCCCGCGTACGCGTTGTATGACCGGCTCCCATTGACTTCAATGGGAGTCCGACCGAATCGAGTCCGATAGCATGCAAATGCATCGTACTCGTCCGGTCGGACTGCTAGGGTCCGATTCGGTCGGAATTCTCTCCGGGTCCAGCTCGGTCGGAGAGATTTCCGGCCGGAATCGGAATCGGCCCCTCAATCTCCCCCTGCCTACCATAAATGAAGGTGTCCTTAAGTGGTGCTCATGAAAAGCGCAGGTGTTGATGATTAAGTGCCGGGGCTGAGCACCGGAAACCACCACCTCAAATTAAGCCCTGCCGTTGCCATATTGTTTTTACTTTTTATTCATAGTATTTCTATATCGCTAAGCTAGCGATAAGGACCGCCGAGCACATCACAGTCAACTGTTAATTAGGAAGAGCAACTCACCTCCTGAGTTGTAGAGAGAGCGCTCCTTTCGCCCATTTGTCCATTGCTCGCTGATGGATGATGGGTGCCAGGCCATCTCATTCTACGCCCTAGACTACTGAACACCAACCCAGAAGAAATCTGCTAAGCTCCATTGATTCACTACTAAGGAAAGAGCAATACACCACCAGTGGGTAGCTCTCTATTAATTCAAACCTGGTCCATCTAATATGTAAGTGGGAGACTCATTCCCCCTTCCCCTCTTGCGTGCTCTCCACCATGTTGCCCTTACCCTCTACACCTTTTGATGCTAGGTAGCTAGGTTTATGCTTTATAAATCTGCCTAGACGCATGCATTGTGCTGCCTACCAAAGAAAGTGGTCTAGCAGTGCCAGGGTGAGACCTGAGTGGCAGTCACGGCTCCGTTTCTTCCCTACCATGCGTGAGGTGAGAATCTATGCGTTGCTGCTTCGAGCACCCTTCAGAGCGGAGGTCTCCAACGTTTCTGTAATAAGAGACACTTATGTTCAATGAAAATCATCCCAAGCTACTAATATTATTACAGATGCAATATGCAGACAAGATTACATTAGTGGCCACCATTTGCATGATTGCCATCACTGGTCACCTCGGTGCATCAGGGAGTCGCAAGCAGTGATGTAAAAAATGCTTTTCAATGTGGAATGCCAAGTTAATAACATTAGTGATGTCTCCCCAGCACCAAATGATAAATTGCTCAAATATCAGCTTAAAATATATTTTGGGAATTCAATAATCTTCTCAAAATATCAGCTTATGAGTTCTTAAAATACAAAAATTTTCGTCTCAAATACACACTCTTCTATTCTGATATACATATATTAATTCAGGCAACACAAAAGCTTCTAATGTAGTAAGCTGGGATGCAGCCAGGAGAGCCACTTGCACTCCCTTTGTAGATTTGGTTCACTGCCTTTCACCATCATAGGAAATTCACCTGGAACAAGGAAGAAAATATCCTTCTTGTATCTAGAGGAGGAAAAGCCTATAGAAACACCATCGAATCACATGATAATTGCAAGTATTCAACCTCCCCATGTCCCCAGATTATGCAAACCTCAGGGGAAATGAGTGCAGTTACTGTTGAAATGCAAAGTTCTGAAAGTAGAGACCACGCAGCAACATCTTGTGCCTTAATTTGATTTTCATTCCAAATCATATTGCAAAGGTCTTCAGAACCTCTTGCCGCTCTTAGTACTGACACATTGCTAAAGAAAGCACAGATCATTGTATCCCTTCGACGCTGACCACTGTTTATTATGTAAAACAAAATAAGTGCAGTGGCCAAAAGTTCATCAGAGGCCACCACCACTGGTGCTGACAAATGCCAAGTCTTGATTCCACCTCATGCCTCGTTCCTCAAGCTCCCTACACTTCCTGTCTTTTTGCCTCATAAATACCACAGCTACCTAGGGTTGATTCAACCTCATGCCTCTTACTTCAACCACCCTACACTTCTTTATCTCATGAATACTAAGGCTGCCTAGTCTTGATTCCACCTCATGCCTCGTTCCTCAAGCTCCCTGCACTTCCTGTCTTTTTGCCTCATAAATACCACAGCTACCTAGGGTTGATTCAACCTCATGCCTCTTTCTTCAACCACCCTAAACTTCCTGTTCCTTTATTCCACTCTCCAAGGTTCCTTTTCGAATCTGCTTTCTCACGTTACCACGGTTCTCTTCCTCCTCCTTCTCCATTTCCTCGCTTGCACTTGGTCAAAGTCTGATCATGAAAAATAAGCCCCGGTCCAGAAAAGTGAGTGCTGGTGCAGAGCACCTACAAACACCAGCACAAATTAATTCACTGGTGTTGGCGGTCAAACAGCTTTAAGGAGACACTCCTAATATACACCTGAGAGTGAATGAGACTGAAGATATCAACTGGATGGACTTCACGGCTTGATGCATACCTCAGGTGACTTATCATTCATTGAAACATTCACTGCCTGCACCCAGTGCCATGAAGTAGCTGCAATTGGACATATACAATTAAATCAATACAACTTAAAAGATCCGTATTCTGCTGTAATTAAGGACATTTCTTTGGCAAAATCGATAAAAAAAAAACCAACCATATAGCAGTGACTCCAAATCCACCACTACAGAGGGATCCAAGCATGTTGGGACGACCATAATGTGGATACTAACAGCATCTGTTTTCAGTATTGTCTAATGAGGACACTTAATGGCAAATAACAATAGTAAAAGTCTACAAAATTTACTGAAATATTGAAGAAAACTAGTAAGATTACAGAAACTTGCAAGGTTAATAATCAAGAACCTGATGACAAAATTGCTTTACTAACTGGTTTACAAAAGTGTGTTTTGAATTTAAAAAGTGTATCGAACTGCCCTCAGTTGGAAATCATTCTGCCTTTACTTGCAGTGATATTACAAAGTGAAATGTATGCTGCTTGGTGCAAGAGTGTGACTAGAACCGACAATGTTTAAGGTAATCAAGAATTTTATGATCAAGTGGAAGATCATTTTCAATAAATGCTCACCAGATCTTTTGGTATCAATAATAGAGGATTTGCAAAGAGTGATTGAAGTCTAAGAGCCTGATTACGAGTTTGGTGGAGCGGGCCGCCACACTACCGTCCCGATGTCATACCGCCAAACCCGTCAGCTCACCGCCTGCCAGATTACGAGTTAATTCGTGGTCTGGCGGGTGGTGCTTTGGTGGTCCCATGGCGGTGGCTGTTAGAAAGGCGCCGCAATGTGAGCGTCAAAGCACGTTCCTGCATGGCATGGACTGTCAATATAATGTATGCTAATGCGATCATGTCAGATACACATCATAGATATTTTGTGAAAGTTACACTAATAATATTGTCATTGTCATGTCTATAAAATATATGTTTCAATTATCAGTCTTCACCTGCCCAGCTAATACCCAGGCAAGCTGCACCATTCAGCCATCAACTCTTGACCTAAAACTCATGCCCATGTTTCTATTTGCTATCATGAAAAATGAAACAGTGACATTGTCTCAGTAGACATCTTAAAGCTAAAGTAACATTTCTGTTTCTATATCATACAGAGTCCAGACAGTATATATATTTTTTATTGGCAAATACTATTAGCTTCATTTTTAACTTTTGGTAACTGGAGCCACCCACTGTAAAAATTGAAATGTGGGAATTATGGTGAAGGTTGACATTGCCGTTCTTTGTCACATCTTATATTGAAAGATTTTTTTTATTTAAATGAAGGTGTGGAATTGTTCACTCATAAGCTTTTTCCTTTCTCGCCTTTCTGTTTTTGGCGGGCAGCCAACACCAAATTGGAATCAAGGGTCAAAGATGAAGAAGGACCTAGGCCCAGGCAGAGAAGACCACCACCACCGAGGACGAGCATCCACCAGCAGAGTGGGTGAACCCGTCCCGTGGGTCTCTTCGGCTCACAGTCTAAGAGGCTCAGGATGTTGCTGAGAAGACCATCTATGGGGTGGTACATCTGGACACCAGATGTCAGTGGGAGTCACACAATGGGGCTCCTTCTGGCCAATAAGAAGTTAAATCTGCGGTGTCCCAGAAGCAGACCCCCTCTGTCACCCAGGCCTCAATTTGCGCCCTCTACCACTCAAGAGGCTTCCACAACTATAGATCCTCCAGCTGTTCCCCCTGTTATCCCTTCTCCTTCCTCAACAGCATGTCATTAAGATCTACCGTCGAAGCTCGGGGTCACCTCACACTCATGATGCCTCATGTAGTGCCCTGTCCCTGACCCTCAACTTTGTAACCATGGCTGATTTCCAAGGGGCCATGAAGCAGCTAGTTGCTGGTCAGAAGGGCTATCTCAGGGCCTTCAGAAGGTAGCAGCAGAGGTGAAGGTACGCCAGCCAGGTGCAAGCCGACCAATACCAAGAGCTCATCTGCGCTTTGCCCTCTTAGACTATTTGTAGTCATTCTGTCTCCCATGCCTCCCTTATAATGTTGCTGTGTCTCCCAGTGTGTCTTCTCCTTCTGCCCCTAAACATATCTAGTGAGTGATCTGGTACCCGGTGGGTATCTGTCCCAGCCCACCAAACTGCACCAGGGGACATTACGTTTGGACTTTTGGACCATGATTTGGACTCTATCTCTTGGAGAATTGATTTATTTTTGCATTATCACCATTTGATATTGTAGAATGTTAGATAGAATGGTCCCCTGATGTTGACGATGTTTTTTTTTCTCCAATGTCCACCCACCCTCCAAATTAACTCCCTACACTCAGGCACTATTTGCATTCTTTTTCTACTTCCTAAAGATAGGTGAATTATCCCCTAAGCCCATGCTCCAAATTTTTCTTTACACATTTACAGATGTATAAAAAAGCTTTGGGGAATATTCACAAAGGTATACTTACAAATCTGTACATTTACATGTGCAAATTTACTCTTACACATGTTTTGGCTTTTTACCATTTACAAGTGTCAATGTACTACAAAGTGTAGACTTATTTGTCTCCACTCCCTGAATTCGGGGTGGGTTTGAGGCTTATTTACGAGTGTAAAGTTCCAACCTGTAACTTTTCACAAGTAGATGGAGATCTCTGCCACTAGGGCAGAGATCGCCCTATGGTAAAGTATGGGGAAATATATTTAATTTTAAGTAAAAAATAATTAAATTCTTTTTATGAAAAATATTACATTTATATATATTTATATTTCTTTTAAATGAAGACCAACATAGAAAATACAACAACACAACGAACTTACTTTAAATTAAAGTTTTTAATTAATTTGAAAATATTAAATTAAATTATTTTTATAAGATTTCTTTTTTTTTAATTGAACCATAAGTTAAATGTCTGTATTTATTTATTATTAATAGCAATTGTTAAAAGTTATGTTTAGAATTAATTTACATTGATTTTGTTTTTTAAAGTTACATTTATTTTTAAATTGTCAACAAATTAATAAAATATTTAAAAAATAATAATTTAGAATTTATATGTTCGTTTTTAATATTTAAATACATTTAGATTTATTTTTATGAAGTCAAATTAAATTAATTTATTTAAAATATTATTTGATATGGGATGTTACTTTAAGTCTCTTCCCTTCTTTCTCCCTATTTTCTATTGGACGGTGTTGCAGTACTAGTGGTTACTTACTCCAGGTCTGAACTGGAGAACATGTACTACTCCCTTGGCTACTTTTTGGCTGTAGAAACTTTAGAAGTGCAGTTTGTGAATAGGAATGGACTTACTCTTTGTGGATGGGTGCATGCCCCTTCCTAAAACTCTCATTATCCCCATTAATTTCTCCTGACTCCTCCCTAAACCCCTCCCATTTAGTATTAGGTATTCCCCATTTTTCAGCCACTCCCGCCATTCCACCCACATTTACAACTAAAATGTATGTGTGCGGAGATCTTTGCAGTCGGGCGGAGATCTCCACGCAGAAAAGATAGGAGAGATGGTTGCGGAGAACTCCGCTTGTAAGTTAATACATTTTGTGCAGCATTTTCTTATACATGAGTAGTGCTATTGTAGTACTGCGAAACGTATTACAAAATGCAGTTTGTGAATAGGTACGTTTAGTTTTCAAAACTAATATGGATGTTTTGTTACTCTGTTCTGTGCGTGTGGGGATGCTTGGAAATGTATGAGAGACTGCTGCTGAATAGCTTAATTGTAAACCTTTCACTGTCTTTAACACATTGCATTCATCTTGTTCACCCATTTTCATAGTCAGACACACATCAGATAACTTAGGGGTAGAAGGTAAGTGCAAGTGATATTTAATTCAAAAGTTTAAGAGAAAAAGTGTTTTTATATACATCAATAGTGGTGGGATACGTAATTAGAAACGTTGGGTGCATTGTGGGAGGATGAGTGAAATAGTGGTAGGTAAAATGTTCATGGGTGATAGGTTGCAATCTACACTAATGTGGGAGCCAGAGCCTGGCTGTGCAATACTTAGCCCACATTAGGTTAACATCCTGGTTGCGGAGTGAAAGCGGGTGGGTTTGTAGAAGGTACAGGTGGGTTGTTGGTAGGCTTTGTGGCATGGGTGAGCCTTGTAGGTTGCCATGGTTCACCAGCTGACTGAGGCACAATACTTGGCCTTTCAGTTGGGCATAGGCACCTATGTGATATGGATTGTATCATCTGCATGACCAAGGAATGGTGCATTGCATCACCTTGTCCAACACACTGAAATGTCTGTGGTGGAACGACACCATCACTTGGAGACATTCCTCAATGTTCTTTAAGACATAGGTCAGTCTCTCAATCAACCTTAGAACCTGTTCCTCGTGGGGTTCAGAGATGCACAGGGTTTCCCCTTTTGATGAATATCCCTCTAACAAAGAGGAATGTTGTTGTAAACAGAGGAATGGATATGCCCATGCCAATTTCCCCTTATATGTGTGCACAACTGGCAATGCCAGCAGGTTGTCCTCTATTTTGAGGGTTACCATCTGGGAGGTTGTTGGAGGGTGTTTGTGAAATAGGGAGAAGTCCTCCTCACCCGGGGTTTCTCCTCTATGAACAGATTGAGAAAAGAGATGGAATGGAATCTGTGCTGGAAGGTAGTAAAGAGGAGGCAACAATGTAGGGGGTGCCAGGTTCCAGTGTAGCTGAGACAACTCAGCTGTTTCCTGGGGACCCACAATCTGCAGGAGTTCTGCAGGAGGGAGATTCCTGGCTGACCTTCAAATCAAATCAAATCAGGGACATTTGTAAAGCGCTCATATCACCCGAACGTCTCATGGCGCTCACAGACAGCTCCAACTAAAAACAGCTAATAAAGGAAACAGGGGGTCAGTTGTCAAAAGACCATGTTTTTAGTTCCCTACGAAAACGATGATGATCAGCAATAGTGCGAAGGTGTAATGGCAATTTGTTCCAGAGAGTGGGGGCTAGGAATGAAAAGATCTTCCTCCATTTCTAGTTGTACGAATTCTGATGGAGGTAAGAAGGTGCCTGTTGCTGGATCTGAGGGGCCTGCTTGGCTGATGCCAGTTGAGCTTCTTTTTCCAGTAACAAGGGCCCCTACCGTACATGTTTTTGTGTACTAAGCAAAGAATCTTAAAAACGCGTTCTCTTTCTGACAGGCAACCAGTGGAGTTGCTTCAGGTTAGGCGCAGATGGGGAGCCCGACGGAAGATTCAGGACCAGCCTAGCTGCAGTATTCTGTAGGACCTGCAGTCTAGATAAGAGATCCTCATTTATTGCCGATAGTAGGGCATTACCATAGTCCATGCGATTAATAATCAATCCCTGGACTAATGGTTTTCTGGCTTCCTGGGAATCCATTTAATAACTTTACGCAGGTTGCGCATGATACCAAAACAGGAGCCGATTATGTGGTTCACCTGATTTTTCATCGATAGATTACTGTCGATTTGGATTCCTAGTTTGCGAATCGATTGTTTGGGTATTGGACTAGGGCCAAGAGTTGCAGGCCACCAGTCATTTGTCCAGGGCTTTTGTGCATTCCCGAAGAATACTATCTCCGTTTTGTCACCATTTAGCTGTAGATGGTTTTCATTCATCCACCTGTTAATGTGGATCATGCAGTCTTTAAAACGAACCTTGGTGTCTATGGGGTTCTGAGCAAGGGTGACCAGAATTTGAGTGTCATAGGCATATGACATTACGTCAAAGCCGTATGATCTGATCACCCTGGCCAGAGGTGTCACGTAAAGATTGAAGAGTGTTGGGCTCAGAATGGAGCCCTGTGGCACTCCCATCGTGACTGGCCTACTACAGGAACTAATGTCACCAACCTGGACAGTGGTAACTCGGTCCGTTAGATAACTCCTGAGCCACCCCAGGGCCTTCCCTCTGACACCAATCTCCCCTAGCCGTTGTATTAGAATGCTGTGGGAGATGGTGTCGAAAGCCGCCGACAGGTCCAGTAGGATAAGAATAGAGGATTGTCCTTTATCCAGTGATAGTCTAATGTTGTCTATTACCTCTACCAGCGCTGTTTCGGTGCTATGGGCGGCCCTGAAACCAGACTGTGAGAGATCCAATAGATGGTTACTCTCAAGATGGAAGACAAGTTGTTTATGGACCAAGGATTCGAGTACTTTCCCAAAATATGGGAGCAGTGAGATCGGACGATAGTTGACCAAAAGATTGGGGTCTGCAGTAGATTTTTTCAGGATAGGTCTAACTCTGGCGGCTTTCCATATTTTGGGAACTGTTTCTTGAGCTAACGAACGATTAAATAGTTCGGTGATGCTTTCAAGAAGGGTGGGAGCAATCGCTGGTAGGAAGCGTGGTGATACAGGGTCAGCTGGTGAGCCAGATTTTATTTTTAGCATGGCTTCTGTCACTTCAGCAGGATTAAACTGGGAAAATTCCTCCAAGACGGGAGGCGGGCCTGTTTGTAAGATAGAGTCCGTTTCCAAATTTTTGATTGAAGCTTCTTGAGGTGGAAAGGAGCTATGTATTGTATTTATTTTGTCATCGAAGAATTTGGAGAGGGAATCTATCCAATCCTGCGAATTAGCAACCTCAGTCTTTGGTTGAGGGGACGTAAATTCTTTTAGGACCTTATAGAGCTCCTTATTAGAGTTTGCCGCTTCTTCGATGTCTTTCTTGAGATGTTCTCCAACAATCTCCTCCTCCGCTCCAGATGTGTAGCCCACAAACATGGCATCTTGTTAGAGGATTGAGTTTTCTCCTGGGACGCGGCGTGCCATCTGCTGCTTGTAGATGATATGGCATCATCATTAGTCTCTTGGTCCACCGGAGCTAAAAGGAAATAGTAATATAATTAGTATGCTTGAATTTACAGATTGTGTAGTTGCCTAAACCGGAGAAGTTGTACAATAGCTATAAGCAAGAAATGACACTTTAGCAGAGGTAATTGACACATTAGCTGATTATCCAATGTTTGATGTTGGTTAATATATGAACTTAGAGATAATATATAATAGTGTCTTTTCTGCTTCTGCCACAGAGGCTTCCATTGTGGACATACCTCTAAACGTCAGCTGCTGAACCAATGCCCTAAAGAAAAATTGGTGCACGTGTGTCCCTTGAAGATAAACTTCACAACTGTTAGAACTGTGACAGGTGACACAAATGGTATCATGGCTGAAGAAAGTTGAATAGAGTCTGTCTCCAGACTCGATTACGGAAATGCCCTATATTTAGGCCTCCCTCAAAAGCTTATCAATAAATTACAAGTAGTACTTAAAGATGCAGCTAGGCTGATCTTTAAGTTACCAAAACGGGCCCACGCCTCTCCTCTGCTACACAAACTACACTGGCTCCCCATCAAGCAGATAGTAAAATTCAAGGGCCTCTGCATTGCCCATAAAGCGATCTATGGCAAAGCCCCGGCCTATATCAAGGAACGCTTGAGGAACTATGTTCCGGGGCGCACACTGCGGTCCTCTGAGGCCTGTCACCTGGCCACCCCAAGATGCAATACTGCATCTAAAGGGGGCAGAGCCTTTTCCGTACTGCTCCCACAACTCTGGAACCAGTTGCCCGACCACCTGCGCAAAGAACCGGCTCTCCTCCCATTCAGGAAACAACTTAAAACGCTCCTGTTTAGGGAAGCACTGGATAATGTTTAAACACACCACACTGTTGGGCCATACATCTGCCCACGTCCTCTGGCTATTCCCCTTAAAGCGCTTAGAGACCCGCCGGTGATTAGCGCTATATAAATATCAATTAACATTAATATTAACATAAGGCATATTATTTTCAAATAGAGAAACAAAGGATGAAAATAAGTTACAAATGGATCTAGATAGTAATACATGTGTGGTGGTCACAAACTTACCTGACCGAGGGATGGTAGAGGGCCTAACCGCTGCTTGCCAGATGTTCCCTGATGTCATCTGATGGGTGGAACGTAGTGTTGACTCCAGGGACCATTGTATCATTGAAGCTGTGGAGATAGACATACACAGAATAAGGGAATATACTACACAAATAGTATGACTGTATAGTAAGATGGTAACAACCGACAGTATAGTAAGCAGCTCCCGTGCTACAACTAGAGGTATATAGTTTTTATTTATAGGCACACACTAGCATCCATTGAGTGAGCTTTAGGTACTGCAACAAAGCACATACCACACAAGGATTTATGTGCAATATTTACATGAGTAGATAGAGGGTTAGACAAGAGACGTATACTTGCCAATGACACAGCACAATGGAAGAATGAATTTAGTGGGGATGAATGTAATTTATGGAATTTGCTGTAGCGTAATCACGCAGAATTAGCACAAAATTGAGTACTTCGGCAATTAGCATTATTTTATTTCTAAAATGGACCTGAGGATGATTGTGCATTAAGAAATAGTGCTAAAAGCAACGGAACACGAATAGCAGCATGATTTTCCTCCCACCTTACTCCTGGCATTTAGGGCTATTTACTTAGCACCGCATGCACCCTTGCGTCCAAGGATGCATTTTACGCTGAGAACATAGTGCTACATGCAAAACAACATTGAACAGCAGCACGAACATCTGCTCACGCTTGCTAAATTCATTGTTTCTGTGCCCCCCCCATATTACTCCTAATTAATCAAGCAGGCGTAATTGGTAATTATCGGTAATTCTGCGTCAAAGAGTAACATGAATTACTGAAATGACTATTATTTGTTCAGCGTAATTAAAATTACTCTCAGGTCTAGTATTTAATGAGATTAGGTCAGAGTCATTAGAAATATGAATTCACCCTTTTGAAAATGTATTTAACACATGCAGAATAAGGGGTGAAATTTATGTTGTGGAGTAATGAGTTAAATATGCTTACACTTATGCAGAATAAAATATTCTTATAGGGAGTGCATTGATGTGGCTGAAGGCTTGCCAACCTCTGCCATCCCTCTGTTTTCTGTGGCAAGGCCACATGTTGATTGGAGGAGAAGACAAGGAGGTGGGTCGCGGTGGTGGTGGCAGGTGGCGGTTTATCTATTGAGTACATTTGGGATATAAAATATACATCACTGACAGAGTTGAGGTACAACAGAGACACATACATTTCTTAAGTATGATAGTGACATTGATTGCAGTGTGGCATGGGTGCAGGTGGGTGGGATGTGTTTATACGCATGGCCTGGTTGTCACCCTGCCACAGTAGAGTGCGTGAAGATCACTATAATGAATTCACATTCTAAGGGCGGGGTAAAGTTCTGTGTGGATTTTTCAGCTGAACATCTGGATCCACTAAAGTGGGCTGAGCCCTGCTTCAATGTTCAGACATAGATGAAAAAAAACCTAGGGACCAATCGAGATCTCTGTGCTTGGACACTGGATCCACTACACCAGTAGGGAACAGCTCATCAGATCTAGAGGTTACTGCTGTTTGCTGTGGGGCTTTTCAGACAGGTGACTCCTGCTGGCATGTCAAGAAACCTTCAATATATTGCAGGACTGAATCAATGTACTATCCTAACTATAGTCATAGAACATTTCAGGCTATTGTTTGATAGTATTTAGGGGAATGTTCAGTTTCTCTACAGGGATATTTACACAATGTTGTGATTTTGGCACAGCCTACCCATTTTCAAAGACTTCAAGACCGCCTAGGGTCTGAATTGTAATTTGCACGAACTGCCTTCTCACAGTTTTTGCTAGGAACTTTTGATTCTTAGGCCAGACTCATTTATACCTGTACCCCAGCTTATGCACTTCTTCGCCTGTGACTCCTCACTATATTCCCACTCCTAAAATATTATTTTCTTTTCTCATTCATCAGACCTTCTCTTCTGCAAGGAAGTGGAATCTTCATGGCAGTCCTGCTCTGTGGGTCACCGCTGTTCTCAAGACGGACAATGCAGAAGAATGCAGTTGGACCATTTCTGTACAGGATCATTTTTATTTACTTTTGATATAAATATTTTTGGACTATGGTAATTGTTTCCATTTTGGATTCCAGCCTTGATAACTATATCTAGCATGGGGTTCTATTGGCTGCTTGACTAGGTTAACTTAAATGTTATCTGCCTTCCATGACAGATGCGCCTTACTCATGGACTTGGTAAATTCAGTTTTTGTCTCTCTAAAGTTTCCCCTCATTCCGCCTCCCTGTCCAATCATCGTTCCCTAACCTTTTTCCACCAAGTTGTGAGATCTATTTTGTTCTTATCTATTTCCACCATCAACAGGTCTCACAATTTACAGAGTGAGGTTACAAAAAATACTATTTTGTCCACGCTGCCGCTCTTCCCTAAGCCAGGAAGGGACATTGAAGCGCAGAGAATAAATGATAACTGTGGAAGGCCAAGGATAGGTAGTGTGCACTTTGTTTCCATCAATGTCTGCCCCAAGAAGAATCAATCTTCCTGGCCACGCTACCAAAGCTGGCCACCTCCTGAGACTTAAATGCTCATCACACTTTGCGGCTTACTTTAGTAAATTACTCTTTTCACTACATTGATTTATGCTTGTCTCTGTCTTGGATTTTCCACTCACTCTCTTGCTTCTTAGCTCAGTTGCATGTTCCTTCATGAGATGTTTTGTGTAGTACACCAGCAGTAGAGTTTCTACTCGAGCGGCAGCTTTCTCAGCGCAAATGCTCGTGACCACCCACGACTGCCCACGATGAGAAAATCTCACCGGGTGCCGTTCTACTGCCCAAAATCGCACTAGGATACACAAATACCTGCTCACGCTCGCCAACTTCACGTTGGTGAGCTGCACGTGAGAAAACACTCCACTACATGGCAGTTGGCAGAGTTTTGTCGGGACTCCGCGTTACAAGTGTAATGCAGAGTGGGCAAAACTCTGCGACTTCTGCCGGCGGAGCAGAATTTATCGCCCACCCCTAGTTTTCATCTGAAGTTTCCAAAGGATGCCCCTTTACCATTTATTGATAAATAGATAAAGGTAATTATTTCGCAGCTGGGAGCAGTGACGGACACCGCAGCGGAGAGCAGCACCGCTATAGTGGAAGAAGAGCGAGGGCATAGAATCTCGTAGCCGATTGGTGTACTGGCAGTCTAGCGAGAGCCTCGGTCAGTGCTGATGTTCTCAACATTCTGGTCCATCTATGAACAAGTAAGAATCTGGACGAAAGTTTGCTTAGATTGAATGAAATTAAAATAGCTCGCTGAGTGCAACTCCCAGAATTCTTGTGTTAAATTCAATGATTTGACACCATTCAGCCATCCATAGTTAAAACTCTCTGTGACTGTTATGGCTCCTTTAGTACCATAAAAGGATAAGGTTAGTATAGTAGTGAGTTTTACCTACTTCTACTTGACGGTATCTGGAGGACTAGCCATTGAAATCACAGACACATCCAGCTACAATTAACAGGACAGTTGTTACAACATAATCGGATTACTGTAATCCCTTGTATGTTAGTATCTTGCTGACTTTCCTGCTTAAACTGTAAGTGACTCAGAATCATACAGCACACATTATGACCAAACCACCTCAAGATTACATTTCACCTTGATTCCGGATCTCAGTTCACATGTCAATTAATATATTGACTATCAGCAATGATGTTGTTTAAGGTTTCAAAAACAAGGTGATGGATGGAATGCTTGAATTAATCTCAGCCACCGGCAATCGCGCGTGCCGCATCCAAGTCCATCGTATTTCGGCCACCATGCCATTTCAGTTTGGACCCAGCCATGTGCAAATGAGTCTTGACCCTGCTCCAATGGGAACAGTCCTGCCCGAATTGCTGGGCCAGGTCCTCCCTGAACAAAAACACAAGCAACCCAGGACCAATGTTGCCCTAGTTATGGGTTCATCAACCAGGTACAGCTTGGTTCCAGTGGCAGTGTTCACGGGACACACATTTGGGCATCAAAAACAAGGTGATGGATGGCGTGCTTGAAAGTATGGTTATTTAGGTTTTTGTTACATTTTTAAGATATTATCCTAAATTCTGTGCA
Source organism: Calotriton arnoldi (assembly GCA_963921515.1). Taxonomy (NCBI): domain Eukaryota; kingdom Metazoa; phylum Chordata; class Amphibia; order Caudata; family Salamandridae; genus Calotriton; species Calotriton arnoldi. The sequence continues at coordinate 320,084 of CAWUFW010009161.1, forward strand.
TTTCTATGTGCTCCCATATAGTTCCAAGGTTCAACAGGTTCGGTGCATTGTCGTTCATGCCAAATATAGAAAAGGCTATCTAAGTTCATCAGGGAAACAAGGGGGGTTATTGGCTTTTTGTAGATGGGTTCAGAGCCTCATTTTGGGTGTGGCATGGACTACCACACCCCTGGGGAGGCAGAATCCCCGACTCTGCTAACCCCCCCCCCAAACTTAGGGCCTGATTACGACTTTGGTGGTCTCGTAGCAGGCAGCCACGCTAGGGCCCGTTGTGACACCGCCACACTTTTCATGGCAGGCTCACTGCTATGAAAATTGTGGTGGTGAGGAAACTCATAATATGCTTGACCGTCAAGCATATTGCGGGTCTCAGATTGATGCACCACCGCCGGGGATCTGGGATCCCCAGGGGTGGCAGCTGTCCTTTGGCGATCCAACCGCCAAACTTGTAATAGGGAGGTCGGACCGCCGGTGCTTTAGCTGGCCTGGCAGGAGAACTTTTGTTGGCACTGCCGAGTGCCGACCAATCCACCACCTCAAGATAAGTAGGAAGAACAGCACTGGAAGCCTCATCCTTGACGGATCAGGGTTACGATGGCATGAGATGGAGGTCCAGCGCTGCCGCGGCGAGCCCAACGTCAAGGCGCGTGAGCTGAGAGGTCAGTGGAAAGCGCACCTACCCATTTTTGGTAGATGCTTGGGGACCACCCACCTCTAAATGACACCCTTGGTCTTTTCCCTTTTAGGAAAACCAGCATTTTCCTGGCCTTACTGTTCCATGCTTAAAATATGAGGCCTAATGAATGAGTGATTTGATGTCAACATCCAAGCCTAGCTAATGTGAGCTTCAATATTGGCTTCGAAACCTGTTCCGGCGTCCAAGCAATGAAAATGACTTTTTAATGTAACTTCCTAACCCTTGCATGCTTTCCCTACGTAACAAAAATAAATACCTAGCAAAATAAAAACAAAAAGCATAACTTTTAATGGTTCACTCTGAAGCAGAAACACTGCGCACACTTTCGTGCGTTTTTATAGAGGAATCTTTGTAAATTTCGATATTTTTGGGAAACATGCAACAGTGCCCTTTGATAACCGCCTCATGACGCGAATAGGAGCCCAAGAGCTGGGCACAGCAGACATTATACACACAACTGATTTTCCTTTCACAACAGGCAGCTTCTCAGGTGAGTGGGGCTCCTGTGAGTGGAACTGACTACCAGCACAGGCCTCAGTCAGGCGTGAATGACTTCTTTCTTGCTTCGATGCTTGTGATAAGGTGATAGGGGCCCTCATCCCATGGCTGACAAACAAGTCCTCATAGTCAAGGGAAAGGGAGCCAATTGCTATGACATTAATTTAATATTATTTTGGCAGAGCGCTAACCAGAAAAGTGCGCCATGCACAATACACTACGGGAAGGTTACCAGAGGCTGTTCACAGCCTCGGAGGGTTTGAATGAGCCATGGGGTCCTCGCACAATGATTCTTCTGTAAATCTCGCCAGGCCCTTTGAGTCTGATATCTTCTAGATTGCAGCTACACTGCAGCCTTCCCTTTAACATTGCCTTCACGCTCTTGGGCTGAATCTCCCCAAAAAATTTGAACTTGCACAAATGCGATTTCCATTTCTGAATGCACAATCTTAAAAAACATTCTCAAACTAATAGGTCTCACCTGCGACACCGGGCGAAGACCTATCATGTTTGCCAGTGTTTTCTTTTTCCCCAGATGGGAATAGTCCTCCCGGCCCCACCCCCACCTCACATGGGCTTCTGTTGTACGAATGAGCCACTCCCTGCAGCCAGTTCTCATATACCCAGTACCACGTGGTACAGCCCCAGCTGTGCGCAGTGGCTGCTGGGTGCAGGGCGTGGCCTTCGATCACATCCTATATCCAGTCTTCACAACCTGGAACCCACTGAGTTCGGCTCTGTCTATGTGCAGTGGCCGCAGGGCACACACAAACTGGCCTTAGGCCATGTCTTACATCCAGTCCTTGTGCCACTGAGCTCCTTGGCCGCTGGGCGTAGGGCTCGGCCTTTGGCGTCCGTCCTTGGGACACTGAACTCACTGTGAGTAGTCTTAGGCAGTGTGCGTTGGTCACTGGGCCCAGCGCATGGCTGAATGCCCTGTGTTGCGCACTTTTTACATACCATGTCCCAAGTCCTTATTCCAGAGAGCCCACAGGCCTTACAGGCACATAACAGAGTTGTAATGGGCCATGTGGCAGTTGTGCTTAACACAATGCTAAATTAGCAGGTGAAGCCTAGAGTGAATATTTCCCGACATGAACTGCTGTCTGAATTAGCACCACTTGCTCACTTTGCCACTGGATTCAAGCTGGCCTGGCTGATGAGGTGTGTTACCCCGAAACCGGTTCCAGGATGCTTGTTTCTGGTCCAGGGAAAACCTGGCTTGGCAGTTAGGTCTGGACTGTTCCCATGAGACACGGGCTCAAGACTGATTTGCACATGGCTGGGTCTGAACTGGGGTGGCGAAGTGAGCTAAAGAACGATGATGGTTTCAACCCAGATCTGTGACTGGGGGTGTGTCTGAAAAGTTTCAGCGCTCCGTCCATCATCTCCTTGTGTTTGCTTTGTTCGCCCTAAGTTTGCAGAGTATGCCCAGACGTGGGTCCCTTGCTCACTTTGCCACTGGATTCAAGCTAGCCTGGCTGATGAGGTGTGTTACCCCGAAACCGGTTCCAGGATGCTTGTTTCTGTTCCAGGGAAAACCTGGCTTGGCAGTTCGGGCTGAACTGTTCCCATGGGGAGCAGGGTCAAGACTGATTTGCACATGGCTGGGTCTGAACTGGGGTGGCGAAGTGAGTTAAAGTTTCAGTGCTCCCTCCGTCCATCATCTCCTTGTGTTTGCTTTGTTTGCCCACAGGCCTTACAGGCACATAGCAGAGTTGTGGTGGCAGTTGTACTTAACACAATGCTAAATTAGCAGGTGAAGCCTAGAGTGAATTTTTCCCGCCATGAACTGCTGTCTGAATCAGCACCACTGAGTTTTATTTAAGATTGTCATCTTGATCACGCACTTTGTTTACTGAACTCTAGATTATGTTAGTTTTTTTTGTCCCATAGTATTCGTCTTTTCCCTCTTTTTGGATTATTGCATGGTCTGCACAGCAAGCCCTCAACATCTGAACTACTTTACTCGTTTTGATGCTCAGTCGCTGTATAAAAATCGGCTGCTGGTTCTTCAATCCTTTGGGGTCGATTCCGATTCTGGCCGGAAATCTCTCCGACCGAGCCGGACCCGGAGAGATTTCCGACCGAATCGGACCCGTGCAGTCCGACCGAACGAGTACGATGCGCACGTATGCCATCGGACACGAGTCGGTCGGACTCCCATTGAAGTCAATGGGAGCCTGTCGTACAACGCGTACGCGGGCTCCCATTGACTCAATGGGTGCGAGGTGGACAAGTGCGCCCCCTACAGCGGGTACGCGGCGGAGCGATTCGCGCCGTACACGCACAGGTAGGGGGACCCATGGGTCCCCCTGTGTGCGACTCGCGCGGCTACGCGTACAGGGGGTCCGACACGGACCCCCAAAGTACGGCTCCGACTGCTCTTTGAGCCGGAGTGCGCGGCTCGGTCGGACTGCTCGCGGCGCGCATCGTACTTACCCGGCCGGGGAACGTCTCCATTGCGCGGTGCGAGTCGAGTCCGAGCGAGTCGGTCGGTGCGGTTCGAGCCGGGAGCGAGTCGGTCGGAGCGGTCAGGACGCCCGGACGAGTCGGTCTGCGATTTCGCATCGTACTTGCTCGTTCGGTGTACTGTACGGATCGGTCGGGAAACAGGCTTTCGCATGGCTTTTTTCCCGACCGAATGGTATTGGGTGCGCCTCCGACCGAGATCGGAATCGGCCCCAAAGGGTGTATGTCCTGAAATTACTGATGTAACACACTGTTAGGCGATCCTTAAAATAAAACAATATAGTGCCTCCGTTGCAATATTTGTTTATATGAGTCGGACTGAGTCATTCCACATATTTACATGAACCATTCTGTGGTGAAGTCTGGGACAGAGCCAGCCCCCCAGACTTCTTTTTAAAATAGACCATTCAAAGCTGTGGAAGGGATTAAGGCCTTCTGCCTTCTAAATCAAGCTGCATGTCCAGTGGTTGTTTCTGTTGATTTAGGTACACATAACGGCAATTTAAATGCAGCATATACCACGGGCACTGGAATTATGCAATTCTGAGGCTGTGGCGTCTTCTGCATAATTATGGCTTTGCTGCAATCATCCATAATCCGTCGTCTGCTGCATAATTTGCAGATGTATGCTGTCGTGCTGTGGAAGGCCCTTTGCAAAGTTTGACTGGTCACCTTTCACTTGTTTATTGCTGTATTTGGGTGTTAACTGGTACAAATGATGTGAATGTACCTAAAAAGTGTTAATGTGGTTAAAAAATGACAAAATAGTGAAATAATGCTATCACGAAATGTGCTGCATCGTGCCTCACAATTTGCCTTTTCTTGTCACATAATTTGGTCAACCTTGCCATATAGTTTGGTCCTCCCCGTTGCATAATTCCAGAAGCCCTTCTTATGACTGACCTTAATCCACCACTCAGTTTAGCCATATATTTCTGAAATGCAGCTCAAAATGTACCACCAGACCCTCCACAATATCCCTATTTGATTGCGGATGTATGTCCTTTTAGTACACGTTCTCTTGTTACAAAACGCCTATGTTTAGTGCGGTGACGTTATTGTTGAGCACCCCCACCCTAGAAATTGTTCTAGCACCACTGCTCCCCAGAGATCTTTGTGTTATTTGCTTGTCATGTTAAAGTTGTCGTGTCATGGTGATGGAATGGCCAGAGCTGCCGACTTATGACCTGGGTACGAGGTTCGAGTCCTGGCATCAGCTCAACATCCTGTGATTCTGGGCAAATCAAGTAATCACCCTGTGGCTAAAAAAACTTAATTGCTCATGTAAGGTGCCCCAATGCCCTTAGGTCTAGTTTGTGCCATATAGAACTGCAAATAAGTGTGCTTGTAGAGCCAACTTGGCCTCTCATCCTCCTGGGCTTGATATACCGCATTACGTTGAAACACTTTTGGGCACATAAATGAAACATGTTTCAGAAAATGTAACTAGAATTGTCTCAAATGTTGTGTTAGTACAAAGTAAACATCTATACTCATGGTTTGATGCATTTTACTGAAATAGCTGAAAATGAAACAGAAGGAAAGTGTGATGCATATGTTTTACCAGATGCACTCTTCATCAGATGATGATGTAAAGAAGCTACTTGAGCAAAGATCTTCAAACTGTGAGGCGCCCTCCCGCCCCCCCCCCCCCGAGCGTCTGTGGCTGTGTTCCCAGGGGGACACAAATGCCTCATGTAAGAAATTGGGGTGCTGGTTGAGGGGGTGGAAGTCCCACTCAGGCAACAACCACAATCCTTATCATGGTGACCCACAAAAGTCACTAAATTAACCTGTGCTTAACCCTCTGATAGCCTAGCACGAAAGCAGTCAGGCTTAACTTACAAGCAATGTATAAAGTATTTATGCAGCACACAAACTGTAATAAAGTTAAAATACAGCACAAGAAAACTCCTAAACAAATTTTGAAACATAGTGTAAATCTTAATAAATAAAAAGATACCAGAATAACAAAAATCCAATCAGTGCAACCGGAGATATGCAGTTTTATATTTTTGAGTGAAAACAACTCCTAAAAGCACAAAGTGCAACTTGCGGCATCTGGTCGCACTAGACCGGGGGAAGTCACAAGTTTAGTTCGACCACAATGGTGTGCAGGTTGGCTACAGGGACGAGGTTAGTCCTGCTGAAAAGTTACCATCTGAGTCTGGTGAGAAGAGTTCCGTTTGCAGTGGAGGAGGCCACAAGGAGCATGGAGTGCGTTGCAGATGGTCGTCGCTTTAGCACGAAGAACAGGACGGATGCTGCAGGCTATCATCGCTGCGACTCGAAGAGCCAGTCATGCATCTCAGACGGTCGTTGCTGTAGCTTCGCATTGGCGGTCACTGTAGGTTGTAGCTGGTGGAGTGCGAAGTGTAGCTCTCGGATCACTGACATAATATCGACGACAACAATATCGACCTACCAGAATATCGTGTCAAGAATATCGATGGACAAAATATCGACACCCTATCTCTACAAAGGTAAGTACAAAAATATCGAAACCAAAATATCGTTGTTTAAAATATCGTTGTTCAAAATATCGTTTTTTTTAAATCTCTTAAAAATAATATTAAATAAATTAAATAATAAATATAATTAATAAAGACATAGTTAAAATTATTTAAAAATGTTAAAAATTATAAATAATAAATGTAATATAAAAATAAATTAAACGTACATATATAAAAAAATGTATATATATATTTACTTAATATTAATAAATAATTATTTTATTAAATTATAAAACGTTACAAACATAATAAAAATTATAAATAAATATATATATATATATATATATATTCCGTTATCCAATAGCTGCAGTTCCTTTTTGCTCTCAGCAATTCCCCATACGGGATACTCCATTTAAGGGTATCCGGGTGGTGGCTGCGAGCATGTAGGATACTGTTACCCGCTGTATCTTTGCGGAAAAGTCTCGTTTCAAGAGTATTATTAACTGCCTTGACTTTCACATCCAAGAATTCTATTTCTTCTTTATTGATATTTTGTGTCAATATGATATTGTATGTGTTGTTATTGAGTTTATTAATAAACTCTAAGGCTTCTGTTTCGCATCCCTCCCATTTCACAGGAGGAAAGGAAGGGGCCCTCCGACATCTTGCGGACACTGCACGGGCCGCCTACCCTTCTCCTCATCTCTATGAAGAGATCACCACGCACTATTAGATAAGAATTTTTTCTCACTTATTGTCACCGCTATTGTTGTTTGTCTCTGGACAGTACTGAACATAGATGCAATTTGAGCCACTCGGCGATAGTATTGATTCTTATATTTTTGATCAGACATTTGAATTTTACGTGTCTGTTTATTTATGAGTTCCCTATTTGGATAATAGCACTTATCAGAAATTCAGCCCATAGAGCGTTATTATGTTTTGGCCCGTAGTTTGCATTATGACTGTTCTGATTTCAGCAGTCTGTTTTGCCACTTTGGCGCTCTGACTAAGGACAATATGCCACTTAGTCTGCTCTCTCATGTATTTAATACAAAAGTACCAGATGTGAGGGACTACTAGTAGTATTGATTCGATACTCACTGCCTTTTCTGTTCTTTTATATGATGCATTTAACAATTTTGTACTGTATTGCACTGATGCCATTGATAAAATGTATGAGTTAAGACAGTATTGGGCAGTTTAAGATGGCCGACACATTTTGTACTTCTGTGGAATCATACAGATATTTATGTCCTCTTTCTATGTCCAGTGCCGAGACTATGTAATGCACTTTTTTCTTTTGGCTCTTTGTGTGATCAAGGAAGTTTCTTCCGAAACGCGTAACCTTGAGCTTCTAATAAACCACCCTTGATATTGGATTGTGAGAGCGCGTATTATTGAATTGGATAACGGAATTTATACGCCGGCTCAGCTCTACCGGCTTCTGCGCGCCACCGGACTACGGGCGGAGCTCTTGGGAGGAGCATTCGGATGTCAGAATATATATATATATATATACATAAACCTGTAAGATAAATATAAAAATAAATTATATATATAATAAAATAAAATATTAAAATAAATATTTATCTTTAAAACACCATTTTACACTACATTAACTAAAACAGTAGGGAAAATATTGGATAGCGTAGGGCATAAAATTACTATTCCCACTCCAAGGAGTGCAACAGTAGGAAAAGTGTTGGATAGTGGAGAGGAATAATTTACTATTCCCACTCCAGCAAGTGCAACAGTAGGGAAAGTGTTGGATAGCGGAGGGAAATAATTTACTATTCCCACTCCACAGAGTGCAACAGTAGGGGAAGTGTTGGATAGCGGATGGGAATAATTTACTATTCCCACTCCAGGGAATGCAACAGTAGGGAAAGTGTTGGATAGCAGAGGGGAATAATTTACTATTCCCACTCCAGCAAGTGCAACAGTAGAGAAAGTGTTGGATAGTGGAGGGGATAAAATTACTATTCCCACTCCAACGAATGCAACAGTAGGGAAAATGTTGGATAGCAGAGGGGATAAAATTACTATTTCCACTCCAGCAAGTGCAACAGTAGGGAAAGTGTTGGATAGCGGAGGGGAATAATTTACTATTCCAACTCCAGGGAGTGCAACAGTAGGGAAAGTGTTGGATAGCGGAGGGGAATAATTTACTATTCCCACTCCAGTGAGTGCAACAGTAGGGAAAGTGTTGGATAGCGGAGGGGAATAATTTACTATTCCAACTCCAGGGAGTGCAACAGTAGGGAAAGTGTTGGATAGCGGAGGGGAATAATTTACTATTCCCACTCCACAGAGTGCAACAGTAGGGAAAATGTTGGATAGCGGAGGGGATAAAATTACTATTCCCACTCCAGCAAGTGCAACAGTAGGGAAAGTGTTGGATAGCGGAGGGAATAATTTAAATTCCCACTCCACAGAGTGCAACAGTAGGGAAAGTGTTGGATAGCGTAGGAGATAAAATTACTATTCCCACTCCAACAAATGCAACAGTAGGGAAAGTGTTGGATAGCGGAGGGGAATAATTTACTATTCCAACTCCAGGGAGTGCAACAGTAGGGAAAGTGTTGGATAGCGGAGGGGAATAATTTACTATTCCCACTCCACAGAGTGCAACAGTAGGGAAAATGTTGGATAGCGGAGGGGATAAAATTACTATTCCCACTCCAGCAAGTGCAACAGTAGGGAAAGTGTTGGATAGCGGAGGGGAATAATTTAAATTCCCACTCCACAGAGTGCAACAGTAGGGAAAGTGTTGGATAGCGTAGGAGATAAAATTACTATTCCCACTCCAACAAATGCAACAGTAGGGAAAGTGTTGGATAGTGGAGGGGAATAATTTACTATTCCCACTCCAGCAAGTGCAACAGTAGGAAAAGTGTTGGATAGCGGTGGGGAATAATTTACTATTCCCACTCCACAGAGTGCAACAGTAGGGAAAGTGTTGGATAGCGTAGGGGATAAAATTACTATTCCCACTCCAACGAATGCAACAGTAGGGAAAGTGTTGGATAGCGGAGGGGAATAATTTACTATTCCCACTCCACAGCGTGCAACAGTAGGGGAAGTGTTGGATAGCGTAGGGGATAAAATTACTATTCCCACTCCAACAATTGCAACAGTAGGGAAAGTGTTGGATAGTGGAGGGGAATAATTTACTATTCCCACTCCAGCAAGTGCAACAGTAGGAAAAGTGTTGGATAGCGGTGGGGAATAATTTACTATTCCCACTCCACAGAGTGCAACAGTAGGGAAAGTGTTGGATAGCGTAGGGGATAAAATTACTATTCCCACTCCAACGAATGCAACAGTAGGGAAAGTGTTGGATAGCGGAGGGGAATAATTTACTATTCCCACTCCACAGCGTGCAACAGTAGGGGAAGTGTTGGATAGCGTAGGGGATAAAATTACTATTCCCACTCCAACAATTGCAAAAATAGGGAAAGTGTTGGATAGCGGAGGTGAATAATTTACTATTCCCACTCTAGCAAAATAACAAACATTAATTAACAAATACTTAAATAATAAAAAATTATTTACCTCTCACCAAATACCCCTATAAATAACACCATCAGTATTGTAAAACATGACACAATTAACATAATTGCTTAACAATTAATTAATTAACTAATAACAATATACAAAAAAATTAAAAACAATGAGAAATAAATTAATTCATACTATTAAGACTATAAAATAACAATAAATAAATATTATCTGAAAAAATTTAAAATTATATTAATCTTTAATTACTTGCCACACTACTCCCCTCTAAATACACAACTCGCTAATAAAAAATTGACACAATTTACAAATTTACCAATTAATTATTAATAATTAATAACCAATTAATAATTAATAAATAGCAACTTATTTAACACAATTAACAATATGAAATATTAAATACACAAATAGTAATTAATAACAATTATTAATTAATGAATTATAATTAAATTACTTCCCACCCTACTCCCCTATAAGCCCACAACCTGCTCTTAAAAAACGACACAATTAACATATTTACCAACTAATTAACAACAAATTAATAACTAATTAATAACAAATTAATTAACACAATTAACAATATACATTATTAAATACAAAAATATTAATTAATTAAAATTATTAATTAATTAATTAATTTTAATTAAATTACTTCCCACCCTATTCCCCTGTAAACCCACAACCCGCTACAGAACTAAAACGCAATATTTAATTTGTTAAAAAATTTATAATTTCTAAAAATGTATTAATAAATATATTATAATTAAATTACTTCCCACCCTATTCCCCTATAAACCCACAACCCCCTCCTAAAATATTAACACAATTAAGATATTTACCAATTAATTATTAATAATTAATAACCAATTAATAACCAATAAATAACCATATAAATTATTAAATACAAACATATGAATTAATTACAATTATTAATTAATTAAATTACTTCCCACCCTATTCCCCTGTAAACCCACAACCCGCTACGGAACTAAAACGCAATATTTAATCTCTTAAAAAATTAATAATTTCTAAAAATGTATTAATAAATATATTATAATTAAATTACTTCCCACCCTATTCCCCTATAAACCCACAACCCGATATGGAACCAAAATACGCAAAAATTACTTAACATAAAATTAATTACTTCTAAAAATTTCAAACATACATTAAAAAAATAAGCTATACTTTTAACACATATACTAAAATTCAGAACACTAAAATAAATTTCGATATTATTAACAACGATATTTTGACTAACGATATTACTTACTTCGATATTAACAAAAACGATATTTCTTACCTGCATGTCGATATTCTGGTCGACGATATTCTTGAAGGTCGATATTATGTCACATCGATATTTAAACATCGATATTATGGCATATCGATATTTAAACATCGATATTATGACTCTATACGGTAGCTCTCGCACTGCTGGTTGTGGCTGGCAGTTGCTGCAGCTCAAAGAGCAGGTCTCATCGGAGCGTTGCATTGGCTGTCGTAGCGGACGGCAGAATCTTGGCATGAGCGAGTCCATTTACAGTCACGAACATCCCATACTTCAGGATTTCACCTTTTCACTTCAGGAGGAGTCCACTCTGAATCCAGCTAAGGGTCCAAGACCTGGGGAGGCACCTCTTGGGGATCAGGGACTCACTCCAGCAGAGGCCAGCAGGGCTCAGTCAGCTCCAGTTGCAGGTTCAGGCAGGTCCAATTGCAGCAAGCCAGTTGGGCAGTTGCAGGGAGTCCTCTGAAGCCTGTTGTATACCGTAGCTCAAACAGGAGGTCAGCCACCTGATACTTGGAGTCCCTCTGGTTAAGTCTGGGATGAAGGTAAGCAGGTCCAGTCTTCCTTCTCAGACCGCAAAGCAGTCCTCACGGAGCAGGGCAGTCCTTCTTCTGTAACTTCCACCTGTTCAGGAGTTTTATGAAGAGCGGTGCTGGGGATCCAAGAAGGAATGTTTATGGTCACCCACATATCAGTTTATTATGTCAATGTCAACTCGTCGCAATCTCAGTGGAATGTCCATCACCTGAGTACACATTGGTGCTGTGTTCGGCATGTAGACTCCAAGTGCCCGTTCAAAACTGCCGAAAAAGAGCCAGTTTTGAATGGGGATTTGTAGTCTAAATTAATATGTGGACGACCCTAAACATTCGTTCTTGGAGATCGATTACAGATTGTAAGCCCTGATGAAGCTTGTGGTGTGTGAGTGAAACGCGTTTGCTGCTTGTCTGTATTTTGTGAAAAAAAAATTGAAGAATAATAAAGAAATGAATTTTAACATCATCTTCTAGAGATGTCTGGAGCTTTAATTTTTGACTCATAGAATTAATTATGGGATGGTGAATCAATTGTGAGAGTTGCCTCTTCATTTTTTGTATTAAATCGTTGCCAAAGTCAATATCTCTCATGCCGCGACCTATTGGCTTTGCCAAGGCTTGTTTAATTTACAAATGGACAGAGACAGCTTCCTCAGAGAGATACCTAGAGGAAGGCAATGAGATATGGAGGCTTGCTTTTTTTTCTTTTTTCTTAAAGGACCATCATTACAATTAGTGCAGCAGGTGCAGTGGCACTGGGGACAGAAGTGTGAGTAGCCACTACACCTCATTTATCCCTGTTGTCTTGCTGAAAAGGGAAATGGGGGTCCATTTCCATTTTCTCACTAGTATTAGGGTCCAGGTCACCATTGCTGAGCAGGGAACCGGGCCCAGGTAATTAATATATAAGCTATAGAAATAGTAACCCTGAAATGATATCATAAGCCCCGCCCCTTGCGCTCAGTCCCACCCCTCCTACTCCTCCAATCCTTGCCATAAAGTGTTGGAGTGGGACCTAACTTCAAAGCATGTTGCTTAGTGGCGCTCAGAGCAAAAAAAGTTTGAAGACCTCTGTTCTAGCGGGTGGAAGTTCCTTCATCCCGATCCTTGGGCAAGAAGGTTGTATTTAAGGCACAATTGCTCCAGGTGTTTTTACACTGTCCTCAGTGTGATCTTCAGATGCATGTTGAAGTGATACATTTTAAAGATATGCCCCATTGACATATAGTTCACTATGACATTATGGATGGTGAAGGCTTTGATAGTAAATTATATATGGGATAAAGTACCCCCTGCTGTACATTATAAGGTTATTGTAATCACCAGGGAGTTCCATGAACATATAGAGGGATGAGACCAAAGACAGAGTCTCTTTGTAAAGTTATGGATCTCTGAGGTTACTTGCAAAGTCCTATTCATGGACGGCAGGGGGTACTTTATTCCTCACAATTCATGGTCACATCATCACCGTTCCCACAAATCACTTACATCCTTGAAAGAGAGAATATGTTTGCAAACATGAAGAGTAAAAATAGAATAGTGCAAAAATTAACACATCAAAAAAAACCTGCTAGATATTTGTTGCAAAAAGATATTAGAAGCAGTTTAAACTAATTTTTTTTTTTAAGAGAAAGGGGCAGTAGAAACTTTCACAAATATTCTAACGTTTCTATATTTACCCGAGAGTGCAAAAAAAAACATGTTGCCATAAATATCTTCTTTCTTCTTGTCTAAGTACAGCTAGAAAAACAGGGCAGAAGAAAGAAAGCAATGTTTTCTGTTTCTTTCTGTAAACAGCTGCTTTAATTATGCTCCTTGGCCTGACCTGCCTTCCCTCCTGTCTGCTGGCTCTGGCAGCAAGCAGGCTTTGGGTTGTCAGAGCTCAGCTGTAATAGGATACTACAGTTGAGTTCTGACATCATTTCTTTATAATTGGCTACTGGTTGCGTCACAAGTTGTTGATTATGAAGAAATCAGAGACAGGTTTTTACACAGGGATTGCAGAATCCCATGTATTCTAATCCTATCAAACCAGAAAAGTAACTCCAAACTGTAAGAAATGTTCTGGGTTCCTGAAAGTTTGCAACTAGCTTCAATGGAGAGTTTATTGTAGGGAGCAAGAGACCATGCCGAAAAACTGAGCAGTATTTACAGACATGTTTTGGGATTGTATTCTGAAAATTGTCCATTTACGAAAGTTGTTGAAATCTGCGGGATGGGCTGAGTTTATAATTCACTTTCCTCACCCCACTTCTTTAGCCTGTTTTAGTGGCCATGATTAGGGATGTTTACTGTTTATGTTCATTGATTGTTTTCACGGAGGTTGACTATATGGTATATTAACAGATACCACACATGCTTGTAGAGCATGCGTTGCCCCCGAGAGTGTCTCTTTGCGGTACTGATGGATCACTGATATGTTGATTGAGACCCGGTTCAGTAGTGCTCATGAACGGACCCAGCAGGATTTGAACCTGTAACCATGAGGTCAATCACAGATCCCTGCAGGGGACGCATTAGCCCACGGAGTCACCATTCTTGGCAGATAGTTTTGTTTTTTCATTATTTAATATTTGGAAGGTTGAACATGGTCTTGTGGTTACTTGAGAACGCAGCAGAGGCAACAGCAGCGTCTGATCCAAAATGGAGCCGTGTAAGGGAAGAGCTGATGCAATCAGGTAGAGTGGACCTCAAAGGTGATGTTCTGCTACTGCCACCCCTGAGCTTCCAGAAGGTTTGTTCAGAAGGTGAGCCTAAAGTATCATCTTTCCAGGAGTTTCTTGAAGTGCATGAGGTTGGGTTTTGATCACAGGGAGGGTAAAGGGAGGGTAAAGGGCGTTCCACTGTCTTGTGACTTGTATACCCTGGGGTTTGCCTTTGTTCTTCATCTACTTGAACAGTCATCGCTGAATCTAGTTAGCAGTGGAGGAGGGTACGTTTGTAGGGGAGCTGTAGTGTGGAGTTAGGGTTTACAAGAATTTGGACCTTTTCGTGAGTAGGCTTTGCCAGCAGTGCAGAGGAGCTTGGATATGATCCTGGCTTTGACTGGCAGTCAGCAGAGAGCCCTCAGAGCAGGAGTGATGTGTTCCTGCTCAAAAACCACAGATCTACAAAGAGCCCTCCGTACTAGTAAGCATCTCCATTCGTCTGTAATGGCTAGACCTATACAGGGTTCTTTATAGTTTGTGGGTTTGGTTGATCCCCCTGTAACCCTTCCTTTAAGGCTCTGCTTGTGGGCTTGTGAGGCTGGTGTGTCTATGCGTACATAGATTACGTTGTATTCTGTCTTCCAAGCACCTTGATATCAGGCTTCTTTGCACGTAAGACCACCATCATCTCTCCCTTATGCAAGCTGCTCCTAGTCGTCCTTAAATACCCCTTTCTTCGTGAGTGACCCTCTGCAGTGGCTGCTCTGCCTGTGGCACTTTTTAAATGTAAAGCCGCACTGTGACCTTGAATCCAGGCTTCATATAAGACAGGAGTGTCCAGCGTACGGTCAGAAGGCCAGATCCAAGCCGGATATCTGGATCAATCAATCAATCAATCAATCAATCAATCAATCACAGAATTTGTAGAGCGCACTACTTACCCGCGAGGGTCTCAAGGCGCTGGGGAGAGGGAAGGGGGGGGATGCTGCTACTGGTCGAACAGCCAGGTCTTGAGTAGCCTCCTGAAGGTCAGCAGGTCTTGGGTCTGTCGTAGGCTTAGTGGAAGGGTGTTCCAGGTCTTGGCGGCGAGGTGTGAGAAGGATCTGCCGCCGGTGGTTGTTCTTCGAATGCGAGGGACGGTGGCGAGGGAGAGGTCGGCGGAGCGGAGCTGGCGGTTGGGGACATAGAAGAAGAGTCGTCTGTTGAGGTAGGCTGGGCCAGTTTTGTGGAGTGCCTTGTGTGCGTGGATGAGGAGTTTGAAGGTGATCCTCCTGTCGATGGGGAGCCAGTGCAGGGTCCTCAAGTGGGGGGTGATGTGGCTGTGGCGTGGTACGTCGAGGATCAGGCGTGCGGAGGCGTTTTGTATGCGGTGCAGTCGCTTGATGAGCTTGGCCGGGGCTCCCGCGTAGAGGGCGTTCCCATAGTCCAGTCTGCTACTGACGAGGGCCTGGGTGACTGTTCTTCTTGTGTCTGTCGGGATCCACCTGTAGATCTTGCGAAGCATGCGGAGGGTGTTGAAGCAGGAGGAGGAGACTGCGTTGACTTGCTTGGCCATGGAGAGCGTTGAGTCGAGGATGACTCCCAGGTTGCGTGCGTGGTCGGTGGGTGTCGGGGCTGCTCCCAGCGTCGTTGGCCACCAGGAGTCGTCCCAGGCTGAGGGGTTGGAGCCGAGGATGAGGACCTCTGTTTTGTCCGTGTTCAGCTTTAGTCGGCTGATCTTCATCCAATCGGCGACGGCCTTCATTCCTTCATGGAGATTGGCTTTGGCGGCGAGGGGGTCCTTGGTGAGGGAGAGGATCAGTTGAGTGTCGTCGGCGTAGGAGATAATGTTGAGGTCGTGTGTCTGGCGATGCGTGCGAGCGGGGCCATGTAGATGTTGAACAGTGTTGGGCTGAGGGACGATCCCTGGGGTACGCCGCAGATGATCTCGGAGGCTTCGGATCGGAAAGGTGGGAGGCGGACTCTCTGGGTTCTGCCGTTGAGGAAGGAGGTGGTCCATTCCAGGGCCTTGTCTCGGATCCCTGCGTCGTGGAGGCGTGCGCGTAGAGTGCGGTGGCAGACAGTGTCGAAGGCGGTGGAGAGGTCCAGCAGGATGAGGGCTGCGGTCTCACCATTGTCCAGCAGGATCCTGATGTCGTCGGTGGCGGCGATGAGGGCAGTCTCAGTGCTGTGGTTGCTGCGGAACCCTGATTGGGATGGGTCCAGGATGCTGTTTTCTTCGAGGTATCGGGTTAGCTGTTTGTTGACGATCTTCTCGATGACCTTGGCTGGGACCGGAAGCAGAGAGATGGGCCGGAAGTTCTTGAGGTCTCTCGGGTCCGCCTTGGGTTTTTGAGTAGGGCGTTGATCTCTGCGTGTTTCCAGCTCTCTGGGAAGGTCGCGGTCTCGAAGGAGAGATTGATGATGTTGCACAGGTGGGGTGCGATGGAGCTGCTGGCTTTGTTGAAGATGTGGTGCGGGAAAGGGTCTGACGGGGAGCCGGAGTGTATTGTTCTCATGGTCTTGATGGTGTCCTCGATGTTCACGCTGGCCCAGGCTGGCAGGGGGTCGTGGTCGATGGTGTGTGGCGGGTCTGGTGCATCGATCTTAGTTGGGGCTGTCTGGGTGTTGAAGCTGTCGTGGATGTCGGCGATCTTGCGGTGAAAGAAGGTGGAGAGGGAATCGCACAGGGGTTGCGACGGCGGGATGTCATTGGTGTTGGAGCTGGGATTGGAGAGTTCCTTCACGATGTTGAAAAGCTCCTTGCTGTTGTGTGCGTTGTTGTCGAGGCGGTCTTTGAAGGAGATTCTCTTGGCGGACCTGATGAGGTGGTGGTGGTTACGGATGGCGTGTTTGTGGGCTGTGTGGCTGTCCGGTGTCTTATCACTGTGCCATTTCTTCTCTAGTTTCCGGCAGGTATGCTTGGAAGCTAGGAGTTCCGAGGTGAACCAGCTGGCTCTTTTGGTGGTGTCGCTGTAGGTGAGCTTTTACAGCGGGCGAGGGTGTTGGCACAGTCGTCCATCCATCGTCTGAGGATAACCACTGATCGTATCAAAGCTCCATTTAGTTCAGTTGAATGTGAATGTATCTTATCTGCCAATCCTGTCTCCCCATTTCTTTGGCTGCTTTCGATATGGGGACTCAACCTTGTCTCCAGCTCTGCCATTTCTCTCCCAGGTCTTTGTCTTACCATCCTTCGTAACTTACTGTATTTCCACCTTTTAAATTTATGACACATTGTTTGTTATCACTTACAGACAACGTTAGGCATTAGCATGCATATAAGACAGCCATCTTTGAATGGCTTTTCTTTTGTTTTAGGAAAAATCATTAGCCGATGGATGATGTAGTGTCTTGAGACTATACGCACTAGGACCCTTGCAGTTCTGGGCGGACTCTAAACAGATATTATGTAATGTGCTGGGAGGTGTTAAGGTGTGGTTATGAAAGTCATGGCACAGTGCGTGCAGTGTGTGACTGTATGTGGATGAATAAAGACATCTGTTACAGAGCTCCGTGTGTGGCATGTTCATTTGCATGCTCAGGAGCTGGGCAAGAAACTACAACTGGCAACGAGTAGGGGATACATGCCCTGAAGAAACAGGCTGCTCTCTCTGAGAGTTTGCAATGGGACAGCAAACTGCTTGTGTGTGCCATGTGCGCACCGAATCGATGCAAAACAGTCTGCGGTTGGCATATGTGGAGTCAAAGCCGCACTCCAGACCAAACACAGCCATCAAATAAGTTGAAGGCCCTGCAGGAGAGCAGATTCGAAAACCCACTAGAATCCACAGGTAAGGCTGAAGGAAGAGATGTTACGCCGCGCCATAACACAGAGAATTTTTTCACATGATGCGAAAAGCTAAAGGCAGCGACAACCAGGCACGAGAAACAGAAAACTCACTCACCATCAAGGATGAGGAAAGCGCTATGCCACCTCTGATCGGGCATGACGGCCCAAGCTCAAGCACAAAGCTGTCGCTTGCAGAAGTCATGGAGTCAAGTGCACAGCGGCAGTCGGCTGAACTGCATGTGCTCTCCATGGCAGTAGAAGGGAACGAGAGACATGATGCAGCTACATTCCTAAAACTACCACTGCCATTCGACACAGTGAAGAAACAGAACATCAGTGTTATGAGGGTTGCTTGGATTGAAAAGTTTGATGACTTCATAGATGCTCTAGAAGGAAAAGACGACAAGAAAATCATTAAATACTTGAAAATATTTGCCAGTGAAAGAAGTGCTAAAGAAAGTCTCACAAACTGATGCAATATCGGACCAAAAGCTAAAAGAAGCTTTGGAAGCCAAGTTCAAACCCTTGCTTAATTGGTGTTGATCATGAAAAGCAAGCAAAAGCACAAAATAGATGCACACAGGTTGACGTCTTCACAGAAGACGCAGTTATGCTTCAGATGTGGGTTTTCATTTCCCCATGAAGGTAAATGTCCGGCAATAGGACTAATATGCAAAAGATGCGGGAAAGAAAACCACTTCATAAGGGTCTGCAGAGCAAAAGAGAAACCAAATGCGTCACAGCAAGAAGACAAAATGGACACCAGAAGATTCCAGAAACATTCTCGCCATGTCCACAAGGCTGAAAAACAACATCAGTTACAAGAAGTAGAAACTAAGCAAAGTCGATTGCGGTCAAGTTCATCATATAAAGGCTATGCCAACGTCATTATCAAGCACTAGCGAAGAAGATGGATGTGCATTGATGAAATCAACTAAGGAACGACATGCACATGTAGGATTAGCTGCTTGCAAAAAAGATCAAAAGTCAGTGAAGAATCACCAAACGAAGCGACAAACGTCATTTGGACACTGTCACGAAATTACATTATGGGTAGACGGTTGCCCCACAACCTTCATAATAGACAGTGGTGCGTCGATTAATATCATGCCAGTAGAAAAGTTTAACAACCTATCTCCTGTGCCGCGCGTTCCCCCGTCACACATTAAGGTATACACATGGGCTGCGTCTAAACCACTACAAAGGCAAGGGTCATTTACAGCAACCATGCGACATTAAGACGTCAAAAGTACGAGTGCCGATTCATGTCCTTCAGGCAACTTAATCCAGTGCATGCTTACTTAGCTTTGCCACTGCCGCTGACATGGGACTGATATCTCTCAACTACAAACTCCCTGCTCAGTCTGAAATCGGGAGTCAGTTCCCGTCCTTGTTTCATGGCCTAGAAAGACTCAAGAAATGAAGGTACAACTTAATATTAATGAGGACATTTGCCCTGGTGCCCAACGGCATCACAGAGTCACTTTTCACCTACAAGAAGCCATTGAGAAAGAGTTAGAAACATTGTTAAAGCATGACATCATTGAACGCTCCACCGGTCCTATGCCATGGGTCCCACCCATAGTTGTGATGATAAAAAAGGACAGTGGAGGGGCAGTGCACATTTGTGTTGCTATGCGCCAGGCCAACAAAGCAATTAAGAGAGAAAGACATCCTAGTCTCCATATAGCAGACATGATCATGCAACTTAATGGAGCCAAAGTCTTCTCCAGTCTTTACCTGAACAACGGATTTCATCAGCTCGAGCTGGAAGAGAACAGTAGGTACATTACTACTTTTTTGACTCATGTTGGTTTATTCAGGTACAAGAGCCTGAGTTTTGGAGTGTCGTCGGCTGCTGAGATATTTCAGGATGTTATTCACCGAGTAATTCAGCCTATTACACATGCTTTCAATTACAGTGATGATATACTGGTATTTGGGACAACACAAAAGGAGCATGACAAGGCTGTTACACAAGTATGCCAGTAACTTGCTAATGCAGGTTTCACTCTGAATGCAGCGAAGTGTGAGTTACACAAAACCAACCTCAAATTCTTTGGGCACATATTCTCTGATGGGGGAATGCCTCCTGACCCAGATAAGGTGCAAGCACTGTCATCTACTTGCCCCCCACAAGACGTTACCATGTTGCTATCCTTCCTAGGCATGGCCAGTTATTGCTCAAGAGACAATCGTGACTTTGCTACAGTGAATGCTCCATTGAGAGACTTAACCAAGCGAAATGTCCAATTCCACTGGTCTCCGGAATGAGACCAAAGTTTCAAAGAAATAAAATATGCGATTGAGAATGCAACTGAAATGGTCTATTTTGACCCCAAACTACATCCTGAGCTCACAGTCGATGTGAGTCCAGTGGGGCTGTGAGCAATCCTTGCTCAACACAATGGCCATCTGTATGCTCGGAGATACCTTGTGGCCTATGCCAGTAGAAGCCTATCTGAAACAGAACGTGCCTATTCTCAGGCCGAGAAGGAGAGTCTGACTGCATTGTGGGCCTGCAAACATTTTCATTTGTTTTTAATATGGAAAACGGTTCACTATCATCTCGGACCACCAGGCGTTGCTCACTATCTTTGGAAATCCAAAAGCTAAGATGCCCACTTGCATTGAGAGGTGGGGGTTGGGACTGCAAGAGTATGCCTATGTGATCGTACACAAGCTGGGGAAAGATCAAAACCCTGCCAATTACTTTTCATGAGTGCCGATACATCACCACCATTCGACATCCAAAGCGGCTGAAGAATATCTCAACTTCATTGTGAGGTCCAACAGGCCAGCAGCTCTATTCACTGAAAGGATCATTGCTGCCACCAATGCAGATAAAGACATGTTCATCCTCAAAGACCTCATTACAATGCAATCTTGGAAGAAAAGTATTTAACCCTTTGCTGATGATGTTGAATTCCAAAAATACAAAAATATACAGGATGAGCTATCCATCACCCAAGAGGGTATCATATTGAGAGGCTCGAGAATCGTCATCTGAGAGCCTGAGACAGCAAGTCATTTAGCTGACCCATGAAGGGCATTGTGGCATTGTAGCCACTAAAAGAGCCCTAAGAGATCAAGTGTGGTTCCCTCATCTTGATGAATGAGTTGAGAAAGAGCTGAAATCATGCCGCCTTTGTAACTGATTATCCCCCAAAGTAATTCAGCATCCTTTGACAATGTTTGACCTTCCTGCGCATGTCTGGGAGAGAGTTGCAGTTGATTTCTTAGGGCCTCTAGGAAATGAACATCATCTCAGGGTAGTCATTGATGAATATTCGCATTTTCCTTTGGTGGAAGACTTGTCATCGACAACCCATGACAAAGTCATTGAGTGGCTTGATGACATCTTTGCAGCATGGGGCTCTATTCTCAAATCTGATAATGGCCCGCTTTTCAATAGCAAAGACTTCAAGGAGTTTCTTGTTCGACTTCATATCAAGCATCAAAAGAGCACTCCTCTCTGGCTCCATGCCAATGGTTTTGTTGAACGATTCATGGGCACCCTCGAGAGGGTAATTCAACAAGCATCGATGGAAGGAATCAATCTAAACCAAGCCAGGTATCAAGCCCTTCGTGCCTATCGATCAACTCCTCACTCCACAACTGGTGAGAGTCCTGACACCTTGCCATTTGGGAGAGCCATCGGAACCAAACTACCACAATGGACATTGGACCGATTGCTGAATGCTGATAAGGTTCATGTCACAGACACGTCTCAAAAGTGTAAAATGAAATCATATGCCGATCAGCACCGACGCACCCAGGAAACAGTCTTCAACAAAGGGGACTGGGCTCTGGTCAAACAGAAACAGAAGCGGAAAATGGATCCTCCATTTGCTGTTGAGCCTTTGAAGGTTCTAACGTGCAAAGGACACGTGGCGGCAGCGCATTGTCTCGGAAAGTCCATCACACGGGTCTCATCATACTTTAAACACCTACCTCGATGTGCGTCAGCTCCCGAAATCATGAGTGAGGCGACCCCTACTGAATGTCCAGGTCAAGCAGCTGAGCCTATGTTATTGGTGCATGATGAAGGCGCATCTCAACTCCCTCCTACCACGCGACCTGGCAGACCTGTGTGAGCGCCTCACTGACTCATTGAGGAAATGTGATGTTAATGTTGTCTGTACTTTTTATTTGACGTAAGGGGAAATGTAGTGTTTTGAGACTATACGTGCTAGGAACCTTGCAGTTCTGGGCGGACTCTAAACAGGAATTATGTAACCTGCTGGGAGGCATTATGAAAGTCATGACATAATCCGTGCAGTGTGTGATCGTATGTGGATGAATAAAGACGTCTGTTACAGAGCTCTGTGTGTGGCGTGTTCGTTTTTATGCTCTTGGGCTGGGGAAGACGCTACAGATGCCATGTACATGCAGTGACCGTCCAAGGAGAAAAATAGCAACAGCAAAGACAACTGATTTCACGGCCGAGACCTATTGGCTTGTTAGTAACGTAATATATGAGCTATGGCTCACAGCAAAAGCAGTCTCTAGGCAGACTTACAAATACTAACCATATCAGCAGTGCTACAAAGCCATAGTAAGTAAATATAACTGGCATTTATGATCTACATAAATGCGAGGAACATTAGATAAAATACTAGAGGGAGGTATTCTGTCCCTCAGAAAAATGATAAACGCCTGCTGGTCCACCAATACGATACATGTCCATTCGCCAAGGCAAATACAGCCGCGGTCCATCTCCAGAGACGCACTAACACAGTCCTGGCATTCAATCCTAATTCAATAAATGTGAAGACAGGACTGAACGCCTCACTCAACGGTCGTCTATGCAAAAACCAGTGTACCTATTCACGCTATAACCAGATTAGAGTGAAGTCATATAGGCAAATTTCAAACAGTTGAGTTTATCAGTAAAGTTACAACCACTGCTTACAACAATATGTCCCTATGTGTTGTAAAAAAACAACCTGTCGCAGGGCCTGCAGTGAACACCAGAGATGTAGGACTCAGTTTGTTGCAGATTGGAGACTCCAACGGCATGGCCGAATCACATGAATTTTCAATTTTATATCCGGGTTTCATTCAAGAATGTCCGTGACTCCTCAATGGCAGCTTTAATAAATAACTTTACAGTAGGGGTGTATAATTTCCTTTTGCATAATTACATGAAATTTCAGAAAAATTACACAAAATGATGTACAAGTGCCGCTAACAGGCACTTGCATTCTGTTCATTTCCGTTGTTCTTGTGCTCCTGTTTTAGGATTTTCAACAGAAGAGACTTGCAATTTCGTGATGGTGGTGCAATGGCAACATTTCATGAATTTCACATAACAAGCGTAATGAGAAATGCCAGAAACTGTGCAAGATTATGGTGGCGTAATAAAAAATTTCACCTGGCCCTACTTTATAGCAAGATGCAGAGAGTGCAATGTTTCAATTTTCCTCCTTATCTGACTTTGTGACAATATACTATACCACTGTTTTTTTTTGTTGTTGGTTTTCTTATTAAGGGCCTTATTACGATGTCGGGCGGACTATCATCCGCCCGACACTGCTGCGGAAAGGAACCGCCCGACCTCAGGTTGGCGGCTCCGACCGCAGTATTTTGATGCGACCTCCCACAGGGCCCATGGCAAACCTCAATTTCTCAATGGAAGCTTGTGCAGTGAGCAGAAAAGGCCTGCAGCACAAGCTTCCATTGAAAAATGGAGGCTTTGAAACATCCCTGCACCGTGTGGTAGGCACCATGCGGTGCCTGCCACATGTTGAGGGATGTTCAGGGGGGCACCATTGGTGCCCCCCATGCCCCATTGCGTAGGGCCAGGGGGAATGGGGCCATGCTAGGGACACCCACAGTCAGTTCGCGCCAGCCAAACCATGTCAGAAAGGCCGACATGGATTAGCTGTCGGAAACTGACATCGTAATCGGAAGAGGAGCGGAATCTTCCTGCTGGTTTCCTTCCAACCACAGTCATCGAAATACGGTGGTCGGAGGGAAACCCAGGATGTCGGGCGGAGAACCTCCGACCGCTTGTCGGAGGCTTTCCGTCCGACATACTAATCGGGCCCTAAATGTTTACCTGCAGTAGTATTCTGGCCTCTGGGTTGAGGCTGAGGTTGTTGGTGATGCATGAATGTGGGGGCCACCTCCACCGCTTTCCTAGGCAGAAGTCCTATTCACCAAAGGCTCCGCTGGAATTTTTAGGTCTGGCCTTTGAAACAGCTTCCTTGTCTCGCCAGACTATTGTTTTTCCAAAAAATTAATAGATGATGTTCATATTTAGAGCTGGTTTGGTCAGAGGGCTGCATTTATTGGTCTGTTAAATTGCCATTCACATTTTGTCCTGCCTACCACAGCATTTCGCATGGGGTAATAGGTCTGCCCACTTTACCCATCACTTTGAGTTCTTGCCCAAAGCCTGTGCATATTGTTCACATTCACCTAAAAGTATTTGCTTGCACTTATATTAACTTTAATTACCCACTGTTTACTTTGCCTGCATTTTGAGTTGCCAGTTGGATGGTCATTTGTTTCCCGTCTCCTTTTTAGGTCTCGCCTACGCAGCGCGCATGTGCTGCATAGGCAAAAAGACCTTTTGGAATCGCTTCGGCTTTTCAGCCAAAAACGTGCACGCGTTCCATTGCCTTCAATGGTAACGCGTGCACGTTTGGCGATTCACTTGCGGGAGCGAGCGGCGCCATATGGTAGCAATTATCGCTCCTGGCACCGCTCGCTCCCACAAGTGAAACGCTTTCACTTTTGCCGCCACTTGTTTAAACCTGTTTTTGAAGCACTTATCTAGTGCATGTATTGCTGAAATGGTGAAATATGGTTCGTTTTAATCTTTGGTAGACTCGCTGTGTGATACAGTGGCTTTCAGGTTGTTTTTCATTTTTCTGCGTGCAGTTCTTCTGTCTTCTGCGATGTGCAGGTAACTGAAAGCCTTTTGCAAAATGCTGATTTGGGAGACAGCTTGTTTTACTTGAGGCGCGCACGCTTGTTTAGGACTTGTGCCCTGCGAGAGAGCATTACACTCGCTTTGAGGAGGGGGTGCATCGAGGCCGCTGAGGAACGACGAGATCTCACCAACGCTGGTCACTCTCCACTGGTTGCCCATTGAAGCCAGGTCCATACACAAGACGGTTTGTATCAATCAAAAGGCGCTATACCTTGTTACCCGGAAGACAGACAAACTCTCTGCAGGCATTGGACCATCGCAAAATGCCAAAGCTCTGCTGTTTGAATTCCCGACCTTTAAAAAGGAACGACTCATGGCACAATGCTTCTCAGGTAACGCGACCAGAATATGGAACCCCTCACCCCACAAAACTAGGCGCCACCACCTTGCTGGTGATCTTCGAAACAGAGGAAAGCCCTTCCCCGTCAAAGACATTTTAGCTCACAACATCCTACCTTCCCCTGTTGGGGGAACGGCTCTTTCTCCTATTAGTCTCAGCTTCTGACCATCTGATGTTCTGCAGTACTCCGTCACATTAGACCCTGACTCGAACTTGTCCTGTCTACTTCTTCGAACAGTAGCAATTATACTGTGTCTTTTTGTAATGATCGGCCATCTGAATTTTGGACGCAGAAATGATCTTTTTTTATTGTTAAGGGAACAGTTGTTAAGCGTACACTTGTAATTCGGTTTCTTATTTAATGACTACTTTGCAATTTTGAACCTTATGTAACGATCTTTGTCTATTGTAAAGCGCTGCAACACCTTTAGGAATGTCAGCGCTATATAAAAATGCATAAGTATATATAAATACTTCAGAGTGAGTGCAGACGCAGCCCCAGTTCGAATTGTAATTGTGAAGGCCAGGACTGTATGCTAGGATTGCCACCTTATTATTCTGTAAGCATGGCACATGGTACTTACATCAGACTTTATGTAAACTCTTTTGTTTTAAGTTACACATTTCTGTCGGTGCTCAATTGAATTTTCCTAAATGTATTTGCCAGCCTTGACATGAAAATACAGGCCTTGCGGTAAAAAATACACACATAAAATAAAACCAGCCTGGTGGTAACCCTAATGCACACTGACACATTCCGGCACTCGGTCACAATATCAATATTCGGAGACTCAGGTCTCCTTGGTGGTGCAGAACTACAGCCAGACTCATTTCAGAATTTCCTTCAAGTCTCATTTCTGAAACCCCACCGTGAAGCGCAGCAGGCCTTCCGCCGCCTGCTAAGCACACCGCTGCTCCCCTGAGTCACTATTAACCACAAATAGCGCTGCGGATCATTATCTGACCGTGGGAGCTTTTTAATGAGCCAGTTTGCCTCACACTGAACATCTCCGTTGGCCCGACGAGGGCAAAACGGAAACAAAAGTCGAGTTTCCAATGGAAATCAGGACAACTTCTCTTCAAACAGAAAGTGGTGTTCGAGCAAAAATGCTAAAATAATGCCCCTCCGAGCAAAAATGCTAAAATAATGCCCCTCTGCGCCAGAGGTCACTTTTACTGAGCGCTCAGTGTGCCTATATGCAGTATAGTAAATGCAATGCTACCACTTTTTAGTTTGCAGTACTACTTGCAGTTCTTGAATCATTGCCCTGAGAAGACCCGTAAAGCGTTATAAGGAGCTGAAACACATTGAAAAATATTTTTTAGCAGCCTCAATTAAAAATATTGCATTCAAGATATTACTTGGTATTTAAGAATGAACTCTCGAATACAAGACTGCCCCTAAATGATTCCTGTACCATCAAAAAATTGACTGGATTTTTTCATGTGTTTCTTCCCCTAATATAAAACAGGCATTGCTTATATCAGCCTGAGCCCTGAGTGTGAGGTAATACGTGAATTTTCAAGAGTGAGCATGATTTATTTTAAAGATCTGTTATATATTATTAGAATAAATTTGTAAAATGGAGAAAATACTTATAATAATGAGTTTTCCTTGAACGCACTAATCTATGCCACATGATGCCACTCAGTGGCACATAATTACACTCTAATCAATGCAACATAAAAACACTCCACATAATACCACTCAGTGCCACATAATTACACGCCACATAATTACACTCTACTCAATGCAAGATAAATAAACTCCACATAATACCACTCAGTGCCACATAATTATATGCTACATAATTACACTGCACTCAATGCAACACACACTCCAAATACCACTCAGTGCCACATAATTACACGCCACATAATTACACTCTACTGAATGCAACATACATTCCACATAATACTACTCAGTGCCACATAATTACATGCCACATAGCCAATAGGTCTCGCCTTTGGGACCTTATAAGTGTTTAGCCATGCAACAGTTGATGTTGTTGCACCAAGGATATTGTGCTGCATAACTAAATACTTATAAGGCCCCAAAGGCGAGACCTATTGGCTATGCCAATGCTTGTTAAAGTTGCTGTTATAAAGTGTTCAAGTGGCGTAGTAACATTGAAGCTGCGTGCAATTAGACAGCTTAGTTGTGTGGTGAATTATTCTTGTCACCTTCACAAGTAATAATAATTAAATATATGGTGGAGTTAAAAGGCCTGCTATTTAAAAAACATCACCGGAACAAGCTCACATTAGTGAATTTTTTTCAATTCTAACAGTTTTATTACACGCATGAGGAGGCCACATGTAAATAGCTACATATTTTATGTTTTTTTGTTAGTTTTGTAGCATATGCTTGCAATAAAAATTAAAAAAATAACCATCACACCAGCTTGCCACGGAAAGACCTATTGGCTTTACCAACAGCTTTCTTTCTTCCTCTTTGGAGGTGACTGCAGCTTCAGATTCTGTGGTGGTAATTCCATGCAGTCATGAGTCTGAGAGAGCTAAAGCTAGTCTTGGGAGAGGTGATGTAAGAATCCTGGCCTCAAGGAGATCACACTGCAGTACATATTCTCAGTATAGGTGGAGTGAGTCCCCCCCATTCTCTTACAGATAGGTGAGTCCTGTGTGCTCTGTCACAGACAGTCACACACTCTGTCACAGAAGGTGCCTTCCAACCCACCCTACAGAATCCGCCATTGTGAAGAGCAGAGGGAAGCCTGCTCATTGTCACAGGATGATGACCTCTGCACACACACACTGTACACTTGCTTGTCTTTGGTGTTGTCACATGGCCCATAGAGACATTGTCGTCTTCACTAAGTTAGCACGAGCACGCTGCAGCCTGCCTGCTGCTTTCTGCACGTTACTACATGTCTTTATTTTTTGCAATATTTTCTATGGCTGTTTTCACATGAAAACTCATTGTTGTGTTCGCTCTCTGCATGTTCCTGGGATTTTGACTGAACATTATGTGCAAGATCGAACAACAATGCCCCTTGTTATTTTGTTCTGGCCAGACCTTAGCCCTTAGACAAAACAAACTGATGCAGCTGTTGTTGGGACAAAGTACTTTGGTTTTTAGTAGGGTACACGAAGTTGGTGAGACACACTTGGAGAGGGACCTTTCCAGGTAGAAGAGCGAGACAGCACCTATGATGTAGAACTACCATCTATAGGCTAAGATATGGGGTCTGCTGACAAATCCCAGAGATCTTCTATTATATAATAATACTTCTTCTTAGCAAGAGGAGGGAGGTTAGACACTATCGTCTTTTCTCCATTGTCTTTTTATGATGACATCTCCCTCCATGATATAGGGACTAGCTCCTATGCTGACTATATTTGTACTATGCATTTTCCTGCTTGTTGTGGCACGTATACTGCATGTTAGGGCACGTTATTTAAAAATAAATATTTTAAACTGTTTCATGTCTCTGTCAGATCTTATTGTGGACAAGTACAACAGTATGAGCGAGAGGGTGTGTCTTGTTACCGCGATTCCTGAGAGATCTGGGAGTGTTGTGTTCTGGGGTGTCTAATCATTTGTTTCTTTAGGAGTGAGTAGGAGAGCAAGTGAGACACTATAGCTAGTTGGTCCTGGGTTTGTGGGTACTAAGGTGGTAGGAAGACCCAGTCCCTATACACCAGGGTCCCATATTCCTGCGCATAGTTCTGTGTTTGTGCAGAATCCCTGAAACAGTGTGTGCTGTACACTGTGGATCTAAGTCAAGGCACCCTGCACTGATAATTGAGTTTTTGAAGCTACTCTGTTTCCTTCAAGAACAACTATAGCTTTTTAAATGTAGTTTGCGCCATTTTCAATATATTCTCATAAAATGTTTAAGAGAACACAAGCCCCCATGTTAAGTAGCATTTTTATCCTATTAGCCTATCTTTGTTAAAAAGGCACAAAACTTTGCAAATTAGCTATACAATCTGCCTGAGTTTGACCAATGTATTGCACTTAGAAATATACAGTTTAGCACCACCTTTGACCCAGCTTCTCCTGGTTATGGGTGCCAGGCACCTGGACCACAGATACGCTCACCTGACCGCACCAGGACGTTTCATATCATTTGCTGTCCCGCCCTCTCCATGCCCCTCCCTGGCAATGCTGGCCACACCCCTCCCTGCCAATGCTGGCCACACCCCTCCCTGCCACGCCTCTCTGATCAATTACATCTTCACCTGGCTGTTTCTCAGGAGCAGAGACGAGTGCCGGCGTCTCAAATTCTCACAAACACCTTCTTATCTCTTCCATCTCAGCTGAATAGGCAAGAATGCGCCACCATGTGAAATGATCCTGTGTCAGCCCTGCAGCAGCCACATTTTTTATCAACCTTTTTAACTCCTCCTCTAATGAAGCCTTACTGCTCTGTTTGTGTTTTTACAAAGCTGTCAGGTGACTCCATGTTACCCGTGACACCTCCAGCCAACAGCATTTTACATGCTGGTATTTTGGGGGTTGTACAACTCTTACTGTAAAGTAGAACTCCCAGAATGCAATGCGCAATTAGCCAATAAACAAAAGAACTGTCTGAAGATATCCAATACCATAATGACACTTGGTGTTATATTCACAAGGAAATGGCACAGTACTGCTGCAAATTTTGCAGCGAGGTGCTGGGTCATTTGAAAAACGCAAGGATGCGCCGTATTCACGCCTGTTTTTTAACTTGCGCTGGTGCTAAAAATAGCCACCTAGTGCCAACACAAACACCCTTGCGCCATGGTGCAAGGGAGCCTGCGTTGCAGGGAATGATTGTTTATGTGCAGGAAGGGACATCTTGTAAATCTAGGGCAGCGTAAAAAAGCAATGGGTGTTACGGTGGACACCGGTGTGAAAGGGGACGATATTTAGACAGCACCGTCAAGCCACGCAAAGTGGCTTAACGCCTCTTTGTAAATATGGTGCAGGGCATTGCGCCACCGAAAGGTCGAAAAAAGTGACGTTCCAGTGGCGCAATCGCCTTGTAAATATGCCCCTTGGCAGCTAGACATGTTCTGAGGAAACAGCTTTGTAGAAGACATGCACATCTCCCTTGTCTCAGACTATACTGAGGTGGATCTCACCACAGAGATAGGAACTTACCCTTTCATCTCTTTCTGAAGTGCCAACTTATTATCGGTGCCACATAATGGGCTGGCAACCCCGGAAGCTTGGGGGCATGGATGCGAGGTCTCTGGTGGCCTTTGACCTCGCATCACTCTCTCAAGGCAGCCCTTGAAGTTCCTGGGAGTTGACTGAACTGTGCTCCGCTGCATTAAAGCACAGGTTGCATTGGAAGAAGCCAGGCTGGGTATCCCTCCTCCTTTTCACAGCATCTGCTCCTCCTTCCTTTTTCTGACGTAACAGTAAGCATGACTTTGCAAAGACTTTTGGAATGTCTTTCTCCACAGTGATGTGTGTCCTGTGTTACCCCTGGGTGTGTTTATTGCCACTGCAGGCAGCTACTGTCTCGCTCTCATAGAAACCTTTGAAAGTGAAACTTGGTATGTGCTTATGTGAAACAGTGCTGAATTTGAGCTGGTGGTTTCCGGTGCTCAGCACCGCACTTCATTGCCAACACTGCCACTTTCGACAGTGCACCACATGGTGGTGCTGTTTGTCTAGTTTGGATATGAGCGATATGAGCACTATACATTAAAAATGACTAATCCTGCTGCCCAAGCCATCCTTAGAGCTTTGGGGGACTGGAATAGGCTAAAATGTCTCAGTTGTAGGAGTGTGATGGTTGGAACCTGTGCTGGTACTGTCATTGGCAGCGCTGGCAGGGGCAATGGGTGGCGCAAGCTGCAGTGGCCTCCTGACAAGGGACCTGGTACTTATTATTTTACAAATTAAACACTGAGTGAAGGTAGATCATTAAGGGTGCTCAAGGTAACTTGAGGTTTCATTGTTTAGCTCTTTGCTCCCCATATTTCTCAACCTGCATCAGGAGTGCATAGATCACCCAGAGCTGTGTTTTCCATTACTTTGTATTCTGGTACTTGTTTGACTTATTCACCTTTACAAGTCAGACCAGGATCCAAATAAAGACAGGGTGCCCTGATTCAGTGCAGAGTACGGGTGTGCAAAATGTATGTAATTTTATCCCATTCATTATGCAAAAGTTTCAGAAATTACATGTAATTCTGTAAAATGCAAATCCATCATTTAACACTATATTTTAGCCTTAAATTTTATTTTACAGAGTTTTATATAGCGCGAACTTGACCCGAATCGGGTATCAGAGCGCTTTACATAGCACCAGTTGAATTACATGAGGAAACATTCATTTTTTTTGTTAGGCACGGGGAGATTAAGTGATTTGCCCAGAATCACAGGATGTACAGCGTCATTGCAGAGACTCGATCCCAGTTCCCCAGACTCGAGGTCGACCGCCCTAGCCGTTAGGCCATCTCCTCTCCCCAAATGCATCCTTGCGTACATTTTCGATGTGGGGATGCATTTCTCACTAACAAAATAGTGTTTGCAAAATACAGTTGCCGTGACCAGCAGATTTATTTATTTATTTGCAGAGTTTTATATAGTGCGAACATGGCTCGTCTGGGTATCAGAGCGCTGTACATATAGCAGTCAGGTCATACAGACAAGAGAAATTGCAGGAAGGAATATGCAGGGAACAATACAAATACACATACTGATACAATATACAAATCAGCCTGGTAGAGCCAGGATCCAGAGGTGTCCACAGGAGAATAGTCACGCTGAGTGACTTTAGGACTACTAGTGGAGGAGTCTTTCATCAGAAGCATTTTTACTTGTTTTTTTAATGAGGTAGTAGAGGTGTGTGTCCTAGTTTTAGGCAGCAATGCGGTCCATATTCTTGGGGACAGACCGGAGAAGGAATGGTTGTAAGTTTTCTTTTTGTTGAACTTCTGTGGTTTCAGCAGTAGGGAGTTAGCGCTTCTCAGAGAACGACTACCACCTGATAGTTTGAGTTTTTTGAGCAGGTAGACAGGTGTGTTGTGGTGCAGGGCCTCCTTCAACTGGAGTCTTGCTTCAAACGGGAGCCATCTTAGATGGTTCAGGTCTGGTGTCACGTGGTCGAATCTTCTGGATCCTGTGATAAGCCGAGCAGCTGAGTACAATGAGGCCCTTAATGAAGCCAATTTTACTTTGGCTAAACCTGCAATCCCGTAATCTAATTAGGAGATGACTAGGGATTGGACAGCTAACTGAAAGTCATCCGGTGGCAAGAAGAGTTTAATTTTCCTTAGTGTGTTCAGTTTGTAGTTGGCTCCCCTGGTGGTTGCATTGATGTGATCTTGCATATTCAAGTATTTGTTCACCTAGGATTTAGTCGAGTCGATAACGTGTGGGGCGCAGTTGAGAGCAGTGAGTTGTTTGAGTCATTCTTCTATGGGGGTAGTGTGATTGTGAGGGGCGATCAGGATGAATTAAATCTTGAGAGCGTTACGCATCAGATGATCATGTTCTGGTTGCTTGTGTTGTTCCCGTGCACCAGCGCTTTCATTTTGCAATTAACGGCAGCGTCAGTAGGTGATGTGGTGTAATTTCAGGAATTTCGTATATTAAGCGTAATACAAAATTCCCAAAATTACACAAATTATGCCACAGAATTTAAATTTCGCACAGGCCTGGACTGAGCCGAGCAATTTATTTTTGCATCTGAGAAATCTAAAGTTCATACATAAAACTTGGAATTTCTTCAAGTTAATGCATGAACTTTAGACAGAACAAGTTTGAAGCAGAGAGAGTGAATCTCTGCTCACCGTTCCTGACTTGTACTGTCTAAAGTTCATGCATTGACCTGGAGAAATTCCAAGTTAAAAATATAAGGTTTAGACCTCTCCAACACAAACAAACAGGCACTCACCTCTGCTAAGACCCAGTACACCTGGTCATGATATGGCCCCTGGTTTTTACTTTGCGTTTTGGTAGTTGTAGTTTAGTTTTCACCCACAAAAGTGTAGGACTGAAGACACCCGAATCCAAAGTAAGAACCTGGAGTGCATGAAAGACTCACTTCTCGGGCATGACTCGGGCATTTCAAGAGTTCTGCATTCATATGGATAACTTCTGCATAGAGCAACATTACATGTTACAAAAGGCCTGAACCCCACAATATGATATCACTTGTTGACAGTTGTACTTCAAATGTTCCATGCACTGCATTAAGCAGAGAGTACTGGGTGAGGGCTGCGTGTCATTTTTCGACCCGGACACCACAAAAGCTTTTGACAAACTTAGTGGCTCTCCACTGCTTAATTTGTACTGGTGGCTCCCGGTGCTCATCACCATCATTTACTTCTCAACACCGGCACTTATGAAAGTGCGCCACATGGTGGTGCTGTTTGTCTAGATTAGAGATCAGCACAACAACAGTTGTTTATTAATTCCTTGCACATTAAAAATGACTAATACCTGTCGCCTAAGCCATTCTTGTAGCTTTGAGGGCTTGCATAGTCTGAATTGTCACACTTGTAGGAGTGTGATGGTTAGTAGTTGTGTTAGTATTGTCATTGGCAGTGGCAATGGGTGGTGCAAGCTGCAAAGTCCTCCTGACAACGGCCCTGGCACTCAATATTTTACAAATTAAGCACTGTCATCTCCCATTATCTGCATGCTTCAACGGGAGAATGGCTCCAACGGCGAGGGGCAGCTATTTATTTTTATTTAATGCGATTTTATATAGCGCGAACATTACCCGAAGGTGTCAGAGCGCTTTACAAAAGAACCAGTTGCGTTACATAAGGACTTTGGATTACATGAGTTACATAAGCTACACCCAGGGGTGGTGACGATGGACATCCGTGTTACCTGCACATGCTACTGAGACATGCATGTGCCTGCCATCAAGCATCTATTTTGCGTCCTCTGAAAATATCATGGTGTCATCCACCCTGTTAGGTACATGCACGGAAAATACTGTAAGGAAAATCATTATGTGTTTAAATCCATGTCCCTCACGCCGAGCACCCACATTTTTGGCTATGAAATGTTTATGCTACATCCACAAATATATTTCAAGATCAGACGCTGACTTCAATTTTTTTATTTCCAAATCGAAGAAGGGCCTAACTGGTGGCACATTCCGAAAGTCGGCCCCACATTTAGCCTTCAGGGAAGAATTGAACTGCTGAAAATACCGAAAAGTCCAGAAAAGGTGTTTGCCCTATGAGGAACAAATCTATGTGCCATTCTGACTGCTCTGACTATAGTTCTTCACGCCTTAGGATCTGAAGCTCCGAAGCATATGCGCCTTATATATTCTATTAACATAACTTAATGTAACATAACGAGGTGCGCCCAACCTACATGTACCACCACAGCACATGCAACAAACATGCATGATGCTCTCCTTCCAAAAGCAGTCCTTAACCACAATTTCTGTCCCAAAAGTAACATGGGTGACAGAAAGGTGTGCAGTGGAAAGTAGCGCGGCAAAGCACCAGAGAGCAGAGGCCACAAGCCCATTGCTTTTAAGTGTGGTACCAGGGCTTTAAGTGGGCCGGGTTTCACCGGTGCTGAGCACCGGCAGTTTTTTAAAGGGGGCCTCGAATCGGGCTCTGTTTTGTGCCCTGGCACAGGCGGTCCGTTTTTTTCCGGACTGCAGTGACAGCAGGCACATCGATGTGCCCTTGCTCACACTGCTCACTTCTCACTAGTGTGCGCGTGCTCACACTGCTCACTTCTCACTAGTGGAGAAGTTACGGCATGATGTCATACCAGGTGAGCGTTGTAGGGGAAGGGAAATCTGTAAAGAGAGTCATTTTCTCTCTTGATTTCCCTTTTCTTTTTAAAACTCAGGAGCAGCAACTTTGTCGTGGTGTCACCAGGGCTTTAAGTGGAAGCTTTTTCAATATTATATACAAGCCATAGTAGCTGCTTATTTATCTTATGCAACTAACAACCATTGACAAAGCCAATAGTCCTGACTTGTTGTAGGTATGATGTTACTTGTTGCATCATATATCTGGATGCAATGACAGAAACAGCAAGATACAAGTCGGGCAGCACACTGTGCTAAGCACAGATTTTTAGCTTACGTGTTTTTAAGCCACGCCCTTAATTACATTGGCCACGCCCCTCTGAGAGACCCCCCAGTTTTTTCATCCTACTTAAAGCCCTGTGTGGTACAGACCATGACCGGAGACAACTACGCTATATTTTTCAATCAACAAATAAAGTTGAAAAACTGGGTAAAGGTCCTTAAGGAAGATTGCAGGACACAGTGCTGCACAGCAGTTGCAGCACAGAAAAGGGGCAGATATTTCTTTATTGCAGTGCTGACCGCTGCCTCAGGCCTACACCACGGTCAGGTAGGTCACACATTTGGAACTGAGTCTTGATTACACCATGGCAGTGAACATCATTCAAGGCAGAGAACAATTCACTATACTCCCTTCGATGTGGTGCCAACAAGTCTGTGCATGGCATCACAACCACACGTGTTTGTGGGCCTACGCGGACCACTGCCCTCGGCCTACGCTGCGCACGAGTGGGATCACAGATTTGGAACTGAACATCGGTAATTCAAAAGGCAGAATACATATCATCGCACGCACGGAGAGGCGTAAGAGGATGACGCGTTGCAGTCCGGAGGGAACAGGATCATCGTTACGGAGGTGATCGAACACTACCGACAACTGCCCTTGTATCACTAACTCTGTGCCTTGCGAGCCAACGACACGTGGCTGTGGGCCACTGCTGACCGCTGCCTCCGGCCTACACTGTGGTCCAGTGGGTCACAGTCTTGATTTGGCAATGGTGGAGTTCATATCAGTGTACCGGCATCATCGCAGACTGCATCCCCTCACAGCACCTGTGCCACTAAGTCTGTTCCCCGACATTCATGGACACTCACTGGTCGTACATTGGTGGCGTTTGAGTCTATGGACTAGGGGCTAGTTTTCATCCTCATGTAGCTGATACCGAATTGTTGGTGAGGACGAGGGTTGCGCTTTCCACTCCTCCATTTGCTGCTTCCAGGTAACATCAGACCTTCCGCATCATGCCCTGGAGGACACCTTCCACTGTCCCCCGCAACCCTCCGCAACATACATCTCGGACATTGATGGGGACCCGCTCAGGTCGCATGGCCCATCTGACTTCACCGCAAGTCACCGTCCCGTGGCTGGGTGCCTGTGCCGACCGCAGTGCATCCGGGGCCACTAACTCTGTGCTTGTCAGGTCTGGGACCCCTTCTTCTGAGACATTGGATGGCCTCTGAAGTGATGGTCTTGGGGTCATCAACACCATGTGTCTGTGGCCCTGCGCTGTCCGCAGCCTCCGGCCTCAACTGCGGGCCACCAGGGCCCACACATAGCATCGAGTCCTGACCGGCCCGGACGTCGCATCACCGCAGGAGGCACACGCCACCACCGCAAGCACCACCTCCAACCGCCATCTGCCAGAGTCGAAACTGTGGTCCTGACAGACCTACGGAGTTGCTCAGACCTGTCGTGGATGCCATCATCAGCCTGATACCCTGCTCGGCACTCCAGGTGCCAGTGACTCAGTGCACCGCAAGCCATTGTCCGTTACTGATTGAGTTGTGTGCTGTGGAGAGGTTGCGCAGCAATGTCACCTCAAACAGTGTGGGAGCCCTGGTACATTGATGGGGGAGATGATGCAGGTCTGACACACCCCACTGCACCTGCATCAGGAGTATATATCGAAGGGACACAATCCGAGACTTTTTCTTCACATAGTGCCCCAACCCCAACCCCAGTGCACTGCAACTCACGGACACTTCTGTTTGCATGTTGGCTGTCCTCTGGACTTTCTCCGGCTCACTCCATGTTGCTCAGCTGTTGACTCTGTTATGCATGTGTTTTCTGTTTCCGTTGCACTGGTGTCCAATGTTCAAGTTGTTGCCAGCACCAAGCATTCCGTGCGGACTGGCTTACACTCACCCCACACACATCCAGCACAGGCGTCACTGTACATGTGGCCCTGCCAATAAAGGGGCCGGGCGCACGTGCCCGTGGCCAGTTCAACATGATATATGCGTGTGTCCCTGTGGTCTTGTTGTATGCATGAGGGCCCTGGGCCCTAGGACATTACATTGTGCTGTGTACATCGGATGCAGACATGTCACCGCAGGCAGCGGGTTGTAGCTTGGACATGTAGCTTTGTCGTCACCCACTCAATTCGTAAGGGGAATGGCCGGGGCCGTCGTACGCAGAGCCAACATGGATGTGCGACTGCTATTTGCGCGCCCCTGGGCGTGGTTCTGTACTGTGAATGTGCATCTGCATGTGTCTCTATGGCAGTGTGGGTCTCCTTTGTGGGGTGTGGGTGGTCCCTGAAGGGTGATAGACACCTACGTATGTGTTCTAGTTTGCATTCCAGGTGTTCGGCCCCCACCCAGGCCTGTTGGGCCACCTCCTTTTGGCGTTCTGACACTTGGCATTGGGGTGCCATCTGTGGGTGGGTGAAGTGTGTGAGCCAGCTGTGCTTGCGTGTGCTTCCTGCTGTGTGGTCTGTTGCAGGCTCTGTGTTCTCCTCTGAGTAGCTCGGCTGCCCGGGTCCTGGTGGTGGGTTGCGTGGGATATCCATGGGCTGTTGTAGGGCGTCGGTGTCGACGGTGTGGTGGTCCTCTCCGGCATCGCAGATGTGTTGTCTTCTGTGCTCTGCTGGAGGTGTTGTGTGCCCCTCTGCAATGTGAAAGGGAGATGCATGTTGACATTGTGTTGCAATGTATGTTGGCGCATTGTTCTGGTTTACATGCAGACTGTCTGGCAATGTACATTGTGACTGTTTGGGAGGTGCTGGATTCTTCTGCGGGACAGTGTACATTTGGACTACATGACGGATGTGAGGTCGTACGCGTACATTTCCATTTCACACTTTCCACCTCTGTCAGGTGTAGTAGGCATGTTTCTGGACATGTGTGGAGCCAGTTGTGTCCTCTGTTCTGCAGTGTCGGCTATGCGCATTGTACCACATTATCGTTGATGTGGGTGTGCTGTTCTTGCTATGTGTGTGTGCTGCAGTGTGCCAAGGGGATCTGGGACATGATCCTGGATAATTGTGGGTGTGCAGTGTGCTACACCTCGTTGTGCATGTGTGCCATTGTGCCCATCACCCCCCGTCCCCCCAGTCCCTGTTCGTTACACTCCCTGTTGATGTTGTGTCAGGTCCTCTCGAGCTGTGTCCGTACTCCCTACTCCTTGCACCGTCTACACACTGATGACTGTGGCCTGGGTTTCCTCCAGCTCCTCCTGTGGCGCAGGACTGCCACCTCCTGTCGCCGTTGCTGCCTTCCTGTTGGCAGCGGGTTTGTACCTGGTTTAGATTGTCACGTCCTGCCGGCGCCTCTTGGCCTCCTGGATTGGCCTCCTCCGCACTCCGACTGCATTCCAGGTGGTCTGCTTGTGAGTCAGTTGCTGGTAGTGTTCTGTCACCTCCGTGACGCTGGTCTTGTTTTCCTGCGGTCTGCACCCCGTCTTCCTCTCCCTTTTCTCCTTGGCCTTCCCCGACCCAGTTGTTCCTTGCTGGTGGTCTGTGGGGGTTGTGGGGTTCGCGTTGACCTCTGCGCTGGGTCAGGGTGCATCCATGTGCCACGTGCTTTGGCTTGTTTCTAGTGTGTTGTTTCTGTGGGTTTTATGGTGCATTTTCCCACCGGACGCGTGGGATTTGCAGGCCTGTGGCTGGTTTTCTCGACTTTTTGTACCGCGATTGTCCTCACCGCATGATTTTTCGCTTTCGCGTTTCGCATTTTTGCGGCGTGGCGTTGATTTTCACGCTGACATTTGACGCGTTATCTGGTGTCTATCGCATGCTACCACCTTGTTGTGAATTCCATGTTGATACGGGGTTATTTTCCCGCGATAGGCTGCGATGTTGAAAGTTGCGTTACGCTACTCTTGCGGTAGTTATCACACGTTCTTGTGAATATACCCCTCAGTGTACTGCAATTATCAATAAAAATAATTTTTATTCATACATAAAGTTAAATATATACAAATTTATGAAGGTAGAAATAGATTAAATGGTACAAATGAAAAACAACAAATGCAATGAGTTTGAAAATGCAGTTTGGGGGCTTTTATTTCAATGATGAATCTTCATAGTACTGCACCATTTAATCTGTTACTACCTTCATACATTTGTATACATTTAACTTTATGATTGATTGTACAGTTCTTCCTATATGGACCATGTCTATAGGACATACAGCTTTGCATGTTGTATGAGGCATTTGGAAAACTATCATTACTGCCATAACTGTTGTTTTCATTGTGATGTTATTGTCCTAAATATGTTTATCCAAATAGCAAAACTGAATTAACTATGGTCTTTTTAAATGATTTTGTATGAATACAAAGAGTTTTTATTGATAATTGTAGTACACTGAGACTTTTCCTATCATGTGGGAATAATGGTCTTGTATACTTAATAGACCAATAAGTTGCCTAGGGAATTTTACTTGAACAATTGTATTTTTCCTGCCCTGGGACCAGATATTAGTAGCGGTGAGTCTTTATATTTACACTGTGGCACACTTCACTTTCAGCCTTCAGAATATCCCTCACTGCAATGTTCTCCTCCCTGTCTACTGACTAAAACGTGGCCCCAACAGGCCAAAAAGAATAACATTGCTCAAACCAGGAAAGATCCACAGATCTGTGAGTCTTTCCATAATTAATACGGACAATAAAATATTAGCAAAAATCCTTTCAGCCAGACCACTGCCGTTGCACGGTTGGTTTTACCAGACAAATCTGCATTTGTTCATGCCAGGGCACTCAATAGCAGATAATCCCTGCACCGTTGTAGCTACAATTCATTTAATCAATCCTAACATGAAAGCAGTATCAGTGTTTTTGGATGCCACTAAAGCATTTCATTCAGTTGAATGGCCTTACCAGAAATCTGTCCATTGCAGAACAGGAATGTGAAAAGTGATGCTAAAATGGATTGACCTGCTTTACACTAGACTGGTAGCGTGAATAAGAGTAAACAACCACATATCACACCCCATTGATATCAAAGGGGGGGACTAGGCAGGCAGCCCACTGTCGCCTATAATAATCAACATGGCAATATAACCACTCTTTAGTCTGGTGAGAGAAATGCCTTAATAAAAATGGTCATATTCCCACAAATGCTCTACCTATTTCAAAGCATTCCTGTGCTATTGACACACAGTGTTGTCGATCACCTACAATCATTACTGTTGGTCTTGGCCCTCTCTGCAGGGTCATCCTCAAACCTTTTGTTTTCACCCTTCCTTTTTCTGAATTTCGTTTTTGTTATCATTAGGACTCTGTGCACCTTACCACTGCTAATCATTGTTAAAGTGATTGTGCTGTCTCCTTTAAACATTGCAAAATTGACTTTCACCCAATTGGCACATTTAATGTACTCATAACTCCCTAGTAAAGGGGTACTACATGTACCCAGGGCCTGTATATTAAATGCTGACTGAATTATTTATTAAGCGCACTATTGCCGAGGCGTCTTGGCGCTGAGGTGTGTATGAATGGTGCAGCGTTAGAAGATCTAGGTCTTTGCAAAAAGCCAGGATTTCAAAATTTTTCTGAATAGAGTCCTGTTGGGTTGTTGTCGCATCTGTGTAGGGAGGGAGTTCCAGAGCTTAGCCGCTTGGAATGAAAAGCCCTTTCCTCCCCATCTGACTCTTCTTGTCTTGGGGAGACATACCAACCCCATATTTGCGGACCTATGAGCGCGTGCTGGCACGTACCGAGGGAAGAGGGGCCTGAGATCCGCCGCTCCTCCTCCATACAGAGCTTTGTGCACCAAGCAGAGGGCCTTAAAGTCCACTCGACGTCGAACTGGAAGCCAATGTAACTGCTTTATACCGTTGGACATCGGATGATGTTTAGGTAAGTCCAGCAATATTCGAGCGGCCACATTCTGTAGTGACTGAAGTTTGGAGAACTGTCTTGCGCCAGCTCCCAGATACAGTGCATTACAGTAATCAACTCTCAACAGGACCAAGGCTCCTACTACCGTTTTCCTTAGGGAGAAAGGAATAAAAGGAAGTATTTTTCGTAGGACCTTTATCATAAAAAAGCAGGCCGAGGTGACTTGGTTAATTTGTGGGGCAAGCGTTAAGTCTTTGTCAATCAGGAAACCTAAGTTCCTAGCCTTGGACACAGGGACAGGGCAAGAGCCAGCTTCGGGGGGCCACCATAGTTGGCTCCATACTGAGGGTTTCTGACCAAACTCAACAACCTCGGTTTTTTCTGTGTTGAGCTTCAGAAAA
Source organism: Calotriton arnoldi (assembly GCA_963921515.1). Classification (NCBI taxonomy): domain Eukaryota; kingdom Metazoa; phylum Chordata; class Amphibia; order Caudata; family Salamandridae; genus Calotriton; species Calotriton arnoldi. The sequence goes on from CAWUFW010009161.1 coordinate 361,482, forward strand.
TTAGAATTCATCCAAGCCATCAGCGCCGTGAGACAACTGCGGAATCGTTCAGCTGTTATGTCCACACTTTGCGTGAGTGACACCACAAGCTGGGTGTCATCCGCGTACGACACTAGCGTCAGCCCATGATCTTTATTTGTCTAGCTAGTGGTGTGACGTACAGGTTGAACATTGTCGGGGACAAGGCTGATCCTTGAGGGACTCCACACCACATGGGAGGTAGAACTCTCCTGACTGAAGACCATCCCAGTGAATTAGTTGTACCCTGGAAACCAAAAAGGACGTAAGTAGAGTTAGAGCTGTATCCTTGATACCCACTGCTTTCAACCGCCGTAGTAATACTGCATGGTTTACGGTGTTGAATGCAGCAGTTAAATCGAGCAGGATAAGAACAGCCCTGCCCCCTCCATCCATCACCTTGCGGATCTCTTCTGTTGCCATAATCAATGCTGACTCCGTTGAATGCCGAGATCTGAAGCCATGCCGTGTGGAGTCCAGGATGTTGTTGGAATCCGAATACTCCATCAATTCCAGGTTCATGGCTTTCTCCAAGATTTTAGAGGGCAACGGGAGGCAAGATATAGGGTGATAGTGCTTGGTCTCCTGGGGATCTAGTGTATCTTTCTTTAGGATAGGTCTGATACAGGCCTTTTTCCAAAGCTGTGGAAAGACCCCTGATCTCGTGATCTCATTAAGGAGGGGGGTCAGAGATGCACCGACCTCCTCCGGAGCCAGATGTAAAATGTAGGGGGGGCATGGGTCTAGAGGGGAGCCAGACTTAGTTTGTAACAGCAGGTCAACAACCTGTTTTTCGCTTAGCACTGAGAACCGTGACAGGCTAGACTGAGTTGGAATGTCCTCCACCAACTCTCTACTGTCCTTCCCTGTGTTATCTGCTATGTTCACAAGTTCGTTGTAGACTGTCTGAACTTTATTCTGAAAGAACATAGGCATTTTGTCTACAAAGTTTTGATCAGGCACAAATACCGTGTCTCGCGGGCACTTTGATAAGGCGGATACGGTTTTAAATAGTTCCTTGGAGGAGTTGGTGGCCTCTTGGATTTTATTGGTAAAATATACAGTTTTCGCCTGTTTTATAGCAGTCTTGTATTCCTCTAAGGTTGTGTTGTATTCCTTTCTGTGTTCTATGCTGTAGTCGGATCTCCAAATACGTTCCTGACGTCTGCATTTAACTTTGATTTGCTACTACTGGGCCTCCAGCAATTATTGTGCCAACCACTTAAATAGCCCTTTAAAACATGTCTCAGGTCTGCCATTGCGCCTGTATCTAGTTTTAAACTGTAAATTCGACCTGCAAAAATAAACCTTTTGCCGGGCCTAAACCTCCCTTTTTAATGCATTTAAGTCACACGTATGACAGGACCTAAACAGCCCATAGGGCACGGTGCATTGTATTTTAAAAGTATGACGTGTTTACAGTTTTACATCTCCTGGTAGTGAAATACTCCCAGATTTGTTTTTCACTACGGTCAGGCCTACCTCTCCCATAGGATAACATTGGGTTACCTTATTACGTTTAATAAGAACTGATTTTTTATATAGAGGAGGTAGAAATGCTATGTTTGGATTCCAAGGAATTGTAATTTAAAATCCTCTGTAATGATAAAGTCGGATTTTATATTACAATTTTGAAAATACCACTTTTTGAAAATTGTTACTAGAGGAAGACTTGGGTCTTTGCGCAAACTAGATTAGACCACTTCTATTGTGTATACTAACAAAATATCTAGAGTGCTTTAACAATTTGTGTGGGTAGCCTCTTTCCTTCAGTTTGCAAATCAATGTCTGGGCATGTAGTTCATAATCTTCTCTACGTGTACAATTTCGCCAAATACGCAGAAATTGGGCGTACGGCAAATTCTGTTTCAAATTTCTGGGGTGATGACTGTTATAATGTAAGGTGTTGTTCTTATCTGTTGCTTTGGTAACGGGTGATGGGTGTTGCCACGCAAGACCGATGGACTTTGACACATTCCCAGATTTGCCATGAGTGGTAGACCTGGGAATGTGCCAAAACTGCTACGCCTCCCCAGGTGAGGCGTAACAAGGAGAAATATGTTACATATTTCTCCTCGTTTCTCCTCTTTCTATGTGTGCTGCATTCTGCAGCACTCATAGAAAGAAGAAATGCCTCAGGGGATTGTTTTCGTGCAGGAAGGTGTCTATATAGACTGTGAGTTTAACTCATTGTCTGCATACCTGCAAAAAGGACACTCCACACACCTGAATGAGTTTATGTATTACAGGCTGAGGTAATCTGTTAGCGAGGCCTTTCCTACTTACCCACTGGAACAGGAAGATTGGAAGATACCCAGGGCCCAAATCACAGATGTAAAGTTAGACCAAAAGTATAACACCTTTTGGTATTCACAAAGGCAAGTTACCAAGAGTAAAGTTAGACGTTTGGTCTAAGTTAGACTTTTGGTCTAAATTTACCTTTGGTAAATTGGGCCCTACGTTTATTGGCTACAGGTTCCGCCCCAAAGAGGTCAATTACAATAATGTGTAATATGTAAAAATATAGTGAAAAGGAGAATGCTGATGGCGTCAGGGTGAGGGACAAAGAGGCCGCCAGGTGGGCGGGGGAGGCATATATACCTGTCCCCTTCCCCCACCTCGGCCGGAAGTGACGCGCGGGACCCTGAAGGGGTCACCGGACACTAGGCTGTCCAGTGTGCCATCCTGTGGCACTAAAGGGGCCGCCCTCTTATGAGGGTCCCCTGCGGGGACGTGTCGGTCAGCCCGCATTCGATCAAACAATTCCCAGAAACCTATAGGAGCTATACCCACACATGATGGCCAGGTTGCTGCTATGCAACTGGACATCAACAAGGTATTTGTAGAATACTATCAAACACAATACGCCGCTGAATAGAGTTCCCCAGGCCGCCCAAGTTGCCTTGTTTCTCACATCTATGAAGCTGTCCATGCTCACTGAAGACCCTGAATGAGGAATTGATGGACCCCCCTCCGGGTTTTATGCCTCTTACAATTTCAGATTAACAGGCCGACTGCACACCACGTACCCAGGAGCGTTCCCACGCAGGGAGCTTGTGGATCTGGTGGGCTGTGATGCAGAGACCCCATATGTGGCCTTTCTGGACATAGAAAGAGCCTTTGACACCCTTCTCTGGCTCTACCTGTTTGCAGTGCTTCAAGCCCTGGGGATTAGAGGGAAGATTCTGAAATGGGTACAATTATTATTATATTACTACTGGCTTTGGAATCCCTAGTGTGTATTCTACATGAGAGGCCCAGACTGGGGCATCAAAGTGGGAAACAGATACCATGTGGGGCCCGGTACGCACGCCCCGCACCCCCCTAGTGACGCCACTGTGTGGTGGCCCGGTACGCACCCCCCGCACCCCCCTAGTGACGCCACTGTGTGGTGGCCCGGTACGCAGACCATGCACCCCCCTAGTGACGCCACTGTGTGGTGGCCCGGTACGCACCTCCCTAGTGACGCCACTGTGTGGTGGCCCGGTACGCAGACCATGCACTGCTGTTTCTTAGGAGGTCTAGGAGCTCATCTACCCACACCAGGAATATTGCTGGATGAGTTTCAATCAATCAATCAATCATGTCACTTATAAAGTGCACTACATACCCGCGAGGGTCTCAAGGCGCTGGGGGAAGAGGGGGGTGGTGCTGCTACTGATCGAAGAGCCAGGTCTTGAGGAGTCTTCTGAAGGCCAGTAGGTCTTGGGTCTGTCGGAGGTTGGTGGGGAGGGTGTTCCAGGTCTTGGCGGCGAGGTGGGAGAAGGATCTGCCGCCGGCGGTCGTTTTCCGGATGCGGGGGACTGTGGCGAGGGCGAGGCTGGTCGAGCGGAGCTGGCGGGTGGGGGTGTAGAAGCTGAGTCGTCTGTTGAGGTAGGCTGGTCCGGAGTTGTGGAGTGCTTTGTGTGCGTGGGTGAGGAGCTTGAAGGTTATCCTCTTGTTGACAGGGAGCCAGTGCAGGTCTCTCAGGTGGGGTGTGATGTGGCTGCGTCGGGGGATGTCGAGGATAAGACGTGCAGAGGCGTTCTAGATGCGTTGCAGCCGTCTCAGGAGCTTAGCCGTCGTTCCTGCGTAGAGGGCGTTTCCGTAGTCCAGCCTGCTGGTGACGAGGGCCTGGGTGACTGTTTTTCTTGTTTCGGTGGGGATCCACTTGAAGATCCTGCGGAGCATTCGGAGGATGTTGAAGCAGGATGAGGAAACGGCGTTGACCTGCTTAGTCATGGAGAGGGTGGGGTCGAGGATGACCCCTAGGTTGCGTACGTGGTCGGTGGGTGGCGGGGCTGTTCCCAGTGATGTTGGCCACCAGGAGTCGTCCCAGGCTGAAGGGTTGGAACCAAGGATGGGGAGCTGTCAGGCCTGCGGATGAACTGGGATAAGTCTTGCCTGTTTCCACTATGCCCCTTTGTTTTCATCGAAGCTCCCTCCATTTCTCGAGGGCCCCCCCGACTTGGGAGCCCGTCACCTTTAGAATTTGGAGGAACCGATCTACCATATGAACCGAGATTTAAAGGGAGGCAATCTGGATAAATATGTCTGTATAATAAGGGGAACAATGCCCTTTTGGCTTCACCTCCCATTATCATGGCCATATTAAAGATGATTGTTCTCCCTAGATTGTTGAATTTCTTTCTGGCCCTTCCCTTTAAGCAACCAGCACTCCCTACCAGGAACTGACCTTTTTATTCTCTGAATTAATTTGGGACACACAGAGGCGATGACTCTCCATAGAAAAAGCTATGAATTCTTTAAACATGGGGTGCACAGGTGCCCAGGGCCGGACTGGCCATAGCGGGCAATGGGCGTATCTCTGGTGGGCCGCCAGTGTGGGGGCCGGTTTTAGACCCCTGGGGGGGGTCGATTTTGTTACCGGGGCCAGTTTTGTAGCATAGCTGCAATATCGGCCCCCAGCAACAAAAGCAGCACAAAGCTTTCATTCTGCTAGCATCCAGCCCACTTCTGCCCCTCCCCCCACCCACCTGTGCCAGCTGAGCTCTTTGCCAGGGCCGGTTTCGGTTCCCAGTCCAGCCCTGCAGGTGCCCTAACCCAGAAATGTACTATATAGAGGCTCAACTGGTGTGGCTGGCACACTGGCTGGAGGTGGATACGGACCCGGAAAGACAAGATCGCGTGGGTTTACTGGACAGTGGGGACCTCCTAGGAACCTTGTACCAAAGAACCAAACTGAATATCCCCTACACCAGGGCACTGCAAACGATAAAACTTTGCTGGAACACCTACTCTAGGAATGCGGGCACAAGAACCTCATGCTCCCCCGATCTCCTAATATAGGTGGCGCAGACTACGGCGGAAGTGGCAGCCATGCACGCCACACAGGCCTGGACCCAGGTGGGCATCCCTAATATGGGAGCTCTATACAGTGGACGTCAATTCCTTGACTTCGATTCCCTCATAGACAACTAAAGGATACATGGGGGTCAGTGCCTAATACCTGGAGCACTAAGAATGCCGATTGGTGACACACGGGGAGTGGGAACGCAGGAGCCGGACAGAGCGGCGGCCTTATCCACGCTACTAACACATGGGGGGAATATGAAAGCACACAGGACGCAAAGGGGGCTCCTCCACTAGGGCAGAGGAGCGTCGCCCCACTGCTTTCTCACAGTGCGAGAAACAGAAACAGAAAATGGTAAAACTACCATTTTATGTTTCTGCTTCTCGCACTGTGAGAAAGTAGAAGTGTTTGGTTGGGGGCGGGCGGGAGGGCGGGTCTGCTCTAGGGCAGGAGAGGAGTGGCTGGCCCACTGCTGAGAGCGCTGACTGTTTGGTCGGCCCTCTGGGGCTGACCAAACCAGTCATGCGCACTCTGCCTTTTCTCCATGTAGGCTGCATGCAGCCTACATGGAGAAAATGGTCTCCCCATAGGTGCCTGGCTGGTTGGCATCCCGACCAATCACAACGCTGCCATTGCAGCGTTGTGATTGGCTTAGGGGAGGGGAGGGAGGCTGCCTGCATCCTGTTCCTGCTAGAGGCAGGACAGCAGGAGCAGGTGCCGAGCAGGACTGGCGCCAAAAAAACACGGGACCCTAAGGTAAGTTAATTTTTTTTATTTTTAATTAAACCCCCCCCCCCGCGCGAGCCCCTCCCCGCGTCATGCTGGCCGCGACTGACAGGACGTTGACCCCAGTGTTCAATGCCCCCACTGCAGCTCTGAAAACCAAATGGGAATAAAAGATAGGAGAAGACCTATCCACCAAAAAATAGGGTAAAATATTGGTTTACAGAAGAGGAATAAATATGAACCCCGTTTTAAATATACCCAACTTAATTATCTTAATTGAACATATTTGTGCCCAGCTCGACTAGCCAATATTTATCCAGGGCTTCCATCGAACTGCCCTTGCCATTCGAGAGACGCGGACTTCTGTCACATGGTCTGGGACCGCTCCCACATACAAACTTACTGGAAGCCCTTGGTAGACTTTTTAACAGGTCTGACGGGCAGACACTTGCCCATGACAATGGTGGGGAGCCCATTGGCCAGGTTCACGAGGCCTAAAAATGCCAAGCACACATCTAGATTTCACGACCCGGCCCTACTACTGGGCAAACATAATATATCCATGAGCTGGAAGGCCTCCACGGCTTCACCGTTCTCAACATGGCTCCAAGCATTGGTAAAATGGTGCACCCCGGAAATAATATAATGACTCGCATCCACCAAACAATCAGGCACAGGGACACCAACAACGGAATGGGACACGCTCCTGTTGGCTCTAAAGGGTAAATCGGATGAAGGACCACCATAAACCGAGAGGATGGACATACTCTGGCTACGAATACTTACATCACCCGCCCGGCGTCACGCCGCACTTACGGGAGAACTGTGGAAATAAAATCTATAATTATGCCCCTTCGCTGCCCTCTGCGCGATCTAATTATGCCCCTTTGCGCGATCCCCTTTGCGCGATTAATAATTGCCCACATTAAAAGCCGGCACCATTTTGTTTTTAATTCACCCTTTGGTGTCCCAAGACCCCGAGCACGAGCACGACACCCCTGCACCTGGTTTTCCTCGTTTTCACCATCTGTCTCTGTGGTTTCTGCCAAGTCCGGGAAACCAGTACATGAGTTCCTGCTCCCCCGCAGAGATGGTTCATGTTTCTGACATGAAGCACGAGCACAAACCCCCAAATGAGGAAGCTTTCCCCTTCCAACTGTCAGACTATTTCACATCGCAAGTCCCCTCACGAAGCCTAAGACACGCCCCCATTTCTTCACACTCTGCTCCTCTTGCTGAATCTTTGTTCCTCTATCTGCCACGACCTGTTTGTTCCTCTATTTTGCCTCGTGACCAAGACTGTATAAATATTCTGCTGTTGAAAATAAAGAACGCCCACTTAAAGAGAGGGACTTGAGAGATTGCTCCTGTGCCCGCTTGGTGCTGGAAGCGCTCCCTTTAACTCGAGTTATTGGTCTTCTCCTCCTTCATTTGAGCACCACGGACTCCTCGCTTTGCATTGACAAGAAATTATGATTTATTAAGCATAGAAATTCAGAAATGAGGTAATAAGTAAATTTAATTTACCACAGTAATTGGCGCCCGAACAGGGACCTTCCCTTTCCCCACGCGCTGGCGATATTGGACCCGGTACTGTCCCCTCCTGACCGTTGACGGACTTCAAAAGTGCACAACGCGGGAATTCCCGCTAACTCCCTCGAGGCGAAGAGGGGGACCGACTGCGGCCCAGCATCCACACGAGGCGGTGAGGAAATAGCGGAACGTCCTGAACCAAAGCCCAACCTGCGAAGCAGACGAGTCCGAGGTTCTACAAATCCCACCTTGAAACTGCGCGCCGCGTTTTCCCAAAATCTTCAAGAGGCCTTCCAGTTACTTTTCGGTGAGTACTGCTGAAAAGTATAAAAACGAACCCACAGCTTTTGTGGGGGCGGTAAAGATACGCGTTTTTTGGTTTCTCACCTATCTTTGGTGAGGACTACTAAAACTAGTATAAAGACGGACTCACTACCTTGTGGGCACGGTAAAGATACATGTTTTTTGTGGGTTTCTCACTTATTTTGTGAGGACTACTAAACTAGTATAAAAGACGGACTCACCTCTTTCGTGGGTACGGTAAAGATATTTGTTCTGTTTATGTTTTTCTCACTTCTAAAATCTTTGAAAGTCTTGCCATCATGCCTATTTTCTCGAAAATACGTAAGATGGCAACCAAAAGGAGTATTCTTGAGAAGGAAATTCCCCTTCCTCCTCGGGATACTCCAGGACACTTCATGTATGCAAAACATGGTGTCGGTGCACTTATTTATTGTGATCTATGGGTAGAATATACTAAAGACCTAGAACTCAGATATAGATGGCCTGAAAATGGTAGTTTTGATACGGAGTGTATTATGAAATTAGAGGAACAGTTATGGAAGAAAAAGAGAGTCCGCCAGTCACAGAGTGACTCAGTAGAATTATGGAGAAAAGAAGCCCATAGGAGGCAACAGAAGGAATTGCATAAAGTTGAAAAGGGTAAGAGAATGTCAGAGCAGGCCAAGAAAGAACAGTTACAAGAAATAGGGAAAGAAGTAGTTAGTGAAAGGAATAAAAGGGAACAATCAGCCATTTCTACTGGTTTTTATCCTGTATTGCCATCTGCACCTGAAAACCTTAACATTGCATCAGCACAGCCTACAGCCCCACCACCAGAGGATACTTTTACTAATTTTCTCTTAGATACTCCACCACCCTATGAAGTTCCAGTCATTCAACACCCTCTGCCTCCGCCACCCCTTTCACAACATAACGCACCACCTCTCACTCCAGAAGGGGGTGCCGTAGGTCCAGACCCAGGTAAAACAATTCCCGACTGCCCCTATGACCCGACTCCGAGCAACACAGGGGAGGCGGGCCGAATAAGTAAAATACTTCATGACTCCTGGGAAGAAATAAGACATCTACCAGCAATTGACACGTTTCTTCAAGCGGCCTCTGAGTTTCTTCGTACTGGAGAGAACTCACGAGCCATTAACGCTATGACTACAAGAAGATCACACCCTGTAAAAATGCACATGTATAGGTTCCTCCTTTGCTGTTTCATAAAACACATACAAGCAGAGGAAAGAAATGTACCAGTTTCACTTTTTGACTTATTAGATTCCGCATCCGACCACACTAGTCTAGAACTTATAAATGATGCACTAGACAGGTTCACCCGTAATGTGACCCGTATTCTGCAAAACTTGCAAACAAATGAAGAGAATAAGAAACTTGAGGAGGAAATTACTGAACCTACTGAAAAAGTCCTACCCGTTCGTTCTTCCGCCCCTAATTCACGAACACCCCCGCCTACATTCCTCCAAGGTCACTCTGAACGGTCATCTCCAGATGAGTTATTTGAAAATACATCCAATGCATTAGACTACTGGTTAGACCAGGAACCTCCGCTTACACCGGAGGAGGAGGAAATAGCCAGAACTGCGACCCTATGGGTCTCTCAATATAAGATATATGACAATGATCTCATAGCCCAGCTTTTTCTAGCATTACCACGCTCACATCAAAGATTAGCAAGTCTCTACATGGTACAACATCTCATCACACTCAATGACACTCATTTTAAACATGATCCAAGACTCGAAGATTTTCTGTCTGACTGCGCTGATAACATGTTCCTCCACAATAGTTCAGTTTTTCTTAACACATTTATAGATTTTAGACAGAAATACCAGAAAGTGACTGGATATAGATCTCCCCATAATACGTGTGGATCAACTAATAGACTTCCTCAAACACGCCAGTTCCCCATGAGAGAGGTCCACCCCAGAGCTGACACGAATGGCGCGCTACAACGCGTCTTCATTTATGTACCCTTGACAAAACTTGAGTTACTAAGGATGAAAGAGATGGTTCCCTCCCACTCAAAGGATCCTGCTGGATTCTTTAAGGAATTAGGAGATGTATTAATGATGGGAACATATACTCTTTCTGATATCACAGCAATTCTGAAATTATTGTTGCCATCAGGTATATATGACAAACTAAGAGAAAAGATTGGGAAGTAGCAGGTGAACACATTAAATGGACTGAACTTCAGAATGACGAAAATACTAGAGTAGCAGGTCAAGGTATAGGAGACAAACTAAAAGCACTTCCTGGCACTATTTTAAAGGTGCTACCACAGTTACTAACAGTGAAAAAGGAGGACTGGGATGCCATTTCCTCCTGCAAACAGAAACATGGTGAAGACATAGGAGATTATTACACTAGACTTGAAAAGTATTTTGCGGTAAATAGCGGCCTTACGCCAACAAGTGAAGCTTACCCGCATCTGTTTGTTTCCAAATTAGTAGATAACGCCTTGCCAGCCATTAAGGACAGAGTACTAAAAGTAGAAAGTACCTGGCAAGCACATACACCTCCACAGGTGTTACAAATGCTACAATATCACCAGAATCGCATTAGGGATGAAGAAGAAAATGATAAGAAACGCATGAAAGACACAAAGATGAAAGCATTAGTAGCCCAAACTGCACCCCAGCGTCAACAGACACCAAGTAGCCAGACAAATATAAAAAGCACTTGTAATTATTGCAAAAGATGGGACACTTCGTTAAAGATTGCCCTGTCTTAAAGCACAATTTGGCTACTGGTAAGACCCAGCCACGCCCATATCAGCCAAAACAGAATGATTCCCTAGACAGTTCAACACCTTCAGTTCCACTGACAACACAAATGGCCCAAATGAATATTATAGACAGCGCCTACACTGAATATTACCCAGATTTCTCATGATGTTGCCCAGAGAGAGAAGATGACAAACTGCCCCTAATCCCCATTCCAGTAGATCAGACAGGTCCATTTATAGAGGTCCGACTTCTTGGGGAGGATAGGAAGTTTCTACTAGACACTGGGGCCAGTAAAACAACAATAAGCCATCAAGAGGTCCCAGAGGCTCCTCTCTCAGGTTCAAAAAGTATTTCTCTGGGTTTCTCGGGACAACCTGTGACAAACGTCACGTCAAAGCCACTGCCCTTGCAGGTTGGTCCCCTCATGACAACTACAGATCTTATATTGACAAAATCATGTCCAGAAAACTTGCTTGGTATAAAAACATTGAAAGAATTAGGAGATGTCATTGTTTGCTCACCTACAGATGTCAGACTATTTCTGCGAGATTTCAAGGGCCACTACACAAGTAGAGAATTAGATGAGCGTTTGAAAGATTTGCCACACACCCTGTGGGCCACTGATTCCACCACAGTAGGATGTATGGAAATAACACCTCACAAGGTTACACTGAAAGAGGGAGCCCAACTACCACGCATAAGGCAATACAAAATTCCACCTCAGGCTGAACAAGCATTAATGTTAATTATTCAGGACCTAATACAGTCAGGTGTGATTAAGGAAACAACTTCTAACATTTGCAATTCCCCTGTTTTACCAGTTCATAAAAAAGTGGAACCAGGAACACCACCTGTCTACAGACTAGTGGTGGATTTGAGAGAGCTCAATAAATGTGTCGTTCCACAACACCCTGTGGTTCCAGACATCTCTACCCTACTCACAGCCATAGATGCGGAAGCAACGCATTTTTCAGTCATTGACTTGAAAAACGCATTCTTTAGCATACCTATTCACCCAGACAGTCAATACCTTTTTGGCTTCTCCTTACAAGGACGAAGTTTCCAATTCACAAGAGCTCCTCAAGGTTTCACAGAGAGTCCAAGCGTATATAGCCAAGCATTAAAAAGACAAATAGATACTGTTCAAATGCCCACGGATACAGCCATACTACAATATGTTGATGATATCCTCATTACGGCCAGATCTGACGCAGCATGTGCTGAAGCATCACTACTAGTACTAGAATTCCTAGCTGCAAATGGCCATAAAGTTTCCCTGGTAAGCTCCAATTTTGTTTACAGCAAGTGGCATACTTAGGGCACTTGCTGTCAAAGGAGGGTAGGCAGCTTACACAGGAACGCATCCAACTCATACAACAAATACCACAACCAACAACACAGAAACAAGTTCGAGCCTTTGTTGGTCTCACCTCATATTGTAGACAGTGGATCCCACAATTTGCACTCATTTCCAAACCGTTAGTGCAGCTGACAACACTCGAAGCTGGCGCTACTCCACAATTACCCTGGACAGATGAACACACGCAAGCCTTTCAGTCTCTTAAAAAAGCTATGTGTCAAGCCCCAGTGCTGGCAACACCTAATTACACCAAAGATTTTACATTATTTGTAACAGAAAACTCAGGTACAGCACTATCAGTTCTGACCCAACTTCAAGCAGACAAACATAAACCATGTGGTTATTTTTCAAGCACATTAGATCCAGTAGCACAAGCATTGCCTGCATGTCTAAAATCAGTAGCAGCTACTGCACAAGCTATTAGACAAAGCGATTCTATTGTATTGGGACATCATCTGATAGTTCAGGTCCCACACGCTGTAGAACTTCTGTTAAACAGAACACAAACACAGCATCTGACAATAGCCAGACTCACCGGATATGAGATGACACTTTTTCAGCCACACATTGAGATTAGACGCTGCAACATTTTAAACCCAGCAACACTGTTGCCACTGACCTCTCCTACTGAAGAAATTCACGATTGTATTGACATAATTGATTTAGTGACCAAACCAAGACCAGATTTACAAGATACTCCCCTTGCTAAGGCAGAAATGACACTCTTTGTTGATGGTTCATGTATGAGACTCCCCACAGGAGAATTAGCAGCAGCCTATGCCGTCACAAATGGTACAGACACTTTAGAAGCACACAAGATAGAGATACTGTCGGCACAGGCAGCAGAACTCATAGCCCTAACACGAGCATGTCACTTAGCAAAAGGAAAGTCAGTTAACATCTACACTGATTCACAATATGCCTTTGGAGTTGTACACAACTTCGGTACATTATGGAAAGAGAGAGGATTTCTCACATCACATGGGTTCAGAATACAGCATGCTACACTCATCACTGCCCTCTTAGAGGCCAGTCAGTTACCAGAGAAAATCGCAGTGCTAAAATGTAAAGCGCACACAAAAGGAACAGATGAAATATCAAAAGGAAATGATTCTGCAGACAGTGCAGCCAAGTTAGCAGCAAACACAGAATTAAGTATACCACACCGCCAATATACAATACGAGACCCCTTTTCTGACATCCAGGATGTCCAAAGTCACGCCACACCACAGGAACTGCTAGAATGGAAGGAAAAAGGAGGGGTCCTTACAGATCAAGGCTGGATGACACCTGAAAGAGCAGTATGGTTTCTACCGGATGCCATGGTACAAGTTATGGTAAACACCATACATGGACCAGCACATCTGGGAGAAAAAGCAATGTTAGACAGCATACAGAATATATGGCACAACAAACATTTGAGAGCTGCAGCCAAACAAAAAGTTAAAACGTGCATGATTTGTAATCAGTTCAACCCAGGAAAAGGCACAAAGGTGGAACAGGGAGGATTCCAACCCCTGACCATCCATTTGAAGTTCTCCAGATGGACTATATCCAGATGGAGAGATGTAGAGGTCACAAGTATGTGCTAGTTGTAGTGTGTGCTCTGACCAGATGGACAGAAGCCTATCCCGTCCCAGATTACACTGCAACGACAACTGCTAAACAATTAGTTAGAGAGTTTTTCCGAGGTATGGGTTGCCCCGTGTCATCTACTCAGATAACGGCCAACCTTTTTCCTCTGAACTCATGAAGCAAGTGTCTCTTCTGTTAGGGTACACTTGGAAGTTTCACTGTGTAAGACATCCTCATGCAGCAGGTCTAGTAGAAAGGCACAACCAAACTTTGAAGACAAAATTGGCCAAGATATGCACTGACAAAGGCGTGGACTGGATGGTAGCCTTACCGGTTGCCCTCTTCTACATGCGTATGGTAGCCCATTCCAGAACTGGCTTATCTCCATATGAAGTGGTCTTTGGCAGACCACCAAATATGTGGGGTACGCCAAGGCCTAAAAGAATAACTGATGTTGACAGTACTATGCTGACTGACTACCTGGCTTCCTTGATGTCTGCACTCCAATCTTGTCGTTCTCAGGTTGCTGCCACCTTCCCTGACAAAACCAACCCGGAAGAACACGCCATCCGACCCGGGGACTGGGTCCTCGTGAGGAACTTCGACCGGACCAGTCCCCTCCAGCCCAGGTGGAAGAAGCCAAGACTCGTACTACTAACAACACGGACAGCAGTGAAGGTCGAGGGCAGGAAGGGCTGGCTCCACGCAAGCCACTGCCGGAAACATTTTGGAAAAAAAGACACTGTTGCTGATGGCCCTGCCAATCCCACTGACATTGTGACTGAACAATCTTTATTGCCTTTGGAACTAACCCCACAACAGGATTACAAATCAAAGTTAAGGTCTGCCATTCGGACTCTGGCTAATTAAGTCCATTGGGCGTCGGTCCAGTGGTGAAGCGGTTGGAGCATGGGAATGGATTTTAACACCTTGACTATGTGGGAGAAAAAAAAATAAAAATGAACTCTAGAAAAAGACATAATGGTCCTATTATATGTTTGACAGTATTATTTTTCCTCATGGCAGTTATGACGTGTCTTGGTTGGATTCTCCACACTGTTTTTCCCCCAACACAACACACCTCTCATACACCCAACAGCACTCAGGAACACACCTATCACGACCTACCCCTCATGAACAAGCCCATAGACTAGACTTGCGAAACAATACCTTCATACAGATGCTACACCACACTCAGCAAGCCAGTAATAGCACCAATTGTTGGATATGTGGCCGCATCCCACCTCATCAGAAAAAGGGAGGGATGCCTCTTTTTTCTTTCCCATTCTCTTATAATGGAACTTGTGAAGCCTGGTTCGCCCTAATAACAGCTGACGCTACTACCCCCACCTCCTGCCCTGACGGAAATAATTCATGCAAGAATGGGTGGCCTTGGGGGATTTAAACAAGGTACTCAATACTGCCTGTTACCCTAATAAGGAGGGAGATCCTCAGGCGACCGGTACAGTCCTAGAAAGTGAAGAATACAAGCAAGGGAACATGACCATGTCCTACAAGATGTTAAATACCAAACCTAAAAAGAATGCTGGTTCCCCTTCCATCTCGGTCTCACCAGTAAAAGGACACCTGTGCATCCAGAAAAATGGCTCTGTTCCATTAGGACACAGTGACTGTCATACCACTATAAGTTTTGAAGACAGAGGAAAGTCCTCATTTCTAGCATCTCCCCATACTTATTTCATCTGTGGCCAAACGGCCTATGTGCAGATGCCCTTGAACTGGGGGGGAACTTGCTATATAGCATTCCTGTTACCCCCTGTCTTTGTGGCCCCATCCACTTACCACAGAGACCTCCTAGTGCCCCATGTCAGACATAAAAGAACGATCGATACCTCCTTGGTTGACCAAACGGAAACCTCATGGGAACAGTATACAGATTTTAACAAAGGGTTCTTCTTCTTTGTTGGCCCTGTACAGAACAGCAAGCTTATACGCAGGTTGACAAGGACCTTAGAGGCTGTAGAAAACCAGACGGCGTCTGCCCTGGGAGCTTAACCCAGGAGCAGTCTGCCATACGATTGGTTACTCTCCAAAATCGCCTTGTCCTTGACATCATCTTGGCTGACAGAGGCGGAGCCTGTAAAATTATAGGCTCTAGCTGCTGTATATTTATTCCTGATAATTCCCCATCTGTATACACGGCCACAACAAAATTACACAAGATAGCCGTAAGTTTACATCAAGAACCTGGCACTTGGACGTGGTCTGACTGGTTCTGGAAGATAATATCGTCCTGGGGATGGCAACTGCTGTCAGCAGCAGGCATAATATTCCTGATAATAACTGGATGCTGCCTTTGCATCCAATGTGGTCCTGCCCTATGCGGTCTATGCGCTGCAAAATGCATTCCTAAACCACTTGTCCAGCAGAGAGAAAGGGAAAGAATCATGTTACAAGAATGTATAAATGATCTCATGCAAATTGAGATATAATGTAGGTACACTCTGGGGCAAGGAGGGAATGTGGAAATAAAATCTATAATTATGCCCCTTCGCTGCCCTCTGCGCGATCTAATTATGCCCCTTTGCGCGATCCCCTTTGCGCGATTAATAATTGCCCACATTAAAAGCCGGCACCATTTTGTTTTTAATTCACCCTTTGGTGTCCCAAGACCCCGAGCACGAGCACGACACCCCTGCACCTGGTTTTCCTCATTTTCACCATCTGTCTCTGTGGTTTCTGCCAAGTCCGGGAAACCAGTACATGAGTTCCTGCTCCCCGCAGAGATGGTTCATGTTTCTGACATGAAGCACGAGCACAAACCCCCAAATGAGGAAGCTTTCCCCTTCCAACTGTCAGACTATTTCACATCGCAAGTCCCCTCACAAAGCCTAAGACACGCCCCCATTTCTTCACACTCTGCTCCTCTTGCTGAATCTTTGTTCCTCTATCTGCCACGACCTGTTTGTTCCTCTATTTTGCCTCGTGACCAAGACTGTATAAATATTCTGCTGTTGAAAATAAAGAACGCCCACTTAAAGAGAGGGACTTGAGAGATTGCTCCTGTGCCCGCTTGGTGCTGGAAGCGCTCCCTTTAACTCGAGTTATTGGTCTTCTCCTCCTTCATTTGAGCACCACGGACTCCTCGCTTTGCATTGACAAGAAATTATGATTTATTAAGCATAGAAATTCAGAAATGAGGTAATAAGTCAAATTAATTTACCACAGAACACAGATCTCTAGTTGATGAATCCGCACACAGCGGTGGAAGGGGAAACTGCCTGATCCTAAAGGGCTACTAGGCGCATTAACGCCACAAGGGAGGGGACGCAGGATACTCTCTGGGGTGATTAGTGCGCTATACAAATCAACATAACATAACATGACATGCAGGTACCTTGCATGGTCAGATAGTCCAATGTCTATGTCTTCATTAGAGGAGGAGCTGAGATATTTCAGGGACCGGATGTGCAGTTGAAATGAGGAGCACTAAGATGCTGTGTTTTGTGTCTTCCACGATTGTTATCATAGTTTACAGCTCGATGCTGTACCTATATTAGGCTGTATTTTATCCATACGACTGAGGTGTGATCTCACCTCCTATCCGATGATTAGATATCTGCACATTGTTGGGTGTTTACCTCATTAAAAAGGCAACAAAGAGCTATGGAGAAAAAACTGTTTTGGGGCTCAAGGATTAAACTTTGTGTCATATAAACCCGGGATTGTACAACACGCTGCTGCCGAAGGCATCTGGGACTCTTTATGGCGAAACCTGGCTGACCGGAGGACAGAGTGACCAGACAACGAGAACTACCATGAGTGTGGGAATATGTGCATCACTAGTACATAAAATAATGTTTCATAAGCACAGTACCGAGAGTAGCTGTCTGTGTTCACAGGGGAACTAAGAGTTTATATTTGTGTGAAGATACAGAGTAACCACCCATTAGAAGTATCCCTTTCTGACATACACACCTCTGAAATACACAGACACCACCTTACAACCTATACTGGACAAAGGGGGGGGGGGGCCTCCTGGATAAAGGAAGTTATGTGGGTATCAGTTTGACAACTTGTTAACAATCAATTAAGTCATATAGCCATATATCTTATTACATGACACCCCACTGGGTCCTCGGTATATATGTAGCCAGAGAGACAAATATTCTTTTGTCCGCTACAGTGCTTAATTTGTGCCAGTGTTGGCCATTTCTTGGCACCGGCATTTATTTCTAAACTCTGGCAATTATATATGAGAGTGCACCACATGGAGTCGCCCTTTGCTTATTTTTAAGCATATCACATCATTATATTGTTTCACATTTCAACATACTGAAACAAAATAATAAATTCACTCCTCCAGGCCACCCACACAGCTTGGGGTGGCTTGGAACAGTCCAGAATGTCCCACTTCTTTAAGTGTGATGGTTGGTAGGTAATATAGGCACCAGATTTGGGTAACATTGGCAGGAACTGTGGGTGGAATATCTAGGGTCCTGGCACTTATATCTTTACAAATTAAGCACTGGGTCTACCTGTTACAATAGGGAGGGTGCATTACCCCTCATTAATACCCCCTCTCTACTCTGCCAGTCTTTGAAAGTTACTGGCACACAATGTAAGTTACTTTTACAATGTAAGTTAATCTTTTTTCTTTCATGAATCACGTACATTTTTCACAGGTACATTGTATATTTTTACAGGAGCAATTGTATAATTCATGCACATAACAGATGCTTGTCAAATGGCCCCTGTAAGTGCTGGTTTATTTGTTTGTTTTCTTACTTAAACCGAGAATGGTATTGCATAGTTCCCCTGTCGTTTCAGAAGGTTTTTTTTAAAGTATTCCATGTTGGCTTTTCAATCGCCATATAAATCAGGAAAAACGTTAGTAGAGTTTAGTATTTTGTTTCCCAGATGCACTGGTTCTGTTAGTAGCATGTTTTGTGAGTCTGGTTCACAAACCTTTTAGCCACTGTCTGATCTCTCTTCACTTTGAAACAAGACACTTTCCATTACATGTCACAGCAAAACCAGAGAGTGGTGTAAGGTCTGCACCTGGCTCTGACATAATTTGTTTAAAACTGTCTTTTAAGAACCAGCTAAAGTGAGTTTACTAACAATTCCCAGTGGACTTTTGTGTGTGTGTTTTTTCATGGCAGCTTTCCAGGAGATAGCATCTGGCCAGAGTGCACATTCAGCTCTGAGTGGCCCTTGGTAGACCCCTCCCAGCTGAGTAAGCAGAAGGGACTACACCAGGCCAGACATGTGTTTCCAATCCAGGGAAACAGTGAGTGCAGCTCCTGCCTCCGCACTTCATTGTTGATAAACAGGTTTTCAAGCCTGTCCGGGCTCCTCATCAAAGAACCCTGCCAATATTCTCTCGTGGGACTCAGTGCAAGCCCCCAAGGAGCTGGGCTGGGCCTGCCCTGGGTCAGATATTGTATGTGCAGCTGTCTGCTGGGTTTAAAACTGTGGGGGATTATGTACAAGAAAATGTCGGAGCGCGGTGTAACGCCAAATTTGGCAACACCACTCTCCGACATTTTAAGAACGCAGGGATGCGCCATATTTACAAAAATATGGCGCACCCCTGCGTTTCCGCTGGTGCTAAAAAAGCTGCCTAGTGCCAGCGCAGGCACCCTTGCGCGATGTTGCAAGGGTGCCCGCACTGCAGGGTCGATCGTTTATGTGCAGGAAGGGACGCCTTCCTGCACATAAACAATCTTTGAAGGTGATTTATTGTTTCTATGTGTGCTGCAGAATCATTTCTCCTTGTATCTCCATCATAAGACCAGGTTTTATATGACCTTAGTTTTTGGTGCTGCCCCAGCCTTGTAAATATGGGGCAGAGTCAAATAGCAAAGGGTGTTGGGCAGGAACGCCCATTGTAACACCTATTGCCCACCCCTCTGTGGCAGCAGACAGCTGCGGTAAGGGGCACATATACAAGGTGGTGTGGCTTAACGCCACCTTGCAAATATGGGGTATGGAGCAACGCCACCGGAGCATCAGAAAAAGATGAAGTTCCGGTGGCATTAGGGGCTTGTAAATATGCCCCTGGTGTCTGATGGCTGCATCTCAACCAGATCTCACCAGTCCAAATCCGGCTGGACTTCCCCTTGACTCATGAGTGCCTTGAATTATGAGGGCCAGACTTTCACACAAAGTGTGACACACTCTTTTTTCTTCAGAACCCCAAGGTTAACTCAATGAACTCACACAGGGCCTCTGTAAGTAAAAATGGAAATAGTTGCAAGGGGTGGGGGTGTTCTGAGAAGGCAAAACAGGGTTCTGTCTGTCCCAAGTCATTGGGAGCCCAGCAGCTGGGAATGTCTGCTTCCAGGGGGTTCTGACACCAGTCGGTGACCCTCATTCTGGTTCATCTGAGTTTACCGACTCCATGTGCAGACTCATGTTTGTGCAGAAATCAGAATTCCGAGTTAGGTGGAATTTACTGCAGCCGGTAATTACTATGTGATTAAATACCTCAACCTTCATTAAATTTCAGCAGGTTAAACCAGGGGGAATGTGCAAGAGGTTTACTATATCATGCTAACTTTGGTGCGTTAAGAACCAGCTTCTACATTATTATACAAAAAGTCAGTAGAGGCTCTATTTATCACACCCAATAAATAACGTACCCCATGGTATTGGTATTTAGAAAGGACGAAAAAAAGCATATTTTCCACCAAACAAACTCAGAATCAGGACCAGTGTGTCAGAGCGACCGTGAGGCAAATCACGCTAACGTATAGTTCACTACTACGGATGGGGGAAGACTTTGACACTGTCCCTACAGCAAAGGGATCAACGTTTTCTAACTTCACCCAACTCTGGTGAGTCATAGTTGAGCCCACCCAGCCCTCAGGAGCACAAAACCTCCCGGCGCAGGACATCCTCACCCAAGACCCGCTGAGTGCAACTGTTGCAGCCTCCCACGGGCAGGAAAAGGTGCAGCCATTTTTTTTTTTCAAAACTCTTTTTATTGAGTCTGCAGATATCGTAATTGCAAGCATTACAAAGAAGTGAAAGCATACAGTAGTCAGTATATTGGTTTCCAAGCAGGTGACTATTATATAGCATTTGCAAAACAAGAAAATAAACCATTCGGGCCTGTAAACGACAGCCCCAAACATTCTTAACATCTGTGTCGTATACCGCATAACAAAACCCTGGTCGTGCCCATCAAGCCTATCTATGTACATCATATCTAACGTACCAGCCTTGCTGCCCTGGGATGTATCTCTAAATGGTTTCAACTTCCGCAGGTTGTGGCGGAGGCGTTTCCAATAAGAGACCCCTAAAATCCGCCCATCGTTCCATATTTTAAAGTGTTTCCGAGGGCACCCTCGTGCTTTAAAGATGGGCTGCTCCTGACCCATACACCAGTCGAGGCCCGCCCTCCAAGCGCTCAATTTAGGCGGAGCTGGATCTTTCCATGCTCTTGCAATATCCCTTTTAGCTAGGGTAAAACCCAAGAACAGTAAATGTCTTTAGTAGATGTTACCCCCAATTTCGTCAGTGATATGCAGAAGAACAAGTTTAGGAGAGAGAGGTATGTCCCAACCTAATACTTCAGACAAACAACGAACAACCCCCCTCCAAAACCGTCCCAGTACGGCACAGCTCCAAATTGTATGCAGTAATGTACCTTCCTCATTGCCACATCGTAGGCACATAGGGGAGTCTATCAGCCCCGCCCTCCAAAGTCGATATCTAGTAAAATAGGCGCGGTGTAAATACTTGAATTGGATGAGCCTGAGACGGGATGCAATTGCGGCAAATCTCGGGGACTCCAGGGCTTCTCTCCAGTCATCGCTGTCTAAGGGACCCAGGTCCATCTGCCATTTATCCCGGAGGGGATCAAAAGTCGTGAAAAGGTTCGTCACTAATGTTTGGTAAATCTTTGCGGTTTTATGTTCGCCTAAATCCCCCATAAAAACTTTGGCCTCAATAGGGTTGAATTCAGGAAGGGATTCTAGGTGCATAATATATGGGGATAAGGCATGTCTCAATTGCAAGTATTTATAGAATAGCGTATGCGGCATGTCATATTCAAGTCTGAGTTCCTGGAAGGATTTCATCGTGGTGCCATGCATAACATTACCCAATATGGATATACCTATAGCGTCCCATTGTTTAAACCCTACTAATGCGGTCACTTGTGGCATAAGGCCGCTCTGTCAGAGAGGGGTCTCCCCCATCAACCGCCGCCACCACCCCACCCTGCGCAGCGAGTCTGTCCACACTCCGAAAATTACTTGTGTAGCTGGCGGCAGCCTACGCAGCTCTCTCGGCATATAGAGCAGCCTGTGTGGCAACATATCTCCCATTAGCCATTTCTCTACCCGATAGGCCGGGTCATTGCTAATTCCATACCACCAGTCATTCAAGACCAAGAGGTGGGATGCCACATGATACGATTGGATATCGGGGGTCGCTATACCCCCACAGTATGTTGATTGAAAGCATGTTTTAAGTGGTACCATAGCGGCCTGATCCTGCCACAGAAAGCGGCTCAACCTGGAATTTAGCTGTCGAAACCAGGAGATTGCTATCTGAAAAGGGTGGTTCTGTAGTTGATATAGAAGGCGAGGGAGGGACACCATTTTGAATATTGCCGACCTACCCGGTATGGAAAGGGGCATACGCGTCCAAGACTCCATTTCTGTCTGAGTACGCATCCAGATGGGGGCAATGTTCTTCTCCCACGACACCGATTGGGTGTCCGAGATGTACACTCCGAGATATTTCAGTCCGGTCGTGGCCAATGTTACCTCTGCCGTCCAGGTGCCCATGTCCGAACCCCCATGGATAGGCCAGAGAATAGATTTCTTAGCATTCATATATAAGCCAGTGTGCTGGCCGAAAATCTGCATGATGCGGAGAATACGCGGTCCCGTCAGATGTGGATCCATAAGAAAATACAGGGCATCGTCCGCATAAAGAGCGATCCGATCCGAAACCCCTCCCCGGCCATTCAAAGCCCCTTACTTGTGCGTCAATACGAACCCATGAGGCTAATGGTTCCATAGCTAAGGTGAATAAATATGGGGAGAGGGGGCACCCCTGCCGGGTACCATGTCCTATAGAGAAGGGATCGGATACCGCACCAGCTATTCTGACCGAGGCCGAGAGGTCGGTATATAAAAGTCTAATATAGGACATGAGGCGTGGGCTTGTGTTTAGGCGTTGCAAGAGAGCAAACAGATAGGTCCATCCCAGCGAGTCAAATGCTCTGTCGATGTCAGCTAAGAGCAGAGCCGCCAGACCCCCGAGATGATCAATGGCCGCAACCGCATTGTGCACTCATCGGATGTTGTGACAGGTAGCCCAATGGGGCATAAAGCCGGCCTGATCCGGGTGAACCAGTTCCGACATGTAAGGGAGAATACAATTAGCCAAGGCTTTGGCCAATAATTTAGCCTCAACATTCAGCAATGAAATAGGACGATACGAGGAGTGTTGATCCGGGGGTCGGCCAGGTTTGGGGAAAACCGTGATTTCAGCATGTCGCCAGTCCGGCGGGAGTCTCCCCCCTTCGAGGGCCGCATGTATCACTGCCAGATAGTGAGGGAGGAATTGAGTTTGGAACAATTTAAAAAATTCACACAGAAAGCCGTTCGGACCCGGTGCTTTACCAGATCGTAAGTCGACCAGGGCAGCACTCAGCTCCTCGATTGTCAGCGGGGCATCTAGGTCTGCCCTTGCGGCGTCCGAAATGGCCTTGGGGGGGTGATGGAGCAAGGACTCGCAATGAGACTTGCTCGGAAGCAATTCTCTCACAGCAGTAATTAATCGCACTAAACTTTGTAATGTTTATTAATAATAATATAGAATTACACCAAATATAGTATCACTAGGAAGCTTGCCTATGTGTTTTCTAATAATACTTAATCCTTGGCTAATCCAAAATGGCCGCTAAAGCGCGGGAACTGTACTACGCATGTGTCAACCATATCACATGGTATGACGTCTTTCTTTGCTTGGAGGGAATCTTTGCTTCTGCGCAGTAGATGCTAAAATGGCTGCTTAAACGCTTTTATATGCTGAAGCTTTCGCATTTGTTGCAACTAATAGTGTGTTATACTAAGGCTATTAATGCGGGATAGATATATTAAGTAAAGGGGACTAGTGTAGAAGTAGAGGGTATACAGTGAAAACATTTATTTTTGATTTTGATGTTTCTTCTTTGACTTTTATTAGTTTTCGTAACTGGGCCGGGGTTGGCAAATGGCAGCACGAGAGACATGCACCGCGCATGCGCGTCAAAAAGCAGCAAAGCAAACCGATGAAGTCAACTTGGCAGATACCCAAGGCCATGACCCGCTGGTCACCTTCCAGATCCCACCAAGACGACCTACTATTGGATACAATTTGTATACAATGAATATGAAAACTTGTATGAGACGGGTGGGAAATAAAGCAAATGTATTAATTGTGAGGGGCGGGTTTTTAAAACAATGGTCTTAAGAAAAGCGAACTAAATTGACATGGTGTGAGGATCAACCCCCTGTCCCTGTCCAATCAGAAATAGTGGGCCCATATTTTTGCAACATTAAGGGGAGGTACACGGGCATAGAAAGGTATAATAGGTATAGATTAGTTAATTAGTTATGATCCTGATCCTGATCCTGATCCTGAACATAATAGAACTGAGCAGAGCAGAGCGGAGTAGAGCAGAATCAGGCTGATTCGCTGTCCAAGAGGTCCTGAGGTGGGGGCGGCGGACTCTTAGAAAACGACACGAGAGAATCGAGGAGGAGTTAAGTGCCAGAGAGGGGGACGACGCAGGCCTCGTTAGTAGAGAGGTCATCTATCCTGTCCTGAATCCGGTCCGGTGGTCTTGGTCTCCATCCTATCCTGGGGATCCTTTCCAACTCCTTGGCTAAGGGGTTTGGTTTTCACACCTTTTAGGTAACTATAAAAGTAGTTTCTTTAGTTGTACTGCTGTCTCTATCTTCTCTTTCCTGAGGGACCGTCATTTGTGATTAATTGGTGACTAGAGAAAAGTGCTTCCTCCTTGATATACGATTTAAAGTACAGTGTGATTGTTGGGCATATTAGCAAGACTCACGTTAAAATTATCGCCGTTTTAGCGGCAGGAAACTGCCGCTAAAACGGCGATAATGGGCTTGCTAATATGCGTTATGGAATTCCAATAGAAGCCCAGGTTAGATGTCCTGCACATCTAACCTGGGCTTCTATTGGAATTCCATAACGCATATTAGCAAGCCTATTATCGCCGTTTTAGCGGCAGTTTCCTGCCGCTAAAACGGCGATAATTTTAACGTGGGTCTTCCTAATATGCCCCTGTATTTTTACTCTGCTAAATTTTAGATAAAACATTTTAAACTACCTGAGTCTTTAATTATTTCAGGTTTATGAATTGTATTATATATTTTCATCAATCCCCAGTTATCAAACAGGTCCATTGGTAAGTCATTACTCTTCGATCAAGAAGTAGGTGGTAGCAGAGATTTGATAAAGAGTATAACTGACACACCCAGCGGTGATTGCTAGTGTAGTGTGAATGAATGGGCCCAGGTGAGTGTTTGGGGTGTGAATATTTGTTGCTAGTAACCCGCTGGATCAGGGGCAAATCGTAGAGATATTGGTGGATCAGAAGTTCCGGCAGGGCGTCATTGGGAGCATAGAGCTCTGTATAGTATGCCGCAAAACTAGTAGCAATTTGGGTCAGATCTGTGAGAGGCCGACCGTCACTATCGAGAATACCCGGTATGCTCACCGGATGGAGAGCTCGCTGGCACAAGCGGTGCAGAAGAGAACTTGATTTATCGCCCCATTGATAAATTCTAGTGCGGGACGCCAGCCATGCCTGTCTGGCCTCATCGCGTAACGTATCAGCATAGGTTTGCTGGAGAAGGAGCAGTTGGCGGCGATTCTGCCCGCCGTGCTCACCTCTACACTGCTGCTCTACTTCTAATATCTGGGCCTCGGTCTGAATCAGTGCCTCCCGACGCTTCTTCCGTTGGGCGGCACAGTACGCGATATCCGCTCCCCTAATAGTGGGCTTCACAGTTTCCCAGAGCGTGACTGGAGAATCCACAGTGCCCAGATTATCGACAAAATACGCCGCAAGTGCCTGATACATGTGTGATTTATATTGCGAGTCTTGGAGATGCCACGGCGACAGGTGCCATCGAAAGGGGGGACGAGCCACCCCTAGGCGCAGAGTCAGGGCCACTGGAGAATGATCCGATAAGCCCCTAGGTAATATATCAGTTGCAGCGATTCGAGAGTAATATGAGCTTGGTATAAATATATAGTCTAGCCTGGAGAAAGAGTCATGGACAGCCGAATAATACATATAACCATATGTAGTTGGGTGTAGGTGTCTCCATGTATCTAACCATCCCATATCTCCCATTAGTGCATGCAAACGTGTATCCCTCAGTGTCTCGGGTGCAGCGCGCGACCGCCATCTGTCCTGTGCCACATTTGCCACATTGTTCCAGTCCCCACCTATAATAGAGAGGCCCATAGGTATCTCTAGCAGTATTGTCTTCAGGTGCTCTGCAAACGAGTCAGAAAGCAGGGGGGTGCATATATGCTGCCCAGCGTAATGGTCTCTCCGTGCAGTGTCCCCGACACAATAATGTACCTACCGTGGGGGTCAGACCACGTTTAGAATGTATATATGGGATTCGGCGATGAATGAGGACTGCCACCCCTCGGGAGCCCCTGGTGAACCCCACATGAAAAACTTGAATATAACCAAAGCGAGCGAGGCACCGTGCCTTGGTACCGACAAGATGGGTCTCTTGCAGTAAGAGAACATCAGCTGTGGCGCGCTTGGCCTGTCGAAGGACAGCACCTCGTTTGATCTTATTGAGCGCCCCCCGCGTATGTTCCAACTAACCACCTGAAGCCTACCAGCGGGGTCCACTACAGGGCAAGGCATCTAATAGAAGAGTGGAGTTTCGGCTTCTCACAGGGCATAGAGACTACAGAGATAAGCAAGTAAGACACAGTATTTTCAATAACATTTAACAAACCCAACCCTTCCCCCACCCACCCCACCTAATACCTCAAAACAGCTGAAGCATCTGTCGCGGTAAGTGTCGGGCATCTGCCCCAACGGGAGCAGGGCACAACCCCATTCCAAAGGTTCCCATAGAAACTGTCCCCGAACATAGATAAAGTTCTCAGATACTGAGAAAAGAGTTATAGGGGTGGGCCTCGCTTAGGCCAGTGAAAGAGCAAATGTCATCAGCACTGTAACCATTTGAATGAAAGTTCTCCAGCCACAAGTCATGTTGGTGACGGGTCTCGCCGAGTCTCTGCTATCCGGGAGTCAGAGGCACTCCGCGACTTGGAGCGGCGTCTCGAGCGTGATCTACGGGCGGGTTTCACCTTAGGCTTGGTCGCTTGTCGCGTGGTTTCCCCGGACGATGATTCAGAATCGAACCGTGGTAGAGTATGCGGCCTGTGCCTCTGTTTCTCATCCGTCCAGGCGAAGACTTCCTCCGGGGTATCAAAAAAATGCGTATGTGACTTGTAGACGACCTGTAACCTGGCCGGAAAAAGTAGAGCATATTGGATTTTAAGGTCCCGCAGCCGGGCTTTAGCAGCTGTGAAGGACTGGCTGCGTTGTTGTACCATACGCGCATAGTCCGGAAAAATTAAGATATGGTCAGATTCAAAGTGAAGTTTGCCAGCCAGCCTGGCCTGTGCAAGGACGGCGTCACGGTCGTGAAAGTTTAAGAGTCTAGCAGTAACAGGTCGCGGCCGGGCCCCTGGTGGAGGTTTTTGCATTAGGGCACGGTGCGCACGTTCAATAATAAAGCACTGCGACAATGCCGTCTGAGGGATCCAACTCGCTATCCATTTCGCGAGGAATTGTTCCATGTTATTGCCTTCGCATCCCTCCGGGAAACCTACATTGTTCCTCCGTGCCCTGCCCTCAGCATCTTCCGCCCTGATCGCCAGCCCCTTCGTAATGGACTCCAGCGAGGTCACTCGTGCCTGGAGGGACACAGCTGTATCTTCCACGGTGGAAATGCGGGTTTCGGCCTCAGTGATCCTATCCACCGTTTTACGCAGGTCCTGACGGATGAGAGCAACATCAGATCCCACTTCTCCGATCTTGGCTTCGAGCGCCTCGTGGGACTGGGTTATCGCCGCCATCAAGGCAGCATTGTCCGGGACAGCAGGGCTCTGGCTCGATGTCTCCGGTGCGTGTGCCCCAGGCCCCGCATAGCGATCCAGGGTACTCTGTTTTGATAATTTGTCCCTAGTCATTTTGAATGATGGCAATTAAACAATGACCCAGCGATGAGGAGGATAATGCCACCAGGTATAATCGGCCGCGGTCACTGCCCCTGCGGCAGACACGCAGCAGGGAGTCCAATCCTTAGTTGCGCTCCAGATCGGCGGGAAGACAGGCTTAGAGGCAACCAGCACACAGGACGCACCAGGCCTAGCCCGGCCGCTTCTGCGCACAGGTGCCCCCCTAATGGGTGTCACCAATCCGCCCACTCGTCTCGGAACCCCAGTAGTGAGTGGCCACCGCTGGGTCTCGGCAAACCCCAGAAGGCCCTAACGTGTGGGGGCCACGCGTCAACTCCAGCGAGGATCCATAGCCAAACAGCCTTGCACTCCCTTGTCACAATCCTGGATCTCTCGGGGAGAGCAGGGGGGGGGCCCACGGGGGAAGCCCCACCAGGATCACAGGTAGTCACTCCGCTGCAGCCACCCACTGCACATATGGCAATGTCTGTCCGATTGTACGAGGGGGGGCCACACAGGACAGCAGGAGGCCCAAGGGTAATATCAGGAGGGGGAGGGGAGGCCCCACCACACGGCCACAACTTCAAAGGGGCCCCACAGCACCCCACGCACACCAGATGACGACGGGGGACCTGTCGTACTCACCGCTCCGTCGTCCGATTACAGGAGAAGGCCCAAAGGAGAATCGAGGGCCGCCGCTCCCGACCCCACTGTCAGCAGTATCGAGCACCGGCAACCACCGCCAGCCGGACCGCCGCCACAGAGACCCGGGTCCCGTCTCGTGCGGCCCAGGCAACGTCTAATGCCCCAGATAAAGCCCTCCGGGGCGCGACAGCACTCCGGGCGAAGGGACCCAGTGCTGGCCTCAGCCAGGCCCCAGCAAGGCCATGTCACCGCCGCGGGCTCCAGAGCGCTCGATCCGCCCGCAAGACGGCCACCAGCCCGGGGAGCCGGCAAGGCCCGCGCCAGACTATGGGAAGTCCCTCGATCGCGGGATCCCGCAGATAGCAGAATGCGGGCAGCACCAATGAAGGACTCACGTGGGGCGCCCGGGGGCACTACTCCACCCACTCCAGTCCCTGGAGGCAGCGGCCGGACTCCAGTGCGCGGTCCCGCCGATCCAGCTCCGGTGTAGCAGCAATGCAGCAATGGGTGGCGGCGCGAGCCCAATCACCGACCCGCCAGCTGCAAACGTCTCGGAGCGAACCTTCAGCTGCTCCACAGTGCGTCCGGTATGTAGCGTCAGGGTTGGAGGATTCTATAGTCGCTGATGACCAGGATATTTGTAGGATAACGAGCGAGCCTACGGAGCTCGTCTAAGATGCGTCCACCATGTTGGACCTCTTGGCCACGCCCCCCCGCAGCCATTTTTAAGGGTGTGTAAAATTGGCTTAATTTGCTTTTGTTGTAGTTATGCAAATTTTGGAAACATCACCCAGAATTGTGTGAAATGCAAATCCATCATTTACCACTATATTTTAGCTGAGTGTATCCTTGTGTTCTGGTTATTTGTGTTGTTCTCAGCCTAATTACTTGACATGGCACAGCTTGAGGAATTTTGTGTAACAAGCATAACACAAAATTCCCATAATAATACAAATTAGGGTAGTGAAATTTAAATTTCTTCTGTGTCTAGATCTAAAGTGGAAGGGGTGGTGGACTTGGGGGACCCAGTAGTCAGGTGAGGGCTCAGTGGTGGAGTAACGGTCCTGGGGGTGCTGCAGAACCCCCAGGTAATATTGAAGTGTTTTAACTGGATAATGTGAAAAAATAAACCTTAGAGCTTTTTTTCCTGCTGTTACTGTGTGTAGAAAGAAACCAGTCAAATGTCAGATCTCTGTTTATTTTGTGAAGCATTTTGCAACATGAACATAGCCATACCCTTCCGGGGGTCGGTCATGTGAAACAAGAAGGCACTGTAGAAAAATGTAACATGTAAGTAAACATATTTGCTTCACTTAGAAAATAAACAATAAAATTATTTCAAAATAAACCGGGAGCTTGGGAAGTAAAAACGTGATGCATTATCTCTTAAAACTGCAATGCAATGGAAAAACGATATAAGTAGGGAGGAATCAAAGAAATATTATTATTGTATTTCGCGTGATGCATACACGATTAAAACTACTCTGTCATTTTATTCCGCCACTGTAAAAAAAAAAGTATTTTCAATTTAAATTGACAGAATTGCTAACACCAATTATGGAATTTTGTGAATTAACAGGGAATTGAAATATGTTACTGGCATATAATGCGAATCTTACACATTGATACTTTTTGAAGTGCCACACAAATTGTAAATACGTACACAGACATAAATCAGTGTTAAGGCACATTTTGGGATTAGCAATAAAATCACGAGGGTGAAAAGAACTTACCACTGACAAGTGCAAACCATATTATGAGGGACACAAAACTGTTTCACTGGTGATGGTGAGTGTGCAGTTACTGGTCACTTGTCCTGCCTCATTTGTAGCTAAAAGCTGCTACTTTGGGAGTTAGAGCTCAGTGGGGCCGATACTTTTACTAAAACGTTTTACTTAATTTAGTGCTGTGCTTTGGATAAACCAGTAACATTGGGGCATTTGGAGAAGGAAATAGAGTGCGGAGCTGAGCCAAATTTGGCAACGCCACGCTCCGGCATTTCCAAAACTTAGGGATGCGCCGTATTTACAACAATATGGCGCACTCTTGTGTTTTCCCTAGCGCTGGAGCTAAAATTAGCTGCCTAGCGCCAACACAGGCACCCTTGCACTATAGTGCAAGGATGCCTGCGTTGCAGGGAATTATTGTTTATGTGCAGGAAGGGGTGCCTTCCTGCACATAAACAATTATTCATGCCGCTTTGCTCTTTCTATGTGTGCTGCAGAACATAGAAGTAGCAAATCGTCATTATTTAATGATTGTTTATACGCAGAAGGGATACCTTCCTGCACATAAACAATTATGAATGGCGTTTTGCTCCTTCTTTGCTTGCTGCATAATGCAGCACACATAGAAGTAGCAAATCGTCATTATTTAATGATTGTTTATACGCAGAAGGGATACCTTCCTGCACATAAACAATTATGAATGGTGTTTTGCTCTTTCTTTGCTTGCTGCATAATGCAGTACACATAGAAGTAGCAAATCGTCATTATTTAATGATTGTTTATACGCAGAAGGGATACCTTCCTGCACATAAACATTTATTCATGTCGCTTTGCTCTTTCTATGTGTGCTGCAGAATGCAACACACATAGAAGTAGCAAATCGTCATTATTTAATGATTGTTTATACGCAGAAGGGATACCTTCCTGCACATAAACAATTATGAATGGTGTTTTGCTCTTTCTTTGCTTGCTGCATAATGCAGTACACATAGAAGTAGCAAATCGTCATTATTTAATGATTGTTTATACGCAGAAGGGATACCTTCCTGCCCATAAACATTTATTCATGTCGCTTTGCTCTTTCTATGTGTGCTGCATAATGCAGCACACATAGAAGTAGCAAATCGTCATTATTTAATGATTGTTTATACGCAGAAGGGATACCTTCCTGCACATAAACAATTATGAATGGCGTTTTGCTCTTTCTTTGCTTGCTGCATAATGCAGTACACATAGAAGTAGCAAATCGTCATTATTTAATGATTGTTTATACGCAGAAGGGATACCTTCCTGCACATAAACAATTATGAATGGCGTTTTGCTCTTTCTTTGCTTGCTGCATAATGCAGCACACATAGAAGTAGCAAATCGTCATTATTTAATGATTGTTTATACGCAGAAGGGATACCTTCCTGCACATAAACAATTATGAATGGCGTTTTGCTCCTTCTTTGCTTGCTGCATAATGCAGCACACATAGAAGTAGCAAATCGTCATTATTTAATGATTGTTTATACGCAGAAGGGATACCTTCCTGCACATAAACAATTATGAATGGTGTTTTGCTCTTTCTTTGCTTGCTGCATAATGCAGTACACATAGAAGTAGCAAATCGTCATTATTTAATGATTGTTTATACGCAGAAGGGATACCTTCCTGCACATAAACATTTATTCATGTCGCTTTGCTCTTTCTATGTGTGCTGCAGAATGCAACACACATAGAAGTAGCAAATCGTCATTATTTAATGATTGTTTATACGCAGAAGGGATACCTTCCTGCACATAAACAATTATGAATGGTGTTTTGCTCTTTCTTTGCTTGCTGCATAATGCAGTACACATAGAAGTAGCAAATCGTCATTATTTAATGATTGTTTATACGCAGAAGGGATACCTTCCTGCCCATAAACATTTATTCATGTCGCTTTGCTCTTTCTATGTGTGCTGCATAATGCAGCACACATAGAAGTAGCAAATCGTCATTATTTAATGATTGTTTATACGCAGAAGGGATACCTTCCTGCACATAAACAATTATGAATGGCGTTTTGCTCTTTCTTTGCTTGCTGCATAATGCAGTACACATAGAAGT
Source organism: Calotriton arnoldi (assembly GCA_963921515.1). Lineage (NCBI taxonomy): Eukaryota > Metazoa > Chordata > Amphibia > Caudata > Salamandridae > Calotriton > Calotriton arnoldi. The sequence goes on from CAWUFW010009161.1 coordinate 393,711, forward strand.
AGCAAATCGTCATTATTTAATGATTGTTTATACGCAGAAGGGATACCTTCCTGCACATAAACAATTATTCATGCCGCTTTGCTCTTTCTATGTGTGCTGCAGAACATAGAAGTAGCAAATCGTCATTATTTAATGATTGTTTATACGCAGAAGGGATACCTTCCTGCACATAAACAATTATGAATGGCGTTTTGCTCCTTCTTTGCTTGCTGCATAATGCAGCACACATAGAAGTAGCAAATCGTCATTATTTAATGATTGTTTATACGCAGAAGGGATACCTTCCTGCACATAAACAATTATTCATGCCGCTTTGCTCTTTCTATGTGTGCTGCAGAACATAGAAGTAGCAAATCGTCATTATTTAATGATTGTTTATACGCAGAAGGGATACCTTCCTGCACATAAACAATTATGAATGGCGTTTTGCTCCTTCTTTGCTTGCTGCATAATGCAGCACACATAGAAGTAGCAAATCGTCATTATTTAATGATTGTTTATACGCAGAAGGGATACCTTCCTGCACATAAACAATTATGAATGGCGTTTTGCTCCTTCTTTGCTTGCTGCATAATGCAGCACACACAGAAGTAGCAAATCGTCATTATTTAATGATTGTTTATACGCAGAAGGGATACCTTCCTGCACATAAACAATTATGAATGGCGTTTTGCTCCTTCTTTGCTTGCTGCATAATGCAGCACACACAGAAGTAGCAAATCGTCATTATTTAATGATTGTTTATACGCAGAAGGGATACCTTCCTGCACATAAACAATTATGAATGGCGTTTTGCTCTTTCTTTGCTTGCTGCATAACGCAGCACACACAAGCAAAAACGAGGAGAAATAAAAGTATCTCTCCTCGTTGCTCCAATCTAATGCCTGCTCTTGCATGGTGTTAATTCAGTGGCGTAACGAAAGTTGAAGGGGCCCCCCTGCAAGGTACACAGGGGGGCCCGCTCCTGATTTAATCTAGAGCTCTCAGGCCTCAGTACTGTGCTGAGGGGGCCCCCTGAAGCTCGGGGGCCCCCCGCACCGCAGGGGCTGCGGGGGCCTGTGTTACGCCCCTGTGTTAATCTTTAGCGCTGCCTCAGATTTACAGATCCTTGTAAATCTGGGGAAGCATCAAAAAGCAATGGGTGTTGCAGCTGAAACGCCCACAACAACACCCATTGCACGCCCCTTTTACGCAGATACCTGCGTTAAAGAGAAGCATATTTACAAAGCGGCATTAAGCCGCAAAAAATGGCTTAACGCCACTTTGTAAATATGGAGCAGGGCATTGTGTCACATGGACGTCGTTAAAAGTGACGTTCCTGTGACGCAATGCCCATTGTTTTTCCCCACTCTAACCAAGCATTACACTGGTCGGTCATGGCGGCAATTTATCGTTCTCGGCTCCAATTGCTGTTGAAAAGCCCTCCCAGTTCGCTATCACTTTGGTACCTGCACCTCGGCTCCGTGCCGGTCGGACAAATGCCATCTCCGCAATCATCCATTTGTGCGCCTCTTTCAAACACTGTGCACTTGATGGTGGTGTCCTGCCCTCCATCCCACCGCCATACACCACTTACCTAAGATGAACGCTAGTTCAATAAAACAACATTTGTCTTTCGAGGATGTGGGCTGATTCCTCCTGCCCAAAAAGCAAGTAAAGGGCTTAATGACAATTGTTTTCTTAATCCTATACCCCATTATATTACCTGTCGACCAGTCTGTCCTGCGCTCCAGGAAATATCCTGGCTACCCGATGTGGTGAAGGGATGTCTGATGCAGGTAGTTAATCTGAGAGAATTGAAATCTCTGGTTCCAGGTAGCTAATTTAGGATGAAAGAAGACGGTGTTTCAACCAGGACCCGAGATCTCCTTATCCTGATCGCGTTCCCATCTATCTTTGACTGGGGAAGGGTTGAAATAAATCTCTGGTGCTAAAGTCCGATATAAGATGGTCAACGAGTGCCTGTAGGTTAACAGTGTTTGTATGTTATCGAGCGCGGCAGACCTCTCCGGTTCAGTGTCTTGGGCTCCCCACGTGAGTCGCTCTGCCTTCATTAATGTGGCATAAGTCATAGAGTGGCCAGTCAAACATTTTATTTCTTTTGACTTTGGGATCATGGACATTCCACCCTGTTTCAATGTATCACATATTCCCCATCATCACTCATGGCCAATTTATGGAGGGAGAGATTTATTTTTGGTTAACACCATTTTGCATGTGAACAGTCCAATCAAATATACACAATGAGATTTCTGGTATAAATGAACAACATTCTGATCCTACAACGGCACAAACTCAACCCTTGGCAGACAAGACAAAATCAATCAAAAGCCAGTCTAATTTGTAGGACAGTTCTCTGGGCTTCTAGCTGATCGGAAATTAACAACTTCATCCAAGACCTTGGCTATAGCCAGAACCTCATGAATAGTTATCCCGATCCCAAACATAGGGAATAGGATGGGGGAGGAATGAGTGTCTGATATTTCCCTAGGTATTCTCTTTCAATATGCTGACATGATGTAAGCTGTATAACAGGTTGCTAACCAATCACTAGGCAGCCAGACGTAGGCTTCATTATCACAAAGTAACTACCGGATTGTGTTATGGAGCAGCAACGCGAATAAAGGACCTTAGAAGGAATTTCAAAATGATATTCGTTAAGCTCAGAGTCATCCTTGGCCTGAAGAAAGACATAGCAGTCAATCTATCCCACATTAATACTATTATTTCAACACTCACAAGCTAGTTCGTCGACAATATCAGCAAGGTGAATGGTGCAGGCCATGATCGTCTAATCTGGGATGTGGCAATTGTTGATTACTAAGGGGCTAGGTATAGTAACATTTTCACATAGTTCAGAGAATTTCCCTAGTAGGTACAGATTAATGCACAATTCTTATTGGCAGCATTGGTTGGTAGCCTTTGGCATGCCTTCTCAAGCTTCTCTGGGCAAGTATTCTTGGGAGAAAAAGGGGATGGCAGCCATTGGCATGTACCCTCAAGTGTGTGAAGATCCAGCAAACGGAAAGGTAAAGATTCAGAGGGTGCTGCACTAAGAGATGGACAGTGGTGCTCTCCCTGTACAAAGAATGATGATTCTGAGGGTGGGCCGTAGACAAGTGCTGTTGATTTGATTTGATTTATTATTTGTAAATCGCAAACAAATGCCGGGGGGGGCGTCTTGGCGCTGCTCGAAACAAATAAAATGATAGACAGGAAAACGGGGACAGTAATCATGCCTGAAAAGCCAAGTCTTTAAATCTTTCCTAAACTTCAGTAAAGAGGGAGCCGTTTTTAACTGCAGAGGTAACTGTTGCTATACGGCTGCCCGGTACCTGACTTCCCCAAACTGAACCGCACCTTGAGCTAGACAGTAAGACCCATGCCAAAGAAGAAAAGCCAGACTCCAGCAGCTGGGAGGCGGAGTTGGTATTGGTGAGGAAATGAGTCTGCATTGTAATACGAGCGAGGTCAAGGAGGGTTGGTCCCTAATCCCTTCTCGGGCTGATGTGACATGATGACTCATTGTAGCTGGAGATGGACACAGGAGAGGGAACTTGGTTCATAGGTGTAGATTAAGTCTGGGTGGTGAACTCTGCTCCACTCATGGAGTTTGCGGAGATTTCCGCGTTACGCAGAGGTCGTGGAGTTCCGAAAAACTCGTGGGCGGAGATTTTTCCCTCGCTCGCGTTTGTCAACGTCAAGTTGGAGAGCAGGAGCGAGGAAAATCCACCTCCCGGCGAGATTTTTCCTCATTCACGATCATCAACATCAAGTTGGCGAGTGCGAGCATGGAAAATCAACCTCCCGGCGAGTATTCTCAACGCAGGCGGTCAGATTTCTCATTGCGAGTGGTCGCGTATACTCGCGACCGCTCGCGTTGAGAAACTGTCCGTTCGCGTTGAGAAAGCTGCAGCTCGAGTAAAAATCTACTCGAGTGGCAGAAAGGAAGTAGCGCCCGCTTGCGCTGTGCATGATGTCGTACGCGATGATTGCACAGTGCAGACAAGCACCTGGCACTGAAAATCACTGCTAACAGCATTTATCCAACGCACTCTGCTGCTTGCGGAGCTCCGCGTAGCGCGGCAGAGTTTTTTTTGCACTTCGCGGAGTTTCGCGTTGCAGAACTCCATGAACTCCACCCAGGCTTAGTGTAGATGTGCCAACGGGTTGGTGTTTCTGGGGTCGATGGTCCAATCGTAGTGGCTTGTGTCGACACACGCTGGTATTCTCTGGGACCTTACAGCAGTGTTCGTGAAGAGCAGTCCTTGTAGAGGAACGGGCCACCAATCCGGGAGAGCAGATTTCCACTGATTGACTAAGCCCAGTCGGCAGGCTGCCGGCTGTGACAGGTCTCTGTTAGAAAGATAATTAAGGCATCTCTGACTTGGGATGAGAAGCTGTAGAGACAGTGAATACGTTGTTTGCAATACTGAAGAACTACATTGTTGTTTTCAATTGCAAGTGAAGTAATACTGTAGACACTGGAGGATAGGACAGACAAAGCATAGACCTCCCAATAGTACCCTCATTGGGACTGAGCTTAGTTTTCTGGTTGGAAATGTTATGAATTGACCAGAGTGCCAAGGGTGGGGCAGCAGGCCACTTGAGGCCACTTGAGGCCATTTGAGGCCACTTTCAGAACATATTTTCACTAGTATGTTTTTCAAGGTACAGTTTAAATGCTCAACGTTCCATAAGCACTTAGCGGGGTATGCACAAGGGAAGTGTACAATTCCTAAATCCTTGATAGCTCCCGAACTACATAGGACAACAAATAGGACCTCCTGTCACCATACAGCAGATGAGGTATGAATCTCTGATTTGTCTTTTCGCTACTATGATATCATCTGCATGGGGACAAGCACATGCTTTTATCCACCCTGAAAACATGCAGACCAAATCTAAAACATACAAAAATGAACAGCATTTAGGCATTTGGATGAGGTCTGTAGGTAAGTGGGTGGAGGGCCCCCAAGGAGGTGGGAGGGCAGCAGGCAGAGGAGGCGTTGATCCCTTTCTCAATGTTATGGGCTTGGCCTGTGGTACAGGAATGACAATACTATAGGGCCACAGAAGGGAAACATACAGCAAAACCAGTGAGTTCCTGCAGCATGAATAGTGCCATCTCTGCTGGCATGGGTGATACCATGATACGGTCATGCGGGGTTGGGGAGGATGAATTTTGGGGCAACCACCTTCTCAGTGCTATACCCCAACCCTCTATTGGGTTCTGTTTTGTCCATGTTTTGTCCTTGCTTTATTTCAGCTTCCGGCACACAATCCTGCAAATCAGACAAAACGTTTACCACTGGTACATTAGTTTCTGTAGTTTGAGAAATATACAGAGTTACATCAGACTTGAGGGAGAAAGCAGCATTCTTAGCAGTCTGATCTGAAAAAGCCTTACTACTATATGTTTCATCCTGAGGAAATTGATGTGGAGCACAATTACCAACAGCGACACAGCATTGGCGCAGCAAGTAAGCTTTGACATAGGCATTGTTGTTAATGGGAGTTCACACTGAGGTGAGGAAGCACTATTGCATCCAGAGAACTACACTCTGAAAACATATTTTGAGTAGGCCTGGACGGAACTCTGCGAAGTGACCAAGAAACTCTGCCACGCTACGGGGAGTTCCACAAGCAGTGGAGTGCGTTGGGTTATGCCGTTCGCGCTGATTTTTAGCGCTGGGTGTTTGTCCCGTGGTGGAAAATCAGTGCGAATGGTAAAAGTAAGTCTGTTTTTATATAGCGCAGCTACTCACCCTTACGGGTCTCAAGGCGCTGGGGGCCGTCGTGGAAATTAAGTGAGCTATTGCCCAGAGTCACATGGTGCTGAGCTGAGCTGCCGCCGGAACCGGGGATCGAACCGTGAACCCTGTGCTCCGAAGTCAGCTGCCCTGGCCGCTGCACCACACCTCTCCACTTATGCGCAGAGCAAGAGGCTGCTGCTTCTTTCTGCCGCTCGAGTAGGTGTTCTACTCGAGCCGCAGCTCCCTCAATGAGAATGGAAGTTTTTTCAACATGAGCGGTAGCAGCCATCCTCGACCGCCCGTGTTGAAAAATGTCACCAGGAGGTGGTCAAGAGTAAGATTTTCCTCGCTCATGCTCGCCAACTTATCATTGCCGAGCGCAAGCGAGCAATAAACTTCGCTCTGCTACGTGGAGTGGAGTTTTTCGGAACTCGACGTGCTACACGGAGTGCAGAGTGGGAAAAATTCTGCAAACTCCACGAGCGGAGAGGAATTTCGTGCGCAGGCTTATTTTGAGTCAGTCAATATAGTAACAATTCCATGGGCTGAGAGTATCCAGGCACGGGTAACAGCAATAATTTCAGCACCTTGAGTGGAAACTGTGTTTGGTGTACGTATGGCATAACTTGCTACCAAGGAACCACTATTATGTGTGAGACATTAACCATCAATATAATAAGCAAGACGACAATTTGGTATTAGTGCATCACAGAGATCAGTACAGCGGTTAGTTACGTGGGCAGTGACCACAAGATAGTCATGGAGTTCCCCATCATCAGCTATGAGTAACAAGGATTCCAGATTCAAAAAGAGACAACAGATGAGGGTAATGTGAGAGGCAGGTAATAAGAGAGTTTCATACCGTGATAACATGGCCATAGATAGATGCTAGGCTTCAGTGTTGAGTAGGAGTGCAGCTATAACAAGGGGCATTGTCTGGTTCGCAAGCTGGAAAGAGTATGTAATGAAGTGCGCTATTTATAATATTTGAAGGTGGTGGATAAATTGTAAATAAAAGTTATAACTATAACCGTAGAAATTGTAAAGTTTATGTAGCTTAGGCTTGGTTTGTAAAGGGAAAGAAATTCCTAACTGTAACTAAGCTTTGACCTTTGTTTTTTTTATTGCGTTTCAATGGCTTTTAAACTTTTAAAAAAAAATGTGTTTCAAATCGTAGAGTCATGTGTCACGAATGAAGAGTTGTTATGTCATGTGTTGTTCAGTGCAGTGGGGGAGAGTGTTGTAAAGCCTCTTGTCATAGAGTAGAGTATTGTAGATTGGAATAGAGTGCAGTAGAGCAGATTGTAGTGGTGTATCGTACAGTGTAGTAAAGTGTTATATAGTGTAGTGGCATGGTGTCTAATATAGTGGAGTCAAGTATCATAGACTGGAGCAGTGAGTTGTACAGTGCACTGACGTGTCGAACAATAGAGTAGGGTGTTGTAGACTGTCATGGAATAGAGCATTTTAGAGTGGAGTAGGGTGAAGTCGAGTGTCGTAGAGCTGAGTATTGTCAAGTGGAGTGTTGTAAAGTACAGTGGAGGATAGTGTCGTAGAGTGGAGTGGTGTGGTTTATCGTAGAGAGAAATTGAGTAGTGTGTCATCGAGTGTCATAATATGTGGTACAGTTGCCTAGAGTGGATGGGCATAGAGTGGAGTAGAGTGTAATAGAGTGTAGTACAGGGTTGTAGAGTGGAGTTGCATACAGTGGAGTAGAGTGTTGGAGAGTGGAGCAGCGTAGAGCAGAGTATGGTACAGTAGTGTAGAGTGGAATAAAGTGTAGTAGAGTGGAGTACAGTGGAGTGGAGTACACTGGAGTGGGGTAGTGTAGAGTGAGCAAAGTGTCATAGAGTGGAGTGGCAAGTTGTGAATATAGTGACATGGATTGCAGTAGAGTGAAGTGGTGTAGCATACAGTCGAGTAAAGTGTAATAAATTGGAGCCCCGTGTTGTACAGTAGAGTGTAGTAACGTGCCGTACAGTATTGGAAAGTGATGTAGACTACAGTACAGTAGAATGGCAATCAGTTTAGTTGAGTTTTGTAGAGTGGAGTGGTGTACAGTACAGTACAGTTTTGCAGAGTGTGGTGGAGTGGATTGGCATACAGTGTTATGGAGTACAATGCAATAAAGTGGCGTAGAGTGGAGTGGAATACAGTGGAATAGTGGAGTAGAGTGGAGTACTGTGTCAGAGTAGAGTGGAGTAAAGTGGGGGGCAGTGGCATACAAAAAGTTCCATACAGTGTCGTATAGTGGACTAAAGCATCTTAGAGTGGCACAGGGTGGAGTAGAGTGTTGTAAGGTGGCATGCAGTATTGTACAGTGTTACACAGTGGAGTGTAAGGGTTTAAACAGAGGTAAATTTTCGGAAAGAGGCATACAGTGTAGTAGAATGTTGTAGAGTGGATTTGGATAGAGTACAGTAGTGTGTCAAACAGTGGAGCTGTGTAGATTGGATTGCTGTATAGTAGCGTAGAGTGAAGTAAAGTCTCCTACAGTGGAGTAGAGTCAAGTGGCATAATGTAATGAGTAATAAAGTACAATGGAGTGTATTGGTGTGTCGTAGAGTAGAGTGGCATGGAGTGTAGTTTAGTGGCATAGAGTAAGTAGTAAACTGTTATAAATTGGAGTGGGGTCTCGGACAGTAAAGTGGAGTGCTGTGTCATATAGAAAAGTGTCAAATAGGGTTTTAGAGTGTTGTACAATGGAGTGTAATCACAGAGTAGAGAATAAAGTTGGACAGTGGAGTGTGCGGGGATAGAGTGTTGTAGAATGTTCTAGAGTGCATTAAGTGTGGTAGATTTTTATAGAGTGGAGTTATATAGCGTTATATAGAGTGGAGGAGAGTGTCATACAGTGGAGCGGCATAGAATGGAGTGGCGTACACTGTAGTGACGTTGAGTGGATTATTGTAAAGTGGAGTAGCAATGGCGTAACGTAGAGAAATTGGAGTGGCATCTCATAAAAGAGTGGCGTGATGTGTTGCACTGTTTTGGAAGCTGTCATTGTAACAAAAGCAGCAGTGCTGGGGGCCGGTTCTGTTTAGCAGTTGTGCTTCACGCTGCCCCCCAAGGAGTGGGGGCTGGTCCGACATAATTGCCAGGGCTGATCTGGGTTCCCAGTCTGTCCCTGAATAGCATACAGTGGAGTGTTGTACAGTGGAGTGGCATACAGTGAAATAGCATAGAGTGAAATGGCATACAGTGGAGTGGCATAGAGTGGAAGAGCATATACTGGAGTAGCATATAGTGGAGTGGCATACAGTGGAGTGGGGTACATTTAATAGGTGTAGAGTTGAGTTGCGTACAGTGTAATAGCGTAGAGTGGACTGGCACAGAGTGGAGTGGTGTACAGTGTAATAGCACAGATTGGAGTGGCGTAGAGTGGAATGTTGTACTATGGAGTGGCATAGAGTGTAATAGTGTATAGTGAAGTAGCGCACAGTAGAGAGGCATACAGTGGGGTGGTGTACATTGGAGTGGGGTACAATGGAATAGTGTAGAATGAAGTGGCATAGAGTGGAGTGCAGTACACTGGAATGAGGTAGAGTGGAGTAGCGTACAGTAGAGTGGCATACAGTGGAATAGAATACAGTGGAGTGTTGTAGTGAAGTGGCATACAGTGGAATAGCGTAGAGTGGAGTGGCATATGGTGAAATGGCATAGAGCGGAATAGCATATAGTGGAGTAGCGTCCAGTGGAGTGGCCTAAAGTGGAGCAATCTATACTAGAGTGGCATTGAGTGGAGGTGCGTACAGTGCAAGAGGGTAGAGTGTAGCGGCGTACAGTGGAGTTGCGTACAGTGTAATAGTGTAGAGTGGAGTGGCGTAGACTGGAGTGGTATAGAGTGGAGGTGCGTACAGTGCAAGAGAGTAGAGTGTAGCGGCGTACAGTGGAGTTGCGTACAGTATAATAACAGAGTGGTGTAGAATGGAATCTTGTAAGGTGGAGAGGTGTAGAATGGAGTGATGTAGAGTGGAATAGCGTACAGTGGAGTGGAGTACAGTGGCGTTGCATACAGATGAATGTGAAATTTAGCAGCAATGTAGATTATGGTGTGCAGCGTAAGGAAAACAGCGAGCTGCCTTGCATTTCTCCAGATTTACGAATCAACACAGGGCTACATGCCCTAGGAGCATGTGCTTTTTCCAGGCTGTTGTGTTTCTGTAGTTTTTTTCATACAACATATTACTCCTGTATACTGCGCCTTATGTAAATGTCGTCACAGTGTGTCTATATGAGTACACATTGTAGGTGGGCCTCAATTGAAAGCTGTGGAGTTCTGGACGAAAGCAGTGCGAATTTCTCTTGGTGCCCATCAGAGAGTCAGAAAGGTGATCAGAAAACATGCTCATTCAATCCTTGGCCTCTCTGCAGAAGGCAAAGAGCAATGGTCAGGTGTGTCAACTGCAATTGTGATTAGATGCGACAGTGTGTGTAGGAGGTACACAACTGCCAAAATATTGTCAGGGCGGAAGTTAAACAAATTGCAGTGCAGACAGGTGAGGGAGTGCGTTGTGTGTATAGTCAATAGTGAAGTGAAAGGGATTCAAGGACGTACATGGAGGAGAGAGTGAAAAGAAGGTGCTGAAGAGGAAAGAGATGAGGTGTGAGAGATGCAGATGGAGGGTTTCAAAAAGAAAAGGGAGTGAAGTGTCTAAAAAAGAGTCTGCAGAAGAAAGTGATGTGAAGAGGAGGACGGGGCTGATTGAGACACCCCAAAGGACACTCACTACCCCTCCCATAGACCTTAGTAATGTTTAATTCACAGTCCGATTAAAATGTTTAAGTGCTGTTGTATATGTATGTATTTTTGACTTGTAGAAATAGTTATTCATTACACACATGCCCGTTGTATGTGGCCCACCAGTTGTGTCTGTGGCCGACTGTGAGGCCCCTTAAAAACCACTTGCCACTTAAGGAAAGGAGTAAATCAAAGATGGAAGGCAGGAATAAAGGATGGGAAACTGGAAAACAGAATACTGTGCAGAGAAGGGATGCCCGAGGCTCCCAGATAGAATTCCGAGTAGAGCAGATAACAGTTGAGCGCCTGATGACCTCTACTGGCCAAACAGGGTCACAACAGCTTCTGCTGAGCATTAAAGAACTCTGCGTTCTTTTCGGATCTCATATTGCGCAATTTAGGAGACTTATTAAGAGAATGAAGGGAAGGCATCCATACTTTATGTTGAAACAATGACATGAAATGGTGTTTATCACAGAAACGAACGGGGTTGTGGGAAGCTGCAAAGGGTTTTTACAAACCTCCACAATGGTCCATGGAATGTTGTTTGGAAAGTTTGCTGCATCGAAATATTTGCTTGGACATCATGTGTTGCGAAAATTCGTAGAATAATGGGGCATATTAGCAAGAAGAGGCGATAATCATCGCTAACCCTGCTTAACGTGATTTTTTTTATCGCCGGCTATCGCTGGAATATATCGCCACGCTAACGCTGTATTAGCAACGATTAGCGCTATGGCGATGAATATTCCAGCGATAGCGGGGGAAATGGGCCAACATCGCTGAAAAACCAGCGATGTTGCATGGAGAAGGGAGAACACCTTGCTGATACGACCCTGTGGTCGTATCAGCATAATCCACCCCCCCATGTTACGTATGGCTAACACCTGCTAATTGCAGGTGTTAAATAAATGGCGATGACCCCGGTTAGCGCGACTTTTCACGTCGCTAACTGGGGCCATGGCCACCTTGCTAATAGGCGATAGGCCTGTTAGCGAGTGTTTCCCAGGTTTCTTCGTCGGGAACGCCCACTTTGCATGTCATTAGCAATAAATATCGCTGACATGCAAAGCGGTAAAAAAACGGGCGCTAATGCCCGCAAACTGTCGCTAACTGCTGGTAGAGACAGTTTGCTGATAGGGCGATATAAATATCGCCGCTTTAGCGGCAAAAAGTGCCGCTAAAGCGGCGATAGTGCCCTTGCTAATATGCCCCAATGTCCTTGTGAATGCAAACAAATGTTCAGCCAAAATATATTCACAGAAAGCGGTTAGTGTCTGTGCCTCTGCAGTCCCCTTGTGCACAAAAAAGCCCCACAAAATGTAATTTTGCGGGGGGAAAAAACTCCAAATATTTTCCTACATGGACTTGGGTCTCCCATATGCAAGTGTCATGAATCACACTTCACAGTCTTGTGTGAGCTGAGCCCTCTGAGGATGAAAGAACAGGGTTTGTCGGGAGTGCACCACCACTAAGTGCACGTTCAGTATTCGGTTTTTAAGATGAATCCAAAGATATGAAATAGTTCGAAAATGTCATATACTTATTAATATAAACATAAATTCGAAAATCACAGCTGATATCAGCGGATCAATCAAAATGGTTAAGATGGGGAAGAGCACGTGAAAACTCATACACATTTGGCATTGATTCACATTAGAGACAATGATTTAGGCCTTTTCTGACAATCAAGCCAGACAGATGACAGCTACTGCAGGTGTGTTGAAAGTACGTAGAAAAAAGGATATGATACAGGAACAGAATATGAAGTATCGCACCAAGGGGCATATCATCAAGGCCATGCGATAATTATCGCTCAGCGCTCTTAGCATGAGGATAATTATCGCCGGCCAACTCTGGGGCATATCTACAAGGCCCTGCGATAAAATGATCGCCGCTTTAGCGTCCGTTTTCGGACGAAAAGCGGCGATAATTTTAACGCCCTATTAGCGAGACACGCTGACGCGTGAATCCATGCTTCTTCGCCCTTTCTCTTATCGCCTAGCTTGCATCTCCAATGAGATGCAAAGTGGCGTTCCCCAGAATAACGGAGAAATGTCGCTAAACGACATTTCTCCCATTATCAAGTCTCACGCAAAGAAGCATAGCGACAAGAAAAGTAGCGATAACCTCTGTTATCGCTACATTCCTTACGCCTGCTTTGAAACTGACTTAGCCATGATATCCTATGGAAGGTGGATATCATGGCTAAGTATGTGTAGCCCTATCAGCAAGCTATCGCCAAAAGTTGTGCGATTATCGCTGGATTTTCAGTGATAATCGCACAGTTGGCAGCTTGCGCTCTGAATTTTTTCGCTTTGGAGATAAGCGTTGCTGATAGCACGCTATCTCCGCGATAAAATTCAGAGGGGCATATCATCAAGGCCATGCGATAATTATCGCTCAGCGCTCTTAGCGTGAGGATAATTATCGCCGGCCAACTCTGAATTTTATCGCGGAGATAGCGTGCTATCAGCAACGCTTATCTCCAAAGCGATAAAATTCAGAGCGCAAGCTGCCAACTGTGCGATTATCGCTGGAAATCCAGCGATAATCGCACAACTTTTGGCGATAGCTTGCTGATAGGGATACACATACTTAGCCATGATATCCACCTTCCATAGGATATCATGGCTAAGTCAGTTTCAAAGCAGGCGTAAGGAATGTAGCGATAACAGAGGTTATCGCTACTTTTCTTGTCGCTATGCTTCTTTGCGTGAGGCTTGATAATAGGAGAAATGTCGCTTAGCGACATTTCTCCCATTATTCTGGGGGGGAACGCCCACTTTGCATCTCATCGGAGATGCAAAGCTGGGCGATAAGAGAAAGGGCGAAGAAGCATGGTTTCACGCGTTAGCGTGTCCTTGCTAATAGGGCGTTAAAATTATCGCCGCTTTTCGTCCGAAAACGGACGCTAAAGCGGTGATCATTTTATCGCGGGGCCTTGTTGATATGCCCCTAAATAGGTAAGTATTGATAACTTGGAGGTAAGTAGAGAATCGAAGTATTGCGTACACATACCCAGTGGTAGAAAACACATATAATAAATGTCAGAGAAGGACTTAGATAGAATTAAGTCAGAGAACGTATAACATATTACACAGTTGAGGATGGTCACATTGTAATGTATGGAGGCATATGATTGTGAGATGGGGGAAGACTGAGTTATACTCAACTGAGAAGATCTAGAATGGGAAGACCATGGATAATGGAAGAACTGACAAGGTGCAAGGGTATGCTAACCTTTAAAGCCTGAAAAGTGGTATAAGAGAAGTAAAAGAACCGGTTGACTAAATTGAAGCTAATACAAATTCATCAAATTGATGCGACGGATCACACCAAGGAAGGTAGGTAGGTCTTAAGTATTAACATGTTCCATGCAAAGCCTTGCTATTCTGAGGTTTACAATTCCCACTCTATATAATATAACGTGTATTTGTAAAGCGCATGTTCACCGCAACGGGTATCTTGGTGCTGAATAACAGATGTTTATTGTTACCCAACTCAATGGTACTCATTTTATCAACCTCAGAAGGATGAAAAGCTGAGTGAACCCCCCAGGATTTGAACCTGTGATCATGAGGTCTAACACAGGCCCCTACAGTGGACACATTTGTCCACTGAGGCACCAGACCTGGCATACTCGGAAATGGAGAAAAAACTAGGTTTGGGTGAAATTTAAAGTATGCTGGAATAGTCGGAGTAATTACACGTTACTCTTTTGACGTAAAATTACCCACAATTATGTGATTATGCCTGTATGTGTAATCATGAGTAATTTGGCACCGAAATCCAACCACAGGAGCACAGAAGCAGCGAATTAAGTTGCTGCTGTTCAGGTTCTGTTGCATTTAGCGCTCTTTTCTTAGCACAAAATACATTCTCTGGTCCATTTTAGACACAAGAGTGCATTTTGCACTTAGAAAATAGTACTAAATGCTGGGTTATTCACCTCGCTTAACTCTGTGTAATCTCACATAATTTTGCGTAATTACCCTACAACAAATTTCATGAGTTTCGCCCACCCCTAGTAAAAACATTTTTCTTTTTTTCATTTATATTTTTTATTGATTTTCACCCCATTTTTAACCAAGGCACATACAATAATTAGGTTATGGTACCGTCAGAACCAAACTACTTAATGACAAAGAGAAAAAAATAAAAATAAAAAAGGAGATATACACATTTCCTTGTCTAACGCTCTAGATTCAGAAAAAACAAAAGGAAAAAAGAGGTAGTAGACAAAAACGAACATCAGGTATTACTTAATACCTATAATTACACCATTTACACCATTTACACCGATTACATTTGTTGTATCCAATCAGTGACAGGAGCCCATATTTGATATCCAAAGGCCCTTTTTTTCCTGCCTTTGGTCTTATAAATTGACATTTCTAAACTATAAATAGCTAGCAATCTAGACCTCCAACTAATAAACGTAGGAGGGTCAGAACTGATCCATTCACTTGTTATACATAAGCGGGCCAAGGCCATAGCAATAAACAGAATTGCATTCATAAATCTCATCCTTGTAGTTCCCACCCTATCGACTCCTACACCCAAAATTACCATATCCGCAGTAATACTGATCGACGTCCCTAAAATATTAATCAGAAAATTTTCAATCTCTTGTAGAAACAAACCTAATCCAGGGCAAGAAAAAAACATATGAACTGAGTCTGCAGCTTGCAATCCACACCTATTACACTTATCCCCCCTCATCCCCCCATTTGGCAATTTTCCCCGGAGTATAATATAAATCAAAGATGGACATAAAGTGCTGACTCCTAAGTCTTCCAGTCATTAAAATCTGATTCGCCAAGTCCAAAGAATCCTCAATATTTACACCACTACTCCCCAACTTATTCTCCCATTTTGAATTCCATATTCCAATATCATCTGGAAATACTTCCAATAATACTTGATAGATCTCACCGATGGAGGATTTTTCCCTATTCTTTCGATCAGGGAATTTTTTCCATTAATAACCCTACACCTGTCCCAGTCCTCCCCAAAAAACTACGAACCTGTAGGTATTTAAAAAAATCTTGTTTTAATAAACCATATTTCCCCTGCAAATTTGTAAAAGATAACAGTTGACCGCCTTCTAACAAATCACCCAGAGAGAGAAGTCCCTTCGATCCCCATCTAAATGTGACCTGGTCCCGAAATATTGGTGGTAGAAGGGCAGGGGCAGAAAATGGGGTATAGAAATTCAAATTTGAGATATTCATCTTTCTCCTTATTTGTTTCCAGACTAGATATGCAGCTTTGAGCACCTTAAACTTTGTCTTTTTATAATAACTGGGCTCTAAAAACCTTACCAAACAGCTATTAGCATCCTCCCCAGCCCAAATTCATAAATGGTTGGTCTCCTAGCAAACGGTATCTCAGCCTTAACCCCTACAATGAGGGGCCCCAACTGTTGCAGCATAGAGGCCCAATAATACAGCAAAAAGTATGGAATACCCCAACCACCCCGTTGTCTCGGAAGTATCATTCGTTTGAATGCTCTTCTCGGCCTTTACAAAGATAGATCGGATTTGTTCTAGATTTCTTTGGGGCTATAGTAAAAACATTTCTAGTGTGATGGCAAACGATGAAATATCTCAACCTTAGTCAAAGGCAAAAAGCCAGGAACTTTACAAAGCTTAGCAGGTGTAAAAAACCTTCTCATACCCCTTTTAAATAATTAGTATGGTTTAAAAGAAGGTAGTTTTTCCATTTTTACAGTCAAGCCAATCCACTCTGTTTCCGTCACGCAAACTGTGCATGTGTCATTTTAGAGGGAATGCTCCTCCATTGGTGGATACCTCAAGCCATAGCCCCTCCCCTTCTCCTGAACAGCCTGTCTAGGCCAGGTTTCTCTCTCCCAGGGCTGTTGTTTGAAGTGGGATGTTGGTTGCAGATATTCATACCTTCCAACCCTAACAATTTTGGAGGAAGGCTGCTGTTTTTCATTTATTCGTATCACCTACATATTTTTCAACACGTTCCCACAGTTTTTTAGGTCGAGCCTAGCGCAGCGCGCATGCGCTGCCCTATGGGAGGCTTCTTGTGAGCACTCCAAACTTCTCTTTGTGGGTCTGACTCCTCCCACACATTGGATTGGCCTTTGCATGTGTCTTTCAATAATGAAAGCACGCAAATGGCCAAAGGCGGGTGCATGTCCCACCTCCTTTCCAATGTGTCACTCCCACAGCGTTTGGGTCTCGGGAGCGAGCAGCGGCGCGCAGGGTGGCAGCTGCATTCCTTCCCGAAGAGATCGGCGCCGCCCTTCTCACCCACGACACACCCCCTCCCCAGCAGCACACCTCGTTGGCACTTTGTTTTAATCCCCAAATCAGTGATCTTTCAAGGCATTTCGCTCCGAAGTCTCTGCGCCAATTTGCAGAGGTCCCTGTTTGCAAACAATGAACAATTTTGTGCGAATGGTGGGTGCTCCTTGGCCCTGTTGAGCTTGCCAAGAACATTGTTTTCATTCGCCCATTGCAGGCTGCCTGCAGAGCGGCGGTTACATTTCATTAAATACCCCCCCCACTCCCTCCCCTGCCGTTAGCAGCCAGGCAGAAAAGTTTATACGTGCTCTCATAAACCAGGGCTGCTTGTGTTTGTTGGTACATGTTAAATTATGGCGCAGATTATTATAACAACAGTTCTCGCTCCTTCGCACGCGCTCTCTCTCTCTCTCTCTGATCTGGCTGTGGAGCGAGGCAGGGTGCACAGTGCTTTTCCTCAATTTGTATCTGCGTAAATCACTGTCAATTCTAGCATAAAGAGAGGTGAGGGGCTCGAAAACACATGTATTATCCTCAATTTGTGTCTGCGTAAATCACTGTCAATTCTAGCGTGAAGTGAGGTGAGGGGCTCGAAAACACATGTATTATACACCCTGCTATTCTTAGGCCATGCCAGTACAGAATTGCCTAACAGCAGGGGTGAACCCGCTCCGCAGCACGCCTGCCGTCCACCTTGCATTTGTATCCAATGCTTTCTATATTTTTACACCATCCGACCACGGGAAAGCTCAGGCTCCCCCTGCATGTCTCCTCCCCTCTCCCAGTGCTCCCCAGCCAGCACATTGTGCTCCACAGCCTCTCCCCCTCCTCCGCGCCTCGTGCCCAGTTAGCAGCGGGGTTGACAGATTGGGCTACATCTCCCACAATACGGCGATATTTTCCTTAACTTAATTATGCAAAAGAAAATGAAGTTGGGCTGTGTTGCATTTCACCTATGTGCATTTCTCTCCCCATTACATTTGTGCTAGCATGCGCTCTGTGTATTTTCACATGGTGTTCCACATTCTTAATGGAGTGCCTGTAACTGTATGTTTCACTCAGTTATCTCCAGTTGCATCTGGATATCAAGCTGGGCGGACGCCTTAGCCGTGCTGCAATAAACCTGCTTTTCTTCTTATATTGGATTTGGCATCTTTGTAATATTGGCGACGAGCGTAAGCATCACTCCTACCTACACCGCAGCACGGGAGTGGAGTGGTTCTTGGACCCACTTAATTTTGAGGATTTTTCGAAATTATTATTTTTTTTTTAATTGCCACGTTTGGATCTCATCCACCTTGCACTTCCTGGTATTCCATTGTACCTCCAATCGTTACCGGACTGATTTGAGCTGTTTTGGCACCATTTCCACGTTTTCAGCGCTCCAGTAAGAGAGTACCTTAAAAATAAACAAACCAACGAACCTCTTACCTGACGCGGTACTTTGTCACCCGCCATCGAGTCTTCGACGCAGCTGCATTCTCTCCTGACAACTGGAAGCCTGAGGATCTTTGTGAACATGCATTCAGGCAAGCGCGTATGCGTCATCGCGCTATCTTGTGCGTGCAACGTGCGTAGCGGCCATATTGCTGTTACCTTGGTAACGAATCACCGCATATCGGCAAGTGTGTTCGTGTGTGGAAATACACACTGCCGTACGCGCTGCCTACATTCTTTTGCATAAGTTTCTACCACCGCATGAATATGGACATATGTGAGTCAATTTATACATCATTTTATCTTCTTTTGTGCCATTTTGAACTTTCTTTCCTTCAAGTGTATTAACATTGATAAGAACCATCCATCCTTGTACATTTTATTGATTCTTGATTTAAACACGGCACAACCCTCCACACTGGTGACATTTATGGATATATAAATTTCATTCACTACTTAATGTTCAAAATGCAATTTTATCCCCCTGCAAAATTTCTTTAAAACAAGGGAGAGCCACCTTTACCATGGTGAGCGCATGGGCGCTGAAAGAAAAAAAAGCATTTTGCTTCACTGCCTTGGTTCTGAAGGACAGGTAACCTTCAGGGCATTGCCTCAAATTACGGCACAAGCGGGGGAAGGCGAAGGAGGCGGTATGAATGTCTATGTTGAAGCGTTAGCCAGGATGGAAAAGAGATTCAAGTCTACTACTAACATTGCCTTAAATAGATTTAAATTTTACACTAGATCTCAAAAAGAAGATGAATCAATTGATGATTTTGTGACTGCTTTACGATCCTTGAGTCTTCATTGTAATTTTGGTACTATCACAGTTGAAATGATTCGTGATCAAATCATAGTGCATGTAAAGAATAAGAAGATACAGGAGAGTTTATGGGTCATGGGAGACGCAAAATTAGCTGAGGCAATTTCAACAGCAAGAGCCATAGAACTTTCTGAAAAATGGATGGAAACAGTTAAACAGAGTTCCAATAAATCGGCAACTGAGGAGGAGATATGTGTAGTTAAATCAAAAAATGATTTCAAAAATGAATTTCCACAAGGAAAGTTTCCTACTAAATACAGTAACAACAGTCATCTCAATAAGAGGAATGACAATTTTATTTCGCACAACACATGTTACAGATGTGGAAGTAGATTCCATGTTGCGTCCTTCCAAGGATGTCCCGCTGTGAACAGAGAGTGCAGAGTTTGTGGCAGGATGGGACATTTTGGAAGTGTATGTAGAGACAAGCGCTATAATAATCAGACACGGAGTCCTAATGCTGGCGCTTCTGAAGTCAACAAAGTTACCAGTATTAGAGAGACTCCTGAGTATGACAAAGGTTATGTTGTGTCCATCATAAACAGCGGACCTGAAGAGGAAGTCCACATGAATTCTCCTAAATGTATTTTTCAAGTTTTAGATAATGATTTAGAGCTGATGGTAGACTCTGGTTCATCGTGGACAATTATCACCACACAATATTTTAAGGAGAAGTTACGTACTGTATGTAGCTATGATAATTTACAACCGTCTGACATTACTGCTGAAAGTTTTGAGGGTTCAAAAATAGAAATGGAAGGTTTCTTTCAAGTGCCAATACCTTTCAAGGGGAGGAGTGCTCATATAAAATTGTACATAGCTGTGAGAGGTGTTAATGTGTTGGGCTGGCGTGATCAATGGAAATTGGGCATTATACTTAATCCACGATCCAAAAATCCTGTTTCTCTTTGCAGACAACAAGAGATGTACAACATTGCCACTGTCAACACAAATGTCAGTATTGAAAGGGAAACAAAATTAATTAATACATATGACAAGGTGTTTTGTGACAAATTAGGGAAGCTAAAAAATTTCTCACATAAAATTGTACTAAAGGATAAAGCTTTTCCAGTTAAACAAAAGCTGAGGGGAGTACCTATCAACATAAGAGATGAATTGAAGGGAATGCTTAAAGAGTTATCAGATGAAGGAATTATTGATCCCATAGAGTCGTCGGAATGGGTTTCTCCCATAGTCCTAGTGCGCAAACCCGATCAAAAACTCAGAGTGTGTGTTGATTTGAGGGCATTGAACTCTAACATTGTTATTGATTGCCATCCCCTTCCGAACATTAACGAGGTTGTTTCTATGTTAGAAGGTGCGCAGATTTTTTCCACCCTCGATCGAAGGTCTGCATATCACCAAATAGAACTTACAGAGGAGTCAAAAAAGTATACTGCCTTCATCACTCCACAGGGGCTTTTTCAGTATACCAGAATGCCCTTTGGACTGGCGTCGGCGACGTCAGTCTTTCAAAGGGTAATGTTTCAGATATTTAGGGACATTGATACTTATGTTAAATGCTTTCAAGATGATATTTTGATATTCTCTAGAAATGAATCGGAACATGAAGCCCATCTGAATGAGGCATGTAAGAGGCTTGAATGTTGCGGCCTTACCCTCAAGGCCCACAAGTGCAAGCTGTTCAAGCGCTCTGTTGAGTATTTAAGACACACGCTGTCTGGTGAGGGCGTGATTCCCAAAAAATCCAATGTCGACGCAATTCAGAATGCTCCATCTCCAAAAAACAAAGAACAGCTTTTGTCATTCTCAGGGATGTGTGAGTACTATAGTAAATTTGTTGAGAACTTTGCCACCAAAATGGAGCCATTGAGGAAATTGCTTAGGCAGGGTGTCACGTATGAATGGAAAGAAGAACAGCAAAGAGCTTTTGAGGATATAAAAAGGGACATTATTGATGCTCCTACCCTAAGACCGTTCCGCATGAGGAAGGAATGTATCATTACTGTGGATGCCAGTTTGTATGGGCTTGGAAGTGTGTTATCTCAGAAGGATGGCGTGGATGAATGGAATGTTGCCTTTGCGTCAAGGACTCTCAATGAAACTGAACGCAAATATGCAGTAATCGAGAGAGAGCTACTTGCCTGTGTGTGGGCTGTTGAACATTACAGAATTTATGTGTGGGGCAGCAAGTTCGTTCTCAGGACAGACCACAAACCGTTACTACATATTCTGTCCACAGGAGGTGGATGGAATTCTACCGCCAGAATTGCTCTTTTAGCATCAAGGCTCCAAGAGTATAACTTTAAAGTTGAAAATGTTCCGGGTAAGAAAAATGTGACTGCTGATTGTCTGTCACGCCTACCATGCAGTCACGACAATGTAAACGTTATTAAGGAAGTTGACTTTGTGCTGGGGATTAGTGACATTATTCCTTTGCAGTACCAGGAAATCACAGAGCAACTCTGGGGGGAAAGCGAACTGAGTGATGACAGGTGGAGTGATCGTAAGAAATTTGTGAGAGGAGGATGGCCAAGGAAGAGTGATGTGAGGTCAGATTTATTACCTTTTTACAATATTGCAGACGAATTAGGGATGGAAGGGAATTTTATTCTCAAAGCGGGGAAGTGCATTCCTCCCAAAGGTGTACAGGATATTATTTTGAAGTTATCGCACAAGACACATCCCAGTATCTCGGCTATGAGACGTCTCATCAGAAATGACTTCTGGTGGCCTGGCATGGACAAGTTTATTGATCGAATAGTCAGGGAGTGCCATGAGTGTGTGTCCAGTGAGAAGATGCTAAAAGTCCATACCCCTCCTTTGAAAGTTGTCAAGTGGCCTGAGGAGCCATGGCAGAAGGTTGCCTTTGACATTTCAGGCCCTTTTAATATTCTACCTGAGAGTTCCCGTTTCGCTCTGGTCCTGATTGATTATCATTCAAAGTGGCCAGAAGTGAAGTTTGTTACTAAGGCCACTACTGATGCTGTTGTAAATTTCTTTAAAGAAGTATTTGCGCGTGAAGGATGCCCATCCATTTTAGTTTCAGATAATGGGGTGCAACTCACCTCGTCTGAAATGGAGGTGTTTCTCAAAAGTTGTGGCATTAAGCATAAGCTCACCTGACTTTATGAACCACACGAGAATGTGCAGGTCGAGCGCTTCAACCGCGTCCTCAAGAATTTTGTCACTGATTCCATCAAGCAAGGTGGAAATTGGTTGAGTACGCTTAGGGAACGCCTGTGGGTATATCGCATTACTCCACATTCCACTACTGAAGTCAGTCCATTTAAATTACTCAAAGGTAGAAATCCAGCATCCAGTGTGTGTCCCTGGTGGTTTAAGGAAAAATGCAAGAGTTTATCACAAGAGAAAGAATGTATACATGATACGGCCAAGAGGGTAGAGGCTGAACAAGACAGAACCAAAATGTGGTATGATAACAAGTGGAAGACGAAAGCACATGATCTCAGGGTAGGTGATTGGGTCAAAGTTTTAAAACCTGGCCTGGTAAACAAAGGTTCCAATAAATATGGGAAGGCCATGCAAGTCAAGAAAGTTTTCAGTAACAGTATAATCACTCAGGATGGTAAAGTATGGAACACCAGGAGGGTTGCTAAATGTCCTGATCGTTGGATGCATGGCCCTGGGAACATTGATCACCAGAATGGAGGTCCTTCCAAGGGACACTGAGACTGTGGCTCATAGGGTCAAAACAAATTCTCTATTGAGACGCATTCCGAAATTGTATAAGGATTTTATTTGATGCTCATATGTATTGTTTATGCTCCATTTTCCCCTCCCTTGTTCTTCTTCCTAATGAGGGGGATGTGTTGCGTTTCACCTATGTGCATTTCTCTCCCCATTACATTTGTGCTAGCATGCGCTCTGTGTATTTTCACATGGTGGTCCACATTCTTAATGGAGTGCCTGTAACTGTATGTTCCACTCCGTTATCTCCAGTTGCATCTGGATATCAAGCTGGGCGGACGCCTTAGCCGTGCAGAAATAAACCTGCTTTTCTTCTTATATTGGATTTGGCATCTTTGTAATAGGCCGGCAGCCAGATTTTGGGCTACAATGACAATCCACGCAGTGCACGTCCGAGTCACAGAATTATGCCTTACAGCCATATTGCAGCCCGGGGGTTGCTTCGCCACGCCCCTCTTCCAGTGTTTGTCTCCCCACAGTAACACCTCAGTCATACATCCTTTGATCCACAGCCTATGAGGGTGTTGCTGTTCTTGGATTGACCTTTGGCCTGCCCCCATAAACCTGCAGACCTGCCCCTTCATTCCTTTGACCCAATTGTGCTCAGATGCATACCTCACTGCTTGGGCGTGCCAGCACTTGTAAAGCCCCGCCCTAAACCTTTTTGCCCTTTATTGTTTCAAGCTCACCCCCCTACATCCATCTTTTTACCTGCCTGCAACTTCTGCGACCACCACTGACCACTAATTAACAAAGGAGGCCTCCCACTGCCTGACACCACGTGTGCTCTTGGTGCTCAGATCTTCCCCCCCAGTAGTCAGCTGTTCGTCGCTGACCCAGCCCTTTCGCATTCACAGACATTTGTTTGCCTCGGGGCACCGGAGCTCTGCGCCACCCCCAGCTAATTCAAAGGAAATTAAGTTAAAGGGAGAGTGCCTTTCTGGTGTTTAACTTTCAGCACCACGGCAGCAGCAGCGTGTGTACCAGGAGCTGCTAAAAGGTGCGAGAAAGCTACAACTTCGCCTAGTAATGCTCAATAAGGTTTCTGCTAAGAAATATTTACAAAGCCTATGTTACTTAGTAATACAATGCTGCTAATTACAATAAATGCATGCAGTGCTCTGATGTGGTGTGAGGCCATTCCACCCACGTTTTAGTAATGGCGTACGAGAGCGCTCCAGCTCTGTTTCTGTAATTTTCTGGATTGTGTGAGTAGGAGTTTGGCTGAGCGGTGGGACACATTCAGTGAGGCCGGGGACACTGTAAGTAAAAGCAGCACTGTGTCCTTGAGTAAATATGTAACTGCTGCTCATACATAGCGCTCCAATACCCTCCGGTCAACTTCCCACTATATACATATGTAAACATACTCTCTCTCGTGCAGGCTGAACCAAACACACAACCGAAACATTCACCAATGTACCAAACACAATGTCCTTGGAATCCCCAACAATTGTCCCCTATCTACCAAGCAACTCCGCCGCCTCTACAAACAGCATGCGCACAACAAAAATTCTCACCATCATCTATAAACCATAGGTATGGTCAGTACTCCTGAACAATTTTCTCATTTATTTCATATAATAGAACATTCTCCTTTTTACAGTTGGCAGCCTAACCTGAGAAAATAAGCACCGATCATATGACTAGCATACATTTGTTGATCTCCTTCCCTCAAACCCACCCTAACCTCCTACCTTCTTTAACTCTCTCTTTCAAGATTTCTTCCACCCATTCTCCATATATAATTCGTTCAGACCCACGTTTCCTTTTTCTCTCTCCTCCTTATTCCCTCGTTCCTCCCTTCCTTATTGGCCTCCTTTATCCCTCTAACTTCTTTCCTTCCTTCCTACCTTCCTTACCTTCCTTTGTTCCTAACCCTCCCTCCTTTTCCCACTCTTCATTACTTCAACCATCTCTTCCCCCCTCGATTCCTCCTTCCCTCAAACCCTTCCTTCCTATTTACTTCCACTGTCCCATCTGCCTATCTTCCTCTCTACCTCCCTATATTTCTTCATCACCTTCTTTCCTCCTTCTTCCTTCTTGCCCTTCTTAATCCCTCTCTTCACTCCTTAATCCTATACCCCCACCTTATTTCCTAAACCCTAATTTCAACTTCACTTATTTCAGTCACTCATATCTTGCCTTTCCGCCTTTCACTACGTCCTTTCATTGTTCTTCTTGCTTTCTCTCCTATCCTTTTTTCCTCTTTCTCTACCTCACTCACTCCATCCCTCCCTCCCTTCCTCACATCCTCTCATCTTTCCTCCCTTCCTTCTCTTAATTCCTAACCCCTTTCTTCCCTTACTTCCCTTATCTCTCTATCACATTGCTCTTTCACTCAACGTCACACAGTTCCACGCCACACAATTCAACTCTACACATTTCCATTCCACACCACTTAATTTACCAACAAACCCCATAATTCAACTCAACAACACAATTACATACCACATACATCAGACCCAAACCACATAATTGCCCATCATGCTACAAAATTCAACAGCACACCCCATATTTAAACTTCACTACATACCACTCCACACCACAAAATACCACATAATTACACGCCATCACACCCAGTCCCACTACACATAATTCCACTACACAAATCCACTCCGCACAACATAATTTCACGCCACACAATTCCTTAACTAACAATACCAATCCAATTCACATAATTCCACTACATACATACACTCCATAACATATAGGTAAAACACATTATCATTTAAAATGCCAATAGCTCTAACTCAAGCAAATGCAAGAGCTATTGCATTCCTTTTGGATCACAAAAGTAAAAAAGGCGCATGCGTCATTCCACATGGTAATGCATGCACGTGCCTACAAAATAATGTGGCCAGTCTTCTTTATTTTAATTTTTTAACATGCTACACAGCAGCCACACTGCTCCACAACATAGCTTAAAAACAAAGGCAAAGCCAAAACCGCTGGCTAACCACTAATAAGGTCCCAAAGGCGAGACCTATTGGCTATGCCAATGCTTGTTAATGCCTTCTGCTGGCCTGTGATTAGATCAGACAACATTGTCTTCCAAGCTTGTGCTGTGAACTCCTTTCAGCTGCAAACCAAGCACAGGATTTTTTAAAGCAGTTTCCTTTTATTCCGTGTTAGTTAGGATTTTATTTTATGATTCTCAAAGTTTCCCATTACTACTGTTTGAAAAAGGTGAAAGAAAATGTTTCAGATTTCGAAACAACCCTTACACTTTTTTCTTCTGGACATTTTTGAAGCTTAATCCTAAGATATGAAACCTTTTTCACACACCCTGCGGAACTGCAAACTTTGTTTTTTACAGAGTATTCTGCTAAATAGTTTCAAGTTCAGCTTTATTTTATTATATTGTTATTGGCCTCTTTAGAGCAGACAAAACATTTCATACAGATGTTAAATCATTCAACAATTAGATGAAACATGCTCTTAAAAGAATTTTATAAGTGATGATCACCCACTCCGTAATTTTTTTATTTTATTTTAAAAAGTCCTTCTTAATCTGCGTTATATAAAAATTCGCAAACAAGCCTTGACAATATTTTGTGCATCTGTATTCTTTTTACTGCAATATTATTTACCAGTCTGGAAAGTGTATTTCCTACTGCTTTTTATCACTGCTGATATTACATTTCACTACAGCTGCTGAAGGAGTAACTTATAATTCATTAGCGTTTAACTGCAATATATCTGCTTCACACATCATTTTATTCCTGATTCTGAAGAACAAACTGAGCTGCACTGAAGGTATTTTCCAATGTAAGCTCTTAGTGTGGTTTCTAAAACATTTATTCTATGATTCCACCATACCATAACTCCTAAAGCTTTACATTAAGTCCCAGATTTAGCAAGCCTTTGCGTTGTCCTTACCTCGTGCAAGACGACACGTGGACAACGCAAAGGCTTCAGTAAAGGTTCCAAAGCCACGTAATGGGCAATATGTGCTGCCATACGTGGCTTTGTAAAGAAATATAACACAACACAGATGCTTGCGCTGTGTTACTCTACAATTGGAACTGGCAGGCAGTCCATGGGTGGAGCATAGGTGTTCACGTGCATCTACCCATGGATTTAATGCTGTTAGACCTGTCAGCCTTAGGGTGGTCATTCTCCGAATTGCCTCCTCCCCTCCTGTTTTACTGAATCCATTTTGTTGGCCTTATGACTCTGTGCACTTTACCACTGCTAACCAGTGCTAAGGTGTTTGTTCTCACTCTTTAAATTGACTTACACCTGATTTGAATATTTAAATGACTTATAAGCTCCTAGTAAAGTAGTATACCATATACTAAGGGTGTGTCCATTGGTAAATTAAATGCTGCCAGTGGACACACAAACACAAGGTGATGATGGACGGAGCGCTGAAACTTTTCAGACACTTACCACCAGTCACAGATCTGGGTTGAATCCATCATCATTCTTTAGCTCACTTCGCCACCTCAGTTCAGACCCAGCTATATGGAAATCAGTCTTGACCCTGGGTCTCATGGGCACAGTCCAGCCCGAACTGCCAAGCCAGAACTTCCCTGAAACGGTAACAAGCATCCTGGGACCAGTTTCTGGGTAACACCCTTCATCAGCCAGGCTAGCTTGAATCCAGTGGCAAAGTGAGCAAGAGACCCACATCTGGGCATACCCTGCCAACTTAGGGCGAACAAAGCAAACACAAGGAGATGATGGATGGAGCGCTGAAACTTTTCAGACACTCACCCCAGTCACAGATCTGGGTTGAATCCATCATCATTCTTTAGCTCACTTCGCCACCTCAGTTCAGACCCAGCTATATGCAAATCAGTCTTGACCCTGTGCCTCATGGGAACAGTCCAGCCAGAACTGCCAAGCCAGGTCTTCCCTGAACTGGGAACAAGCATCCTGGGACCAGTTTCTGGGTAACACCCTTCATCAGCCAGGCTAGCTTGAATCCAGTGGCAAAGTGAGCAAGAGACCCACATCTGGGCAAACCCTTCCAACTTAGGGCAAACACAAGGAGATGATGGACAGAGCACTGAAACTTTTCAGACACTCACCCCCAGTCACAAATCTGGGTTGAATCCATCATCATTCTTTAGCTCACTTCGCCACCTCAGTTCAGACCCAGCTATATGCAAATCAGTCCTGACCCTGTGCCTCAAGGGAACAGTCCGGCCCGAACTGCCAAGCCAGGTCTTCCCTGAACTGGAAACAAGCATCCTGGGACCGGTTTCTGGGTAACACCCTTCATCAGCCAGGCTAGCTTGAATCCAGTTGCAAAGTGAGCAAGGGACCCACGTCTGGGCATACCCTGCCAACTTAGGGCGAGCAAAGCAAACACAAGGAGATGATGGACAGAGCGCTAAACCTTTTCAGACACTTACCTGCAGTCACAGATCTGGGTTAAATCCATCATCATTCTTTAGCTCACTTCACCACCTCAGTTCAGCCCCAGCTATATGCAAATCAGTCTTAACCCCGTGCCTCATGGGAACAGTCCAGCCCGAAATGGCAAGCCAGGTCTTCCCTGAACCGGAAACAAGCATCCTGGGACCGGTTTCTGGGTAACACCCTTCATCAGCCATGCTAGCTTGAATCCAGTGGTAAAGTTTGCAGGGGACCCACGTCTGGGCATACCCTGCCAACTGAGGGCGAACAAAGCAAACACAAGGAGATGATGGATGGAGCGCTGAAACTTTTCAGACACTCACCCGCAGTCACAGATCTCGGTTGAATCCATCATCATTCTTTAGCTCACTTTGCCACCTCAGTTCAGACCCAGCTATATGCAAATCAGTCTTGACCCTGTGCCTCATGGGAACAGTCCAGCCCAAACTGGCAAGCCAGGTCTTCCCTGAACCGGAAACAACCATCCTGGGACCGGTTTCTGGTTAACACCCTTCATCAGCCAGGCTAGCTTGAATCCAGGGCAAAGTTCGCAAGGGACCCACGTCTGGGCATACCATGCCAAATTAGGGCGAACAAAGCAAACACAAGGAGATGATGGACGGAGCGCTGAAACTTTTCAGACACTCACCCCCAGTCACAGATCTGGGTTGAATTCATCATCATTCTTTAGCTCACTTCGCCACCTCAGTTCAGACCCAGCTATATGCAAATCAGTCTTGACCCTGTGCCTCATGGGAACAGTCGAGCCCGAACTGCCAAGCCAGGTCTTCCCTGAACCGGAAAGAAGCATCCTGGGACCGGTTTCTGGGTAACACCCTTCATCAGCGCAGGGTCAAGACTGATTTGCATATGGCTGGGTCCAAACTGGAATGGCATGGTGAGCAAAAAAACGATGGATTTAGGCCCAGATCTCTGTGCTGGTGTGAATGTATGACATTGTTCTGCATTCTGTCCATCAATTGTTCTTCTTGCATTTGTTACCCCGAGTGGGACGGGTATGCCCAGATGTGGGTCCTGTGCTCTCCATGCCACTGGAGTCAAGCTATCCTGGCTGATGAGGAGTGAAACCCCGAAACCGGTCCTAGGATGCTTGTTTCCAGTCCAGGGAGGACCTGGCCTCGCAGTTCGGGCTGGACTGTTCCCATTGGGCGTAGGGTCAAGACCGATTTGCATATGGCTGGGTCCAAACTATGTTGGCATGGTGAGCAAAGAAACAATGGATTTAGGCCCAGGTCTCTGTACTGGGGTGAATGTATGACAGTGTTCTGCATTCTATCCATCAATCGTTCTTTTTGCATTTGTCACCCCGAGTGGGACGGGTATGCCCAGACCTGGGTCCCGTGCTCTCCATGCCACTGGAGTCAAGCTATCATGTCTGATGAGGGGTGAAACCACAAAACCGGTCCTAGGTTGCTTGTTTCCAGTCCAGGGAGGACCTGGCCTTGCAATTCGAGCTGGACTGTTGCCATTGGGCGCAGGGTCAAGACTGATTTGCATATGGCTGGGTCCAAACTAAAATGGCATGGTGAGCAAAAAAACGATGGAATTAGGCCCAGATCTCTGTACTCAGGTGAATGTATGACATTGTTCTGCATTCTGTCCAATTGTTCTTTTTGCATTTGTCACATCTAGTGGGACAGGTATGCCCAGACGTGGGTCCCGTGCTCTCCATGCCACTGGAGTCAAGCTATCCTGGCTGATGAGGGGTGAAACCCCGAAACCGTTCCTAGGATGCTTGTTTCCAGTCTAGGGAGGACCTGGCCTGGCAGTTCGGGCTGGACTGTTCCCATTGGGGGCAGGGTCAAGACTGATTTGCATATGGCTGGGTCCAAACTGGAATGGCATGGTGAGCAAAAAAACGATGGATTTAGGCCCAGATCTCTGTACTGGGGTAAATGTATGACATTGTTCTGCATTCTGTCCATCAATTGGTTTTTTTGCACCAGTAGACACACAGCACTTATTATGCAAACCACTTAAGCATCCCCTTAAAACATGTCACAGGCCTGCCATTGGACCCTATGTGCAGTTTTAAACTGCCAATCTGACCTGGTTAAATAAACCTTTTGCAAGACCTAAAACTTCCTTTTTAATAGTTATAAATCACTTCTGGGGTAGGACCTAAACAGCCCATAGGGAAGGGTGCACCGTATTTAAAATGTAGGACATGCACTTTCAAGTTTTTAATGTCCTGGAAGTAAAAAACGCACAAATTCGTTTTCACAACCGTGAGGCCTACCTCTCACATAGAATAACATTGGGTTACCTTAGTACATTTAATAAGTGATAACTTATGTTTGGGAGTAGGTAGAAATGTCCTGTTTGGTGTATAAGGGATTGTAATTTAAAATCCTTTCTAATGGTAAAGTCAGATTTTAAGTCTCAATTCTGCAAATGCCACTTTTAAAAGTTGGCATTTTTTTATCCTAACCATTGTCCTAACCATTTAGTGACTGCAGCCTGTTTCCTGGGTCACATGACTAGGTGTAGTTGGCAGCTGGCCTTTGTGTATTCCTCCCAGACAGCCACGCAATATAGGGATTGGGTGTTGGCAGGATTAACCGTTCCGGCGGGATGAGGGCACAGAGCTGTGCACAGCCCCACTTGCACTTCAAAGACACTGCCTTAGCTCAAACACAAAGAACTTCACACCGGCAGACAGCCTGGGACCAGGACAGGGAGGCAGGAAAATCCAGACGCTTCTGTGGGGGAAAGGGGGGACTCCAGATGTTTTTTCCACTTTAAAGCTGGCACCAGGAAAAAAATTAGGATCCTCATATGATGGAGTGGGGTGAATTGCACAAGTGATTATTTACAGTTAAAATACATCAGCATTAAACAAATGGTTCCTGGTCTTCTTTACATATGAGTATAATTGTGTTTCCAACCACAGTTTATTTGGACACCAATCTCATCAATTTATTGCCAGGAGACCTAATGTCAACATTTCGACCCTTAGTCAATTTGAAGGGTCTCATTAGGACCAGTCACCTAGGAAATGTGTAGCCAAGTGAAAATGCCGTTAGACAGGGCACACTGAATAAATCCAGTGTCCAACTGTGTTCAAATCGCCAAAACTGATCATGTCCGGACTAAATCAAGATGAATAGTTTCAAGGCTAGTGATCCTTCCCAATGCCAAGATACGTCTCCATTCTCCATAACAGCAAATCATATTCAACGGCTCCTCGCAGAAGGGGTATCCAGCCATGTGGATTCCTCATTAGCTACAGTTTGCCACTTCATCCCACAGGAGATTTTTGACTTCTATAAAAGAGACTAAGTCTGAACATAGAAATCTTTCCCTCTACTTTATCCAGCAGCTGCCTGGTCAACCAATTAATCGAGTACTTTTATAGCGCGGATAATCACCCCGGGGGTATCCAGGCGCTGTGCTGCAGATATCAGTTGAATAACCAGGTCTTGAGTATTTTCTTAAAGTGGTTCAGCAAGGGAGAAGTGCGGAGGTGGAGGAGGAGGGTGTTCCAGGCTTTGGCGGCGAGGTGGGAGAAGGAGCGTCCTCCAGAGCAGCTGCAGCAGATACATGGTGTGTGAGCGAGGGCAAGGTGTGCAAATCAGAGGTTTCTGGAGGATTGGTGGAGGATCAGGTGGTGGTTCATGTAGTCTGATCCCTGGTTGTGGAGGGCTTTGTAAGCATGGGTCATGAGCTTGAACTGGCATCTCTTCTGGACAGAGAGCCAGTGGAGATCTTTCAGGTGCTGGGTGATGTGTATCCTCTTGGGCAGGTTGAGGATCAGTCAGGCTGCTGCGTTCTGGATTGTCTGGAGTCTTTGCAAGAGTTCAGTGGAGGTGCCGGCATAGAGTGCGTTGCCGTAGTCGAGTCAGCTGGTGATGTGGGCCTGCATCACAGTTTTCCTTTTGCTGATGGGGAGCCATCTGAAGATTTTACGGAGCATGCGGATCATGTTGAAGCAGGCTGAGGCGATGGTGTTGATCTGATGTTTCATGGAGAGTTCACTGTCCATTATGATGCTGAGGTTTCGGGCGTGGTCTTTCAGCATGGGGGTGGGTCCAAGCTCCGTTGGCCACCAGGAGTCATCCCAAAGGACAGTGTGTCTGCCGAAGATCAGAACTTCCATTTTGTCCATGTTGAGTTTCAGGCAGTTGTCTTTCATCCATGTTGAAACGTTCTTCATGCAGTTGTGGAAGTTGGTCTTCATCAAGGTGGGGTTCGTTGAGACTGAGAGGACGAGTTGAGTGTCGTCAGCGTAGGAGATGATGCTGATGTTGTGCGATCTGACGATGTCTGCGAGTGGAGTCATGTACATGTTGAAGTGGGGAGGGCTGAGGGATGAGTCTTGGGGAACTCCGCAGATGGTGTGCTTGGGTTGCGAGGTGAAGGGAGGGAGGCAGACCTGTGAGGAAGGATGCCATCCATCTGAGCGCAACGTCTGTGATTCCAATCTGGAGGAATCAATCGATGAGTGTGTGGTGGGAGACTGTGTCGAAAGCTGCGGAGAGATCCAGGAGGAGGAGGGTGGCTGATTCTCCTTTGTAGAGTAGGGCTGGGAGATCATCTGCTGCTGCGATCAGGGCTTTCTTGGTGATGTGGTTGGCTCTGAAACCTGATTGAGATGGGTCCAGCAGTTTGGTTCTTTCCAGATGATCGCTGAGTTGGAGGTTGACGGCCTTCTCCAGAACTTTGGCAGGGAAAGGGAAGAGGAAGATGGGAGGGTAATTCTGGAGCTCTCTGGGGTCTGCCAAAGGTTATTTGAGGAGTGGCCTGACCTACTTATGCTTCCATGCATCGAGAAAAGTGGCTGTGATTATGGAGGCGTTGAGGATGGTGGTGAACTGGTGGCTGATCTCGTTGCTTCCGAGGTTGAGAAGTTGGTGGGAGATGGGTCGATGAGTGCTCCTGAGTGGATGGAGTTCATCAGGGTGGTAGTTGTTGGTGAGCTCAGTTGTTCCTATGCAGTAAGCGGGTGGTTGTGATTGAAGGGTTGCCAAAGAGGTCGGAGACTCCACCTCAGACACCGCCTGTTGCCTTGCCCCACTGAACTTTACCTTCTGAGCCATTTTTCTTCAAAATTTCTTCTAAGTTCGAAGGTAAATGGAGACCGGGCGCAATCCACTTCATGTGTCCGAGCCGCACTCTATCGCTGTTGGCCATACCTTTCGACTTTGCCTGGTCTCGCTTGACTAGATGTCCACGGTGATCCTTTAATCTTTTAGGTGCTGTTTTCACTTTAGAGTTTAAAAGTTCATAATTCCAGTTCCACTGATTCGATTTTTGTCATTTTGGTGTCATATATTTTATTAAAATGTAATCTATTTTTCTAAATTGGTTTGACATTTTTCTTGTGCAGTGTTTCAATTTTATTACTGTTTAAATGCTGCATAAATACTTTACACATTGCCTCTAAGTTAAGCCTGACTGCTTTTGTGCCACACTACCAGAGGGTTAAGCACAGGTTAATTTAATCACTCTTTGTGGTTCACCCTGACAAGGATTGTGGCTGTTGCTTGGGTATGGTTCCCCCCCCACTCAACCAACAATCCAATTTTTCACAGACGCAGCTCCAGATTTATAAAGGTTTGTAAATCTGAAATTGCGTCAATTTAGTACGCCTCCCAGAGGAAGGCGTAACAAGGAGAAAAATATTTTTTCTCCTCAATTCCTCTTTCCACATGTGCTGAATTCTGCATTACACATAGAAAGAGGAAAATGTCTCTAAGGTTTGTAAGGTACCCTGCACAAAAACAAATTTGCCTGTAACACGGGCACGCTTGCACTATGGTTCAAGGGTGCCTGCGTTGGTGCTAGGCACCACCAAGCAGACCAGTGCAAGGAGAGGGCAGAAATGCTCAATATCTTTGTAAATACGGAGCATTTCCTCTCTCTCCATTTCAGGCAAAGCAACACGGCAACTTTGCGTGCTTCCCTGCGTTGCATGAAACATTAGTTAATATGCCCCAACGTACTTTACGAACCTAGACCTAGTTAAAGACCCTGCGCTCTAAAACTAATTTCAAGAATTATAACTTTGTTGTCATTTAAAACAGTAACATTTCTAAAATAAAACAATTTTTTGCACTTTTTCCTCATAAACCATCAAAGGATTGGTCGAGTGCTCTTTACAATGTAAAATTTATAAAAACTGAAATTGCTCTTCATATATAATACTTTTACTAGAATGTTGCTTGACATGCAGTTTACTACCTACATTTTAGTTTAACATGGACCTTAAATATACATTCCTTCTTACTTGTTCCACCATATTATGACCAATTTTCCAATTAAAATCTTTTTTCTGTTTTTGATAACACTACTATTTTAACCTCCATAAAGTTTATTTTCATGAAACCATATTTTGAGAATTCATGTAGAGCAAATAAACTGCTCTGGAGTCTGACGGAGGACAACTCAAGCAAAACAATGTTGTCTGCATACTACAGACTATTTATTGGATGAGATCCTAAGGCTGGGGGATGTTTACTGACCTTTTCAATATCTTTCAGGGAAAAATTAAAAAATATATATAGAACAACAGGGGTATCAATGTGTACCCTTGTTTCAGTCTATAATATATGTTTTAATTCTTGATGAAAAACCTTTATCTGAAACTAGAAGCACAGAACAGAAATGCCTCTGTTATGCAGTGGGCGGTATTAAGGTACAGTAATTCCACTTCTGAGATTAATGATGCGAGGGGGGGGGGGATTAGGCCTGACTGCCAGATTCATAATTACATGGAAAATTCACACCCAAATTTACCACTCAGTAATACTGGGAGTGGAGTTACCGAACGATGAATCCACGATTAGGCTGAAAAGGTATACAGGAAATTACATCATACAGATGTTAAGGTAAGTATGTCATAGCATAAACATATGACATGCAGTCTGTACATATAGTTCACAGTTAGTGCCTAAAAGCATCAAAGTTGGCCATATAAAGGCAGATTTGATAAAACCTGCACCCCAAGGCTTTCTGGATCAGACTTTAAGGCCCTCATTACGAGACTGTTGGGTACTGCACCATACCATTCTAACAGTCTTAGCAGCATAGTTATCAATCTTTCATGCAGCGCAACGCAGCAAGACACCTTGCTGTGCTGCGCTGCGTGAAAGGGAAAAAGCAGGAATGCTCCATATCTAACATGACACTGTGCATTCCTAATTCCTATCCTTTCCTTGCGCTGGCACACAATTTGCTGTCTAGCGCCAATGAGTTTGCCGCCCCACATCGGCCGCATTGAAGAGCGGAGGTGCTGGCGAGATTTTGTCCATTTGCAGCCCTGCGGCGATTGCATTAAGGAGCGGGGGTGCTTGTGATTCCTGCCCCAAACCAGCAGGTAAGAGGGGGGCCACCCCCCACCGCCCCTTGCTATGCCACTAGGTGCCTGCGTTGTAAGCAGGATGGATTTTCTGCAGGAAGTGATACCTTGCTGCACAAAAACAATCTTCTGAGGCATTTTCCACTTTCTATGTGTGCTGCAGAATGCAACACACATAGAAACAGAAAAAACAAGGAGAAATAAAGCTATTTCTGCTCGTTACGGTTCACCTGGGGAGGCGCAGCATTTTGACACATTCCCAGGTCTACTACGCATGGTAAATCTGGGAATGCGCCAAAATCCATGGCTGGATGCGTGGGAACACCCACGCTGCACCCTTGGAACGCCTCCCTGGGGCAGAGTAACGCAACGCAGCGATTGGTGCTGCGTTGCGTTACTCTAGATTTATTAAGCCTGTAAGGTGGCCTTGCGTGGCTTGATAAATCTGACTAAGCAGTTGCGTCTCTATTGCACCCCTTTGGGTGATGGAACTTAATGAGAAATCTGGCCCTTGGTGTCTTGAAGCCTCAAATTACCAGGTCAGCAAACTCCAGATCTATTAATTCTGTGCCTGGAGACCTTGGCTTCAGATTGAAGCTGCTGCGCCTGTCACCCGCTAACTGCAGCACAGGGAGCAGGAAAATGCCCCTCCCCCACTTACTCTGCGCTCCCTGCACCTCCAATCCCTCGACAGTCCCACGCCATCTTCATCACAAGCTTCCAAAAAGCACCGCACCCATTTAGTACCTCCTCGCACCTGATGGTGCGTAGATGCGTATTTGGGTACATTATTTGCGATGGAATGGCGGAAAACATGGATTTCGACGTGGTACTGCTATGTAGGCAGATAACTCTGCAGTGAGGGTTGAGTTCTCTCTAACTGGGCAAACAGGATGTGACATACTGGAACAAGACGCAGGCCATTCCTGAGCTATTCAAGAACTACCACACACTCCTCCTCCATCATGCCCCTCCTTTTGTTCCAGAAATCCCCCAAATGACTGAAGAGAAAGAAGAAAAGGAGCCCCAGTTTCTCTCCCAGGAGGAATTGGAGATTATCGGGGAGATGATTCTCCAGAAATATCCCCAGCTCTACAGTGGACCTGATGCATAGTTGAAGAATGCAGCAGGGAGTGATTTCAGTTAGGACCAGTTCTTAATTTGCAAAGCACTGCAGCTTGCACCACCCATTGCCTCTGCCAGCGCTGCTAATGACAGTACTAACACAACTACTGCCATCACACACCTGTAAGTGTGACAATGCAGACTATTCCAGGCCACCAAAGCTATAAGAATGGCTTGGACAGCAGGTATCAGTCATTTCTTATGTATAGGGAATTAATAGACAACTGTTGTGCTAATCTCTAAATCAGACAAACAGCGCCACTATGTGGCAGACTGTCATTAGTGCCAGTGTTGACAATTAAGGGCCAGTGCCGAGCACAGGAAACCCTCAGCGCAAATTAAGCACTGGTTAGGACTTCTCCTGTGCTGCAGTAGAGAGAGCCACGCAGTGCCACAAGCGCTGACAGGACCTTCAACGCTGGGCAAGACCAATGGCACAGGATGTACTGGGAGTATACTCCCAGCTCCATATGTGGGATCCTAGGTTCACCCCATTGCACAGAGGGTTCTAAGAACAGTTTGGCTGCGCCTCAAGGCTCAGCAGCAGGATCACAAGCAGTGACTGGGCAGTAAGCCTTACCATCAAAAATAATTTTTCACCTATAGATTTAAAGTTTCGTGCTGTCATATCTCATGTTTAATTTGTCTTTTATGTTCATGTTTGGATATATGCTGTCCTCTAAAATGTGCAGTTGAATGAATGCTATTAAATGTATTTGTTCATTTTTATAAAATTGTTGCATAATATATACTTGTACTTTTAAAGAAGGACAACAACACCATTGCATAGGAGGAGGGAGCAGCTGCCCACAGAATAACTTGTTCCCAATCAAATACTCTCTGGGCAGAGGCTGTGAAAACCATCAATTATTGGTAGATCTGGAGACAACATGCCAGGAGGAGGAAGACAGTGGGGTTCCTCCTTACCAACAAGAATGTAGTGTTGATGGAGCATTCCCTTTTATTATCGGGGATTTTAGCCTCCCTTCCACCACTCAAGAAGTTTCCACAATAATGGAGCCTTAGAAAGCGTTCCAGGTAGCAGTAGTGTAGACTCAAAGGATGGCCAGGAACTCTGACCCTCAACCCAGAGTAGCACATCTGAGACACTATCCGGTTTGGGGGATGGACTTTAACTTTTTCTTGGACTTTAACTTTGAAATTTAGCTTCACTTTGAGACTTTGAACTTTTATTCAGCGCATTTTGGGTTATTTGGATAATTTGATTCTTTTTTTGTATTATTCCCATTAAGTGTTGTATATAGAATGGACCCCTGAAATTCCAGATGTGGTTTTTCTGTTACCCTCCCCCTCCAAGTTGATTATATCTCCCTTGACTAAGGCACTATTTTGTGTGAGACGGAGATGGGGGTTCAGGTCCGCCTCTAGGAAGAGCCTTTACCACCTCCCTCACCGCTCCGCTCCTCCTGCCACTTCTTTTTGAGATCCCCTCGGTGTGTATCTCCACCTTCAAAGCATTGACAGAGTCAGTCAGCTCCTGTCACATGTCTGTCTTCTTCACTACACTGAGTTGTATGGTGGTAGACCATAGAGTTCCCTGTAGTGATCTACAGCAACGGTTACTGCAAGGCCTATCTCCTCCTCACTGAAGTTCTTGTTCCTCTTGGGTAGGATGGACTTCACCCTGGAGGATGCAGGAGGTCTGTGGTCTGCTAACCACAAAGTCCAGCAGATCAAGGTGAAGAGTGCAGTGCCTATGCTGTGGGTTGCTTTTATGTGGCTGCAGGGTCATTGTTTGTCAGGCGTTTGTAAATTCGGTCATGTGATTCTAGTTTGTCGGTTCAGATGCATTCCGACTTTTCCATAGCCGAGGCGGAGATCTCTGCATGAAAGCATAAGCCTGACATCCAGTCAGGAAATTACTAGTAGTAACTTTATGGTCATACTTTCAGCTGTGAGAGTCTCTATCACCACTTGTGATACTACTAATGGGGGATATGTCCACCTTGAAATGCGGAATATCAGGTGGGTGGAGATTTCTACCCAGGTGAAGGTGGAAATCTATGTGTGAGAAGATTGCCGCATGTAGATTTCCCTACGTGAATGGAGACCCACTTGTGGCACAACACAAACCAATTTGTCACTCGTAATGAGAGCCTAAATGCTGCAGCTTTTACATCATCTCATATTTGACAGTACAGTATTATCACAGGGATTATTTATTTTCTAAATTGTTCTACATTGATCTTTCATTACTATGTCTCTGATTGAATTTTGCCAATTGTGAGTAAATGTTTTTTCTTTTTTTAATCTACAATTTTTATTACACGGGTTAATGGTAATTCCAGAAGATGAAGACACATTGCTATGGAAGATTGTTGACCTGCGGCATGTGTGACTTTGACTTTCTGAGCCATGTCTGGCAAGATTGTCAGGTTACATTGACATATTGTGGGGAGGTGGATCCGGATGTTGCTTTAATCACATAGCCAGAGTTATAGAATAATATGTCCTTACCTTCGTCAGTATCCCCTCTTGCTTCATCGGCACTAACTATCCCTTCAGCCTGCTGAGCTATATGATGGGCTTGACTCACTCCTCACAAGGCCCCAGTGTCAATACAGGAGCAGTATCTCCTCTGGTGGCACAGCTTTCGTGATGGCTCTTCAACGTGAGATCTTGGGCCCTCCTTTGAGGTCAATGAATCTTTTTTTGATTTTGTTGACACTACTTGAGTTTGATGCATCTGCATTCACCAGGTCGGTGACTGTCTGCTGTGACTGGGCACGCACCCTGGCACGTAGGCTATTAGGAGGCCTATCAAGCATGGCTTCTCCTTCATTAAGGCACCAGCAAGAGCCTGCAGTTCCCTCCCTGCAATCTTTGTTTTTCTCAGTCTTTCTGATGCCATGTTTCTTTCTGCAGTGTTTGCTTCACTGGATGGAATTTGGGGTGGCCATATCGTGCGCTAGATATGCCAGTGATGTATTTTGGGGTATTTAAGTGATCCTCTATAGTAGCAGGGCCTGAGCAGAGGTATTCTGATCGTCAGTAAGGGCCATATTTACGAACATTTTGAATAGTGATTTCCAAATAGAGATTTTTTCCAAATCGCTACTTGGTAATCGCTATTCGTAGTGTATGAAAAAAAATTTTAAATTAGGAAATCCTTGTGGGTTGCAAATCGACCTTCCTCGTGAATATATTAGGCATGTCAGCCATCACAGGGATGGTGGCTGCTGAGGTCATCAGACACCCATGTCTCTTATTGATTTTAAATAAAGCAATCTTTCTTTAAATGCAACTCATTTTTCTTTCAGAAAAACTGAATGACTTTTTGGGAAAAATAATGAAAAGTGTAAGTTTTGTTACTAAAGAGTAGGCAATGGTCCATAGGACCACTGCCTACTCTTAAAAAAACTTTTGGTCAACATTCACACGGGAGAATGGGATTCATTGGGACCCTTTCTGGTTTGCGAATGGCTTACCACCTCCTTTGAGGAAGTTAGTGACAAAACATTAATACATACCACTACTATTCGGTATTAGGAAGGGACACTCTAAACACGCCCTTTCCAAATTTGAAATCATTACTGGGTGGCAAACCCAATTTGCGATTTGATAGCTTGTTCCCGAATCGCAATTTGACATTTTTACATTAGAAGAAGCATTTTGGCGATTACAAATGGCCCGATTCTGCATATTGGGCTGCTTGCAACCACAAAAATGCTTCCTACATGTGGACCTAAGTCACAAAACAGGATATTATCTGTCCCACAGGTGACCTCCAGTGATGCATTTCCTGTTTACACATGTATTTTGAGCCTGAGTGATATTTCTTCTCTGCAAACTCTGAGTCCAAAACACATGGGTTCATTGCCATTTTTGCTGGACAACTTTCAAACACTAATTCATCATTGTCATCAATTCCAACACAATCAGCTGCACCAGGTCACTCTGCCCCGTGTGAATTATAATCCTGTGTGGCCGGGGCCGTCTCTCACCTAGTTCCCACAGTGTGAGTAATAGCTGAACCTGGTGCATCACACCAACACTATGTTAGCGGACAACAAACTGTTCATCATCCAGACCCAGTTGCTGGCCATGAGACTGCCTCTTTGCTTGTTGTCCTGCCCACTGCGCAATGGAGAGGGCACAGATCCAGTCCACTTCCTTTGGCACCCCTACCACTCCTTACCTGCAACGAACAAACCCCATGTTGTCCGCCTTCCTCCTGCTCCCCCTGGGTCTCACATATCCCTAAACTCACTGTCACCTCCACCTGTCTATACTCAACAGCCTACCCTCCTCTATCCCTGCCCGCGCCCCTTAGTTGCTACCCCAATCCTAAACAAATGCACGGGACAGGGACCCCAAAACAGCCTCCCTGCTTTCACGCCTTTTCTCAGCAGTGCCAGTACTTGCCTGCCATCACCCTCATGTTTGAATGCTTTGGCAAAGCCCACACCCCTCCCTTCAGCATCCTCTCTGTGGGTAACTACCACACATAACCCCTTCCTTCCTAACCGCCTCAGCCTTACTGGCACACCCGTCCCCCTCTGGTCCATCTTACTCCTCTGTGCCATTATTTACAAGCTCCCTTACCCCAAGGAGAGGCCCTCAGTCGCTCATAATCTCAGGCCCCCACCACCTCAGACATCCTCAATGCTCCAAAAACCAAGACAGATACAATTACAAGAAACAAGAACAGTCCTCATCTGCCTCATTGCACAGTCCAGTATCTCCACCGTCATTCTTTGTCTCTTTCTGTTATTCCCCCTTTCTCCAACCAAATCTTCTGTCACTTGTTTCACAAATTCCCCCGTTCAGTTCGTATCCCCAAAATGTTCCCATAAAAAGCTGTTTTATGTAATAGTTAACGGAGACTCATTTATTTTTCTTTTATTGACATCACAAAATGTATTAATTCCTATCTCCTCAACACTGCTCCTTCTCCAACCGTTTCCCCTAATCTGCCCACTTGTAGGAAGGTCCACCCACACCCGCCAATAATGAATTGTTCCCAGTAGGACAGAGCAGGGAGCCCTTCATCGACCTCAGAGCCTTCCCTGTCCAGAGCTCCACATCTCTTCCGGTGCTGTCTCTCCTCGCCAGGTCTTATTCTGTGGAATCACCATCACTGAAAACCAGACAATGAATCTTCCACTTCGTTCGCCACACCTGGAATGTGTCGCGCTCATAACCAGGGCCACTGGAATTATATGGCATGAGAAGGCACAATTATGTGGCAGGGTTGAGTAAATTATGCAGCAAGAAAAGGCAAATTATGCCCCATAATGTGGAACATTTTGTAACAGTATTACTTCATTATTTCATCATTTTTAAACTTGTTAATACTGTCTGGACATTGGTTGCACCTCATTAGTACCTGTTTAACACCCAAATATATCAACAGCAACAGAAAGGTGACCAGTCCAGCTTTGCATAGGGCCGGCCATGGCGCCACAACACGTGTCACTGCATCTTTACAATGAACCGTTCGAGCTAGAAACTATTTTTTTTTTTGTTAAAATCTGCATATTAGGTGGCCTGCACAATTTCATAATTCCAGTGGCCCTGCTCATAACTCAATGAGCAACTGAAATGTATTCCAGCACTGACTCTCCCAGGAGCCTAAGGTCCCAGTCCTCATCAACTGAAAGCTTAACGTCACTCACCACTACCTCTTTGTCAGTAGGAAATGTCACCATTTCTTTTGTTCAGTTCCTGTCCTCAGTCTCATGCCTAGTACTACTGCCAAAAACTCTAGAACGGCAATGCTCTGAATTTGTCTTCCACAGAGCTACCAAGTTTCCCCGGTCCATGCATGATGTGCTGCTCCAGTTCAGGTTTTTTATTTGAATTCTGGGACTTGTAGTCCTGTTTTGTATTGGAATAAACAAGACTGCAAGCCCCAGAATTCAAAGAAAAAACCTGGACTGGAGCAGCACATCACACATGGACCTGGGAAACTTGGCAGGGCTGCTTCTCCAGCCGACCGGCCAGCGTTGTGTTCGCTTCAGCACAGACCACGCCCCCAACCCAAGATGCATCGGAAAAACGTTTGTATATTTCTCACAATAACTATGCTAATAAGCTAAGGGTTTGGGTTTTGATGCAAGATTGGCCTCCGTGTAAAATCAGAATTTTTGCAATGCTTTTTTACGCGAGTGTCATTTGCTGTCAAGGGCGTAGTGAAGCCCCCGCCCCCCCATACCAGCTTCAGCGGGGGCGCAACAAGACCAATTAAATTGTTTTTTAAGGCCCCGCCCTCCGTACCTTTTATCTAGAACCTAAAGGTCCCAAGACAGAAGCAGGAACTAATAAATAACACTGAAATAATGAAGACAGCATAGCACAGCTTTGGGTGGGGTCACTGGGTGGCAAGGAACCCAACCTGGTTACAGAGGAGAAATGATAACAATTACAAAGAAATAACAAGCATTGGCAAAGCCAATATGCCTGGCCTTGGCAAGATCTTTTTGGCAAACATATGCAATAGGATGTAAAAGTTGAAAGGTAATGAAAAGGCCAGTTATTCTTGTGAATATATTGGTGAATGGGCCTACTGTGAAACCTGTTAACCTACTGCAGTGTTGGGA
Organism: Calotriton arnoldi; assembly: GCA_963921515.1. Lineage (NCBI taxonomy): Eukaryota > Metazoa > Chordata > Amphibia > Caudata > Salamandridae > Calotriton > Calotriton arnoldi. The sequence goes on from CAWUFW010009161.1 coordinate 436,800, forward strand.
TATACAGGAAAGTTAAAGGTCCTGACAAAAGCAGGCCACAGCCCAATGTAACAATTACCAGTTTACATGGCCAGTGCCTTGCAGTGCATGCTTTGCAGTTCATTAAAAAATGGCATAAGGATAATTTCTAAAAATAACAATTAGAAAAGTGTGTTCCTTTTGGAAAAGAAAGCTCTTAAAAAAGTGAGATACACTACAACCAGGGGAAATGCGTGGGAGAAACATAGGTCACATGCAGGAACAAGCATTGGCATAGCCAATAGATCTCGCCTTTGGGGCTTTATAAGTGTTTAGGCAGAGCTATTGACTTTGCCAATGTGTTTAATGGTGGTGGAGTGGTGGTGGAGTTGTGATGGTGGTGGAGTGGTGGTGGAGTGATGGTGGTAGAGTGGTGGTGGAGTGGTGGTGGAGGAGTGGTGGTGTTGTGATGCTGAGGTGGTGGTGGAGTGATGGTGTTGTGGTGGAGTGGTGGTGGAGTGATGGTGGAGTGATGGTGGAGTGATGGTGGAGTGATGGTGAAGTGGTGGAGTGGTGGTGGAGTGGTGGTGGAGTGGTGCTCAGGTGGTGGTGTTGTGATGCTGAGGTGGTGGTGTTGTGATGCTGAGGTGGTGGAGTGGTGGTGGAGTGGTGGTGTTGTGATGCTGAGGTGGTGGAGTGGTGGTGGAGTGATGGTGGAGTGGTGGTGTTGTGATGATGAGGTGGTGGTGTTGTGATGCTGAGGTGGTGGAGTGGTGGTGTTGTGATGCTGAGGTGGTGGAGTGGTGGTGTTGTGTTGCTCAGGTGGTGGAGTGGTGGTGTTGTGATGCTGAGGTGGTGGAGTGGTGGTGTTGTGATACTGAGGTGGTGGAGTGGTGCTGAGGTGGTGGAGTGGTAGTGTTGTGATGCTGAGGTGGTGGAGTGGTGGTGGAGGGGTGCGGAGGTGGTGGAGTGGTGTGGAGGTGGTGGAGTGGTGCTGAGGTGGTGGAGTGGGGCTGTTGTGATGCTGAGTGGTGGTGCAGATATGTGTATTGTGGCTACCACCAAGCGCCTGTGCCAAGGTATATTTGCAGATTCCTTTGATGATATAACTTTCCTTGCAAAGCTACCAAATAACTTTTTGAAGTTGAAAGAGGCGCAGGTTGACATCATGCCAACAACAGTCTCGAAGTGTCTGTTAAAACTTTCAACGTGAAAAACAAAACAAAATGCCCATGTTTTCCTCCAATGCCGTGCATCAAAAGGGTCACAACAGAAGCATGGCAGACGTTTCTGTGCTGGGGGAGAGGGAGGGGCATTGAAGCGAGGCGCCACGCTTGGCCGAGCGAGAGGAATGCCACATGGCCCTCAGCTCGTGCATGTGCGCGGAGGAGCAATAAACAGTAAAGGCAGATGGCCTGGAGCATGCGAATGCGACCTGTCTCTGACCATGCCTCATGCCCCAAGCAGCACTTCTGAAATATCTTTAGCATCGCCCTCTGGTAGCGGAGGCATGAGCTACATACAGACACTGTTTCAAATCATTTCTCCTTTTGGCTAGAAAGGATTATTGAATAACAAGTATAGGCCACCCCCAAAAAGGACTCACAGGAAGGATACAGCTATATATGTATATAACAATTGCCGAAAAGGTACGGAAAATAATACACTTGAAATGTAGCTGTAACATCACACATATGACAATGAAAAGAAAGGTATCTGCTAACATTAAGGGGGCTTGTGTTTTAATGTACGCAATAGTTCAGTGCGAAGAGTTTCATAGGATAGTCGTCACTGAAAGAAAATATGTGGGGGCAGAGGGTAGTATAAAAAGAGCAATACATTAGATTGATACAATGATCCGATCAAGTGATAGCGAAGGAACCCGACTGAAGATGTGGTCACAGAAACATGCAACAGTAAGAAATGAACAGAGGCAGAGACAGAGAAAGACGGGCAGCATATTGGCAGAGACTCTGAGGTACAGACATGGATGCGCATATAGACAGATAAATGGAGCATGTGAAGTGCGAGATGACGGCACAGAATGCGTGCATGTGTGTGTGAACAGACTGATGGTCAGACAGATTCATAAATACAGCGAGAGGGGCAATAGAGTGAGAGAGGGGTGGAAAAGGGGGCACAATCAGAAGAAGTTCGGGAGTCACATCTTGTTAACAAGCATTGGCCACGCGGCCGTGAAACTTACGGCCGCGCGGCCGTGAAAGTAATCGCGAGGAAGAGGGTTTTGAAGTGCAAACAGTGGCTTTTGCTGGCGACCAGCTTGCGTTCACGCGAGCGTCCAGATGGCGAGGGAAGCCATATGGCGCCTGATCGCGCGTGCACGCTCGCGTGAACGCAGGCTAGTCCCCAGCAAAAGCCACTGCTTGCACTTCCAAAACCCGCTTACTAAAAGTCTCGCCAGACAGCGCATGCGCGCTGGCTCAGGCGAGACCTAAAAAGGACTTACGGTGAAGAGCAAGGGAAGCGGGAAAGGAAGAGTGAGGCCGCAAGCCATCAGAAAGGAAGGGGTTAAAGAAAGCATGTGTGCAGCGTAAAAACACTCTGGCGTCTGAAAAGGGCCTGGGTGCAGTAAAGCAACCTACTGCTGCAACACAGAGCAGTGTAATGACACTGATGGCTGCAGTGGAGTAACATACAATGATGACCCCTCCCCCCCCCCCCTGCAGAATGTGAAGGGGCCCCCGCGTCTCCCATGTCTTACAGATATTCATTGGCCATGGGCAGAATGGGGCCATTAAGAACGTTTTGGAGCCCCTGAAGTGTTTGGGGGGCCCTGTGCCACAAGGCCTGGTGGGGCCTGCGTTATGTCCCTGGATGAGTGGGAAGTGCGCAGAGATGGTTACAATGTAGAATGCGTGTTCCCAATGTAAGAAATGCATTTTAAAAATGAATAAATGTAAGCAGAAAAGTATCAGAATAGCTGCACTGCTTTACAAGGAAAGAGAGTGAAACAGCAACCAAACCTCGGGGTTACACGACTACAAAACAGAGGTGTGCAGGAAAAAAACACAAAGGACTCAATGCAAAAAGGGAAGAAAATGAAGCGGGTACTGAGTCATAAAACAGAACAGAAAACCATATGAGGAAAAAGGAAAAGTAACACAACCTATGGTTTTTAAATAACCATATAAAACCTCTGTGCACCATGCATTCTCCCAGGTGAGGTCAGACGAGAAGCCAGGTACATGGTGCACTCACTCACAATTGTAACGGAATAGTCTCTGTGGTTTCAATCAAGATTCGATGGATGCATGTACATTTTCAAAAGTCAGAGCCGAAGCCCTTTATTTCTTAGCAACTCTGCATTTCTTTCAGGTTAAAACACACTTGCATTGCTTGTTTCTTTTGCTTCCGTGGCCCCTCCCCCAGGATGCTTTTATCCAATGCTTGACTGAGTGGCAACAGCTATCACGTGCATTGGTCTGGGTAAATCAATTATTCTCTCCGTGCCTACTAAATAAATAAAAAGATAATTGTGTAATGTAACTGGGGCTTATGTAAAGAACTCCAATTCCTTTGTGCAGAGTTTGCGCTATATGTTAAAAAAATGTATATAAATAAAGATACCATTCTGACAAGGAAATATATGAAGTAAAGACATTTCTTTACCGGAATGGCTTTTATATTGTATCCCTCAAGTGCGACAGACAAGATGGGCAGCCTGCTTGGAACGCATAGCAAGAGTGCGTTTCAATAGAGCTCTGCAAAAAACGGATTTTTTTATTTCACTACAAGAAATCGATATTTCTTTACAAAAACAACTATTGCCACCTTACTCTCTGAAAGGCGCGGTTTTAAGATCTGAATTGAAACGACTCTTGTTATGTGTCCAGAGCAGCGCCTGCCATCCTGTGTGTTGCTTATGAAGACACCAGTGATTAGCCCCATAGCAGTCTCTGTGGAGCTGGTAAAAGGCAAAAAAAAAACTTTATAAAATAAATACGAATGTTTTTTTTTTTAAAAGGCACATGGGCTTAGTAACTTTGGATCTCATGCGGACTACATTTATTGAGAATGTGCACATTGTGCACAAACAAAATGCCATCACTCACATATGATGGCTGAAGTGGGCTGGCTCATTGCCCCAGACGGGATGCCTTGGTGGGTGGAAGGAAAGACCAATGGGGGAAGAAGGGTGACAAAATGCCCTCGTGGTAAATATATAATTTATAATATTAAAAAAAAAAAGTCTGGCGAGACATTGTGGTAACATATTATCTAAAGCTGTCTTTTAGGCCAGACTTAATAAGTGATAGGCAGATGGAATGAGAGTGCTAAGGAAAGAAGAATGCAAAGAAAGAACACAAGTTTGGATGAAAGAAAGAAAACAGGATGGAATGATTGAAAGAAGAACGATGAGAAGGAAAGAATGATGAAAACGAAACAAGAGAATGGAAGAAGGAAACTTTACTATAGGGAACAGTTGTATTGACCGTCCCAGAAAATGTTGGAATTGAATTCTTCACTCACTCATTTAGTGCCGTATGGTTCAAAGTGGGGGCATTTTATTTATCTGGCTATTCCTTGTTTGCTATCCTTGCCCTCACCAGTCTTGAGTTACTGCTAAGGAAAAGCTATGAAAGGTAAGATAGTTTTGTACAAATTGCCTATGAGTTGCTCATGAGTAGCTTCGCTGCGCCATAAGGAAAGAGCAGGAATGTACCGTGTTTAAGGGAATACGGCACATTCCTGTCCTTTCCCTTGAGCTGGTGCCCTTTTGGCAGCCTAGCGCCAAGAAGGCACCCTTGCACCATGGTGCGAGGGTGCCTGTGTTGCATGCAGGACTGTTTTTGTGCAGGAATGGACACCTTCTTGAACAAAAACAATCCCGAGAGACATATTCCTCTTGCTATGTGTGCTGCAGCAGACATAGAAAGAGGGAGCATCGAGGAGAATTAAAGGAATTAGTCCTTGTTACGCCTCCCCTGGGAAGGTGGAAGATTTTAGTACATTCCCAGGTTTTCAAGTTCTTGTCAATCTGGCGTGCACCAAATCCATGGGAGTTGCGTGGCAAGACCCACTGCAAAGCCCATGGAACGCATTCACAGGGCAGAGCAGCAAAACGTAGTGATTAGATTAGATACGATTAAAAGCTTATCAAGCGCATGGTTACTCCAACGGAGTGTACCCGCGCTAAGACATCCCTAAGTCGAAGAGAGCAGAAACTGGGCCCAATCCAGGACAGCAAGTTAGCACCACTCCCCCAAAGGAGACCCGAAAGAACCACGTTTTGAGTTTTCTACAGAACAGTACTTCTGAAGGCTGCATCCTCAGCTCTAGCGGCAGTTGATTCCAGGCTTAAGCTGCAAAAAAACTGAAAGATCGGCCTCCTAAGCGTGCCTTATGAATCTTAGGCACTGTCAGCTTAGCCGTGCCCACAGACCTAAGATTCCGGATAGGTCTGTAGGGAGTGAGTAAGGGCCGCAGATAGCAAGGTCCTTTCTCATTCAGAATCCTATGGCAAAAACACAGAGCCTTAAAAATTACTCTGTGCTGCACCGGAAGACAATGCAGCTCCCTCAGGGCTGCTCCCACCGGGGTTCGCCTTGGGATGTTCAATAACATCTGGGCAGCAACATTCGGGACTTTCTGCAGCATTCTCATATTGCTCTTAGTGACCCCTAGATAGAGAATATTGCAGCAATCCAATTGAGATGTTATCAAAGCCTGAATAATGGTCTTTTTAGCATCCAGAGGTAAGAGATCTAAGACTCTCCTTAGCATCCTTAAGAGGCCAAAGCACATACCCGCCAAGGCTGATATTTTTTCTGTAAAGGATAGTTTATTGTCAAACCAAACTCCCAAATTTTTTATCTGCGTTTGATCTGATTTGCGCTTCGTTACGCTACTCTAGATTTATGAAGCCACTCAGCGGCACGTGATACATTGCGTGGTGCAAACGTGACACAACCCGCATAAGTGCAAACTTGACACAACCCGCATAAATATGCCCCCTGGTTTCAGCGCCAACTAGGACTCAGCCGGGGAAAACTACTCTCAAGTGTAGGCAAAGTAAAAGCTGCGAACTCCGCACACTATAGGAAGACCAATAATCGGGTTCTACACAACCCTCGCGCAATGAAAACCTGCCCCACCCTTAACTACCCTCCACCCCTTACACCCACTTTACATGCAGTCAATTTACCCCAGGTCGTAAGGGTGGCTTTGAGTACATCTTCCCTTTTGGGCCATCGTTCCAAACATGCTTGAGATGTAGGTCCAGGCGTATAATCAGGAAAACGAACCTACAAACTCAAGAATGCTCAGGGCTGAAGGCTGAAAAATCAGGACTGGCTCAGCATCGCCCGGCACTGGGCCAGCCATCGCCCTCTTTATAAACAGCCCAAACAAATGTGGCCTCGTTCTACTGCTGGCACTAAAATATTTGCAGTAAGCACCACGAAATATGAACACACAGGTCAGTGGAAAGTCCTGCCCTCATGGTGTCAGGTCTGACCTTAAAACCCCTCTAGGCTCATGTCATGTTTAAAAAAAAATCATTATACAAATACATACATATATAATATATATATATATAAATATATATATATATATATATAAATATATATATATATATATATATATATATATATATATATATATATATATATATAGGGATTTCCAAACAATCCTCTTCATCCATTGGTCTGCTCGAGTGTCATTCACATTTTGCCTCCTCCCACCACAGCATAAAGCATCGGGCAAGGGGTCCGCCCACTTCAGTCAGCGGCTCTCTTCACTGTGAGTGATGGCCTTGTGCTCTTGCACCTGCAAACATCGACTAAAAAAGTAGTCCACTTCAGTGCCAGGGCTGGGGGTCCAAATTCTGCTGTCATTCAGGTTTGTTTACATATATTTTTACAATGGGCCATTTTATACTTACGGTCATTTTTGCAAACATATGTACGCTGCCATTAGACTGCAGCAATATACTTTTTATTACTTTTACACTTTTCATGTATAGTGCATGTTGGCCAAAAATATGCAAACAATTAAATAAATCACTGCCTTTTTTCTGGCCAGACCTAGTGGCTTTCCAAATGCTTGTTTTACTTTGTTTTCCTCAAAAAGATACAAATGACACCATTCTTTTACTGAAGGTTAAAGTTATCATCATGAATTGAAGAAGTATTTATGGAGGAAAAGAAAGCAAAGGCGCATTTCTAGCCTAGGTCTCTGCTGGGTCTTCAGGGGTGGATCCGGTGTCCTCTGGCAGCGGACCGAACTCCCCTCCTCCGGGGCGATCACACGCTCCCTCCCCACGGCAAGGGATCCTGGGAACCCGGACCTGCAGGGCCAGGAAGGGGTGGCTCTTTGGCTGGCTCTCATCGAACCCCCCAAGAAGTGTTTACATGGTCAGCGTGCTTCGGGACGATAGCGCGCATCATTGGAGGGGGCCTGTGGACCCTGGTGGGCCAACGCACAATTTTAGCTGTTTTCTCTGGAGTCAACAAAAAGTCTGATTATCATCAAATAGTTATTCTCCCTGGGGTAAGGCTGGATAAATCATGACACTGGATTGTATGCAATTCCCATTTATGGTACAATGGTTATACAATTTGTATTGGGTTTTATCAACTATAGACATTAACAGTTATAGCAAGATAAGAACAAAAACGGGTAGCATTCTTCAGGTACATTTCAATTTTAATACATGAATGAGGTAGCCATTTAGGCAAATATTAATTCCAGGGGGGTAACACAGCTCATGGGCCCCTGCAGTGTAGGGGAGACGGAAACCCTTCAGGATTCCACCATTCAACCTAAAACCTGTGGGCACACTCAGTGGAGAAAATTCATGGATGGACCAATATGTATGACACAGAAAAAAAAACCCTTAAACAACACATGTGTGTTCCAGTTACAAACACAACGAAGGACACGCATAAATGGGGCGGGAAATGGGAGTGAGAAGCACAGAGTGTAATGTGTTTACTGCTTCAAGAGTCACACTGGCCAACACAGCATACACATCAGACAAACCACACAAACACACATGATGGGAAATGGTATCCATGTGACTTGGCCTGTGTCATGTTAAGTCATGTCATTCTCTTAAAAGGTATTCTACAGCACAGCTGTCACCGGTGTAGTGTCGTGAGACTATGTGCGCTAGGACCTTTGCGGTTTTGGGCGTACTCAACAGAGGAGTTAGATAACTTGCTGGGAGGTGTTAAGGTGTGGTTATTAACAGTTATGTTAATGAGAGTGTAGTGTGTGATCGTTTGCTGAAGAATAAAGACGTCTGTTACAGAGCTCTGTGTGTGGTGTATTGATTTGCACGCTCCCGGCTGGGGAGGATGGTACAATCGGCACAGTGGCCTTTCTGTCACTAACAGGCAGCCTGCCAAACACCAACATCATGACCCCACAGCTGAATGACATCCATACGCTCACCATTCGTAGGGTCTTTGATTCAAACTGCAGTATTCACTCAACTCAGCCACTACAACTCTGCCACGGCGCTCCTGGCCAACACTCAGGTCAGCATCTGCCGCCGCAGTGAAACTGAGTCCTCCATCAGCAACACGAGGATGACATTAAGGTGCAAGGGGGTCAGAATGGGGCTTTTCTCTCATACTTCCTGACCTCACAGCCTTAATCACGGTGCATCCTCCTTCCTCGCCCCATGTGCCTTTATGCAGCGCAGCACACATTCAATATGTGAAATGTTGAGGGAAATGTCTATTTCCCCAACTTTGCGCCTGCCTCTAGAAGAATGTATTTATTTAATGCAAAGTTTGGTGTAAAAATTTTAATAGATAGGGCTTAGTGTCAAAATCCATGGAATGCCAAAGTACCAGCCATGCAACTCCCACTTGGCGTAAATTAGTGCAAAACACTATATCCACTACAAAAAGGGCACTTTTCCAGGGGAAACAAAGTTTTGCATTAGAAGTAAATACCATTTCAACACCTTTGGGCTGATGCAGAGTTTGGCGGACAGGTACTCCGGTACAAACAGGACTGATATCCCATCTGCCTTATTACAAGGGCCATAGTATGTATTGCGCTTGAAATAAGGTGGGCAGGATATCTGTCAAGTATGTGATGGAGTAAACCATCTGCCAAACTCTAAATTAGGCACTTTGTGCTGCTTTGCATCACTTTGTGTGAGTTTGCAGTGGTGCAAAGTCTTGATAAATCAGCCCCAACACCATGATGCACTAACAGTTTATTTCGTTCTAAGAAACCTGCTACCTCTCCAGCCTCAGGTTGACTTCCTTTACCTTTGACCCTGTACAGTGATCCGCTGCCTTTTATGTTTGCGATGAATTTACATCACATACATACACCAATACATACAACCCACAACCTGCACTGTTTAACTTCAAGCATACATCTTCATCACATGTGCAACATCCCATGGAGCAAATCCAGACGCGTCCTGATGGAAGGTGGGTTGGGCTGGGGTGGAACTCTGACTCCAGCGCCTTGAAACCCTTGCGGGTGAGTAGTCGCGCTCTACAAATACATGATTGATTGACTTTAGTTTCACACCCTCACTGCATTGGGTGGACTTTCAAGGACCCAATGTATGTTATTTACTTGCATAACCTTTCTGTTTATTTCCAGTTAAGCCAATAAATATAGCCTGGTTTCCTCTTTTAATTTGCTGCTGTCACTTGTTACACTGGATGATTTATGGTTTGAATCAGTTCTACCTCATGCATTCATCCATGATGAATCATTCATCCATAAGTCCACTCTTCCTCGCCACCCGGGCTCATCCTGCTGGACAGATGAGGCATCATCACCCAAACTGTACACTCTAGGGTGGGATCCCGATTCAAACTCTATGGGAACCCCTTGTGTTCCTTACATTGTGTCCTCTGATGTAGAGCGCTTCTCGCCTGATCCTCTCTAGGCCAATCACCCAAGGTAAGTCAGCAAGGGAGGCATCTGCATCCAAACCATGCCTAGGCCTGGATGTAGCATGTGGTTTCAGCAGGTAGCAAATGAGTTCAGCTCCTCACTGAGAAGGCGGAAATCACAGACCATGCCATTTAGAAGACCAACCATCACACTCCACCAGAATCCTTCTCCCGATCTGACCTTCAGCAGGCACAGATGTTAAGACTGTGTTACTTGCCACATGGCAGATGGGAATACTTGCTACTGGATTATGTGGACTCTAGTAATGCTTCTGTTTTAAAATGCCATCTCTGCAGGGTCACACCAATTGTTTTGCCTTGCTCCTCCCCTTTTTCTGACCTCGTTTGTGTTGGCTTTAGGACACTGAGCACTTTACCACTGATAAATAGTGCTAAAGTGCATGTGCTCTCTCCTTACAACATGGTAATATTGGTTCATCCCCAATTGGCATATTTAATTTACTCATAAGTTTCAAGTAAAGTGCACTACATGTGACCAGGGCCTGCAAATTAAATGCTACTAGTGGGCCTGCAGCACTCATTGTGCCACCCACTTCAGTAGCCCTCTAACCATGGCTCAGGCCTGCCATTGCAGAGCCTGTATGTGCAGTTTACACTGCCATTGTCGAACTAGCAAAATAAACCTCTTGCCAGGCCTAAACCCTCCCTTTTAAATAGATATGTCACCCCTAAGGTAGTCCCTGGACACCCCAGGGTGCAATGTATTTATAAGGTAGGACATGTACTTTTCGATTTTAAATGTTCTGGTTGTGAAAAACTCTCAAATTCATTTTTCACTTCTGCAAGGCCTATCGCTCCCATAGGATAACAGTGGGACTAACTTATTACATTTTATAAGTGTAATTTCCAATTGCAAGGAGATTGAATCTTCAAGTTTTTAAGTTTGTTGTCTCTGAAATCACAATTTAAAATCACAACTCATGGTGAAATCGGATTTTAAATTGTAATTCTGAAAATGCCACTTTTAGAAAGTGAGTATTTGTGCTTTATCCATTTGGTGACTGTTGCCTGGCTCTGATCACTTGTCTGGGGTGGATGACAGCTGAGCTTTGTGTATTCCACTAGACAGCCACACACAATGGGAGCTTAGGTGTGACTTAATGGGCCATCCTGGGAGGATGGGAGGTAGGAGCTAGACCCAGCCTCACACCTGAATAGGCTGCGTCCTGTCCCCACACAAAGGCCGGCATATCCCCCTGTATTGCGTCTGGAGCCAGGGCAGGAAGGAAGGGCCTCTGTGCCCTTCAAAGACCTGTCTTTGAAGTCTCCTCCACTTCAAAGGCACAACTGGAGTACTGGACCTCTGACACCATGACTTCAGTACACGTCTGGACCTGTGAAGACTCTGCCAGGAAGAAGAACTGCTGTGCTGCTGAAGGACTGCCACTCTGCTGGACTGCTGCTTTGCTAGATTACTGCTTTGCTGTGCTGCCCTGCTGCCTGCTGTCCCCTTGCCTGGATGAGAAGGACTCAGAATGATTCCAAGGGCTTGCTGACTTGCCTCCTGATCTGAAGTCTCAGGGACATAAAATACTTCCAACCCTTCTGCTGCTGCACCTGGATTCTGCCAACCAGGAGTCTGCCCTGCCAAGCGGTGCCACCCCTGTCCTGTACCCTTGGAAGTGAGGCCTAAGGTGCTTGCTCCATTTAAACCCATGCATCCGCTTTTGAAATGGCGCATCGTCCCTGATTGTGTGTCTAGAACCGGCACACCGACCTCTGTTGCTGTGACCAGACCCGAGTTATCGCTGCCTTTGCATGGCTCGGAGACTCCGCTCTGCCTTGGGAACCAGCACTGCATGGCGCTCTTTTCTTCGCATCTCAATCAACGGCGGCCTCGATGATGGCACCGAGAACTCTACATCACTTCCGCTGCGCCCATCAGAGACAACCCATCGTTGTTGTTGCACTGATAAGTACAGTGTATTGCTGCCATTGTGAGGATCGACATCGACTGAATCCCGCATCTTCTTCTACATCAACACAACTAGGATCAAGGTTCAGCGGGCCTCAGTGGGTCCCTGTTTCCGGCCCCTGCTCGATTGTGGTCAGCCTGATCCTTTGACTTTGTTCCAGTCCAGCGCGACCATATATCCCTAGTGCTAATTTACAGTTTATTCTTTCAAAAATCATATCTTAAGTTCTACTTATTGGATTTTTATCATTTTGGTCTTGTTTTATTTATTAAATACATTTCTATTTTTCTAATGAGCTGTGGAGTCTTCTTGTGGTGTTTTCACTGTTTTACTGTTTTACGTGTTGCACAAATACTTTACACATTGCCTCTAAGTTAAGCCTGACTGCTCTGTGCCAAGCTACCAGAGGGTGAGCACAGGTTAATTTATGGTTTGCCTGCTTCTTACCATGACTAGGAATGTGGTGGCTGCTTGACTAGGACTCATACCCTAGTCAACCAACAACCCAATGTCTAACAGCTTCTTTTTGGTCAAGTTGAAAAGTTACAATATTTACTGTACATAAGTGATAGGGAAATGCCCAGTAACCACATCTGAAGCTTTCTTTCAATTGGGTGAATTGAGTCATCTTTTGACCAATATTGTTTGCTTGAAATTAAGATATTTTGTTCACATTTTGTAAAACAAACAAAAATGTCCACAGAGGTTTTTCCCAACCTCCATACTCAAGCCTTGGACTCTCCTTGCACACCTGAAGCTTACCAAGTTCTAAGGGAATAAAAGATAAACCCGCTCTTCCTCCTAATCCTAGGGGCTTATTTACAAGCCCATTGCACTGCCGGTGTGTCACTTCTTTTGATGCACCGGCGGCGCAATTGGCTTGCCCATATGTACAAGGCCACATAAAGTCACGCTGCGTGACTTTTATTGGACTTGTACACATGGGCCCCTTTCACACAATACTCTGTGTGGAAGGGGCGTTCCATGGGTGTTGCTGTGGGTGTTCCCACGCAACATCCATGGATCGTGATGCATTCCCAGATTTACAACATTTTGTAAAACTGGGAATGCGTCTGAATCCTACGCCTTCCCAGGGGAGGCGTAGGAATGGCACAATGAGGAGAAATATTTTTATTTCTCCTCGTTTCTTTCCTCTTTCTATGCGTGCCGCATTCTGCAGCACGCATAGAAAGAGAACATGGCATTATTGATTGTTTTTGTGCAGGAAGGTGTTCCTTCCTGCACAAAAACAATCATCCCACCGCACGGAAACCCTTGCAAAATGACGCAAGGGTGCCTGCCCTGATGCATGGCAGCCAATTGTGCGCAGTGCAGGGGAAAGCACAGGGATACGTTATACTGTTAATATGACGCATCCCTGTGCTTTGAAAATGAGGCAGTACGGCGCAGTTAATGGTTTGCGCCACCGCACTGCATCATTTTCTTGTAGATGAGGCCCCATTTTAGGCACATCTGTATATCTTGTGTGTACCTATTTGACTTAAACATGACGAATGTAGCCAAGGCTTTAAGTGGGATGCAAAAAGTGGGGGACCATAAAATTAAGGGATTGGCTTAGACACGTAAATTACATTTCTGTGAATACCATAGTGTGCCACTCGACTGAGCTTTCTGTTATTGCATCCAGATATGTACCACAACAACTGACATACACCTAAAAGCAGCCAGAACCATTGGCTTTGTCAATGGCTGTTAGCTGTTTAAGAAAAATTAGTAACTTTGATTTTGTTGTAAATAATTAATATTGTAAATGTTTTAATACTGTGAATGGTGAGACTGTGAATTAAACATTACTTTCAGTTCTTTACGCCCAGTGAGCTGACAATTGTCCCATGTGAAGGGTGCACATGGGGCGCCACTCCAGATAAGAGCCCAGCTCCGGTTTGCATTCCCATCTCAACATAAGCCGTCTTAGCTCCAAATGCCCTGGGACTCAATTTGCTGTTGGAGGAGTCTGTCATTGGATTGAGAAAATGGGTAGGAAAGTCCATCTGCATTGCTCTGCTATAGCCCTGCCTTGTGCTCCTTGGTGAAGTCCAGTCCAGTCCAGTAAAGAGTTTGACCACCAGCAACTTGAGGTTGTGAGATGCACCCGTCAGCAAAGTTAAGGGCATTCAGGGATGTTGCACTACACAGTTTGTCCTGCATCTCATCGACCACAGTCCAGATCACTTACTGCACCGCTTCCATGAGGTCATGGCTGTAAAAGGCAATAATGGTTAGTAGACCCCAAGCATCCTCATCCTTACCTGCTCCAGGTGACTCAGGCGATACTTCCACAAACTGCTGAATACCGAAGTGTCATCCAAGTGGGCCACACAGAACCCCTCCAAGCCATGCTACACATAGTTGACCATTGGCTGGAAGGCAGCACAAGCATTCTTTACTCTGAAGAGCATAATCTTGAGCTGGTAGAGGCCCTCTGAGTTGCAGAATGCAGTCTTCTCCAGGGCACAAGGTGCTAGGGCAATCTACCAGTAGCTAATATAATATATGAAGGCATATGCCCATGCCCAATCATCCATCAGCTGATCAGCACATGGGATAGAATGAGTCATTTGTCTTCGTGATGGTATTGTTATATAGCCATTAGGGTCATTGTCGACATTGCTAAGTTAGCATGAGCTCTGCTGCCATGATGCTGCTTTTGCGCACGTTACTACATGACTTTATTTTGCAAGACTGTGTTTGTGCCTTTCACATGAGAACTGTCTGTTTTCTGCGTTCTCTGCCGGTTCTTGGAGTTTAGTCTGAACACGATGTGCAAGGTTGATAAACAATGCCCCTTGTTATTCTGTTCTGGTCAGTCCCTAGCATCTAGACAAAACATGCTAACACAGCTGCTTTGATATTACGGGGATGCATGTTGTTCTGACACACACTTGGAGAGGGACCTTTCCAGGGAGGAGAGCTATGCTGTTCCTATGATGTAAAACTTCCATCTAGGCACTAAGGTATGGGGTCTGCTGACAAAGCCCAGAGATCTTCCTTTATATAATAAACTTCACCTTACCAAGGGGAGGGTGGTTAGGCCTTATAGTCCTTTTTTCCACTGTCTGTATATGATGACATCCCCCTTTATATTCTATGGAATTGTAACAATGCTAATTGTTTTAGGTTTATGCATTTCGCTGTTGGTAGTGGCCCGTATACAGCATTATAGAGCACAATAGTTAAAATAAACATTTTGAACTATATCAGTGACTCTGACGATTCGTATTGTGGACAAGTACGAGTGAGTGAGCGAAAAGGTGTGTCTTGCTACCGCAATTTCTGAGAGAGTCGGGAGTGTTGTGTTCTGGGTTGTCTAATCATTTGTAGCTTCATGATTATAAAGGAGAACAAATGAGACACTATAGCTAGTCAGTTTTGGGATTTTGGGTACTAAGGTGGTAGGAAGGTTCAGCCCCTATATACCGAGGTCTTGTTTTCCTGCGCATAGTTCTGTGTATGTGCAGAATCCCCGCAACAGTATTGAGAGTCCAATAGGTCATGCTAAAGCAAGTTCCATTGATCCCTGTTTGACCAGCACCAGAGGACTAACCAATGGCATATAAGAGCGCTCAGTCTCTCAGAGGTCTAACATTCTGGCCACTTAGGCCTTGATTCACTCCGGGATCTGAACCAAAATCCTGCAGAGGTTGATTTTTACTAGTAGTCTGTCTCCAGTGTCTGCCATGGACACAGACAGGTGTTAACCTTAGAGTGAGTGAAAAGAGGTGGCAAACCTTCCTACGATCTGTGTGCACTCCATCTTCTCATCTGCAGTCAAATCAGGGGGAAGTTCGACCCCATGTGCAGAGCCATGTTTTTCCAACACTGTGCAGCAGGTCTGGGGGGAGAATGTCTCCTCAAGGTCTTATGCCATTGCTAGGTTGCTGATTGTGAAATGTCTGCTGAGGTATGGCTGCTGTTGATTCAAATACTCTGGGATGCCTAAGTGGCACCCGTGGCACTCTCTTAACCAACTTTATTGATCTCCATTTTCCCTCCAAAGCTCAAGAGCAAACAGGCTTCCGTACCAATACCTCTGACGCTCCTGGTTCCTGTTTAGCATTGCCTTCTGGTCATATCACTCTCATTATCTCTTGATGAGCCTCAAGGGTTTTCTTCATTTTTGTTCGCAAGCTGAGCCATCAGCCTCCTGAGACTCAAGACACTCTTCATATCTTCATAGGTGGGGGCTCAGGGGTACCCTGCGAGCCCTTTCTGACTGAAGACTGGGAACCATGGTTAGGGTGATTAAACAGAAGTTCAAAGGGGTTAAACCCCACTCCCTTCTGCAGAATCATGTAGTAGGTGAACAAAAGTGGAGTTCCCGCTTCCTCTGAAGGATCTCTGGTATAGGTCCCATCATGCTCCAAAGGGTATTTGAAATCATTCCTCCAGCTCATTTGTCTGTGGATGGTATGGGGTGGAGAAGTGGTAGTCATTTCTAATTGCTTGCACATTGCCTTCATCTATGTGGAGATGAAACTAGTTTCTCTGTTGGGTATCCACTTCCTGGGCAATCTGACCCCGGAAAAGATCTAAAGGAGGGCTCTGCCACTACCTTGGCAGTAGCACTCATCAACAGTACTCTGTTAAGGTACCTGGTGGCATGATCACCACGACCACAAAATACTTATTGCCCGAGGCGTGGGGGGAGGTCAAATGGACCAACTATGTCTTTGTCCCTCCTTTAAAAGAGCATACCAACCACTAGTAGGAGCACCAATGGTGCTTTGATTTTGTCTCCAGACTTGCCACTCACTTGAAAAGCTGGGTAAGTTCTGCAGAACACCTCTACATTGTAGCCAGTACCTGGTCAGCAGAACAAAGGCTCTAAACTGGGTCTATTTGATGGTGTACAGACAACGTCACCTCAGGGATTTGCAAACACTGGAAGTTCCTTTGTGCATGTGGGTGAGTTTTATTCATTTTAGTATTTGTAAAATGCAGCTACCATCCTATGGTGCCTTTGTGCTGTCAGCCACTTATTTACACCGGGTTCAGGGTCTGCAGTCTAACTATACCGAAGCCCACCCTTGCTGTGTCTTTCATGCATTCTGGTGGCAATCTTTTCTGAGACATCCTATCTATGCTCTCTAGAGTAGAGCACTCAAATTGTGCCTGGTAGGATACCTGCTAGGAAGTTCCTCCAGCAGCTAGCTACTCTGGCAATCACCCAGACTCTCACTCCGTTTGCTTCCAGGATCTCCTCCTCCATCCAGAGCTTGGGCAATGGTCACCATCAAGGGCTTCTTCTCAGATTCACATTGACTGAGCCCTTCGTTAGCTCTGATCTCCTTCACACATACAAAGGACCTGCCTCTCTCCTACTAATGATCCACACTTTTCATTCTATACTTGTGTTTTGTTGAATAGTCTTATATAAACTTTGTGCTACAGCAACAAGATCGGTGCATGTATCTCCATTCCTAGTAATTTATCTCAATGCATTTCAGGCCTCGCCCTTCTTCAGGAGTTGACTAGTGATATTTAAATTGTTTTTATTTACAAAAACGAAATATGCAAGTTTAGGTTAAAGTGCATCACATCTTACTTAGACACTGAAATTATTACAGTTTTCACACTTCCAAACTTGAAAGCTTCATGGCGCAACCTTAAACCTAAAAGAATGTCTTCTCCTATAATGTGGGTTATTTAAATTCATTGCCCTGTATACCCTTTAATGCTAATATTCCTTTAACCGTTCTCCCATTCCTCTCTCTGTCTCATCCCAAACCTTTCTGACAAATGGCCACTGTGACTAATAAAATAGTTAGCGAGGTACCAGGCAGAATTATTTTATCTAAATCACACACAACTGTACTGGGCAGAGGTTTTACTCCTACACCAACCTCCCCAAAAAATATCCATACACACAAAAGAGGAGTAGGAGTACAGAACAAAAATGCTTAATGTAGTTTGTGGCACATGCTTTGTTTTTTTAAAACTGCCCTCACCCACAAATTGTGGAATGCTTCATCATAGGGCTTGCTGTCAACATCTCTGCACAGACCAATGCCTGGGGTGGAGACAATACAAAGAAAAAGTTATAGGGATCAGAAAAGAATAGTGGTGCAGAAATAAGAGTTTAAAACTGGCTCAGGAATATCCACTGTCAATTTTATTCCTGGACTTCCTGGTCAGGATTAATATGCATATAAGATGGTGGTGTCAGGTAGAGTTATAGCCCCACACCCCTCCTATCTGCATGTCAGTCAACGTGTTTCCGCCGATTTTATCTAGCCCTACAAAGGGTCTTTACGGCTTTTGTCAGGACCTTAGATCCCCTTGATTCTCCTACTCTCCTACCTTCTTTTGTTGGTAGGTTGAGATTTGACCCAATCTGGTCTGGGGACTGTACAACACACCTGTAATACCTGTAGATAGAAATATAACAATCATAACCATTTGTTCGTATGAGAGAGATCACTCCCTGTGTATTGAAGGCAAACAAAATATAAATGCTGCTATGCAAGCATGATGACGCCACACAATCATTCTTTCCATACATCTTAACAAACCATAATGATGGCCAACTAGTCACCCAGTATGTGTGTATCCTAAGGTGGCCATGTTGGCCATCGTTATGCTGTGCTGCTCACCGCATAATTGCTTATGAGGTAGACCATAATCAATTCATCTCCCGTGGCTTGTAAAAGAAGTTTTTTATGGTGGACAGTCAAAATATTGATATTTAAATATCGAAGCACAGTTATATCGAGTTTAAAATATCGTAGGGACAAAATATCGAAGTCAAGAATATCTACAACCAGAATATCGAAGTTAAGGTAAGAAATATCGATGTTGCAAATATCGATGTTAGTAATATCGATAGTTAAATTATCGATGTTAATAATATCGATATTTATATGAGTGTTATGTATTTTAGTATGTATTTAATATGTATGTGTTCTATATTTTTAAGTATTGTACTGTTTTTTAAATATATGTATACATTTTTTAAAAATTTGTAATTTTTTTAAAGTAAATTTTGCGTTTTAGTACCGTAGCGGGTTGTGGGTTTATAGGGGAATAGGGTGGGAATTATTTTAATTATAGTAAATTAAATAATAATTTTTAGGAATTATTAATTTATTTTAATTAAATGTTGTGTTTTATTTCTGTAGCGGGTTGTGGGTTTATAGGGAATAGGGTGGGAAGTAATTTAATTTTAATTAAGTAATTATTAATTTTTAATTATTGTCATTAATAATTAATTTATTGTTAATTAATTATTAATTGGTAATTAATTATTATTAATTGATAATTATTGTATTTGTATTAATTTATTATTGGAGTGGGTTGTGTGTTTTTAGGGAATAGGGTGGTAAGTAAATTATTTGTAATTAAGTAATTAATTAAGAAAAAGTGAGTATTGATAATTAATTTGTTTGTTAATTAATGTTTAATTGGTTATTAATTTTTATTAAATATTATTTATTGGTATTGATATTTTTTGTTTGTTAATTAATGTTTAATTGGTTATTATTTTTATTAAATATTATTTATTCGCATTGATAATTATGTTTTGTTAACTAATTAATAATTGGTTATTAATTTTTATTACATATTATTTATTGTTATTGGCATTTTTTATTTAATTATTAATTGCAAATTAATTTTTATTAATTGATTAATTGAAAATTAATTTAATTGTGTGAAATTTTATGTGGAGTGTGTTGTGTGTTTATTGGGGAATAGGATGGGAAGTATTTAATATTATTAAAGTAATTATTATTTTTGATATATTTGTAGTTTTTTTCTTCTAAATTTATTAATAAATCATTATTTAATTACAATATTTATTTCATTTATATGTATGTTATTTTTAACATCTACGTTTTCCAACGCTTTCCCTACTGTTGCGCTCACTGGAGTGGGAATAGTAATTTTTACCCCTACGCTATCCAGCGCTTTCCCTACTATTGCACTCTCTGGAGTGGGAATAGTAATTTTTACCCCTACGCTATCCAACGCTTTCCCTACTGTTGCACTCTCTGGAGTGGGAATAGTAATTTTACCCCTACGCTATCCAGCGCTTTCCCTACTGTTGCACTTACTGGAGTGGGAATAGTAATTTTTACCCCTACGCTATCCAGCGCTTTCCCTACTGTTGCACTCTCTGGAGTGGGAATAGTAATTTTACCCCTACGCTATCCAGCGCTTTCCCTACTGTTGCACTCACTGGAGTGGGAATAGTCATTTTTACCCCTACGCTATCCAGCGCTTTCCCTACTGTTGCACTCACTGGAGTGGGAATAGTAATTTTTACCCCTACCCTATCCAGCGCTTTCCCTACTGTTGCACTCTCTGGAGTGGGAATAGTAATTTTTACCCCTACGCTATCCAACGCTTTCCCTACTGTTGCACTCACTGGAGTGGGAATAGTAATTTTTACCCCTACGCTATCCAACGCTTTCCCTACTTTTGCACTCACTGGAGTGGGAACAGTAATTTTACCCCTACGCTATCCAGCGCTTTCCCTACTGTTGCACTCTCTGGAGTGGGAATAGTAATTTTACCCTTACGCTATCCAACGCTTTCTCTACTGTTGCACTTTGTGGAGTAAGTATATATATTAATTTATATGTATATGTTTAATTTATTTTAACATTTAATGTATTAGTTATTATTTTTAAATATCTTTTAATATTTTTAACTATATTTCTTTTAATTATATGTATTATTTACTTAATTTTACATTATTATTAAAACATTTAAAAAAACAATATTTTTAACTTCGATATTTTTGACAACTATATATTCTTTTCGATATTTTTGTACTTACTTTTATGTAGATTGGACTTCGATATTTTTGACTTCTATATTTCTGTGTCGATATTTTTGTAGGTCGATTTTCTGTCCGTCGATATTCTGTCATACATTCGTTTTTTATGGGGTGGGACACCAGTGGAATATACCTGTATAGAGAAAATCTTACAGAGTTTCATTGTAGTACTTGCTCGAAAAGGTGTGGGAGCAAGAGCGGCTCCCTGTAGTCAAACACTAGTCACATAAGAAAATTAAAAGGCAGAAGGTACACCCAGTGAGTTTATAATCATTTCGATTCCTCCTGCTTTTTCTTAAATCAGTAACTAAACAGAGAAATACATACATATATAAAACATGCACAAATAGGTACACAAATAACCAAATAAATAAATACCCAAAAAAGACATAAACTCATAAACACATCTCTTAATACATGAATAAATAGAAGAACGAATCAGTTAATGAATAAACAGAGAAATACATACATATATAAAAACATGCACATATAGATACCCAAAAATAAGTAAATAAATACCCAAATAAAAACATAAATAAATATAAACAAATCTATTAAAACATAGATAAATAAATATAAAAGCTAATATACAAATAAGGAGTTTTATAATAGACCAATAAATATATGAAAAAAATAAATTAAGAAATACACAAAATACATAAATTAATAAATAGACCATGTGTTCCAATTGTAGCCTGATTTAGCCCTGCCACATTCCTTCCAAGGGCTCATATTTCTGTTACCCATCTTCCATTCTCTGAAATAGAATTCCTCTCCAATAATGTATACCCCATAGGCAGGGGCACTGGAATTATGAGATTAGGCAGCTGTGGTTCGTCAAGGGTGCATACTTGCCCCTTTCTTGTTTACCCTTTATGTGAATGGGCTCGTCTCTGCGCTATCATCTGTTTCGGCAGACTGCCCTAAGGTTGGTGATAGATCTCTACCTGTTTTATTATACGCGGATAACGCGGTTCTTATGGCTCGGACCGCACATGGATTGGATCTACTTTTGGCCAGATATGTGTCTTTTATGGCGAACCGTGATTTGTCGGTCAATTTCTCAAAATCGTATGTGATGATAGTGGGCCCTAAATCAACGAGCAGCAAGACCTTTAAGGTTGCTAATTCTATTTTGGGTAAAGTCACACCGTACCCTTACCTGGGAGTTTTATTTGATCTTAAAAACAGTTGGGTGGGGCGTGGCTTGCCAACACCCAAGATGGCCGTACATATGTAGAGCTCCGGCCGTCGCCGTAGCCTGATTCCCCCGTATCCGATACCACGACCTAGCCTGGGGAGAGAGACCCCCTCGATGCGCTGCATCACCTGCTGCTTGTTTGCCCTGAATCGTCGGCCGGGATCCGAAGATATCGATCCCGGCGCTTCGGACCGCCGAGTAGACGGAGCTCCGGCCGTGGTGTCGCACGGTGCTTCGCGGCTGGCTGCAGGGTGAGACTGCGGGAGACTTCCGTGGCCGCGCCGATGTCCTCTTATCTGCCCCCATTACCATGATGCCGCGGTGGCCCCCCCGGGTCCCCGCCCTCTTCACTGGCGCCTTGCATGGTTACTGACGGGAGCCCCCGGCCGTCGGAGCTTGTGACGGTTGACCGGGAGGGCTCCCGATATTAGGGGCCCACTGAGACTCAGGCCTGAATACTGCTGCGGGCTCATGCGGAGGTGAGTGTGGAGGGGCCTGGTCTGGGTTCCCGCCTCCCCCAACGGCATCTTTGTGACCTTTCCCGGGGAGCTGAGAGCGGCAGCTGGCGCGTCCGCCATTTTGTGGCTTTGCTCCCGATCGCGGCGGGCCGGGCCGGCTGGATCCCGGTGGTGTGGAGCGCCGGCAGGGTGGGGGTTTACGAGAGCCTCCCTGATTGAATTCCAAAGCGGCGGTGCAGCGGGGGTCGAGTTCAACATTGGTGCCCATTGCAGGATCGGGGCTTCCTCCCCCTTCTCGGTGTGCTGCTTGCTGCTGGCTCTCCCTGTATCTGTGGACTGCAGCCCCTGTCGAGCGGGGCGCTGGCCAGGGCTCACTGGCTTCTCACTAGGGCGCGCTGGTGCTTCTGGACTTTGTCAACTTGGAGAACCCATCGTCGCGCGCTCTGGGACTGATTGTCCTTTATTGTTTCCTCTATCCCTTGTTCTCCCTGTCCGGCTGGGGCCTCCAGTGTTCGAACACACAGCGTGACGGCGCACCGCTGAGATGGCCACCGCTAGGGGACCCAAGCAACCTCCTGCGGCCAGACTGGCAAAATATGCTCATACCAGGTCAGAAGAAGTGGAGGGACATAAAGGCTCGCCGGATGCAAAGCACCAATCTGAAGATGAGACCCTGACTCTGGTTGACGTAATGGCGGCTATTCAGGGAGTTCGCACTGCGCTGGAGGCGAAAATTTACACTGTGACCACGGAAATAACTCTGATTCGTGCAGTTATGAGGAATATGGGGGACAGGGTCAGGGCGAACGAGGATTCCATATCCACCCTCCAACAATCTAATAAGGCGTTGGAATCTACGGTCAAGCGCCTTCAAGCGCAGACGTCGGATCTAGCGACTAAGCTTGAGGACTACGAAGGGCGAGCGCGCCAGAACAACGTGCAAATTCTGGGGGTGCCGGAACGAGCGGAGGGGCAGGCGGCGGACTTGTTCGTAGAAGACCTCATCCAGAAGCATTTGCAGCCTCGTTCCCTCTCGCAATTTTTTTCGGTGGAACGCGCTCATAGAGTTCCGGGGCGTCCCCCTAAGCCAGGGGCTCTGCCGTGCCCTATCCTCGCTAGAATCTTCAATTTTCGCGATAGGGATGCGATCCTGCAGACTGCGAGGGCTGCTCCACCGCTCAAGTTTGAGAATTCCACTATCACCTTCTTCCCTGACTTCACATACAAAGTGCAACTGCAACGCAGGTCCTTTCTGGAGGTAAAGCGCGCACTCAGAAGTCACAATTTGAAATATGCCATGCTCTTCCCTGCCAAACTCCGGGTGCAAGCCGACGGAAAAACATGGTTCTTTCAAACTCCTGAGGATACCTGGGACTGGTTGGAAAGGTGGCGTTCGGAAGCTGCGCAGAAACGCTCTTCCCCATCTGGCGAACCTCGAACGGAGGAAGAGTAGAACGAACAAAGTTGCATCAGAAGTCGCAGCGCCTCGGTGGTTGCAGATTGGGGCGACGTAGCTGGGATGAATCGTCAAGAGACAATGAGGACTTTTTGAGCGGCTCTGGATTGGTATGGGCTGGTGACAGACCTATGTGGCTCAGGGAATCTAATAATGGGCAAGCCGCTCTGTTTCGCTCTTGGGGCAGTTTTGCATGTTCCGGGATGGCTGGCGGGGCTGTGTGGGGTGGGGACAGTTTGGGAATGTTGATATGCGTTCGACAATGGTGGTGCGCAGCTCTTTATGATGTTTAATATTGGGCTGGTCGATGGGTTCTGCATGGGGGAATTGGTGATTAATGGTCTAAGTTCTTGGGATGTCTAGGCTGAGTAGCATTCCCCCATATATAGTCTATTTGTTTTTGGGTATACAGGCACTCTGCAATTTTGGGGGTGGGCAGTTTTAAGTCCACGTTGCAGGGAGGCAGGGAGGGGGGTAGTGTTTAGTGGTTCCTGGGGTTTGGTTGGTGTGTTTTTCTTTCTTTTTCTTTTTCTTTCTTACAGTCCTTTTCAAGTGGTTGTTTTAACAGTCTAAATTGTGTGGGCATTTTTATGACGGCACAGACAATCATAGTAGGAGCTTGTGCCTATTTTGTACCTAACTGTTTATCAGCTTTGCAGGGGTTTCTGCTGTGGGGAATTTCCGAGAGGTGTGTTATATTCCTCCAAGCTCTGAGGGTCGGGGGGCCCTGCCCTTTCCTAAATGATGAGTGTGGTTGATCAAGCTGCTCCATTATTGGGCCGTCTCAAACTTCTCTCCTGGAACGTTAATGGTTTAGGTGATCGGATCAAGAGGGGTATAGTGCTGCAATATCTTAAAAGACAGTCTCCCGACCTGGTACTTCTTCAAGAGACCCACATACCGGGCCCTACTTATTGTGCACTTAACATGTGGGGTTATAAACTCATAGCCCATGCAGGCTATACGCGTGGTTCCAGGGGGTCGGTATCCTGGTGCGGAGTGCCCTCCCTTTTCAAATTCGGAAAATTGTACGAGACCCTTCGGGCCGGTTTGTTTCAGTTTCGGGGACGTGGGAGGGGAGGTCTCTCAATGTTACATCCCTGTATATCCCCCCTAAACTCCACTCCACCACCTTGAATGACTTTGGTACGCACCTGGTGGGATTGCCCGATGGGGATATGCTTTTGGGTGGTGACTGTAATGCGGCTTTGGATGGGTCATTGGATCGTTTGCCCCCCCCGATTGAGTGATTCGTCTGGGAAGATTTTGTCCGATTTTCTAAGGGCTCTTGGGATCATTGACGTCTGGCGGGTTTGTAATCCTGCTGAGAAGCAGTATACCTTTCATTCTGGCATGCTTGGTAGCCTCTCTCGTATTGATTATTTCTTCTGTAGGGCTGATCAGCTCCCCATGTTCGATAAAGTGTCCTTTCTTCCTAGGGGTATCTCCGACCACTCGCCAATTGTCGCTTGTTATGGCGGCACACCCCCCGCCAGTCATAGAGACATGGTCCTTAACCCCTGGTATCTTAAAATTCCTGAAATACGCACCAGATTGACGGAAGTTACCAAACAATATTTTGCTGAAAATGACTGCTCGGTCCAGTCTGATGTGATACTCTGGGAAGCCTTTAAAACTGTAGTACGAGGGTATGGGGTGGCGGCTGTAGCGGGACACAAGAAAGAAAAGCGTCGCCAACTTGAAACTATTGAGGAGGAGATCGCGACCCTTGAGCGCGACCTGGTTTCGGAGGCTATCAAACAAAAGGACTACAGGGACATAGCGGACGAAGCAGCTATGGCTTACTATAGGGCTTCTCAGCACAGGATCTATGACATTGGAGATAAAGCCAGCAAGTTGCTGGCTTGGCTTGATAGGAGGGATCTGGCTAATAGATGGGTGGCGGAACTTGTAGACAACCGCGCTGTTTGACATCATGACAGAATTGGTATTGCAGGTGCCTTTGACGCTTATTTTTGCCAAGTTTATTCCCCTGTATCTACATCCACACAGGAGGAGGCAGCTGAGTTGCTGGCTACACTGCCGCTGCTGCGCCTAGATTCCCAGGAGATCACGGATTTTGATGGGGCACTGACGGTCGAGGAAATTTCTAAGGCCATCTCCTCTCTACAGTCCAGGAAGGCCATGGGCCCCAGCGGACTCCCGATTAAATTATATAAAAATGTGGCTTCACTCGTCTCCCTTACTTACTGCGTATGTATAATGCGAGCGTACAAGAGGGCGTTCTTCCGGTTACGCAGCGGTTGGTCAGTATAGTTGTCATCCATAAACATGGAAAGCCTCCTGATCGATGCTCTTCCTATCGGCCCATCTCTCTAGGACGTAGCGCTAGGACGCCTGAGGGTAGCTACCGCGCTCAATAAATGGTCTTTTCATTTCATTTCATTTCTCTTCTTGACCCCGAGGTTAATTAAAATTTTGGCCAAGATCTTGGCTCTTCGCATCTCACCCCTCCTTCAGAAACTGATCCATCCGGATCAAAATGGATTTATGCCAACCAAGAACACGGCACTTAATTTGCGCCGTTCGTTCGGGGTTTTGGGGCGAGCTGCCACCATACAGGAGGACTCGGTTATTATGTCCTTGGACGCCAAAATGGCCTTTGATATGATCGAATGGCCTTTCCTCTTTGCCACGCTGGAGAGGTACGGGTTTGGTGATCGGTTTTTGTCTTAGGTGCGTCTCCTTTACTCGAAGCCCCTGGCGAGAATTGCGGTGAATGGGAGTAGGTCGGCAGTCTTTGAGTTGGGGCGGGGCACGAGACAGGGGTGCCCACTATCTCCCTTGTTATTTGCCCTAGCACTTGAGCCTCTCGCTATATGGCTCAGGGGAGATCCCACGATTCGGGGGCTTAACTGGTCGCCGGAGTGGACAGACAAAGGGGCCGATTCCGATTCCGGCCGGAAATCTCTCCGACCGAGCCGGACCCGGAGAGAATTCCGACCGAATCGGACTCCTAGCAGTCCGACCGGATGAGTACGATGCATTCGCATGCTATCGGACTCGAGTCGGTCGGACTCCCATTGAAGTCAATGGGAGCCGGTCGCTACAACGCGCATCGCGGGCTCCCATTGACTCCAATGGGTGCGAGAGCGGACAAGGGCGCCCCCTTCAGCATGTACGCGTCCATGCGCATCGCGGCGTACATGCACAGGTAGGGGACCCATGGGTCCCCCTGTGTGCGACTCGCGCACCTACGCGTACAGGGGGTCCGACGCGGACCCCAAAGTCCGGCTCCGACAGCTTTTCGAGCCGGACGGCGCGCAGTCGGTCGGACTGCTCGCGGCGCGCATCGTACTTACCCGGCCGGGAAACGTCTCCATAGCGCGGTGCAAGTCGTGTCCATGCGAGTCGGTCAGAGCGTGTTGAAGCCGCGTTCGAGTAGGTCGGCGATTTCGCGGGTGTTTGCATCGTACTCGCTCGGCCGGACCCGCGTACGATTCGGTCGGGAAACAGGGCTCCGAATTGGATCTGGTGAATCCGAATCCGATTCGGAGCACTACCGGCCGAGATCGGAATCGGCCCCAAAGTGTCCCTCTACGCGGACGACATTCTGCTTTATTTGGCTAGGCCCAGATTTTCGATTCATTATGTACTCCATATATTTACTCTTTTTCAAAAATATTCCGGCTATACCATTAACTGGGATAAGTCCCTGATATATATCCTCAGCGGGCACCCCCCCAGGCTCCCACCGGGCTGTGGGGCCAAAGTTGTGACGGAGGGCTTTTAATACTTGGGTATTTATATTACGACAGATACGGAGATTTTCTATCAACGCAATTTGCTGCCCCCCCTTCAACGCCTCAAAGCTGATGTGCAACATTGGAAGACTCTTCCTCTTACGCTCTTGGGGAGGGCAGCCCTCTATAAGATGATGGCGCTCCCCCGCTTTCTGTACGCATTGCAGAATACACCACACTTAGTCCCGCCTCAATATTTTGCCTCCATCGACTCTGAAGTTCGCAGCCTGTTATGGAGCGATGGACCACCCCGAATCGCACTCGCCAAACTAACCAAGAGCTAGTATGATGGCGGCATAGCACTCCCGGCCATCAGATCCTATTATTGGGCCTCACAACTTATTGTACTCAATCACTGGATGCATCGGCCCATTACCGACCCTGCATATAGGATGGACAGGCACAATATGCTGCCTGGCACTTACTTGAGGGCATTGTATGGGGGGTCAAAACTGGAACCGAAATTTACTCCGACCTCCACGACTGTCTCCATCTGGCATGCGGCGAATTCGGCCCTCGGCTGGAAGGGTAGGCTTACGCAAGCGTCGCTTGAGTCTGCTTTGGCGTCAGCCCGGGTTTGATAAGTGGGACTTGATTGGACTGTCCAAGTTGGGCGATCTGTGGGTTGGGGGTGGAATAGTGCCATTTAGTGACCTACAGCAGAAATTTCACTTGCATGGGAATGAAGTTTTCCGTTATCTTCAGGTACGTAGCGCACTGTCTAAGGCGCTTTCCAGGGGGGACGAACTACCGGTTTCCTCCCCTTTGGAAGACAGACTCCTGGATGACTACCTTCCAAATAAGGCCATCTCTCTAACCTACCGAAAAACCCTTAATAATTCACCTGACCTTCTTGATAAGGTCCGCACAAAATGGTGCGCAGATGTGGGTGAAATTGACGATGAAGACTGGCGGGAGGCCCTCGCTTCGCCTCGCGAGGTGGCGATTTGGTCCCGGTTCAAATTAATTTAACTAAAATTACTGCATAGGGCCTACTATACGAGCTCCGTCTTGGTTAAAATGGGTCTTCTGACTTCTCCAGTATGTCCGCGTGGCTGTGGCCAGGTAGGCACCTATTTGCATCAATGGTGGGAATGTCCAACTCTTCAGAGGTTTTGGGGGGAGATCATCTCCGCTTTATCCCTGGTTTGCTGTAAGGAGATTGAGACTACTCCGAGACTCTGTCTTTTGAATATTTGGGAAGCCACTGACCTGACTAGGCCGGAGCGGCTTTGGGTCTCCCTGGGTTGCATGGTTGCTAAACGTAATATCGCGAGAACATGGAAGGGGGGAGCCAAATTGAAATGTTCGGATTGGGAGTTCGATATGGACTGGTGCATGCAGGCTGAAAGAGCGGTGTATGAAAGCAGGGGTTGCCCAGGCAAGTGGACAAAAATCTGGGCCCCCTGGAACAAAAGTAGAGGCTGGCTGTGCCCCCCCTTTAATGATACCTCTCCATTCACTGTTGATAACGAATCACTGTAGTCCCATGTTCCTTGAAGTCAGCCCCCAAATAGGCACCCTGGATCCCAGCTCCAAGATATGGTGCCCCTTCGTGCTGTTTATGATTATTTGTTGGCCACATTTGATTTCATCCTTATTGTATATTTTCAGGACTGGTTTTTTGTATTTGTGTTGTTGTTTGTGATATTATTTGATATGTTTTATCTTCTTAATAAAAAGATTTTCAACAAAAAAAAAAACAGTTGGAAGCCATTGGTTGAGGCAAAAGATCTGAGTTTGCTAAAACAATGAGGGCGGTTTCCAGTTTTGCGCATAGGTTAGGCTCCAGGGGGCCAAGGAACCTCTTAAAAAATCTATCAGGCCAAATGTATATCACAACTTTGATATGGCAGTGAGGTATGGGGGTACACCAAGGTGGACAGGATTCAATCGGCGGACAATACATTTCTATGCCAGATGGTACAGGGTCCACATCCCATTCCAGCTTTTGCGGTGCAGGCGGAGCTTGGGTTAGCACACGTTTCGGACCTGATATCCCAAAACCCGCTTCTATGTTGGATTAAGATTTAGAGTACAGTTGAACTGAAGTTAAATCGGTTGATCCTTGCAGACTGTTCGACTCTTGATCGGGCCCATGGAATACCGTGGTTAGCCTGTGTCAAGACTGCTTTCGCTCTCATAGGTAGGCCCCATATTTATGAGGACCCCACTTCCCTCTCCACGTGCGAGTTGGGTGGTGTTAAAAGGCTGTTTTTGGAGCGCTCCCAATTGGAGAGTGCTTAGAGCACCAGAAACTATCAGTTTGGGGTCATATGTTGCTAAAAACAATGCAGGAGATGGAGCCATACCTTGCCAAGCTCCGCTCACAGCATGATAGGTTTTTATTGGGCAGGTTTAGGTTTAACCAATTGCATTACCTTTTGGCATCCCCATGCAGGTGGGCACAGCCTGAGGCAAGGTCACCCTGCAGCTGCGACAATAAGTCTCCGCAGGACACGCTGCACTTTATAATGTTTTGCTCTTATTCTAGCTGGCCAAGAAGCGTTTTTTAATCCTCTTGCTGAAATTTCTGCATTTTAATCAAGTCAGGCCAGCTTTGATGTATCTTCAGATGCTCTCTAACGATTATATTATTTTTACTGTTTTATCATCTTTGCAAGCTGCCTCGGTCTCCAGGAGCTCGAGACCCGACTAACTGATGTAGTGTTTACTGTGCTATTGATTATTACTATAGTACGTTATTTAGTAGCTATGAACTTGATATAGAGGATTCTGTTTGTTCTCTCTTATGGTGATTTATCATTCGAAATAAGACTTATGATATGAAATGTGCACTTTGGGCTAGACCACCAGGTGGGCTTGCTTTAATTTTAGAAAAACTCTACTTATAGTATGTCCACTGTGGTTATCTTATTTATATGACTTTTTAACCATGTATTAATAATTTTAAGATGTGTTTTTATATTCCCGATTTATGTATTCATGTAAATTTGAAATGATTTGATAATATCCAAGTTATTTCTGTGCTGTGCTTTTATGGCTGCTTTTTGTTGCCGAAATAAAGTTCTTGATGATGACAAAATAGCTAACTAATACTGCCATACAATATGCCATAATATGCTGTACAATTTGCCTTTTCTTGCTGTGTAATTTGTCCTCCCTGTCACATAGTTTTGCCTTCCATTGCAATATAAGCCCAATGCCTCTGTCTACAGGGCAGTGCTGAGAAGATAGTTCATTGGTTATTGGACCTGCTGCTTAGACCAAAGTGTCTGCACCTTTTAAGACACAGCTTTGACCCCTCGTGGGTGAATTAGCCACTTAGGATGTGCCACCCCATTTGATCCCCCCCTGCTAGTAGGGTCTAAGATGATTTTATAATCTGTTCTTGCCCGTAAAATTAGAAAGAGGCAGGGGGTGGAATCAAGGCTAAGCAGCCTTGGTATCTGGCACCCCCAACATTTGATAGCTCCAACTGTGCGCTTATGAGCAATACTTTGGGCCCGGCACTTATCCTTTTACAAATTAAACACTGAGTTGAGAGCAAAGCAGTAATTTAGGTTTGCCACACATCAGACACATTGTCTTTACCATCTTTCAGGAAAAGAAATAACACTCTCATCTCCCCAATTCCCTTTAGGTGAAGCTAACATGGAGAGGACCCCAAGTCCCACCATGGAAGACGAGGCAAAATAAAGGTTCCAGGAAACCTAGTCTGCAGTTAAGAAGATGAGAACGGCGCTGAGGCAGAGCAAGTCACCTCCATTCGGTCTGCTCTGGTACCAACGTTACCTACTGATGTCTTCTCGATGTCACAAAAACCAGCAGCAACAGCCCTCACCAGAGTCCCAGGCCACCATAAGCAAACGCAATCCCGGCCGAGCTCCACCACAGCTTCTGCTGGCCTTGGCTCTACAAGGAAGCTCTCCTACTTGGTTTAGGACTGCTTGACACTGAATATGAAATGGGAAACAACCATTACAACGCGGTCCTTACATCTCATGCATTACAACGTGGTTATTACAACGCATATGCCATTTTTTTTTTATATATATTTTTTTTTAAGTTTTAAAAGAAATTTTATTTGATGTAAAGATAAACAAAGTGCAACAGATAAAACACAGTATATAATTATAATATAATACAAGTATTTCACATAGGGGTAGGAAAAGGAAAAGTGAAAGGAGGGAGAGAAAGGGGGGAGGAAGGGATATCAAATTGTATACCAGGTCTTATATTCAAAACACAACAATTATGTTACAATAATTCCTACTGTATTAACTTAGTCTTGATCATAAGAGAAAACAAATTAGACAAAGGTTAATAACTATTAAACTCAAGGTGGTTTGGATACTTCTTCATTGCGAGGTTTATGCAAGGGCAAGGTTTGAGCAGACACATTTAGGAAATTAGTAATAGGCAGCCACAATATGTCTCGTTTAATAGCAAGTGTGATTGGATGGACATAAGCCCTATCCAATCTATGGTTGTAGCAAATTCCATACCACCAAGCTTGAAATGAAACATCTGATGTATTTTTCCATGACTTGGTAATCTGTTGAAATGCTACAGCTATGAGTAAATCGATGATGCAGATATTAGTATTGTGGGAGGTCCATACCTCTGAGATGCTACCTAGAAAAATGTGTGAAAAAGAGAAAGGGATATGAGTATGGAAAATATTGTTAATTTGTTGCCACACTCTAATCCAGAATTTATGGATAGACGGGCAAGTAAATAGCATATGTTTAAGATCTGCTGAAGGAGCAGGGCAAGACCAACAGGTAGAGGGGATAGTGGGATTTATATGATGTAATTTAGCCGGTGTGAGCAGAAGTCTATTATATATGAAAAATAAAGTTTGAGTGGTGTTTGCTGCTCTAGAAGACTTCCTTATTTTAGTCCAGATTTTGTTCCATGTTAAAATAGGAAAAGATTCACCTAAATCAGATTCCCAGTTACATTCTACCTTAGATTTATCACGAGTGATAGGGATATCCCTTCATTTCTTATATATTTGAGATGCGGAAGGGGAGGTTTGTAAAGATGATATTGTGATAGGGAAGGAAGCCGTAAAAGTAGGAGAGGGCATAAAAGCATTATAAGAAGCTTGAGCAGCTGTAATCAACGACATATATTTGGAATAGTAAGAAAGAGGTAGAGAAAAGCGAGATTGAATTACAGAAAAGGGGATACAAATACCATCATGAAAAAGTTGATGAGTCCATTTAAGTCCAAAATCAAACCAATCTTTCCAAACGCATATGCCATTATAACGCATCACTTTTACAATGCAAACTTTTACCACGCATATACCTTTACAACGCATGCCTTTACAACAAATTTCGGTGTAAAGGCATGAATGGTAAAGGCATATGCGTTTTAAATGTAAGTATTAAGTAAGTATTAAGTGTTTGTATATAAGGGTGTGTTTATGGGTTAATAGGGTTTAGGGTGGGTATGGGTTTTGGGTGCCAAGGGATATTTTAGGGTTCAGGGTGGGTATGGGTTTTGGGTGCCAAGGGATATTTTAGGGTTCAGGGTGGGTATGGGTTTTTGGGTGGCAAGGGTAATTTTAGGGTTTAGGGAGAGTATGTTTTTTTGGGTGGCAAGGGTATTTTTAGGGTTTAGGGTGGGTATGGGTTTTTGGGTGGTGAGGGATATTTTAGGGTTCAGGTGGGTATGGGTTTTTGGGTGGCAAGGGTATATTTAGGGTTTAGGGTGGGTATGGGGTTTTGGGTGTCAAGGATATTTTTAGGGTTTAGGGTGGGTATGGGTTTTTGGGTGACAAGAGTAATTTTAGGGTTTAGGGTGGGTATGGATTGAGGTGTTGTGGGGTTTAATGGAAATTTATATATACTATACGGAGTTGGGCACCGCTGTATCATATACATTGTGAGCGATGGAAGCGCTCGCATGTTTTGATCAATTGGAACGCAGCGGATAAAGTAAAATACCAAACTGCAGCTTGTTCTATCATCCGACAATGAAATGGGAAAACGTCCTGGCAGCCATTTCAATTAACCACCATGACTGTATTGTCAGTACAATGAAGGAAGGTAAAAATAACTGATCAAAGTTTATGGTGGTGGCTGGCAGTTCCCGACGGACCCGTGACAATAGGATTCTTCTGATGTAATTTTAGACTGAAAGCTGCATTGGTTGCTTTAAATAAAGCTGTTTTGTGATCAACTGCCTTAGTTTCAGGTTCGTGCAGCAACCAAAGACACAAAATGAGTAAATATATACTGTTGTTGCAATTTATTAGCAAAATCGTAATGCCCTAACTTCCATTTTTAAATGAATTATGTATTTTCATAATTGCTGGATGTTTCAACCAGTGTTAAACTCTTGGTAATGCGCGATGCACTATTTTTGGAGTTCAGTTTGCCTGAGTTCTTAATTGAATGGACTGCGACTTCGTGTATTGAAACGTTGTTTAGATTAGCCTGATTTATGACTGAGTAAGTCTTTTGACACATATTAAACTTTTATTTAAGTATTTTACGGGGTCTTGCAATCCGGTGAGGACTTAAAGTCTGAGGGGTATATTCACAAGAACGTGTGCTAAACATCTCCAAAAAATGCTAACGCAACTTTACACATCGCAGCCGATCGCGGGAAAATAACCCTGTGTTAACGTGGAATTCACAACACGGCGGTACCATGCGATAGTCACCTGAAATCGCGGACAATGTCCGCGATACAACCACCGCGACGGCGATAAAAACACAAACCCCAACAACAAAAAACGTGCGATGAGCCCATTCGCGATGAGGAAATCAGCGATAAGCAGCGCCAGGCCTGCCATACACACACGGCAGGCGGGAAAAGCACTACAAAAGGAGAAAAAACACACAAACACAAAATGACCAACACCGAAGCACCATGGAGGCAGCCGGAGCAGGCGCAGAGGACGAGCGCAACCCCACAAGTACCCCGGACGACCAGCCCGGGACCACGGTGACAGGGAAGGGCAAGGACAAGAAGAAGAGGAAGACGAAGTACAGTCCGCAGGAGAATCGGATCCTGGTCACGGAGGTGATAGAACACCATCAACAACTGTTCGTCGCCTTCAATGTGTCATTGGGCACCAAAAATGGAATATGGCGGTCCATCGTGGACAAGGTGAACGCCGTCGGAGAGCACAAGAGGTCAATGGACGAGGTCAAGAGGCGATGGAATGACATCAAGCGCAAGACCAAGGAGAAACTCGCAGCCAACCAGAAGGCAGCAACGCAGACTGGAGGTGGGAGCCCAGCGCCACAGCAGGAGCTGGATGACATGGAGGAGCTGGTGTCGACAGTCATCAGTGTGGAGACCGTGGCAGGAGTCGGGGCACCGGACACTGCTCGACAGGACACAACACAACGGCAACAGGGTGAGTGACCACCAGGTACTGGGGGGACGGGGGGAGATGGCCACAATGGCACACATGCACAATCAAACAGAGCACAGTGCACACCCACAATCACTCTGGATCATGGCCCTGATCTACAAACTGTCACAATGTACATTGCCATGCTGTCTGAATGTCAACATGTACCATGCGGCCACATACATGTGGACACATTGTAACACAGCATCTCCCCTTCACATTGCAGGGGCACCGTCAATGCCACCTGCAGAGCAGTCCCAGCCACTCTTCACTGATGACGAGGAGGACACCACCAGCATCGACACCTAAGCCCTCCAAGACATCATTGAGCTCATCCGCCAAGCACCTCCAGGACCAGGGCAGCCCAGCTGCAT
Organism: Calotriton arnoldi; assembly: GCA_963921515.1. NCBI lineage: Eukaryota > Metazoa > Chordata > Amphibia > Caudata > Salamandridae > Calotriton > Calotriton arnoldi. The sequence continues at coordinate 471,986 of CAWUFW010009161.1, forward strand.
CGAGGAGACCCCACCCACTCCACAAACCACCCAGCAGGAGGCACCCACAAACCCTGCTGTCTCCCAAGACCCCCCCGAACAACACATGGCCTTCCAGTGCCATGTGTTGGAGGTCCAGGGGGAGATGGCTGAGCAGGTGCGGGTGGGGTTCGACCTCATGGCTACCAAACTCGACGCCATCCATGGGTGTCTGAGTCCCATCAGGGACCACCTCTAGTCCCTAACGGACACCCACACGCCGCTCCATGGTCTCCAACGAGCCCTCGCTGACATTGCTGGAGTCATGACTCGGAGACAAGAGCACCTGTCCGCTCAGGGTGGCTCCAGCGATCTCAGCCAGGAGATGGCACGCATGCGAAGGCTCATGGAGGACATGGTGCGGATGGAGGCGGAAAGGATGGCAGCCACCGCTGCACATCAGCGGAATGTAGCTGGGATCTACCAGGCCCTGCATGTCCTCATCATGGCATTGCTGCCACAAAGCGTGGCGATGATGAATGCTGCTGCCCCCACACCATCCACATCTCCGACCCCTGGTGTGTCCGTGCCCCACAGTGCGGCAGACATTCCACCTCTAGCACCTGATGTGTCACTGCCACACAGAGTGGCCGGCAATCCACCTCCGGCCCCTGATGTGTCAGTGGCACACAGTATCGCAGCCGGAACAGCACCACCCACAGGTGGGGCAGAGCACACATCCGAGGACGTGGATGGGCTTGAGTTCAGAAGGAGGTACTAGCATTCATGTCCGCCACCTGGCCTGTTGCTCCTTGGTGCCGCACATGGCCCCATGACCTCCCCCTGACCCCCGATACACTCTGCGGCACTCACCTTGGACCACGACATGGACTTCCATATCCTGTTCGGTGACCAATGACATGGCCACCAGACTGCGGACTGTACTCTTCCTCATTCTCTGTCCTTGTCATTCCCCGATGGACTCTGGCTGGCCCTCCACGGGCCCATATTGTGAAGTGGGGTTGGCACGGCCCTGTACTGCTCCAGCTGCTGAACTCCACTGGATGTGCAATAAACATTCAGGAACGCACTACTGTGTCGTGTCTTTCATCATTCAAGTATGAATGTGTGGATGAATGTAGGGTCAGTGATTCCCCCTAACGGCAATGCTGCTCATCTAGTGGGATTCCAGTCACAGTGTGCTACGTTGCCGATTGTGTTGCGGGTGCCATAGACACCACAACAGGGACACATGCATTAGTCACTTCCTTGTCTGGACATGGACTGCACCACGCCCAGAGCCCCTGAGTCGTTGTTGCAAGCCCTGCGCTGGTCCGGCGTACGCCATGACGGACCACTCCGCTTACGCTCCGAGGGGGGGGCCACATCACCACATGTCGCAGGTCTACAGGCTAGTGATCTGCAGGTCGCTGGTCTAGTTGTCAGCATGTCGCGGCCACTCCCTGAGGGCAGGTTTGCACACACACCACACCCATCCGGCGCAGGCGTCACAGGCCATGTGACCCCACCAATATAAGGGCCCGACAACGTCACATTCCCCTCTGCCGGTGGTGACTGGATGACGGACGCTCCACGGTTCTCAATCATAAAGGGCCCATGACTTGTTGCGCACAGGGTTAGTGGCACCCGATGCCTTGCGGCCGTCACGGGCCTACCACCACGTGGCGCTGACTCGGGTTGCACAGGGTTAGTGGCATCCAAAGCCTTGCGGCCGTCACGGGCCTACCACCACATGGCGCTGACTTGGGTTGCACAGGGTTAGTGGCACCCGAAGCCTTGCGGCCGTCACGGGCCTACCACCACGTGGCGCTGACTCGGGTTGCACAGGGTTAGTGGCACCCGAAGCCTTGCAGCCGTCACGGGCCTACCACCACGTGGCGCTGACTCGGGTTGCACAGGGTTAGTGGCACCGAAATTGCTGAGCGGGTGTGCAGCCTGCGATGCTGACGTGTGCACTGATGTGGTCTCTTCCATTGATGCCTCAGGACTCAGCGTCATGTGTGGGACCTGCTGGGCCACGGTGCGGGTCCGCATGATGTGGACCATGCCATGGTGGCGGGACCGGGGCCTGGAGCTTGCACGGGCACGTGGTGTGCCCACTGGTGGACACACCGTTGGCGGCAGGTGAGCAGTGGGGCCTGGGTGAGCAAGTGCGGGCAGACAGCGCTGGGCGGCGGGAGGGGGTAGGGTGTGGCTGCATGTGTGCGCAGGACGGACAGGCGTTGTTGCCGTGTGCAGTGAGATGGACTCTGCCATGATTGACTCTGGCCTCGTTTACAGATTGCAGACCTGGTGGCTTGCAGTGTGTACCGGCACGTGGTTGGAGACACACCGGTGGCAGCAGGTGAGCAGTGGTGCCTGGGTGCGCGGTGCGGCAGTGTCCCTCCTTCTCTCTCTCCCTCTCCCTTCCTTTCCCTCTCTCCCTCTCCCTTCCTTTCCTTCTCTCTCTCCCTCTCCCTTCCTTTCCTTCTCTCTCTCTCTCTCCCTCTCCCTTCCTTTCCCTCTCTCTCTCTCTCCCTTCCTTTCCCTCTCTCTCTCCCTTCCTTTCCTTCTCTCTCTTTCTCTCTCTGCTTTTCTTTCCTACTCTGTGTCTCGCTCCTTTGATGTGCGCATGACACACGTTCTGATTTTGTGCTTTATTTTCCAGGCTGTGACATCATGATTGTCCCGTACGGACCCGACAGGAGTCTTCCACATTGTTGTTTTGTGTTGTATTCAATCAAGTTTTTGGTTGTTACTTCAATGATGAGTGACTGTCTCTCGTTCTTCTGACCACACATGTGTGTTTCTTTGTGTCATTGTGCGACGTCATGCGCTTTTTGTGGCTCTTGTGTCGTGCACGGTATGTGTTTGTCCAGGGGGAGGGTGTCCGGGGGGGGGCCTGGGAGTGGTGGCGGTGGGTGTTGTGGCCCTCATGGGTCTGCGGGATGCATGGTCATTGTCTCCATGGCCATTGTCTCCATGGCCATTGTCTCCATGGCATCTGTGGGTCTTCAGATGTGGCTCTTGGCTGTGCTCCCTTTCATGCTGCAGGTAGTCGTCCAGCTTAACACCAGCAAAAGGCAGGTGTTAATTCCCTGGTGCTAGCGCGGCTTATCGCCTGTTTTTGGTTTGCATCGCAGATCTGGCAGTTCGTTGTGAAAGTGGTGTTGTGGTTTTCTCGTGTGTTTTTGCACGGGAACGCCTACTCTGCATCTCATTAGGGTTAGTTGGTGGTGTCCACCCGGAGATAAATTTTGCGGCAGTTGTTGCGGGAATACTGGCGATGTCTGCTGTTTGCACCCACTTGTGAATGGGGTTTTAAATCTATCTCCACTTTTGTTGAGTTAAGGTGGCGATAAATCGGAGATAAGTCCTTGTGAATATGCCCCTAAATGTCAGTGATTCACAATGTGCATCAAAAAACAACGAGGGCTTTCAAACAGCAATTTATATTTATTTTTGTCATGGCATTTCATATTTATATGTTTAAATTTGGTCAAATTGTTGCATGCTACGAAACCGGAAGTATTTTTCTATGTTTATGGCAAAGATAAGTCATTAATGTGATAACAAAATGGCGCTTGTTAGTTGATAAAGGCTGGTGTTAAGCCGAAACGTGTCTTGTCCGGCATGACACTTTGTAATAAATAGTGGTGATTTGATACCACCCTAAGTGCCGTTTCTCTTTCTGATGTGAATGGATATATATATATATATATATATATATATATATATATATATATATATATATATATATATATATATATATATATATATTAACCAAGAGCTTGTGTGCTCGAAACGCGTCTGTTTTTGCCCGAAAAATAAACAGAATTTTCTTTATCTTGGATCGGTGTGGCTCGTGCTTACTGGACTCTGGTAAGCGTGGTGGTGGCGATATATATATATATATACATATATATATATATATATACACAAATTTTTATATATATATAAAAATATATATACATATATATATACACACATTCTTAAGAAATTATGTGTGAGAAAATATATTAAAAAAAATATAAATAAATAAATCTGTATATATATATATTTATTTATAAATATATATGTATAAATGTATATATAAAAAGGTGTATTTACTTACCTGAAATATTTAAACAAAACATATGCTGTTACCATGCATACCTTAACCACGAATATGTAAGTATTTATGGGTAAATATAAACCTGTTTTATATATATATATATATAGGTTGGTGTGAGCAAGCCTGTGGATACAGGCGAAACGCGTTACCAAGAACCGTAAAATAAAAAGAGAATCCTTTTTAATTCTTACCGGAGTCCTCGTGTTGGTGTCCAGGAACTGGAAGGTAACTGGAATTGGTGCAAATATATATATATATATATATATATATATATATATATATATATATATATATATATATATTGCTTCAAAGCTTCTGTGCAAAGCCCTGCTATCCGTACAGCTTTTCTCAGGACAAACAGAAGAACGGCACATGGAGATTCTTTAACGAGGCGCTTTATTTAGGCTTCAAAAGCTGCCATGCGTCATGGAGCAAATAATCAGCAAAGTGCAAGGTGCATAACATCCAAAACAGACCTACGCGTTTTGGCCGTAGCCTTCTACTGGGTCATAGAGTGTAGTGCATAGAGTGTACATTTAAAGGGGAAGCACTGCCCTTTCCCACCACCAATTAAAAACTGTCAATGTACTTAAAGGGGAAACAACCAAAGTATGTTACATTTCTCTTACATAAAAGTAAATGGAAGTAAATCATTGCAGCGAGTTATACATATGTAAAATGAATTAAGACTGATCATTGTGAAGTACATAGAGTCTTAAAAACATAATACAACAGGGTCAAGGTATTTCAAAATTCCTAAAGCAGACGGTTAAATGAGCAACAGCGAGAACCATGAGTGCACTGTGGTTCACAATAGTTGAAACCAATGTATGCGAAGTACGCAAAATCATAATATGCGGCATGGTTTCAACAGTCAGTGTTGACAATTGGCCACGTTACCATGGAGGTTGAGATCCCAATTCACCAAAATCGGAATTTCAAGTCTATTCACAGCTTATCAATTGCATAATTGGACCAACAGTATCTCTAAGATCTTGCCTACCAATCATGACAAATATATGTAGATAAATATATACATAAAGTGCAAAGTGCTATCAGAATGTATATATCATATTACCCAACAAAGTTTCTAAGTTTCAAAGAAAAAATCGTAAAGTGCTAATGCAAGATGCACAATATGCCTATAAGCTGCCATAGATACAACATGCCAAAGCATATGTTACAGTACTAAATTCAAGAATGTAAAGTGACAAGTGCTTGATTAATCCTCAATGTAGATATGATGGAGTTAGGCACCACTCCTCTGTCCTTTCCCCCATCACCACAATATCTACATGGAATTGGCCATGCCCATCTCCCATACAGGGAACTGCATACGCAAATATAGATAGGGAACTGTTTTTAAAAAACCCGTATTCCGCAAGGTGCAAAGTCATATCATGGTACAAAAAAAGCCTTATACAGACAACCTCCCATATTGTATAAGTATCCAACGATTAAAATTCCATAATTCTCCCAGAATATATAAAAGTGCATCATATATTCTCCTTTCAAATTTGGGACACATATATTATTGCTCCTCATTATATAAAGATGAAGTGCAACTCAAAGTTTTCTGTAAAGTACAGAATTAAACAATTAATTATCCGGATCCTCATCAACTCAAAGAAACATTGCACATGTATTATGAAAGTGCCAAGTGCAGTTTTTGTCCCATATTTACAAAAGTGGCAGGTGCGCAACGAGAAATCACAGAAAAACACATTTCATTTCATTTTGATGACACGAAATTGATTACATGTCACATTCTTAGGCACATTACGTTCAGAGTCCGATGATCAAATTCATATAGTTCAAGCATCTTGCTACCTTAATTTCATCGAAATTCGGTTGCAAAAAAAACTAAGGTGCAAATACTCAGATACAAGAACTCAGGTGCAAAAACTCAGATGTAAAAACTCAGAACCCATCACAGATACTAATCATAAAAATCATAAAACAGCATAGATAGATAGAGCCTACAGAAAAGTATAGAGCTCAGCATCGGTATTAAGGCCCCACGGATTTTCTGTGCCAAGTGTAATTATCCATCTTGATTCTGCACGCCTCAGGGCCAATTCTCTATCTCCTCCCCTGATTTTAACTGGGATATGCTTGATACCAGAGTACGGGAAGTTGTTTTCTAGAATGCCCTCATGTTCTTTCCAAATATGTTTGGCCAGCACATATGTGAAATCCTTATTGACCACAGCCCACAGATGTTGAAGGATGCGTAGTTTCAATTTATTCACAGTACTGCCCACATATTGTTTGCCACAACCACATTCTAAGAGGTAGACAACATGGGTGGTCTCACAGGTAATCCTTTCTTTGATGGATTTCTTGGTACCTTGTATAGTTGTTACATCCACCCTGTTGCGGCCATAGTTGCATGCTTTACATTTAGGGCATTTCACAAAACCCTTATGTGTGAGCCAATTGCTTTTTGTGAATTTTTATTGAAAAAATAGCTATGGGTTAGCCAATTCCCCAAGGAGGGTACCTTTCTGTATGTAATGTTCACATGTTCAGGAATATGATGTTTCAGCTCCTGGTCTTTCTTTAAAACATTCCAATGATTGGAGATTGCTTGTTTGACGATTTTATTTGAGCTATTAAAATCCATGATGAATCTCGTTATTTCTGGAGTTAATTCAGTAGATGTCATCAATTTTTTGGGCAGTAATAGATTATCTCTTTTTTGTTTAGTAGCCCTTCTGCGTGCATCGTCCAGAACAATTATGGGGTATCCTCTCCTTCGAAATCTGTCATACATCAAGTCAATTTGTCTTTCATACTCATCATCCTCGGAGCAGTTCCTGCGGGCTCGCAGGAATTCTCTGTACGGAATGTTCCATTTCAGAGCTTTTGGGTGTGCACTGTTAGCTGATAGGATACTATTGCACGCTGTGGTTTTGCGGAAAAGGGTGGTGCACATTCTGTCCTCTTTGATATAGATCCGTATGTCAAGATAGTCAATGGAGCTCTTACTATATGTATGGGTGAATCGCAGATTCAGGGAGTTGTTATTCAATGATGTTAAAAAGTCTTTGAGATCACTTTCTTCCCCTTCCCATATAAAGAACAGATCATCGATATAACGGACCCATAGTACCACCTTCTCCAAATAAATGCTGTTATTTTCTGACCACAGACATTCTGCTTCCCAAAAGCCCATTGTGAGATTCGCATACGTGGGAGCGAATGACGTGCCCATGGCAGTTCCTTGTTTTTGCCTATAAAATTTTCCATCAAAGATAAAAATATTATTTGTTAGGCAGAAGGACATCATCTCAAGGAGCATTTTTGTGTGACTGAGTAGGCTCAGGGAACGTGATCTCATAAAGTATTTGCATGCCATCAGGCCATCCTCATGAATTATTGAGGTGTAAAGAGAGACCACGTCCACTGTGGCCATGATGTATCCAGGTTTCCAAGGGGTATTGTTGATACATTTCAAGAAGTTCATGGAGTCTCGTATATAGGATGGTAGGTCTATAACATAAGGAAATAGGAACATATCTACAAATCTGGAGGTGTTCTCCAAAAGGGAACCACAGGAGCTGACGATGGGGCGACCAGGGGGGTTCTCTAAGTTCTTGTGCACTTTGGGCAATACATACAGGGTCGGGATAATGGGATGGTTCACTTTTAGATATTGCAGTTCATCCTCATCAATTAGACATTCATCATGCCAAAGTTGTTTTGTGTGGAAAGTTGACATGATCTGGTTAATGGGATTGTTTTTAAATCTTTCATAGTTAGTGGAGTCACCCAGCTGTCTTCTGACTTCTTGTATATATATATATATTTATAGATTTTGCTTCTCATAAATAGTCGCCTCCGACAATCCAGCCGCACAATCCCCGTCACTCCCAAAAAGGTACCATATGTTGTTTAATTGCTGATTCGAAATTTTATTCCAGTGAGCCCATATGTAGCAACACCCTTTACAGAAAGTGTTTATTCTTACCTGTAAAATACTTCAATTTACAAACACAACCTTTATCACACATATACCTTTACTAATCATGCTATTGCAATGAAATTCGTCAGACATTGTAAAGGCATATGCGTGGTAAACGTTTGCATTGTAATGGTTATGCGTTGTAATGGCATATGCGTTGTGATAACCACGTTCTAATGGCAGGTGTTGTAATAGCATGCGTTGTAACGTCATACATTCATGAGGAATACATGCAGACTGCACAGCTGGCTGAAAATCAGAGTGTTGTGGGAGGCCTGGTCCAGGGCCAGGGGGCAGTTGCCCCATATGAGAAATGCTATGGGAGAAGCACCTAAACAAGAGTGGTGTCCCTGAGGTAGAAGAACCAGAATTAACAGCACGAGGTGCTGATTGTTAACAAGAGCGGTGATCCTGAGACAGAAGAACAATGACTGACAGAAGGCGGTGCTGATTATGAACAAGTGCTGCGTCCCTGAGACAGAAGACCCAGGACTAACAAAAGGCATTGCTGATTATGAACAAGAGTGGTGCCCCTGACACAGAAGAGCCAGAACTGACAGAAGGAGGTGCTTGTTATGACAAGAGTGGTGTCCCCAAGACAGAAGACCCAGGCCTGACAGAAGGAGGTGCTGATTATGAACAAGAGTGATGTCCCTGAGACAGAAGAACCAGAACCAATGCAAGGAGGTGCTGATTATGACAAGAGTGGTGTCCCTGAGACTGAAGAGTCACGACTGACAGAATGCAGTGCTGATTATGACAAGAGTGATGTCCCAGGGACAGAAGAACCAGAACTGACACAAGGAGGTGCTGATTATGAAGAAGATGCAATTGGCAAAACAAACAGCCCTGCTACTCATAGTGTGCGCTCATCACCAGCAGATACCTTTTTTTGGCATAAGGAAGGGGGATAGGACAGGGGCCATCCCCAAAGCGTACAGCAGCCTACATCCATGGACTTCCCTGCTGTTTACATCAATATGTGGAGGAGGTACTGCAGCACATAAAACATCAGTACTGCTTTCTCCTCAGAAAAAGTACTGTGCGGGGTCCCATCAGCACAGTGTTGGCATCAATGGAATCCGTTGCCTGCATCTGCCATGACATGCCTGTGTTGACTTGCTTAGCCGTGATTTGTTATTGGTTAGAGGATTCCTCTCATTTTTACTGTACATGATTCCTCTCAAAGACTCACAATTTACTTCCTTTGGTCATCCACCAACATTTCAAAAGCAGAGTGAGACGTAGGCTGCGCTCAATGGGATCTAGAAGCAAGGCCTTCTTCTGGATTATGTTTGATCTAGATTTGGGCTGTGTGCTTCAATCAATCAATCAAGTGGCTTGTAAAGCGCGACTGCTCACCCGTAAGGGTCTCAAAGCACTTGGGGGGAGGGGATGGCTGCAGATCTGTCGCAAGGCACTGTGGTTCTGTCGAAGAACCAGGTCTTGAGGTCCTTCCTGAATTGGGGCAGTGATGGGGATTGCCTTTGGGGGAGAGGCAATGAATTGCAATGAAATTCCAGGTCTTTGCTGCAAGGTAAGAGAAGGATCTTCCCCCAGCCGTGGTCTTCCGGATATGTGGGATGGCGGCTAGGGCCAGTTGAGCAGAGGTCTCTGGTGGGTGAGTAGAATGAGAGGCGGGGGTTGAGGTATACAGGGCCTGTGTCATGTAGGGCTTTGTAGGCGTGTGTGAGGATCTTGAAGGTGATCCTTTTGTTGACTGGGAGCCAGTGGAAGTCTCTCAGGTGGCTGGTGATGTGACTGCAGCGGGGGATGTTGAGGATGAGTCTGGTGGAGGCGTTCTGGATGCTTTGCAGTTCCTTGAGGAGTTTCTGGGTGATGCCGGCATAGAGTGCATTGCCGTAGTCGAGTTTGCTGCTGATGAGTGCGTGGGTGACTGTGTGCTTCTGAGATGGTTTCTTGGCTAGCTGCAGGAACTGAAGGAGCTTGCGCCTACCGGGGAGTGTACTGAGTACTAGCTGAAGTGGTAACTAGTCAGTGCATTTCCAAATGATGTTTATAAATGTATTATTGTCAAGGAGGTTGGTTGGTGATGGAGCTGGAGATGATACTGTCTCCTGGTGGTTTCAAGCGCTTTGAGTCGTTCGCGGTTAGCACCATCATTCCTGAACCCGGGTCTTCACTTTCTACCTCCAGCTTTCTTATTCTTGTGCTTCACCAGTAGACTGGTTGGGGTTGGGATGCTGTGGGCTAATCTTACACCATTTCACTATTTTGGCTGAGTTATGTGGTGCCAATGCCTCACCCCCAGTTGGAAATGCTAACTTTGGCTGTGCTGACATGTACCAGACTGGCTTCTAGATCAAGTGCCCCCTTGGGTTGTGACAGGAGCGGCAACTCAACAACAGGTCTCTGGGTTTCTCTCTCCTCAAACTGACCCCCAAACCTAGGGACACATTCCTGAGATGTTTTCTGTGCTCTAGTGAAGGGTCTCCCAGTATTAGCCAACTGGGAAGAACCTGAGTTGGAATAGTTGGTAGTTGAGTATGCAATCTCATAACTGGGTGAGAGGAGGGGTTGGAGGAGGTGGGGGTGAACCCTCCCATCTCTAAATACATTCGTAGGTTTGTTTGGGTTGATTCACTTGTGCTGGAAAAACATCATCAACGTCTCCCCACTTGCAATGCAGCACTCATGGCAAAGGTGCAGATTCAGCACATAGTGCCTTGCAAACGCTTGCACCTAGGTGGGCGCTGGTAACACTGGTAGCAGCCGCCATAGCAGCCACATGTACAGAGCTGATGGCTATGAGACAATAACAGATCTGTGAGACAAAGGTGATGGATGGTGAAGGGTGAAATTCAAAGATGTCAGATGTGTCTAGAGAAGGCCTTCTCAATAAAGGGATATATGTGGTAGGCCTAAGGGGAAGGTCTCAGAAGACATGCAAGAGTTAGACAAACAGACAAGATATAGGAGGGGAAAGGAAAATGTCCAGTTTCCCAAAGAAGCAGGCGTGGCCTCAGGACAAGCTGCAGCGAGGTTAGCGCACTGGAGGAAATAACTCACCTCAGCTTCAGAGGAAGACGACGAAGAGGGAGTGAAGAAGGTCGGATCATCTCGAGAAGAGCTCAAAGAGATCTGGAGAATAAATGGGAGAGTAAACGACGAAGGAGGTCATTTGTATTCAACAAAGCACATGACAGACCCAATCTTAGAGGGATCAGTTCTTGTCCTGGATATTGGAACTGGATAGCGAAGTGCAAAGAAAACTGTTATTTTAAGGATTTTCAGGCCCTAGGGAATAGTGTCAATGATTGTTTATTTACTGGCATTGTGCCCCTTAAGTACCAGCCATAATGTTCTTGCCTGGCAGGTTGAATGTGAACAAAGCATTTTAAGACCTAAATGTTAGTCAAAGGGGAGCCACTTGTAACCGTAAATCGGTGTTTACAGTTAATGTCACCACAGTGATGTAACGAAACTTAAAGCTGCCCCCCCCCTGCAAAATACATGGAGCCCCCCCTCCCCACCCAGTCAGAAGCTCTCAGGCCAGGGGGCCGCTGCCCGTGCACAGTGCTGAAGGGGGACCCCTGGAGCTCGGGCCCCACCCCTCGCCAATGGGGCTGTGGGGGCTCATGTTATGCCACTGTGTCACCATGCAGTGTCCAAAGGGTTCACGTCTACTCAGACATAGCGCTTAGGGAGATCTCCATCTCCTGTGGCACAATTACTGCGTCAGAAGGTGAAGGAACAGGACGCTTCCCATCCCACCGTCACTACATCTAGGACATGTGTGTAGCACCCATCCACAGGTCCAGAAGATCTCCCCCCCCCCCCCTCAGAAATGCCCCCTTCACATTGAGGCACAAAGTGTGTTTGGCACTGTGAGAAGGCATCCTTTCCATCAGAAAACACTTTTCGTGCTGGAAAGTAAATCCCTGCTGATGCTTGTACGCTGCACTAGTGCCGGCGTAAAGCTTTAGGAAATATGTCCCACAGTGTATAACTCCAACAGAGAGGAGTCCATGCTGCAGGTCAAGCAAGTAAACCTTTTCCTGGGGACGATGGATTGAACAATGACTACCAAGGCAATATTGCCGACTCTGAAGTTTTAAAAATAAAGATATATATTTATGTAAGGGCATTAACACCCAGCAGACTGTAAAATGGGGAGGAGATGTGGCCAGACAGCCAGAGCTGCTGATTTTGGAACTGATGGATCAGGTTCGACTCTCGGCGTCGGTTCAACACCCTGTGACTCTGAGCGAATCCCTTGGGGCATATTTACTAAGATGTTGCATCACTTTTATGGCGCAGCCCCAACACTAAAGCCCTTTTGGCATTTACTACCCCATGCAAAGCCACGTTGTATGGCTTTGCGTGGTCTAGTAAATAGAATGCAGCACAAAGTGCTGCATTGCGTTACATTGCTTTGGGAAGGCGTTCCATGGGCGGAGCATGGGTGTTCCCAAGCATCCATCCATGGATTTGGGCGCATTCCCAGATTTACGAAAGCTAGTCGACCTGGGAACGCATCGAAATTATACTCCTTCCCCAATTAGGCGTAACGAGGAGAAATATCTTTATTTACCCTCGTTACTTTATCTTCTATGTGTGCTGCAGAATATAAAGAGGAAAATGTCTCTCAAGATTGTTTTTGTGCAGGAAGGTTCCTCTTCTTGCACAAAAACAATCCTGCCTGTAATGCTGGCACTAGTGCACCATGGTGCATGGGTGCCTGCATTGGGGCTAGACAGCGCACAGTGCGCCAGTGCTAGGAGACAGCAGGAATGCACCATATCTTAATAGATATGGCACACTTCTGATGTCTCCCTTTCACGCAAGGCAGCAACTTCACCTACTGCCCTTCGTTGCGTGAAATGTAAGTAAATCTGCCCCACAATCCTTCTGTGCTCCATTGCTCTTGAGCTGAGCGTGTGCTACATAAAGCTTCAAAATGTATAATCTTATCCCTCCCACGTAAGTATAAATAAATATAGTTGTGCATATAGTTTCCTGAAACAATAGTTCGGCTTCAGTGCGCTGTGAATGATATGTGTTAATTGTGGCCAACTCAAAATTGTTCATTTTAGCAATATCAGAAGAGTGAAAGGCTGAGTCAACTCTGCTTCAACCCAAGATCCAGTAAGTTTTACGTGGATCTGTAAAATCTAAGTAGTCCGTCTCAAAGGCTACTTTTGGAATGGCAACCATTTTGTAAGTGGTCCTCTTGTGCCCTCTGCAGGTCGAATGGTAGTATAGCATGTAAACTGCGTTGGTAGCCACCTAGGTTTTTAGGTCGAGCATTCGAGACCTCTTGAATATACTTTAGTATATACTTATATGTGTATGTACTTTGTGGGCTCTGGAGATCAGCCCTAGGATTTGTCTGCTTCCGCTTAGGGACTTTTTTTCTGTTCAACTGCCTCTATTTAGCTGTCTTGATAGAAAACGACCAGTAGAGGTCAGTAAAATACCAGAATTGCTTTCTGCTTGTTCAACTGCCTCTATTTAACTGTCTTGATAGAAAACAACCAGTAGAGGTCAGTAAAATACCAGAATTGCTTTCTGCTGAGGGACTTTCTTTTTTTAATTTTTGGCAACTGCCTCTATTTAACTTTCTTGATAGAAAATGACTAGCAGAATCACTTTAGCATTCTCTAGATTCCAGTCCATAGAAATTGTCTTCCACAAGCACCCGTAGACAATAATATTTTTTTTAATCTTGTATTTTCAGTGATATGACCACTGAAGGCCCTGATTGTATATTAAAAACAGAGCTTTGGACTATACCATTTTCCGCTGAAAGGCAATATTTCTCTCCATGTGTTCCCATACCTGGCATGTCACACAGTTTGGTGCTTACTTTCCCTCCATGTTAAAGAACAGTAGATGTTTCAGCACCCAGGCTAACGTTCTGCATAGCTAAATACATATAAGGTCCCAAAGGCGAGAGCGATTGCATTGCAAATGCTTGCTTACTTTTACGATCTCGCTCACTTTGACAGCTACAAGATAAACACACACACACACCCCTATTTTGTTCCTAGAAACATTCTAGAGAAGTGCAGAAAGCGGCTGGAAATTCCAAACACAAATTATGGCCCAGATTTATCAGTAATATTTACAAAGATATGCAAGGGGCAATTAGTGCCTACTTGCTTGGCTTTGTAAAGAAATGTGACGCAAGGCAGCGGCTTGCATTGTGTTATGTTACATATCAAGCTGGAGACGTTCCATTGATGGAGCATGGAGGTTCCCGTGCATTCACCCATGGAGTTTGGTAAAGCTAGTAAACCTGGTAATGGGTCACAATGCTTTCCTCAGTGAGACGGAAGAAGGAGAAATATCTTTACCCTGTTACTTCCTCTTTCTATGCGTGCTACACAATACTACCTATACTACCTACGGTGCAAGGGTGCCTGCGTTGGTACTAGGCAGCAAACAGTGCACCAGCACAAGAAGCGAGTAGAAATGTTCTATATCTTTTTAAATATGACACATTTCTCCTCTCTCCCTTTCACGCAACGCAGTACATCAGCTTTGCCTGCTGCCCAGTGTTGCATGAAAAATTGCTATAAATATGCCCCTTAGGTTCACTGAGGGCTGACTATTTTGATCGGTGCGCTCTGCTGAAAACTTGAGTACCCCCTGAGACCCTACAAATGTCCATCCTGAAAAGAATTAGCTACTTCCAATGAAATTCATATGTGAAAATGATGGGAAACGTTTATGATTTGTCAGTGCACACCTGCTCACGAAAATCACCTCTGCAAACACAACAAGGTGCTGGAGGAATGCTTGAACTGCCTCAGCCACAGGTAATCGGCGAAGACTGCATTCGAGACTGCTATAGTTTATTTGCCCACCATGCTACCTCAGACAGGAACCAGGCAATTCAGTGCTGTACTTCAGCCGGTGGTTGTCAGTGGGGCCTACTGGCACTCATTTTTGGGGACCGGCACTTATTTTTCCTCATCAGATATTGAGCAAGAGAGAGAAAACGAGAAAGGAGGAGGAAGGGAGAGAGAATGAAAACCGTCACAAAAGAAGAGTGCAGTACCATTTAAGAGCTAGATAAAGGGGCAGACAGTCTCGGAAGTGGATTAAAGAGGCCTGGGGTGAATGCAAGACTACGCAGGCTTGGCATCTGGCACACCAACCGGTCACAGGCTTCTGAGTAGAACTTTGGGCACCGGCACTCATTTTTGTTCAAATTCATCACCTGTCATATATCAGTCTTGGCCCGACTCCAATAGGAACGGTCCAGCCAGGTCCAAGGGAAGGTTTGTCAGCTAGAGACTTAACTGCACCCAAAGAAAGATTCACTGGATCTCAATTGATTACCCACAAAATTTCTGGAACTTGAGTGGCTGGTTGGACCAATACCAAATGCATCTGTTTGTGAGTGTAAGCTGGCCTCAGCAGCTGGGAATTCATGTTCTGGTTTAATCTCAGTGGTAAGCTCTGTGAACCCACCAGATGAAGGATTTAACAAGTGCCAGTACTCACGGAATCAGGACCAGACCCATCGGACTCATGACTAAATCTAATTGTTGGTACAACCGGGAAACAACCATTACATCGCATGCGTTTCAACGCATGCGATTACAAAGCGGTCGTTACAACGACCGCGTTGTTACATCGCAGTACATTACAACGCAAGTCGTTACATCAACTTGCTGTAGGGGCGCGCTAACCTAAGGAATAGTATAATTTACTATTCCAACACCTTCCCTACTGTTGCGCACACTGGAGTTGGAATAGTAAATTATACTATTCCTAAGTCCCGCGCGCCCCCTACAGCAAGTCGATGTAACGACTTGCGTTGTAATGTACTGCGATGTAACAACGCGGTCGTTGTAACGGACGCGTTGCAATTGGATGCGTTGTAAACGCATGCGATGTAAGGGGCTATATTCGTACAACCATGTCTGGAGTGGACACACATCACCTCTATTCTACGCTCCCTTCAATGACTCTCTGTAGAAGTGGAAGCTCAATTTAAAACCATCTGCACCTCCCATGAAGCACTTCACTCCTCTTCACCCGTGTACCTAACTGAGAAACTGTCAATTTCAGGCGCCAACCGAGATTCAAGAAATGCTCAATTGCTCCTCCTCGAACCTCCCACCTTCAAGCAAGAGCGCTGCATGAATCAACCTTTCTCCAGTGGGAACACTATAATCTGTTCCTCCTTCCGAGCTTCCACCTGACCTTGTGTCAAAACAGACCTCCAGGCTCTTCTCTCTGAACAACACCTGGGTTAACGCCATCTACCTCCTCACGCTTTCTGTGGAGGTGTCCCTACCTCTCCCGGCACAAACTATAGTAAACCTCATGTCACAGCATCCCAATGTGTCATTCCTCCTGTCTTTCATTGCTATGTTATGTGTATTATTTTGTTTATATACTATCCACATGTTCACAGTTTGTTAGTGTAATGTGATCTGATGCCTCTGGGCCTTGATCGTGCCATATAAAATCACAAAAATAAATAAATAAATAAAGCAGAAGGATAAGCAGCTAGACTGCCCTACACACTGCCAACCACCCTTAAAACAGCTCAAGAACTGAGATTTACCTACTGTAAGTGCTAGCATTAAGACTTGCCTTGGAATAAAGTCTGCCCAAGTATTATCACCACTACCCAGTGCAGTATTGGGGCCTAATGCCGTCAGTGCTACAACACACCCACACAGTGTTTGCTGGTTACTCTGCCAACCTCACATGGGCTTTGAGACACCTTTTATTTCTTTGACGTCATGGCAGAGCGTACCATCACTCTATGCTCTGTGGGTACGCCAGAACAAACAAACACCCTTTTCGAGTGCTCGTATACTACACTCAACACTATGCCTAGCATCGCCCTTCTTTCCACAGCTTCCCTGTAGATAAGTAGTTTCTCTATGCAAACTGCCAGGTCGGAAGGGAAGAGCCCAAGAAGGCTATCGATTAAACCACTTTACGGTGCCGGTTGACAGAGGTGCTCTTCATACCCTTGTGACACGTTCTGCCCTTGTTGGGATGGCTCAGAAGTTGTATGGCCAGGTCTCTGCTATCTTCTGTACTATGGTGCTCAGTCCCCTCTTAACTGTGAGACTTCCCGGGTGTCCATCAGTTCTGCAGAGGTCCCTTGTTTCACAAGATAATGACTGCAAGTAATTCGAAAGATTTGAGCCTGCTGCATCCCCACCTCACTCCGGGCCAGATTTACGTACCTGTCACACAATGCAGTGCAGCACCCAAAGTCGCTGTGCTGCATGACAGGGAGAGGGGGAGTAAGGGCTATATTTACAGAGATATGGCACTCTCCTCCCCACTCCCTAGCGCCAGTGTACAATCAGGCAGCCGTGTGCAACACATGCACCTTTGCACCATAGTGCAAGGGTGTGTGCGTGAGTCTAGCATAGGTTTTGCACTGGAAGGATAACATTTCAGTGCAGAATACAATGCCCAGACAAACTGTAAACGTTTTCCTACATTGCATGTGTGATGTACTGTGATGCGTACAAGCAAAGTGGGAAAAGCAAGGAGAGATAAAAGTATGTGTCCTTTTAATGCCTGCTTCAAAGTGGTGTTATTTTTTGGGATAAAACCCTGCCTACTATTGTTCGTAGATCGGGTTTCCATCAAAAAGCATAGATGGTTGCATGGGAACACACATGTACCACTCATTTAAAGTCCCTTTGACTCAGAGGGATGGAAAGCAGCATTTACATTTAGGCAACTTTCCAGCACAAAGCAAGTTCTGCGCTGGAAAGTAAATCAACAAAAAAACGTTTTGCGCAGGTTTGCATCACTTTTGACACGCAATCCCAGTGCAAAACGTTTGTAAATCTGTCCCTCCGTCTGTATCCAGAGTCCAGCCAGCCCTAAATGCAAGTGGCCCAAAGTGTCTTGTCACAGTTGAAAGACCCAGTATGACCCACACACGCCTAAAAGACAGCACGACCGAGCAGCTTTATCATTAAAGAAGACATTTCTGACTCCCTCATGCAGAGCAGACAATGCATCAAGGCTGCAATGCAGCTTCTCCTACCAGGTCTACCGTGGATGCATCTGTGGCACATATTGGCCCCGGCATAATTAGAAGAGTAAGTAAGCTTACCCCCACATTGTATGTGTAGAAAAGAACGTACAGAAAAACCTTTATATCACATCTTAATATACTATTAAGCCCTTTTAAGTGAACAATAACTTTTAAAGCTATGACAATGCATGGGTATTCCGTTTGGTGTGTGCCATTGAAGGGTTTTCTGCATCTCTACCCCCATACCATCCTTCAGTAGTAAGCCTTGTCTACCTGCCCTCGCTGTCCACTGAGAGTCGTAACTGAAAGCAGGAGGTTCTTGGCCTTCAGAAGGCTGGAAGTGGTATCTTGAGGCTGGGTTTCCCAGGGTAACAAGTAATGCTTGGAATGATGACTGCAGAGCTGGCATAAGCTCCCCAGACCTCAAAGCATTGGTGGGACACATCTGATGACCCTCCCTGGTATGTGACAGCCACCCCTGGAATTTGGTGGCCATCTTCACCATGGGATTGTCGACCCTTGCATACACTGGCCTTCCCTAGAATGGGCCATATATATGGTAGCCATAAATGGCATTTGCTAAATATTCCTGAAACGTGGTGGGCATTTCTTACATTTGGTACCCATTCCTGGCCTACAGCGGCCTTTTAGGACATGTTGTGGCCCTTGCTGATAGGTGGCGGCCCTCACTGATACGTGGCGGCCCTCACTGATACGTGGTGGCCCTCGCTGATACGTGGTGGCCCTCGCTGATACGTGGGGGCCCTCACTGATACGTGGCGGCCCTCACTGATACGTGGGGGCCCTCACTGATGCGTGGCGGCCCTCACTGATACGTGGGGGCCCTCACTGATAAGTGGTGACCCTCCTTGGCCATTCCTGTTATCTGATGGCCTCATTGACTCTTAGAGCCATCCCAAGCATCTGGAAATCCATACCATATGGTGAGTGCCCTTGGCATATGGCAGCTTGTACCTTTCTAAAAGGAGGGGGGGACATGTGCAGGTGAACCATGGCTTGTGTTATGTATTGATATGTTATGTTGTGTGAGTTTGTAGAGTGCGCCTAATCACCTGTGAGGGTATCCAGGAGCTTTTTATAGCGAGTGCTTTGAGGAAGTAGTCGATGCTGAGCTCAGAAATAGGATAAGTATATCAAGGACTAGGTGAGCTGCATCAGTCTTTGTAGTTTGCTCCTACTAATGCTGCTTTTAGTGATTCCTGACTCGCATGTAAATACTGCGTTCCTAAACAGGGCCAAGAGACGCAATTAAAATTGCACATAACAAGAGACATGCAGTACAAACACCACTGCAGCTGGGTTTGTGTGGGAAGAGCTTTGCCTGCACTCGATCCTCCTTTTGCTAGGGTCGTGATATAAGCTTTTCTCCCTAAAAGACCGCTGTGTGATGATATACCACTGTCTCCCTGCTGCCTCTGGTGGGTCTTGGTGTGTTTTAAGGCCTCTACTGGGTAACAGAACTTTCCTCGTAATTCTGATGCCTAAGGGAATTAGATGACTCCATGTAAGTAGGGACACAATGCTCTAGTCTTGGGATTTTCTGTTAGTTCAAACGATGCGAGCCAGGACTGCAATTCCCAGAATGCAGTAGATTCGTTGCTGAATGAAAACCTACAACAGGAGCAAGGCATCCTTGGTAAGATGGGGTTATCTAGTCACCGTACTGATGTCTGTCATTGGATCCCCGTTTTCTCATCTCTAACTAGATTATGGGAATCTCTTCTCTATATACCGGATGGGGGTTGTACCTCAAACTCTTATGTCTTCCAGAAGCAAGTAGGCAGCACTCCTCAGCAATGAGGCATCCACGCTGCACAGGTACGAGCATGGATCTGTCAACCTGCAGTCACAGAAGCAGTGCTTATGGATACAGAGAGCTGTCAGAAGCGGCTGGAACCCTCCCCCTCATCTTTCGCTTCAGTAATGTGCCGATCAGCCCGGATCCAACAGCAACTACTTTACTTTCAGCACTGATCCGCAGCGTCACTGTCAACAGAGCCTTTAGCTCTGTGACAGGCTGCCTGCGGCTGGTGTGATCTGGTGCTTGCTGCAGGGCTGGACAGGTAGCGGCGCCGCTGGCCAGACGGGGAGGACTGCTCAGCTCGGGTTAATGGGTTTTATTAGGGTTGAGGCTACTATGCTAGTCTTGAAATATTAACATACGGCCTGGCTGTGACCTATGTGTGCCTCAGCCTCACTCTCCGGTGTCATTCCTAATATTTATTTTGCTCGCGAGAAAGTGTCACTCATAACTGTTGAAATGTCACTCATAATTACATTGAAATTATGAAAATGTCACACATGGCAATCTGAAACCTTGGCAGCTATGTTGTGGTGTAGGCATGAGGGAGATGAATCCAAGAAAGCAACATGGTGGCTGAGCACAAGACTGGTGTAAGAGTAGGAGTGACTTTTTCGTGCAGTACTTCTGGCTTACTCCTGACCCCCCAGGAGTAAGCTAAGGCAGTCCTGCCAAGAATCACGCATCAGGCGTGATACTAAAGCATTTTTGGGCAGTGGTCCGCATCACTGCAATAAAATGCCAGGTCACGCATTTGTAGCGCCTCCTTGATACCGCCGCCGGTGTAGAGGAAGAGACGAGCAGGACCGAAATTGCGCCTTGCCCTTGGCCAAATACTCCTGATGAGCATGCAGCGGCGGACCGCATGCTGCTCTGTCAGAGTGTCTTGCAATAGTCTAGTGAGCTAGAATGGCTGGCAGGTCAGGAGTGTCGCGCCGACCCGGTGGCCTATTACCGCGTTGGCTGCACCAATAAGCATTCATTATACCACAGCTGCTGCAGGCCGGCCAGGGGCATGGCATTCACGTGACGTGGTCACGTGATTGCAACAGTGTATCCATAATCTCTCTGAGTGTAAGGCAGTTATGTTTTTTTTTAGTTTGCCGCCGCTGCCCGCCACGCCGCAATAATTATTTTGGTGCCTCCTCCATAATTGGCGCCGGCGTTCACTGGACAGTGAGATGGATCCGCGCTGAGTCTTGGTAGAGGCAGCTGAAGTTATGCGTAAGCCACCGTGACCCGCGCCGTGACCGCTCGCACCACCGCAGGCTTGCCTCGGCCTCCTGAGGCTCACCAGGCCCCACCAGCGTTGGCGGCAGCTGGCTCAGTTGTGAGCCTGCTGCCGCCCGTAGCAGAGATAGCTGCTGCTCGCCACTTTCGGCCCGTACTGTCAGTAAAAATCATGATCCCCTGGACTAGGGGTCAACCAACTCGGGCCCGACCGGAGCCTGCTGGCGGGCTGCTGCCTGCAGCTGTGAGAGCATGTCCCAGCCCGGGGGGAGGCACCTATTGCCATGGCGCCTGCCTCGAATTGAAGTAAGTGAAAACTCTGAACTCGTAAAACTATCAGTGTTCTTAAATAAAACGGATGTCCCTTTACTCATTTGATTAGGCCAGATTTATAACTCCGAGCAGTTAAGAAAGCGATTAGGTAAACTTGTTATTTTACGTTAGTCAGAGCAGAAGAAATTAAAGAACACCTGCTCAAAATTTCGGTAGTGGAGTCTGCACCGTGGCTACATTCCATACCCCAGCGAACGATGATGTGTGCTTTCAAGTGAGGAGACCCATGGAAAACAGTGCTTATCCGCCTCCCTCTCTTTTTATCCCCCACTACAGCAGTCATGTTATTCTCTGTACTTGAGGTGAGCAAGTGGCAAGCAAACTGCGCCGTTTTTTGAAAAACATAATCTAACCCTATTACAATAACTGACCGCTAAAATCTACAGAAACACTGTAACATCTTCTTAGAATGTCTTGTTGCTCAAATGGGTGTAATTGTTCATATTTATATGTTTTCCTGGTTTTCATTGCTTGGTTTTGGTTGCTATAAAGTGTCACTCATAGTTGTTGAAATGTCACACATAGTCACACTGAATTTATGAAAATGTCACACACAGCAATCTGAAACCTTGGCAGCTATGCTAAGGCACTCCTGGCTTTCTCCTAGAATTTAAAAGTACGCCATGGAGCAGGTTTAAGAGGCTGAGCCGCTCAAAGAGAAGAAAGCAGGGCAGAGTCATGTTTATTAATAATGGCCTCCAGCCGCTCTCATCCCCTGCGCTGCCTGGTGCCCGAACTGGCTCGTGCATACTTTTGAACCATAGTTCAGAGGCACGTGCATGATGTCGTAATCAAAATCGTAATCAGTTAGTTCCACATGCAAAACAGAATCCCATTGACAGTATTCTGAATGGCGATTTACTGTCTTTTGCCTCCATCTACTGGCTAATAATGTACACTGCAGTGGATTCCTTTTATGGGATGTTATTAACTTCATTGCAAAAGCAGTACTACCGAACGCATTTAAAATGAAATCTGACTTCAAACCACTCCCACCTGAAAACGTGACAAGCCTCTCCGCAGCATACTTTTTGTGGCAGGTGCATCTTTAAAACAAGCATTTGCAATGCAATAGATCTCGCATTAGTGAAAGTTTGAGCATTATTATTTGTAATGCCAATAACTCAAACTTTCAGTAACGCGAGACCTATTGCATTGCAAATGCTTGTTTAGTACTGGTCTGAAATCTGGCAGCAGCATGAAGTACAGTTCATAGTTAGGGCACATCTTTTTTCTGGAAGCCATGAGATGAGCAGAGCCCAGGATCGGCTTTAGGGGAGTGCGACTGGTGCAGCCGCACTGGGCGCTGACCTGTGGAGGGGGGCGCTGTTACTTCAGGGTGGCGCTGTGTTTAGCAATATCTTATGATAGGATAGGAGAGATGAGGGGCACTTTTGCAGGTGGTAGTGAAAGAATCCGAGGAGGCGGTCATGGGGCGTGGGGGCGCCAAAAGTGATGGTCGCACCAGGCGCCAGCAGCACTAAAGCCGGCCCTGGCAGAGCCATATTCAAGTCAGATGATTACCTTGGCCTCAACCGGTTGCGAGAAGAGGTTGACACTCTCCAGATGGATGCTGTCCATCGAAACGGGGAACAGCAAAGATAAACTGAGTATTCTCTGTATATAAATAAAACCCTGTACTCCACTGGCGAAAAAGAGGCATAACAGAGCATGAGTACAGATTAAACAAGCCCCAGGCTGAAAAGGGCGAGGGCAGTGTTCCCCCACAGCATGCTGCCAGCGGGCGGTGGTCTCAGCCTCTGCTGTCGCTCGGCTTCGAAGCACTGTGAGGAGGAGGAAGAGATTTTCCCTAGGGTACAGCTTTATTTCCGCCCCCAAGGCAGCCTAAAGCAGAAGACATGAAAACCACCACCTGTTGCTGCTAGTGAGACTGCAACACGGCGACGGGAAAACTTAAACCATCACTTCCCAGGAAGACGGTGCTGTAATGTTGTGAGGACAGTGGAAGCCTCCACGTCCCTCACGAGACAGAGGGGTGGTCCTGTTGACCCACCCCCCCTGTGAGCGCACACGTTATGAGCCAGCCCGGCGTACGCCGGCGCGACGTACAGGTTTGAATAAATAGCCCAGGGCTCTGGGCGTGGTGCAGTCTGGAGCTGGCCACCAAAGTACTCACGTCTCCAGGTCTCATTATTGTAGTGACCCCAGGCCTAGGCCACTACTTTACATTGGCGACGAGGTGGTCCTGCAGCCAGCTGCACCGCCTCTTACCCACCGTGCCCGCCTCTGCTGCACCGCTGGGAGCGCCCCTGCCGTGCCTCCCAGGCCTTCATTCCGGCGCGCCCCTGCCGCGTGACCGCTGTGCCCTGAAGTCCGCGCCGGAGCTGATCTCCCGCCGGACGTGACCGCCTCGCTCTGTAGCCCGAGCCAGAGCTGATCTCCCGCCGTCCCTAGAGCCCCGCAACGCTGCAACGTGCTCACCAGCCACCCGCCCGCCGCATACGCATCCTGCGGCTCCGCGGACGGGCGCACGTGGTAGCACATCCTCAGCCTCAAGCCCGCGTGACGCCGCGGCGCCCCGCATTCCACCAGTGCGCTCGACGGAACCGCGCACCAACTACCGGTAGGCCGCTCTGCCCGCTGCCGCCTGCTGCCATCTGCCAGCCCAGCGCTACCTGCGCTGCTACACGCGCCACTACGCCCACGCAGGCCCAAGCTCCTGCCAGTTCCCCAGCCCGCGTGGCCTGCCTGCCGCCTGTGAACTGCCTCTCCCGCCCACGTCGAAGGCCCCAAGGAGACTCCCGCTGCGCTCACCCTTCTGCCACCAGAGGGTGCGGCTGCCTGCAGTGCGTTCCTGGCTCGTGCTCGGGCCAGCATGACATCCATCCCGCCGCTGGAGTCCTTCACCATAACAGGGCCGCCACCCTCCCAAGCCGCGCGATGGAAGGCGTGGGTGGAGCGCCTGGAAACGTTCTTCGACGCGGCGGACATCCCTGCCCCACGGCGGAGACCCATGCTCCTCCACCTGGGGGGGGCAGACATTCACAAAATCGCAAAGACTGTCCGCGAAGCTGGGCCCCCGAGAAACTATGCCTCGATGCGGGATGCCATCACCGCCCACTTTGAGCCCTATGCCAACGCAGATTTTGAACGCTTCCTTCTCCGCCAGGCGAAACAGCAGCCAGATGAGTCTGTCGATGTCTTCTTCAGCCGCCTTAAAGAACGGGCACGTGCACCCTCCCCGATGAGGACGACGAAATCCGAGCGCAATTCATCCAAGGCTGTGCCTCCTCCAAGCTACGGGAGCGTGTCCTCCAGGAACACAACATGCCGATGAGGGACATCCTGACCCTAGGACGCTCCAAGGAACTCTCCAGAGTCAGGGCAGCCCACATGGAACTCAAAGCAGCAGTGGCCATCAAAGAGGAGCCCGTCTGCGCTATCCGCTCAGACGCCCGCGACTCTCCACAGAAGTCCAAGAGACCTCCGACCCAAGCCTCCAGACAGAGCCCAAGACCTCGGCCCTGCGGATGGTGTGGCGGCCCGTTTCCCCACGACGGCGCCTGCCCAGCACACGGAAAACCCTGCAGTGCGTGTGGCAAGCTCAATCATTTTTCCAAAGTCTGCCGCTCGATGCCACGACGACCAACGAAAGGCCCACCCCGCCATGTGCGAACACTTGGACCACTCTTGGAGGACTCTTCAAGCGGCGACATGGACGAAGACGAGGCGGCAACAGTGCATGTGGTACACATGCTACACGCCCTCACAGCCTCCCCGCAGGCAGCGCCCATGTGCACCATCAACGTGCAAGACACTCCAGTGGCAGTGCTCATCGATACGGGCGCAACCATTAATCTCATGTCTGCCAGCGTCTACCAGCGCCTGCCCGGCCTACCAGCCCTTCACCACACCAACGTCCAGGTGTATGCATTCGGCACCCACACCCCGCTCAAGATATGCGGTGTGTTCCAGGCTGGCCTTTCCCATGACAATGTCCACCAGCGGTCCAGGGTCTACGTATCACAGGAAGGGTCTGGGTTCTTACTCAGCTGTCGCACTGCACAAGACCTTCGTCTCATCCACTTTGCCTTCAATGTACATGCCCACGACCTAGGACGCCTGCTGACTGAGTTCACACCTCTCTTCGAAGGGATCGGATGCCTCCAAGGACCGGCAGTCCAACTACACATCGACAAGTCGGTGGCTCCCATTGCCCTCAGACACCGGAGGATCGCCTTCCACCTCCGCCCAAATGTCGAAGCGGAGCTCCGCCTCCTGGAAGCTGCTGGAATCATTGAACGAGTGCGCGGCCCCACCCTGTGGGTGTCCCCCATCGTCGTCGCGAAGAAACCGAAGCAGCCCGACGCAGTCCGCATCTACGTAGATATGCGGATCCCGAACCTCGCCATCAAACGCGAGCGCCATCTGACGCCCACAGTTGACGACATCATTGGCGAACTTGCAGGGTCAAAGTGGTTCTCGAAGATGGACCTTCGCTCAGGATACCACCAGGTCCCTCTGCACCCGGACTCCCGCCCGATCACTACGTTCTCCACCCATGCTGGTCTCTGGCGCTACACCCGCCTCAACCTCGGGATCTCGAGCGCGGCCGAAGTATTCCAGAACATCATCAAGACCGTCCTGCAAGGGCTAGAGGGGTGCTCAACGTGAGCGACGACATCTTAGTACACGCTCCCTCCCTGGAAGAGCATCTACTACGCCTCACTGCCGTGTTCAATCGCCTACGAGACCGCGGGCTGACCCTGCACAGGGAGAAATGTGAATTCCTGCGGCGAGACATCAGTTTTTTTGGTTATCGTTTCTCGGACAAAGGCATCGGTCCAGACCCCGACAAGGTGAAGGATGTCCAGGAGGCGCCCGCCCCCACCTCAGTGTCCGGAGTCCGCAGCTTTCTGGGCATGGTCACATACTGCGGGCGATTCATCAAGAACCTTTCGGATCTAACAGGCCCCCTGCGAGATCTCACCAAGACCACCAGCCACTGGACGTGGGATTCAGAACAGGAAGAAGCGTTCCAACAGACGAAAGCTGCCCTGTCTGCTGATACCACGCTAGTCTACTTTAACCCACGACACGACTCCCAATTAGTGGTAGACGCCAGCCCCACAGGCCTAGGTGCTGTCCTAGCGCAACAACAAGACTGTGGCGAGTGGGCCCCTGTCGCTTATGCCAGCCGAACCCTCACACCTACGGAGCAACGGTATTCTCAGATCGAGAAGGAAGCCATCGCGATCCTATGGGGGTGCCGCCATTTCCATATATACCTATACGGTCACCCATTCACCGTCATCACAGATCACAAACCGCTGATCCCACTGTTCCGCGGCTCTTCGTCTCGCCCTCCCCCACGGATCGAGAAGTGGATCCTGCAGCTGCAAGAATTCCAGCTGACAGTAGAATACCGACCTGGCTCCCGCAATCCTGCTGATTTTCTGTCGCAGCACGCTCGACCAGTCACCCCTCCAGAAGCAGATGAAGCGGCGGCCACAGAAGACTACGTACGGCTGGTGGTAGAACGGTCTCGGCCTCTCCCAATGTCTCTGCAAGAAGTCATAGCAGCCACCCAAGAAGATGACTGTCTCCAAATCGCTATCCAAGCTGTCACCTCAGGCGACTGGAGGCTCCTACAAAGTCCCTCACCACGACGGACCGCGTCGGCCCAAGCAACATTGAAGTCCCTGCACCTAGTCCGTCAGGAACTGTCTGTGTCCGCTGATGGCTGCCTCCTGAGAGGCCCGCGCCTCGTCCTTCCTGAAAGCCTAACTCGACAAGCGGCTCTTCTTGCGCATGGCGCGCACCAAGGAATCGTCAAATCCAAAAACAGACTCCGCAGCAAAGTCTGGTTCCCCGGCCTGGACCAACAAATTGAGTCAGTAGTGCAGCACTGCCCGGTGTGCCTTGCAACGAGCCTACCCAGCAGGCCAGCACCAATAATCACGGAAGCAGCTCCGAGCGCCCCATGGGAAAGAGTTAGTGCTGATTTCGGCAGCCTGCCCGTGGAAAGTACATGCTGGTGGTGGTGGATGATTTCTCACGATATCCAGAAGTCGAGTTCATCCCATCTACGTCCGCTGTGGAAGTGATTCCTAAACTCGAGAAGCTGATGGCGACTCATGGACTATTCGGCGAGCTCCGCACGGATAATGGACCACCGTTCACCAGCGCAGATGTGGCAGAATACCTCGCCTCCCATAAAGTGAAGCATCGCAAAATCACACCAAGATGGCCCCAAGCCAATGGGGAAGTAGAACGGCTGATGCGGACATTGAACAAGACTATTCAAATCGCCCTAGCTGATGGGCTCAATCTCGAGCAAGCCGTGTATCAATTCCTCCGAGAGTACCGGCTCACACCCCATTGCACTACGGGTATATCCCCAAGTCGACTGTGTTTTGGCCGAGTGGTAACAGATACCATCCCTCATCACCCGGCGTGGGCAGAAACACCAAACCCCCGAACCAGTCAGACTCCCGGCGTGCGAAGAACAACAAAGCAGCATCCCAGAAAAGACACGCCAAAGAGAGCCCCATCGCAGTTGGCGACAGCGTACTTGTACGGGACCGATACCCCGGAGGGAAGTTCCGGTTACCCTTTGAACTCAACCCCTGGACTGTCACGGCTGTAAAAGGCACCATGGTGACTGCCCAAAGAAGACACGAAAGAGTAACCCGCAACATATCTTTCTTTAAAAAAATCCCCTTTGACGGTGAAGACGACCTCCCAGTGATCGAAAGGCACAACGAGACATTCCCAAATGAGTGCCCAAGTCCTGACGGCAGAGCGTGTGGACCTGGCCACCCAGCCACTGAGGATCCACCCTTGAATCCAGTAACCACGTCGACACAAGACCTGGGTCCTGAGCGTGACCTGCGACTCCCAACCTGCAGCAGCCCACTCGAGCTGTCACCGACACCTACCCCACGAGGCAGCCAGAACCGATACAACTTGCGGCCTTGTCCGAAGCCATCTCAGAAGTACAAAGACTATGTATCCTGTGGCTAATCGGCGACAGTAGAGCGGGTCGCAGCCTGAGGGAACAGCCGCATGTGGAAACCAAGTAAGACTGTTTCATGTGTACCCCACCCGTGGGGTTGTGTTTTCCTGGACTAGATGTTTCATTTTTGTTCTGCCATACATACCCGTTGGTATCTTGTTTCAGTTGACTTTGTCCCTCCTGGTAAAGGAGGAATGTAATGTTGTGAGGACAGTGGAAGCCTCCACGTCCCTCACGAGACAGAGGGGTGGTCCTGTTGACCCACCCCCTGTGAGCGCACACGTTATGAGCCAGCCCGGCGTACGCCGGCGCGACGTACAGGTTTGAATAAATAGCCCAGGGCTCTGGGCGTGGTGCAGTCTGGAGCTGGCCACCAAAGTACTCACGTCTCCAGGTCTCATTATTGTAGTGACCCCAGGCCTAGGCCACTACTTTACAGGTGCGAGCTCCCATCATACACGCCCCCACATCGTCTGGGGCATCTTCCTGGCCTCTGTCCCATATTACACTGCTTTCTCACACTTAGTTTCACTTCTAACACTGCCAGGACATTTAAGAAAAAACAAGCATGAAAAGCTGCAACGGGCGGAAGGTGGTGTAGGATGGCACGCGAGCAGAAGCAAAAAAAACAAGCATGAAAGGCAGCAGAGGGTGGTGGTGAAGGGACGGCGCACGAGCTGAGGCAACACAAAAAGTAGTGCACCAAAAGTGCATAAGTGGTTAAAAGTGAACTGAGCCATATAACTGGGTCAGTCGCCAGGGAGGAAACAAACCACCAAAAGGCGGAACAAAGACAACAAAGGGACCATTCAAAAGCAAGATTTTACGAGGGACACTACAAAGGCCCAATTACAAGTGATGGGCGTGGCCAAACACCACAGATGGAATACACCATACCTCGCCGAGCAGCGCAAGCGCGCTGCCTACGCTCGACCTTACCATTTGCAATGTATTTTGTTTCATACTTTTTTTTTACATCAGGCTTTAAGCACAGTGACAGTTTTATAGCAATGTAAATAATAAACATTGTTCCAACTCTCAGTTGATTGATCATTTATTTATTTATTTATTTATTTATGTGTTTTTATACAGTGCAAACTTTACCCAAAGGTGTCAGAGCGCTTTACAATAGAACCAGTTACCTCACATAAGGACTTCAGAGTACATGAATTACATAAAATATACAAAACAGATAAACTCTAAACTTACATAAGAATGGTGGCAAGTACATACGTCTACTACAGATACTAGTGGTTATAGTTACATATATGCAAGTTGCAAATTCACTCAAGATTACATTTTAAGAAAAGTTGAAGCGATTAGGGTTGGACAAATATTTATTACATATTTACAGAGCATGATCTTCTCGCCATTACTGGGGTTCTTGCGGTGCTCGTTCAGCCAGGCCTTCAGGGTGCTGGTGCACTCATGGGCAGTGTTCTTGGGCCTGGAGGGATCCCCGAGCTGGTGATGGCCGTTGGGGTAGAAGACCACGTGGTGGTGGGCGAAGGCGGCGTGCTGGAGCCTGGGGCTGTTCTTGAGCTCGTGCTGGGCGCCAACTATAGGAAGGGGAGTAGTTTGGCGCTGTAGGGCATGAAGGCTCCATAGCGAATGTAGGGGAGCTCGTAAATGGAGGAAAGGTAGTCATTGGTCATCATGCCTGGAGTAATACTAAGCTAACCACAACAATACCTGAACCTGTGGTCTCCAGGTTACCCACAAATGACTAGGCCCGGGCGAAATTTCAATAATGCCGGAATAATCAGAGTAATTTTGGTAATTCCCATTACTTTTTGATGCGGAATTACCAATAATTATGCAATTACCCTGCTAGCATAATTATGAGTACAGAGGGAGCATATTTAGTGAGCGCAAGCTCGCGATTGCAATCATGTTCTACTGCATTTAGTGCTTTGCTTAGCGCAAAATGCACTCTCATGCCCATTTTGAATGCATTGGAGAATTATCTGCTAAGAAAATAGTGCTAAATGCTGGGAGTAAATTGGGGGGACAATCCTACACTAAGAACACATTTAGCAAGCGTGAGTGGCTTCTTGCGCTCTCTAGTCATATTCTGTTGCATTTAGCGCTATTTTGTAGCGCAAAATGCATTCTTGCGCACATTTTGGACATGAGAAGACATTTTTATGCTAAGAAACAGCGCCAAATGCAGAATTACTCTTCTTGTGTAATTATGCAGTATCTCATGGCATTCTCAGGAAATTCCATGTGATAATGCTACACTGATTTATGCGAGTTACGCACACCCCTAAAAATGACCGCACTACGGCTATTATCCCCCAGGTCAACATAAGTTAGCTATCTTAGTCATCTGGGATAGTGTGATGGTGTGATTGTGCCATGTGAATACTCAGTGGATTAAAGTGCCTTCTACAGAGATCTCTCTCTCTTAGCTCAGCTGGGACCGTATCATATTGCCGTTTTCTACATGGCACCTTTACAGAAGGGGGTCTTTGCTCGTCTTTTTGGCATCTTCAGAGCATACATTACCTTGAAGAATCATTGAGTTAATGCATGTTTTGTGGACAGCAGAGCTCGGAAACACACAGCAGCAATTGCATTTTTGTGGTTCTGAGCTCTGCTGTCAGCAAAACCAGCATTAACTCAAAGATTTTTCACATTAATGTATGCACTGAAGACACCAAAAAGAAGCACACAGACTACCCTTCCATGCCGGCACAGAAAAAAGCATGTAAGGCTCACGATCTTCGACATATTTAAGTTACCCATCTGTCCTTGTCCTACCACCTCCACTGAGCATCCAAACGCATTTCATGTGTTCACACTTACATGCCTCTGTTTCGGATGCCCTGCTTGCCAACATTACGAAAAAGCATCCAAAATACACTTTCCACAAATATGTGAGGGCTAGGTTTAGAATAGTAAATTAACCCATCCTCAAACATTTGGGGGGTTTATCTGTGCTCCAATTTTGAGAAATATTACTGCTTCCAGGAAGCGCAAAACAGACTGTGGGGAGGGATAGCAGTGGGGCATTGGTTAGATTAGAACACCAGCTCCCTTCCCTCCCCAGCCCGACCTCACGCCACAGGTAAAAGCACGGGGCGCCCCATCTACTGAGGCCCGGTCTCCCACTGCTCGATGATTGGGCTTCTATCCACCCGACAACACTGCTGGAGCGGCCATTTAGGTCCCCTGGATTTTAGGCGAGCATTTGCTCATGACGCAAACCTGACTTAATGGGGTTTCACTACTAAGGGCCTAATTATAAGTTTATGCGGCAGGGGTGACTCCTCCTTTTGAGCAGAAGAGCGTCGCCCCACAAGCCCAGAGCTAAAAAATAAAAT
This sequence comes from Calotriton arnoldi, assembly GCA_963921515.1. Classification (NCBI taxonomy): domain Eukaryota; kingdom Metazoa; phylum Chordata; class Amphibia; order Caudata; family Salamandridae; genus Calotriton; species Calotriton arnoldi. The sequence goes on from CAWUFW010009161.1 coordinate 503,715, forward strand.
GGTAATAAAGTTTATTTATTACAATTTTATTTTTCAGCAACCCGTGACCCATCCCGAACTAAGGGGCCGATTCCGATCTCGGCCGGTAGGGCACCGAATCGGATTCGGCTTAACCGGATCCGATTCGGAGCCCTCTTTCCCGACCGATTCGTACGTGCGTCCGGCCGAGCGAGTACGATGCGAGCGCACGCGAAATCGCCGACCGACTTGTTCGCGGGACCTTAGTGCTCCGACCGACTTGCACGGACACGCCTCGCACCGCGCGATGGAGACGTTCCCCGGCCGGGCAAGTACAATGCGCGCCGCGAGCAGTCCGACCGACTCGCGCCGTCCGGCTTGAAAGAGCAGTCGGAGCCGCACTTTAGGGGTCCGTGTCGGACCCCCCTGTACGCGTAGCCGCGCGAGTCGCACACAGGGGGGACCCATGGGTCCCCCCTACCTGTGCATGTACGCCGTGAGTCGCTTCGAGGCGTACCCACTGTAGGGGGCACCCTTGTTCGCCTCGCACCCATTGGGTCAATGGGAGCCGACGTTCGCGTTGTACGTCCGGCTCCCATTGACTTCAATGGGAGTCCGACCGAATCGAGTCCGATAGCATACGTACACATCGTACTCGTTCGGTCGGGCTGCTAGAGTCCGATTCGGTCGGAAATCTCTTTGGGTCCGGCTCGGTCGGAGAGATTTCCTGCCCGAATCGGAATCGGCCCCTAAGTTCAGGACGGGGCAGGGTCAGTGCTGCCGAGTGGCAGCAGCAGGGGGCTATGCGCTTAAAAATGCGCATGACTCTTTGGCCGGCCATCTTGGGACGGCCAGCCAGACATGCACATTTTGAAGTTCCCTAACCTACCTGTCTTAGACAGCTGGTTAGAGAAAGCACAGGCCTCCAGTGCTCTTAGGAACGTTGAGAGACGCTGCTCTATCCAATCCTGGCGCTGCTCTCATGCTGTGAGAGCAGCTCCAGGATTGGGTAGTGCAGTTTCCTGGTCCGAAGCCACCAGGAGGAGAGAAGATACTCTAGGGAGGACGATGCCGCGTGGCAAGTTAGAAAGGTATTTGAATTAATTTTATTTACTTATTTTTTGTCCCCGCCTCACCACCCTTGGTACAAGCGAGCCGCCACTGTTAGGCGGTATTTATCACACATGATAAATAAGAATACCACGGAGTATGTTATTTATCAAGTGTGATAAATGCCACCTATTATGAGTTGTGGGGGAATAACATGTTGATTTTGGTGTTTAACGCACCAAAATTTGCATGATACGCTTAATACCATATGTTTTTCTCCTGTTAAAATTCAGCAGGTTCAACCTGCAAAAATGTAACAATGGTTGAGTTATTTTATGAATCCGATCATTATTGGGTGCGTTAAATATTTAACAACTTATAATTCAAACCCTTGCCATAAATAGAAGTTTACACCCGGTTCGGAATTAACCGCCCAACTTGTAATCAGAGCCACAATCTGTTGCTGGCAGAAAACTCTTGTATAATAAGAGAGAATCATTGGATCAGAGACATCTCACGGTCATTGCATTGTAGTAGCAGTAGTAGTTGGAGTAGTAGTAATAGTAGTAATAGTAGCAGTAGTAGTAGTAGTGTAGTAGTAAAAATGGTACAGAGCAAGAATATCGATGTATAAATATCGACCTACAGAAATATCGAGGGAAAAATATTGTGGGTAAGAAATATCGATTTAAAAATATCGTGGTAAAGAATATCGATTGTTAGGTAATTAATATCGATTGCAAAAATATCGAAGTGTTAAATATTGTTTACAAAAATATAGTTGTTAAAAATATCGATTCATTATTAATGTTATGTATTTTAGTATTTTGTATGAGAATTGTTTGTATTTTTATTATATGTGTTAAAATTTTAGCAGTTAATATTTTTTTTTAACTTGAATTTTGTGTTTTAGTTCCGTAGCGGGTTGTGGGTTTATAGGGGAATAGGGTGGGAAGTAAATTAATTATATAGATTTTATTTATTATTTATAGTAGTTAATAATTTGTTTTAAATTGAATTTTGTGTTTTTAGTTCCGTAGCGGGTTGTGGGTTTATAGGGGAATAGGGTGGGAAGTAATTTAATTATATGAAATTTATTTAATAATTTATATTTATTCATAATTGTATAATTGTGATGTTATAGAGTTATAAATGTGTAAATTAATTTATTAATAATTGTTTGATAATTAGTTGTTAATTATTTTAAATTCATTAATAAATAATTAATTATGTTAATTGTTTAATTAATTTTAGGTGTGTGTTGTGGTTTTTATAGGTGTAAATGGTGGGAAGTCATTCATTTTTTATTGATAATTTATTAATTATTTGTTAATTAATTTGCATTAATTAATTTGTTAATTAATTTGTATTAATTCATTTGTTAATTAATTTGAATTAATTATTTAGTAATTATTAATTGTAATTGTGTAATTAATTTTAGATGTGTGTTGTGGATATTATAGTGTTAAACAATGTGTAATTAATGAATGGTTATTGTTTTTTTAAAATAATAATATATTTAAATTTCAATACTAATTATGTTAATAATGGAAATAAAATTTAATAAAAATGTTGATGTTTATTTTTTTATTGGTGTGGTATCCAGCACATTCCCTACTGTTGCACTCACTGGAGTGGGAATAGTAATTTTTACCCCTTTGCTATCCAACACTTTCCCTACTGTTGCACTCACTGGAGTGGGAATAGTAATTTTTACCCCTCCGCTATCCAACACTTTCCCTGCTGCTGCACTCACTGGAGTGGGAATAGTAATTTTTACCCCTCCGCTATCCAACACTTTCCCTGCTGTTGCACTCACTGGAGTGGGAATAGTAATTTTTACCCCTCCGCTATCCAACACTTTCCCTGCTTTTGCACTCACTGGAGTGGGAATAGTAAATTTTACCCCTCCGCTATCCACACTTTCCCTGCTGTTGCACTCACTGGAGTGGGAATAGTAATTTGTACCCCTCCGCTATCCAACACTTTCCCTGCTTTTGCACTCACTGGAGTGGGAATAGTAAATTTTACCCCTCCGCTATCCACACTTTCCCTGCTTTTACACTCACTGGAGTGAGAATAGTAATTTTTACCCCTCCGCTATCCAACACTTTCCCTGCTTTTGCACTCACTGGAGTGGGAATAGTAATTTTTACCCCTCCGCTATCCAGCACTTTCCCTGCTTTTGCACTCACTGGAGTGGGAATAGTAAATTTTATCCCTCTGCTATCCAACATTTTCCCTACTGTTGTATTTATTGTGTTGCAAAATGTATTTTTAATAATTCTTTTAATAGTTTAATATGTTAATTAATTATAGAATGTTTTATTTTATTTTAAATTATTCATATATGTATATATTTTATTTTTATATAATTTAAAAAGTTTATAAATTAAGTAAAGATAATAGTTAATAAAACTTAAGGACTGCCTTTGACTTGGTCCCTAGGAAAAAATTGTGGGAAATATTACGAGAGATGGGTATCCCTCCAATGATCCTTAATCTCTTAGAGAGGCTCCATGAGGGCAATTATGCCCAGGTAAGATGGGGGTCTCAAGGGCAGCTCACTAAAAAGATCCCAGTAAACAGGGGAGTTCGCCAGGGCTGTGTGATGGCACCCACCCTGTTTTCTTTATATGTAAATGGGGTGGTCAGCTTCTTACAAGAAACCCCGGCTGACGCCCCTACCCTGGCAGGCAAAAAAAGTGCCAACTCTCCTGTTTGCTGACGATACACTGCTCATCTCTAAGACACCCGTAGGTTTGCAAACCCTCTTAAATAGGTTCCAAACCTTTTGTAACTCCCGGGAGTTGATTATAAATACAACGAAAACTAAACTAATGGTTTTCAACCCCCACAAATCATTTAGGAACAATTTTACTCTAGATGGGACTCGACTAGAGAGGGTTTCCACCTTTGACTATTTGGGTATTCGGCTATCAGAGAAACTGCAGTGGAGACCCCATCTAGATAAAATGCTACTCAACCATAAAAGGGCCACTGGGGCACTGAGCAGAGAACATCGCTCTTCTTTTAGTAGACCGGTAGCCCCGGCACTTATTGTATATGGAGCCAAGGCCGTAAGCTCGGCTTTATATGGTGCCGAGCTTTGGGGCTTCGAAAACCTCGATGAGATCAGCAGATCGGAAAACAAGTTCTTTAGGGACTTGATTATGTTGCCGCGAGGAGTTCCTCTAATCCCTTTGTTCTATGATCTGGGTAGGTTTAATTTTAAAGACTTGGCAAAACTTCGACCTTTGCTTTACTGGGCACGTCTTAGGCGAACCCCAGAATTAATTAATTATGCTGAGGCACTTACTGAAATAATGCGCATCGACACCAAGAAGGAGATCAAATGGATCTCCAATCTCAAATCATTATTAATTGTTCTTGACTTTAAGGACTCTTGGGATACCCAAATTCCACCAAGCAAAGAGGACCTTAAACGGGCCTATTGGGCCTGGATTGAGGCTAAGGAACTTAGTAATTCTAACATGGGAAGACTTACGGAGGAGTTCTTCCAACATAAGCTCCAGAGAGGTTTAGAATCATACATGGACACAATTCAGGTCCCCAGAGACAGGACATTGTACATTCAATTTAGGTTTGGCTCCCTCCCAGTTCGGGAATATACCGCAAAATGGCTACCACCGCACCGCACTACTGCAGAATGCCCCTGTGCGGCACCATAAAGGAGAGTGTTGCACACCTTCTGTTTGCGTGTCCTGCACACGCAGGCGCAAGGTCCAGGTGGCTTGTGCCCATATGCAAACAACTAGGCTCTCTGGATTACAGAGTTGCTTTACGCATACTTAAATCGGACACGAGCACCCTGTTTGTTTGCGGAGTAGCCAAGTTTTTGGGATGCGCATGGATTACCAGGTGTGGGGCTATACAGAGGACAGCCCCTTCTGTCGATGAGTAGCTGGTGAATCCAATGTGCGGGGCCAAGGATCCATGGTACAGAATATATGGGGTTTGATTTCGTATAGCATTCAGTTGGTTTTAATTATTTTAAACTTTTTAAATGAATCTAGAATCTAGTGAAAATAGCTTTAGGTCTTAACGGTTTTGGAATTGTATCTTTTTATTTTTATTGTTTGTATATGATTGTATTTTTTTTTCTTTTAAACTTTTCTTCCCTTTAACTTTATTTGATATATTTGATGAATTGGTCGATGCTTTTATGATATTTATATCGAAATAAAGCTATTTATGATGATGAGTTAATAAAATGTTTTTAAGTAAATATATGTATTTGTACACATTTTTGTGTGTTTATATTTTATTTAATTAAGTTTATTTGTTATATTTAGTTAAAATATATAGTAAATGTAATTTATTTTGTTAAAAATATTAATATTATTTAATATATTTTATTTAAGTTATATATCTTTTTAAGTCGATATTTTTTACATCTATATTTTTTACTTCGATATTTTTGTATCAATATTATTGTACTTACCTGTTTAAGTATAGGGAGTCGATATTTTTGGATTCGATATTTTGAACCACGATATTTTTGTAAACTAAGGGGCATATTAGCAAGAAGAGGCGATAATCATCGCTAACCCTGTTTAGCGTGATTTTTTTTATCGCCGGCTATCGCTGGAATATATCGCCACGCTAACGCTGTATTAGCAACGATTAGCGCTATGGCGATGAATATTCCAGCGATAGCGGGGAAATGGGCCAACATCGCTGAAAAACCAGCGATGTTGCATGGAGAAGGGAGAACACCTTGCTGATACGACCCTGTGGTCGTATCAGCATAATCCACCCCCATGTTAGGTATGGCTAACGCCTGCTAATTGCAGGTGTTAAATAAATGGCGATGACCCCGGTTAGCGCGACTTTTCACGTCGCTAACTGGGGCCATGGCCACCTTGCTAATAGGCGATAGGCCTGTTAGCGGGTGTTTCCCAGGTTTGTTCGTCGGGAACGCCCACTTTGCATGTCATTAGCGATAAATATCGCTGACATGCAAAGCGGTAAAAAAACGGGCGCTAATGCCCGCAAACTGTCGCTAACTGCTGTTAGAGACAGTTTGCTGATAGGGCGATATGAATATCACCGCTTTAGCGGCAAAAAGTGCCGCTAAAGCGGCGATAGTGCCCTTGCTAATATGCCCCTATATTTTTTACATCGATATTTAATCAGGGAACCAGTAAAAATGTCTGTTGAAACAACCCGAAGTCATTACCTCCATACTCTTGTATTTTCCCCTAAAAGAGAATGAGTTGTTTGAAGAAAATGTTTTAGAACTCTTTATCCTCTGTTAGTGTTGCCTCCTGGCCCGTTTTAGACCGGTGTGACTGGTACTTTAATGTCCTGCCGGTACAAAGACTAGAAAAATCAGCCCGATATTTTTTTTCCCTTATCAGTACATACTTTTTACAGTGAATCTTAAAAGAAAACAATGTGTTCCGTGGCTGCCGCAATGACCCCGACTGATAATTAAAAACAAAAATAGCAAGGGCATGTTGAAAATGAATACAGACGACTTCATATAAAGTTCTACTTATGAATCAGGTCTGGGCCTTTGCAGAATCTTAGAACGTAAACACATGGCCGGTATTTTTCTGTGGGAAAGGTGGTGACCCTAGCCACTGTATCTTACTCAGAGCCACGTACTCCCTCCGAGAGATGGCAATCTTTGGTATATGGAGACCATGAGGAACAGAGCTGCTCTGAGGAGTCTACATCCCCCCACACAGTTGCAGGAGCAGATACTGTCTTTGATCTATGCATTGCTGAAACCACTGGAGTAACAACTAAACCCCCCTCATTAGGGGGTGACAGAAAGGATGTCACAACACCATGCTACACGTTCTCTGGATTACTGGTCCAAAGGCACCAGACCTCGTTTATCAGGTGCAAGGGTCAGGGCTTGCAGGACAGTCCGCCTTCACCACATCCCTTGCACTATTACAAGTGGAGCAGAGAATGTCCCCCCTGGCCAAGGAACAGCCTACGATAGCCACAACTGCCCTATTCCCTGCCCCCCACCCTCACCTTTCGACCCACACTCGTCTCGTCACCTTACCAGGTAATAAATGTCTGCAGAATAATCCCCAAAATCAGAGAAAACAGACCAATGTTCATCTGGTATTCCCATGTTTGTACAGTTTCCCATAGAGGACTATACATTCAGTTTAGTTCAATGTATTGTTTGAATTAATTAAAATAGTTACAATATAACAATGAAAGCACAGAAAACACGCATTGGCATAGCCAATAGGTCTCGCCTTTGGGACCTTATAAGTGTTTAGCTAGAGATATTGGCTTTGCCAATATCTTTAAGTTATGGTGGAGAGCAGTGTGGCTGCTTTGCAGCATGTTGAAAAGTTATAATTAAAAAGCGTTGTAATCATTTTTGTTATTTTATATATAACTAAGAAGATATTATGTAGAACTGAACGACCCTATTAGAAAAAGAATTAACATAAAAAATGTCTTCTAGTTTTTTTGTTCTTGCAATGCTGACAAATTCTTCCTGCCTGTTCTAATGCTTGTTTGTTATAGCTTTTGTTTTGTTATGGGAGGGACGACCATAAACAGCTCTGGTAGTGAGGTGTTGCTGCACTGGTGCAGAGTTGGTGCTGCGCATGTACGGAAGTGGTGCTGCAATGGTGCTGAGGTGGTGCTCAGATGGTGCTGCGCTTGTGCTGAGGTCGTGCTGCACTGGTCCTGAGATGGTGCTGTGCTAGGGCTGAGTGATGCTGTGGTGGTGTTGTGGTGGTGCTCAGGTGCTGCTGAGCAATGATTAGGTGATGCTGCGGTGGTGCTGTTGAGTGATGTAGAAGTGGTGCTGAGTAACGCTGATTGGTGCTGCGCTGATGCTGAGGTGGTGTTGAGTTGGTGCCACATCCTCTTTCCCACTGAACACCATACTGCCCTCCTGATAGAAACTCGCACTGCCTTCAGCTACAAACCAATTGCACCCCGCTATAAACACCTGGATGTGACTCAATTCAAATTATGCACTAGACAAGAGCAATATACTGCCTGAACAATAAAGTAATATCCTGGAAAAAGCAAACACTCATTGGAAATGCAAGATTAACCCCTTCGATGCGCGTGACGAGCTCAGCTCGTCATGCTGCGCGGTAGCGCTGTGCGCATGACGAGCTGAGCTCGTCACGACCACACCCGCGATCGGAATGTCCAGCACATGAGCGGAATTCCGATCACGGTCAAGGTGTTAAGTGAAGCATGTGAAATGTAAGCAGAAACAACATGGTTACCTTAACGCTTTTGCACTCATTATTCAGAAATCAGTGAGTGTTTTTGCCTGAAAAGTTAAGGACATGACTACGGGGACTGGAAGGGACCCGTTTCAATGTCCATTGCTTATATCCTTACAAAACGCAAGCAGTATGGTATAAATAGACCACATCCCTAAACACAGAGCCGCGGTACACACTTTATAAACTAAAATAAGGAAAACAGCTGAAAAGGATCACATTAAACCTTTTCTATTCCATACACCAACCAGGTATTGCAGGACCACCAGGAATGGTTCACTTTCCCACCCGGGGAAAACAATGTTGTTCACAGAAACACGAGAAAATGAAAGTAGCGCTTCACTGGCAAACTCTGTTAAGTGGCGCTAATGTGTTTGGGTGTGAATAACACCAAACTGGTCCCTTTGCGACCACTCTGTCTTGCTTACTTTAGTTATTTAGTTAGATTTCGTATTTGACATTTTTTTCTCTCCATCCCGAGGCTGCTCTTTGGAATAGAAAAATGACAGAAAAAGACGACATTTCCAGCAAAAGTGTTTCTTTCTTTATTTTGGATCCATTTCACAGGGGATCGAATGAAGGAAAGGCGAGGAAAGAGAGGGTAATAGCAGTTTCTTCAAGTCACGGTTTTCAGCAAGTGAGGAGGAGCGAGACAGAAAGAGAGGGAATGAGAGGAAGAAAGAGAAAGAGAGAGGGGGGACAGCTGCTAGAGGCAGAGCAGGAGAAGGGGACAGTGGACACTGTGGTTTTTATGCAGCCCTCCCACATAATATAAAGTGGGAGGAGGAGGGGGGACGCGGCTGCTGAAGCAAGGGTGTGCGAGGGGTAGCCGAGCTCTGTTACCCTGCCACCTGCAGGTGCTCCTGGGGCCCAGCCCCCTCCTCTGTGATCCTCCGCGGCGCCAGTGAGAACCTGGCATCAACAACAACGCCAGGTCTCATTGAAAGCGTCGGTGTTCCATCGAAGCGGTGACGTAATGGGCTAGGAGGAGGCAGCGAGGCATCCGCACTACTGATGCTAGGATCGGAGGTCGGGAGCCGGGCAATGAGAGGCTTGCGGGTGGATTGAGCTGGGGAGGAGGCCACCGAGCGTGCACCGGGACTCACAGGGGCACGGATGGTGCAGTAATGCCACGGACGCCGGCAGGTAAATGCGTAACTTTTTTTCACCTATGCTGTCAGTGCTGGTGAAGCAGAGAACAAAAAATAAAGGCACGCATGCACGTAGCCACTGAAGAAATTGGTGAAAAAAGTCCCTAAGCAAAAAGCAAAAAAAGCGGAAGCAGACAAGCTCTGCGGCAATACTCCACCGCCCACTAAGTACATACAACAGATGATCCTGCAGCGCAGTAGGCTTGACTTAAAAACTATGCAATGATTCACAGAATATGTGGCCTTCACTACAGAAATGAAAATACAATTAAATTGCACCCAGCATCATAGGCATAAATGTATAGTTGAAATACCTTTCACGATTCTTTTGAAAATTGATTTGTTGCAGTATACATGAATTTAACAACAGATTAATTTGAGGGCTCAGAATAAGCCAACTTCACAGCAGTTCTCCCTGTACCACAGTTGGATTCAAGAAAAATCTGCTTAGGGAGTTTGGTAGCCAACACAATCAGCTTGGGACATATACATAAAATATAAACAGTCTCCCCACAAGATTAGCATATACATGATGACCTCGTTAGATTAGGACAACCCCCTGGAAATTGCAATTACTTCGTATGTACTAATCAGAATCATTCAAATCTATTTTTGATTGTGCTAAAAGGCCTGAATATGTATAGCTTTGTCTGCACTCAGTATATGTACGAACTGCATAATGTGAATATTTCAATAAAGGCAATCTTTTCAAATCTGTACAGTTCTCTTTATCAATGCGCAGGTTCAGTGCAGGCCATGTCCATACAATTTTCCAAAGTACCTAAAGAGTAAGGGCCTCATTTAGGAGGACCCTAGCGGCACTTTTGCACTGCCGGAGCATCACTTTTTTGTTGCTCAGGTGGCGCAATGTGCCGCAGCATATTGAAAAGGTCTCTGCAAAGCTACTTTGTGTGGATTTTCATGGCCTGGTCAATATGTGCTTCTTTCAAGCAGAACTCTGCGTGAAAGGGTCGTTCCATGGGTGTTGCAGTGGGTGTTCCCACTCAACACCCATTGTGGCTTATTTACAAGCCTCTGGCGCCGGCGGTGCGTAACGTTTAATATGGGAAAAAGTGATGTACCTGCAGCGCATGGGGCATGGAATCTGAAGCATTCCCAGATTTATAAGGAATTGCAAACCTGGGAATGCGTCAGATTCGGGTGGCGTTAGAGAGGTGCAATGAGGAGAAATATCCTTATTTCTCTTGTTTTTTTCCTCTTTCTATGCGTGCTGCAGAGAAAGAGGAAATTGCCATTAATTATTATTTTTGTGCAGGAAGGTGTTCCTTCCTGCACAAAACAATCATCCCCGCAGCACAGGCACTCTTTCAAAATGATGCAAGGGTGACTGCACTGGTGCATGGCAGCAAATTGTGCGCCAGCATAGGGGAAAGCACAGGGATGCGTCATATTGTATCCCTGTGCTTTGAAGATGACGCAGCACGGCGCTGCTAAATGGCTCGCCGCGCTGCGTCATTTTTGTGTAAATGAGGCCCTAAGTCTACAAAAGTCCATGCAAGTGGGTTGAAAAACAAGATACACAGGACCCAGATAGTTTGTGTTGTAACTTCATGTCCATCAGGTGAGTTGCTTTCTGCAAGTGCACAAATAATGACATATGCCATATATTGGGCATCCACAAGACCTCCCCTATCTGCACTGCATCTATATGTGTTGGTATATTATTCAGATGTGTCTTCTATTACAAGTCAGCATCTACCGTCACACCCAGAAAGGGATAAAGTGTATATGGTCTGTCAGTTTGTGGCCTGTAACCCATGTGTGTCTAAAGATTTTGTGGCGTATATTCACCTCTCCCAATTTTGGTGCAAGTCTATTCATGTCATGTAGCTTTATCTGGAGATCAGCAGTTCAGAGTGAGAAAAAAAGGGGCTAACAGACAACCTTGCTTCAGGTCATTGCTTGAAGTCTCTTTAGGGGACAGATGACCTCATGTCAACAGCTTCATCCGATACCCAAGTCTCAGAGGGTAAGTCAACTATTGAGTTGATTATGGTGGCCATCAGCTGGCCAAGACTTACATTTTCCTTAAATCTATTTCTGCCCATTCATTCAAAAGAGAAAGCAAAACCAATATAACAGACACCCAATGGTGGGGAAAGACCCATCTTGGCTTCCCTGGCCAGCATCCTTAACAAAATTAAATTATCAGCCGTGGAACACAGTTTACAAAATCGTGCTTATAAGAAGTGTATTAAATTATTTTGATTGATCCAGGTTTCCAATATTAGAGGCAACAGAATACAAAGGTGTTCCATCCTCATCTTTGATGCAAGCATACAATCATTTGTCGGGTCTGTCATTGGACCTTTCTTGGATGGAAGACTGCACTTCTCCTGGAGTTTAGACCTTTCTTAAAATGTTGTTAAATACCTAGCACATGACCCACCCCCTTTTTAATGAAGAACCATATTATAGCCTTATAACCCACTGCCGAGGGCTACACCGGTTGTTAAAGGCCCTGAACTCGAGTCACCGGTCTGAGCCGTAGGTGAGGGCCTATAACGATTGAGAAGGCCTTAGGAACTGGTATAGCCAGAGGCAGAACGGCTATCAGGCTGTTAGAACATTCCACCCACTAAGGGGAGAATGTTCTAAATTAAAAAGAGAGAAACATGAAGACAAACATTGGATGTTGGAGCTCCGGGCTTCTACCAGCCATTAAAAACCCAGAGCTACTCCATTGTCTTCAGTGGAGTTCTCAACATTCTAATGTTCTATTATAGCCTTATAGCCCACAGGGCTATACCGGCCATTAAAGGCCTGCTCCAATTTTAAAGGCCTGAGCCGAAGGCGAGGGCCTTTAACAAGGGAGTGGGCCTTTAATGGCCAGTATAGCCTGCTACGGAGGACTATAAGGCTATTAGAACATTCCGCGCCTAGAGGGCAGAATGTTCTGAATAGTAAATAGTAAAACAAAGGGCTCGCGGATCCCGATGGTGTTGAAATCTCCTCGAGCTCCGTGAGGCCTTTGCTCACAGCAACAGCTGTGAACAAAGGCAAACATTGGAATATTTATGTTCCAGGCTTCTACTGGCCATTAGAAGCCCAGAGCACTCCAATGTTTTCAATGAAGCTCCCAATATTCCAATGTTCTAATAACTCTTGTAATTCAGGATAATACCGTCCAATATTATATGTGCCGATTTTGTTTTGATGCTTTGGAAAAGGCTGCTGCTGATCAGCTTCAGCAACATGTAGAGAGTTAGAACATATGAGGCAATTAGGTCAGTGGCGGCCACCAGTAACAAAGGGTGGTGAGGCGGGTGGGGGGAGCTCGGGGGGAGAGCGAGCGCAGGGGGGAGGCGCAGGGATTAATAATAATTAAAAAAACATACCTGACACCACCGGCCCCATCCTGCGTCGCTTTGCTCCTGCTGGCCGTTTTCTGGGTCCCAGCAGCCCCTGGGGCGAACTCCCAGCCAATCCCTGTGCTGCAGAGCAGCGCAGGGATTGGTCTGAGCGGGCAGAAAAGATGCCCTGCTCAGACTAGGGAGTCTGTGGGGGTTTCTCCAGCCCGGCTGCTGAATGCAGCCGGGCTGGAGAAACCTAAGTGCGCATGTGTGTTTTGGTCGTCCTGGGACTAGGAAGTGCACAAGCCCGCCCTCACCCTCCCATGCCCCGCTCCTCCATGCACAAGCTGGCAAACGAAAAATAAAACTATGCTTGAGCATCTTTTTTATTTTTCCTTTACTGGCTCTGGCTCTGCGCCAGGCAGGGTGGCGACACTCCTCCGCCATTGCCGAGGAGCCGCCACTGAATTAGATGTTCACCTCAACAGAGGACAGACACTCCCCCATCGCATGTGCCAAATCACCTATTTACCATCCTACATCAGGGAGACTCACTGGCCCCGATGCTCTTAAACTTGCCTGCCGTCTTTGACACCATTGGCCACCAAATCCTGCTGTGGCGAATGGAAGTGGTGGTGGGAATGTCCGAAGAAACTAGCAGATAGCTCTCATCTCTGCTGAGCAACAGGCAGACCAGGGTTTGGGTGGGAGAACCTTAGGCAGTGGAAAACGGGTATTATATGGAGTTATGACAGTGACTGTGTTTGTCGCCCACTAAACCCCTTAAATCAATGGGGTGTCAAAAACATGAGCCAGTGACACATAGATCATCTATTGACTGACTAGATGAAAAGAAAAAGGTTTGGACATCATAGAACGAAACTTCAGCCAGATTTAATCATGGAGGGACATAGTTGAATTAACCTGATTAGTGTTGTCATATTGGGCGCAGCTCACTTCATAAAAAGCTGAAAGGTAATTAGACATCTTTCACAGTAGGATCTTAAGAAGCCCACAAAGAAACTTAAGCAGCTGTGAGTCATTTTTTATGAAAACTATGAACGGATGGATGTATTAAAACTAGCATTTTATCCATAAAATACCACCTAAAAAAGTTGAAAAGAGCCAGTAAGCTACAGAAAGAACCTGGGAGAGCTACAATGTCTAGAGCAATAATTGGAGTCCAATTCGATTACGGCAAGTGATCTCTCCTTGGGACCAATGCCGGTAGCATCCGCAAGCAGGAGGTCCTAAGTAACGCAGCTTCAAGGGCGGCTGTAGGTACCAAGGCTTGATGCGATCATGACACCAATTCTTAGGGATTGCACTGGCTTCCAGCCAAATGTCAAATCAAGGGCCATATGTATCAAGCTAAATTGCGATCGCAAACGCTGAAATTCGCAGAATTTCAGCGTTTGCGATTGCAATTTAGCTGTGTGCAATGTATGAAAGGAAAACCCACTCGCAGAAATAAGGAATCGCAAAATTTGCGATTCCCTATTCTGCTAATGCATTTAAGGAATCGCAAATTGCGATTCCTTAAATGCAATGTAGGAAGCACCCAAGTTGTGCGATTTTGGCTTAGTGAATCGCAAATTACCACCAACTTCAGGTTGGTGGTAATTTGCGATTTCTTTGAAAAATGCACTTTTTTGCATTTTTCAAAGTGCCATGTGGCGCACATGTATGGGCGCCACATCTGCACCCATGCTTATTTCAGGGGTGCAACAGGGTGTCCTTTTGACACCCTTGCATCCTTGAAATTGCATTCGCAATTTGCGAGTACCTAACGGCTACTCGCAAATTGCGAATGTCTCCCCATTCATTCCTATGGGCCTCTAGGCCCATAGGAATGAATGGGAGGTATTCCTTAATTGCGAATCGCAATTTGCTATTCGCAATTAAGGAATATGTAGGATTCGCAGAAGTTTTCGCAAATCCTACATACATTGCGTTTTGCGATTTCTCAAATAGCGATTCGCAAAAAATCGCTATTTGAGAATCGCAAAACATCATTTTGATACATATGGCCCCAAGAAAACAATTAAAACACTAAATTCAAATTGCAAATCAGTATTTAGAACCGCCCCAGGGCACCTTAAAGACTGATTTCAACCTTACAAACCAGCCAGGACTCAAAGATCAGGCACTCAGAGCCTGATACCAACATCCACTACCCACTGATTTAGAAATGGAGTAAGGTTAGGAATGAATTCCTAGAGTACACAAGAGCAGAAAGTCAGTTCTCCACTTTAGGAGAACTCTAAAGACTTCTGTAGTTTACCTTTAGTAGTCATACAGCACTTGGAAGCCCTAGGGTGTGTAGCGCTTTATAAAGGTGGCTTCTTACCCTCATTACAGGGTCAATCCCATCTAGTCGAGGACCACGGACACATACTAATGTCCAGTAGAGATCACCAGGCCCAGAAGAAGAGCTGTTATTAAGGCAAAAATCAACCCTTGCTCACCTTCTTACAGGACAAGGAGTAGGTTTTTGTAATTCTTGACTATTAAGGCAAATAATACAAAAAAGGAAGAAAGAGGTTTAAGAACCCTCTTAAAGCTGTCAGCCTCTTCTCATTTCACAAGATGCAATGTTAATTCCATTGCTAACCAGTGCTTTAGCCGCCTTCTTTTCTTAAATTGTTCTAGTTGTCATACTCAAGCAAAATACAATCCTCCCGTCGTCATTATTCATTTCTTTTTCGTTACCAGTTGTGAACGTGTTGTTCTATCCTTCGGTTGTCTTTCTTTGCAGACTGAGTTATAGCTAGCACTGAACCATATAATAGTCACATAAACATTACCCTGGCTTGAGGCTGTTGACGCCTGCCAGGCATTGCCGCACGTGGGTCTGGGTCTGATGTCCTTGCACACATCTCTGCTACCCATCACACATCTCTGCTACCCATCACACATCTTTGCTACCCATCACACATCTGTGCTACCTGCTACCCATCACACATCTCTGCTACCCATCCAAAACTGACCTCCAGCGTAGCATGATTCTATGATACTCCCATAGCCTCTGCGTCCAGCCTCCCGCAAGGGTTTCACACCTGGTGCAGAGTGATGAGGCTGTAGGAACATATTTATTGAACCTCTGGAGTGATAAAAAGCCGCTGAATTGAATGATGCTGCATCTGGTTGAGATTTGACCTCCGAGGTGGATGCAAATCTCTATTTATTTCCTTCCAGTTTGTATCCGAGAAATCAAATCCCTCACCCAGGTTTCTCCAACTTTCATGAAAGTTGGCCTATTCGACTAGTTTATTTTTGATATACCCTGAAAATATACCCTGTAGGAAAATAGGATCTTCTTTTATGGTTACCCCCACTTGTTGCCTGGTGCGATGCTGTTACTGACTCGTCTGACTGGGATCCTGCTAATCAGGACCCCCGTCTATCTGCTTTCTCACTTAAATTGGTATGTTCAGTACTTAGGTACATCCCAGATTGGATACTGGGGTACCCTTATCAGTCCCCAGTATATGGTACTAAGGTACCCAGGGCATAGGTACACCAGAGGTCCCCCATGGGCTGAAGCATGCATTATGCCACCCAGGGGAGACCATTCAAAATGGAACTACAGGCCTGCCATGGCAGCCTGTGTAAGCTGGTGTTGGCACCACTTACGAAAGATATAGGTTTCCTACATCTATGGTCACTGCACTTAAAACCTATAAGTCACCCCTATAGCAGGCCTTATCAATCCTGAAGGCAGGGTGCTTGGTTCTAAGTGTGAGGGTGCCCCTGCATGAGCAAGACACCCCTACAGCCTATGGAGTTCATTCTCCCGGGTTGTAAGTGAAGCAGCCATATACTAAATAGAGGGGCATCGCATAATTACGCGATAACCATCTCGAAACTGGCTGCAACGAATCCTATCATGTTTGGTATCAAACATGTTGGAATCATACCCCCACACCGTAAAACGGTGTGGGGGTATGATTCCAAGCACTGGAAGAGCCCTCCGTTAGGCTCTCAGTGCTCCCGGTACCAGCCTTTTTGACCCGGACAGCAGTGGTTGTTTCCGACCAGAGACACGATTCTGCCCTCCTGCTATTGAGCCAAGCTCGAGCAGGGGAAGGCAGAACAATAGGCATCCTGTCACAGGGAGGTGTGACCACCTCCCAGACAGGATTTAGTGTATTAGGGCAGGGTGGGGTCACTTGCCAGCGCCACTTAATCTGCATGAGGGGCACATTTGGTGTCCCAATGCATAGTCCAGTTCAAACTAGCTCTGGGAGCCATTGGCTCCCGCTCTGGTGTGAAACTGGACAAAGGACATGGGAGTAACCTCCCCACTGTCCAGACCCTCCTTGGAGGGGTCCCCTGAATCGTCCCAACCCTTTCCTTAGGGTACTTAAGGGCTTACCTGTGGGTGGGTCCCTAGATTCGTCGTGGGACAAGATTCAGATCAGACACCACTTCTTCTTCTACCGTCTGGGCACTCTGGACTTTGTTTAGGCTCGACTTTGTCTCCCTTCCAGTCTGCTGCATCGTCTGTGCCTGTGCACCATACAGGAACCTTCCAAGGCCTGTGGGTATCAAAGACACCTGAAGGAATCTCCAATGAAGTGAAGGAGTCACTTCCCTGCATTCACAGGCACCTCAACTAAGTCGACCGGTCTGCTGATCCTGAGCTCCTCAGGACTCCGTTAGGTTCTGCAACACAGGTGATGGTTCTCCACAGCTCTCAAGGCCTACCCTGCCCTCTCACCAAGTTTGAGGCCAGTATCCGTCGTGGGGGCTGCAATAACCGAACCCCTGTGCACCGCGTCAACTTGCAGTTGCAAAAGCTTGTTGGCTTCCTTCCAAGAAGATCTTCGGGCTCCAAGTATCCCCAACCTCGAGCACCTCCAGTGACTAGAATCTTCAGCCACACCGCATCGTGTTGCATCGTGGCCTGCATTTTTTGGTGAGCTGCTTGAGGTCCTCTCGCGACTCCAGTGCCTCCAGCCTGTGGGTCCATTTGAGGGTCAACTTTGTTTCTTTTGGGCTCCCTGATTGCTCGTGGCCTGTCCTGTCTCCCCTGCTTGTGGTGAGTCCCCTGGACCTTGCTGGTCCTGACATTGTACCTTCTTCAACTTCTGCGTTGGTTGCACTTGCCAAGGCTTGTTGGTGCTCCCGCCGGACACCGACCCCTCAGCACTCGACATCCGACGTGGGACAGCTCGTGCGCGGTTCCTGGTCTTCCTCAGCATCGCCTGGTCCTCACAGCTGCAGAGTCAAGGTCATCATCATCTCTCCTGCAAGACCCGACATCGGAGGCCATTCGTCTTCCAAGTCTCCTGGTCACTTCTGAGTGACATAGGCTCTGTCCCCTCTGCTTGCAGGTACCTCTCATCTAGAATTCATCTTCAGAAGATTCTACCGGAGACTTTCTCCTTCTTCAGCAGCAGCACTTTCTTGAAGTCCTCCATTGGGTTCGATGGCGGTTTCTGACACCACTTCACACCTATGCACCCTGCTTCCCTGGTGTAGGTAACGTGGGTACTAGGGTATCCATTGGTGGGGTGGCTCTCCAACCTTTTGTCTTCTTCAGGGTCCACTGGGAAGGGTCCTTACTCTTTAAAAATGCAACCAGCGACTTACATGTAGACTTGTACGGAGCACGCGGTCGTGTTCCCACACTGCACACGCTCTCCATGGCGTTCCTAATCACTCACCTTGGGTGGTTTCTTGGGTCCCCAGCACTTCTACGTCCTCTCGACACTGTCCTGATCTGAGTCATGGTTCTGATACCACTTTCTTAGTATAAGTTTGGTCCCCCCCTGGGGTCCACTGTGTATTCTGTGCTATTTACTGTATTTCTTTGCAAAGTATTGTGTGCATTGTGATTATCCCCGGGTAGGAGATATCTAAACGTGTTAGAGAGTATTATAAAATAAATACATCTTTTTATAAATACATTGTGGGGTTCTTTTTCACTTAATCTATACTATAAGACTGCATTCTGGTAAAACAAGCTGCTTTACACTCCTTCTGGACTAAGCCTGAAGGCTGCTCTCCACAGCTGCCACTTAGAGACTTTCTAAGGTTGTCTAAGACCACTAAAATCACCAAAGCTGTTGTCTGGACTGGTGCAAGGTGCCCACTTACATTAGTGGACATCATATACCAGGCCAGCTCCTCACATATCCCTTGCTGGGCGGGCTTCAGAAACCCTCATTAAACACATCATTTTCTATTCTATGTGTACCACAAAAATAATTCCTAAGCTGTAACATTTTTAAAAACCTCCTCCATGATGGAGTCCAAATTTCCCCTGGATTCGAGCATCCGCTCCCACCCCGCTACTTGGCCTAGCTCTTAGAGACCTTTTTCTGCCCACTCTGGTACTGGTATGAACAAATCTTTAGGCAGTGCTGGGTTCTACAGAGTGGGAAACATGCCCCTGGCTTTATATCTTAGCTCTGTTTACACTGAGAGAATATGTTCTGCAGTAATCTCAAGAACTTTTGGGATCTTATGGTGTTTTAAATATTGTTGACTATGAGATTTTTCTGCGAAGTCGTATTTCCCCTGGTCTTTAGTCCTAACTAGCAATGGGTCATTATTATAGTGAAAACTAGTTTCTGGTACAATTACCTTTTGCATCACAAGACATGGTGGCAAGCAGGGGCGTAGCTAGGCCTCAGGCTGCCCGTGGCGGCCCCTGCTTTTGCCGCCCTCGGCAAAATGATAGAAGAGCGGGGGGGGGGGTGTGTAGACCTATTCTTGCGGCCGCAACGGCCGCAGGTTAGAGCGGGTGAAGGGGGGCCGCCTGCCGCCCCAAAACTCGTGCTGCCTGGGGCGGTCCGCCCCCATCGCCCCCCCCTAGCTACGCCACTGGTGGCAAGGTAAGCCATCTCGAAATCAGGAGTGATCCTCTTACTTCTGATGGGACACATAGCTTCCTCCTTGCCAATCAAGGTCTGTTAGCCAATCAAATAAGAGATGTTATTAGTCTTTTGAGCATCCTAAAAAATACTGGTTTTAAGTAGCTGAGAAGGAGTTTAAACAAGAGCAGGCATTACAGTAATAAACCCATCTTGGTGTCATTTAAAAGCCCACCAACAAGAGCGATAATTGTCTCCATATTCCAAAATCATTCTTACTTTTTGACAATAATTTGCTATAATTTAACCTGTAGATCTCTTTGGCGGTTGACGAAACCTGTACTCCAAGATGCGTAAGTGCGTTAATAGTTACCTACTTGCAGAAAGGCATAAAGAGTACTGATGGACCACACTTCAACGTCAGTGCCTCTGTTTTTGTAACATCCACCTTATAACCTGATATCTTGGAGAATTTCTTCATTGTTTCCAACACTAAGATGATATTCTCTTTATTAGAGGGTTGGAACACACAATCTGGGTTTAACCTCTCCAGGCATTGCTGGAGCTGCATGCACTTGCTCATCGAAAAAGATGTATCGAGCAAAAAGCTCAATAAAAATCACAAATAAAAGTGAATACAAGAGGTAGCCCTGCCAAGTCCCTTGTTCAATCAGACTATCCCCCAAAGACATGTTGTTAACCACTAATTCTGCTTTAGACCTTTGATACATGGATTCCACCACTTTAGTTATTTGAGATGGAAAATTAATTTCCTACTGTTCAGCTACTACAGGATATCCTGATAGAAATATAAAGAAGTAATAAGATGCAAGAGGTATTGAAAAATGAACTGTGCAAAGTAAGAAAGACCCTGGAGATACCAGATGAGAAAACTGTGCACTTTTTTAGTTGGATCAGTGCAATTGAGAATAAGGTGGATAATGTTGGGCAAAACTGCATTGATAGAAAAAGATATGAAGAAAAGACACTCAGGAAATTGATGAGAAAAGTGATGGATTTAGATAACTGCTCCCGGAAGTTCAATCTCTGTTTTGTTGGCATTTGGAAAGATGTTGATCCTAATAAGGCAATGAAAGAATAATTAACTCAACTGATAAGGGAAATTGCCTTGATTGATTCATGACTCGGACAAAATAATCAGACTGGTACAAGAGCTCATAGAATTATCTTCAATAACACAAGAAAATGAGCTTATCTCATACTGTAATTGGCTATTTTCTAGATTATAGGAAAAAAGAGAAAATTCTTGAAAATGCTTGCAGAATCAATTTGGTATATCTCCTACTAACATAACATGACATGACATGACGTGACATAACATAACATGACATGACATGATATGACATGACGACATGTCATGACATGACATAACATACCATAACATAACTTAACATACCATAACATAACATACCATGACATGGCATGACATGACATGACTTGACATGGCATGCCATGACATGACTTGACATGGCATGACATAACATGACATGATATGACATGACGACATGACATGACATGACATAACATACCATAACTTAACATACCATAACATAACATACCATGACTTGACATGGCATGCCATGACATGACTTGACATGGCATGCCATGAAATGACATGACTTGACATGGCATGACATGACATGACTTGGCATGGCATGACATGGCATGACATCACATAACATACCATGACATGACATGACTTGACATGGCATGACATGACATACCATAACATAGCATAACATGACATGACATGACTTGGCAAGACATGACATAACATGAAATGACATGACATGACTTGACATGGCATGACATAACATAACATACCATGACATGAAATGAAATGACATAACATAACATACCATGACGACTTGACATGGCATGACATAACATAACGTAACGTAACATGACATGACATGACTTACCTAACCTGGACGCGTCTAACCCAGCTAACTACCGACCCATTGCCCGTCTACCACTCCCGGCTAAGATAGTTGAAAAAATTATGAACAAGCAACTATCTCAGTTCATTCTGGATCATGATCTGCTCGACCACTCTCAGCATGGATTCCATATGGAACACAGTACTGAGACAGCACTGATTAATGCCACTGAGGAAATCAGAACGGTGATGGATGGAGGAGGGTCAGCGGCCCTGATCCTCCTCGATCTATCAGCCGCTTTTGATACGGTGGATCATAATTTGCTGCAACAACGGCTGGAATCGATGGGGGTCCAGGGAACGGCACTGACCTTATTGGCCTCCTGCCTGAAAGAAAGGAGATTAACAGTCACTATGGACAGTTTTCAATCAAAACCTTATGTTTTGCCCTGTGGAGTCCCCCAGGGATCATCCTTAAGTCCAACTCTTTTTAATATATATGTGGCAGAACTTGCCCCTTTGATTCGGAAATTTGGGTTTAATTTGACGTCCTACGCGGACGACACCCAGATAGTTGTGGCGGCATATAATAAACAAACTGCCCCATTCTACAGTTTCAGAACTGTATGAGAGAAGTTGACAGATGGATGGGACTGCACTGCTTGAAGTTGAACTCTGAAAAGACCGAAATCATTATTTTCGGTGAGTTAAAACCTAGATGGGACAATCTTTGGTGGCCAGTAGAGATGGGCGAAGCACCTAAACCTGTGCAAAAGGCAAAAAATCTGGGTGTGTGGATTGACAACAAGCTAGCACTATCACATCAGACCAATGCTATTGTCTCCGTGTTGGACTTGGCCCTTTTGCCCTGAATTTTTTCGCTTTTGTAAGAATAAAACATGGTGTGTCTGAACAGAAAATAATAAATGCTGTGCAATGTTGTACACACTGTTAGTTCCACCATTTTAGAAGTGCACTTGGGTAAAATGTCACCTTTACAATGGACGCCATTCCTGCCTGCACATGTGCCGCCTGACTGAGGTGGGTTGGCAGTCTAGTAGTTTGTTTCCCAGCACCCCCTGCTTTTGGAGGGAAGCCTGGCACCCAGGGTGCTCTACTCCTCCCCCTAAACCAGTTGAGACCGGTTTCCCAGGGAACCTTCTGGAAGCTTCCAGCCCTTTCTGGGAGGTGGGGTGAGGGGGATATATAAGGGGGCTGGGCTGCCATGTGCTCAGACAGGGACAGTGCGGAGCGTGGACTGATTGAGAGGGGACACTCTTCCAGGAGGTACCGCCACATTGGGCCTGTGTGCTGGCCCCTGTGCCCATCTGCACCCCTCCACCGTCCACAGGGCCAGTGAGAGCCCCTTACTGGAGTGTAGACTGCCATGACAGGAGGAGTACCACGTTATGGGGGATGACTGCTTCTAGGAGCTGCGGTCCTGTTCCGATGAGTACCCACTGCCCGTTGATCTGACCCAGTATTGCTGTCCTGCTGTCCTACCGCCCGGACTCCAGCACCTGGGGAGCGCTAACCCTTATTGCCAGCTTCCTGCTGTCTAGCACCCTGCGAGCATGTGGACTGCCCAGGAGAGAAAAGGAGCTGATACCTGAAGCGCTGTGCTACTGAAGCGCTATAACTGCACCACAACTCATCAGACTGCACTTCAAGGAGGTGAGGAGCGTGGGCAACACCTCCCCCTGTGGGCCCTGGACCTGTGAGGCCCCTAGCGCCTTGGGAGCGCTTTTCTGTAAGTGACTGTGGACGCCTGCACCCTAGCGCCTGGGGAGCGCTATATCTAAGGTGCCAGGAGAAGAGGAGCCCTAGCGCTTGTCCCTGCAGCTTGTAGTGCCGCGAGCGCCTCGTGGGCGCTATATTCCCATTGCCCAGGAGGTAGGGAGCGTGTATCTGCCACGTGTCCCGAAGAAATCCCGGAGGGGGGGATCCCCCCCTGAGTCTTGCCTGCAAGCGGGTGCCCACCCCTCGTGTGTGCCGCCACATGGTGCTAATCCAACCAGCGGGAGCCCACCCCGTGGTTTTTGTGCTCATTTCACGGGAGCCTACCCCGTATTGCCCCGCACGAGGGAAATTGCCCAGGATCACCGCCGCGGCCGAGCCGCAATTGCCTGAGTTAGCGGGTGCCTACCCCGCACTTGTGCCGCCTTGGGGTGCTGCCGAGGAGAGCGACTTGTGGGGAGGGGCAGCGGGAGCCTACCCCGTGCCCTGAATCCGCCCAGGATCACCGCCGCGACCCGGGCGTCGATAAAACCTTGGGCCGCTGCGCTGCTCGCAGCGACCCGGAAGCCAGGCAGGCCTGCGCCTGGTTGGAGGTGTGGCTGGCCGGCCGGAAGCGGGAGGCCCGGAGCCTCGCGGGCTCTAAATCCTAGTCCCCGGTCCCAGGAGGGGGCCCGGGTGAAGTGAGGAGAGGCGCCGGAAAAAGAATCCAGGCGGGAGCCCACCCCGCGCTGGCCAACGCCGCCGGAGACGTCGCTCCGGATGTAGGTGGGGGCTCTCCGTGAGCGGAGGAGAGCCCCGCGTGAGCCGCGCAGGAGACAGAGCCGCCGGTCGTTGGCGGGGCTCCCGTGGGAAAGGGAGAGCCCCGCGAGCCTCGCAGAAGAAGTCCCGGGTCCCAGGAGGGGGCCCGGGTGAAGAGGAGAAGCCGCCTCGTGACCAGCGCCGGTGAGGAGAGCAGGGGACTGTCGAGGCACAGACCGGTGCCTGTCCCCTGCTAGAAGGAGGCCAACCGAGAGTCCCGGTGAGTGTGGGGCTCATTGGGGGTACGGATTGTCGAGGGGGCAGCGGGGCACATTGTCGGTGCCCGCCCCCCCCCCTGTGGCCCTGCTCAGAAGGCCGTGTGGCCTCGTTTCTCCAGCTGGCCCGCTTGGCAGTGGGCAGCTGCAACGTGCAGCCCGATTAATGTGGAAGCCCCCGTGGGGCTTCACCACGGACTGGGCTGTTAAAGATTGCAGGAATCGCTGTTAGCATGAGCTGAAAGCCATTTTGTACTTGGCAGCCATTTTAGTTAGCCATGTGCTCGCCATGTGCTTTCTCCTTCTTCCAGAGTCTTGCACATGCTCAGAGAGGCCTAGCTGGTAGAATGCACCTGCTCCTAGTATAGAACTGTCAAGCTATTCTTACTCATGTAAGCAGTTTAGTCTCCCCTCCCACTTTGTGGAGCAAGCAAATTTTGTATACCCATATTAGTCAATAAGCATGCTTGTATGTGCTAGGACCTCCCCTTGATTTTATGCTGACTATATAACAAATGCATATATAAGGACCCTGTTCTCTGCACTCATTAGAATGCCTCCTACAGTGGCCTGCGGGTACCGTAAGATGCAATCTCCCTCATCTGAGGTTAATAAAACATGTTTTTTTGATATTACAGCTTCTGTGCCAATCTCTTCTTTGTTGGTCTTAAGGACCAGATGTATCAGTGAACCCCTAAGAAGGTTTTTATTTCTACAGGGCCACAGTGCCCAGTCCGGGGGCTACACAGCGACGCCGCAGTGGCGGGTCGCTGCAACGTTGAGGCATTTTTCTAGCCTCATGCCCCCCCCCCCTTACTGGCCAGTACTTTCTTTTTGGGGGCAGCATTGACTTAGAGCCCCGGAAGAGGGGCTCCATCTTCCCTCCTCCCCCAGAGCTGGACAGGGCTTACCACCCCTGCCCCGCTGGACAGTGGGCAGTGGCGACGGTTGGGGGCATTGTAGTTATTGACTGGTGTGGTGTTGAGGTTGGGTATAAGGGGGCTAACGCTTGCACCCTCATGAAGAAGATGCCCCATGCTGAGATGTTCATGCTCCATACCACTGTGGATTGTGCCTTCTCTAATGTATTCTGAGCTGATGCCTGAGGGGCCCCTGTGCTCATGTGTCTCTAGGCCTGAGTTCCATTGGCTAATGCAGTCATGTAATGATGTTTTCCTGCCCCAGGTTCATGCATTTAGGACTAATAGAAGGTGACGCACGTTGATGAAGTGCGCCAGGTGTTCCAGCGCCTGGGGAGTTTCATGCCTACTGTTCCTAATGCCATACAGGGTTGTGTGCAGGTTACGCACGATGTTCTTTTCTGCAGAGGTTGCCTAATGCAAATGCCAATCTCATGTGATCTATGCTTACTGCGAAGACACCCAGTTTCCTATTGTGCCAGTAGGTACCGATTGCTACCCATTACTTACCAGTGGACTTACATATATGTTCTGTGCTTATAATGGTTCTGGCAGCGGCCCGAATGGCGTTGCACTGTAAATAGTCCCCACCGTTCATATCTACCTGGTGCCAGTTGGCGCCGTGTACACCACTGTGATTATTTGTGCTGAGTTCTGCATAATACATATGCTATTTTTCACCTAAACTGGTGTGGTCTCCATTTGTAGTGTGCCTGGTGTGTCGCCTGAGTGTGCTGCGCGGATGCTTTACACAATTCCTCCTGGTTTAGCCTTCCCGCTCCGCACCACGCTACCCCGTTTCCAACATTGGTGCTCAGCGGTGGGATAGGACTTGTGTTTGCGCAGTACCACAGCGACAACTGGTTGCACTGCAACTTGAGCACTTAGAAAATCACAAATTTGGGGATTGTTTAGCTGACTGTATTTCATCCTGGAAGTGTTGTTTTGGGGATTGTGTCTCCCTGTTGCACTGTGGGTGGTGTATCCCGAGGGTATCTCACCAGGATGGGGTTAACCTACGACGAGGATTGCCTGGGGGAGTACACTGAGCAGGAGGTGATAGACCTCTGCCGAGAGAGAGGGATACCCACAGTAGGCAACACCCGCAGGAAGTTGTTTCTCTATGATGCCCTGAGAAGGGAGGAACCCTTAGAGCCCTGCGGGGACCTTTCCGATTACCCCTCCGCATATTTAAGGGATGGATTTGGTAGAGACCATGAGGAGGACTCTGAGAGCGAGGGGTCCCAGTCTATAACCCTGGAGGGGGGTGACTTTGAGGAGGAAGAGGATGTTAGGGCAGAGACACCGGTAGCGAATGAGGACACCATAGAGAGGGAGTCCCGTTCTGCGTCCAGCCCTGGGGGCACTGCCCCACCCCTTTCCCTGTCCCCAGAAGAGTGGGTAGATAGGAGGGAAGAAAGGGAGTATCAGCTGGCGCTGGAAAGGCTCAGAGTGGAGCTAGCGCAGCTGAGAGTTGAAGAAAAGAGGCTAGAGACCGAGAGGGTCCTAGCACAGGAGAGAATGGCTGAGGCGGAGAGGGCCTTCGCCAGGGAGAGACTAGCTCAGGGGGGTAGGTTGTCCCCTGAGAGTGGTGTCTGTGGTCTGGATTCACCAGTGAGGGTGGGATCCAGTGGTGGCAGCGAGAGTGAAGCCAGTGCAGGAAGTCCCACTCCCAGAGCCCAGAAGATGGTGCCTGATCCCCAGAAGGAGGGGGGCAGGTTGGAGTTTTGGGGCGGCAAGAAACTGTCCCATCAGTCTTGGGGGGAGTATGTGGACGTGTGTTGGACCGCACTGGAGGAGTGGATGGTGTGTGGCGCGGTGATCGATTGGGATGGGCTGTGCCATCTGCTTATCAGGGAGCACGTGCTCAAGAGTTGTTTTCCCAGGTTGCGCCACCACCTGTTGCAGTGTGGGCTCTCCGACCCCAGGGAGCTTGCACATGAGGCAGACCTTTGGGTGGGGGCCAGAGTGTCTGAGGAGGCATTGGGGAGTGACCCAGAAGGGAGTGGCTCAGGGATCTTCCCACCCCGGGAGGGGGGAGGAGTGCAGAGTAGCCCAGCTAGGTCCCAGGATAGTGAGAGGGTTGTAGGGCCTCACATCCTATCTATAGGAAGGAGTGAGACGGGGAGGTGTCCCGAGGTGCCCCAACCGCAGTCTCAGGGCCTGGAGAGTTCCATAAGGGAACCCCAGGGTGGGAGCCTAGGCTGTCCCGATGGGCCATCCATGGAAGGGGATCCCCCAGTGTCAGGAGAATCCGGGGCATCTGTAATCCGAGCTCCGGGGGTTCTGGGGTCTGCTCAGCCACAGGGTTTAGATCCTGTGCTGGGGTGCCAGGTTCAGGGGCTGCCTGACCTGGAGGGAGGGGCACTTGTAATCAAGGTCCCTACCGGTTTCACTTCCAGGGGTACTTCTCCAGGTGGGAGGGTGCGGAACTCTGGAAGGGGGTGCCGAGGAGGAAGGACTCGCCTCTGGCACCGGCTCAACCACAGGGCTTCGATCCTGGGTTGGGAGGCCCGGTTCAGGTATTGCCTGACCTGGCGGGAGGGACGTCTGTAAGCAGTGTCCCCCGGAGTTGTCTTCCAGGGGTACTACTCCAGTTGGGAGGGTGCGGAACTCTGGGAGGGGGTGCAGAGGGAGGGAGGACTCGCCTCTGGCACCGGGGCAACCTAAGGGTTTAGACCCTGGGTTGGTGGATCGGATGCAGGGTCACGGCCCTGGGAGAGGGAGAGAGTGGTGTTCGGAGGGTGCCCCGCATAGAGGGAGAGGGCGGAACCCCAGAAGGAGAGGTAGGGGGAGGAGAGCCACGTCCCTGTCTGCTGGTCAGCCTGAGGGTGCGGACCCCAGGTGTGTGGACCAGTGGCAGTTTGGAGCTGCAAGGAGGAGAAGGAGAGTGGTCAACGGGTACTACGGGCCTGGGGCTATTGCCCCCCACTCTGTGAGACAGCCAGGGCCAGAGACATCTGGATGGCCTAGGGCCCGGTCCTGGCTGCAGCCAACTAGGGAGCACCAGTGGGGTGGCCTAGTTGGGTCAGGAGGAGTTGAGAGAGGGAACCATCGGGTTCCAGAGTGGAGAAGAACCTGCGGGTGTTCCTGCAGTTGTGGGCCCGCGTCCAAGTTCTCTGGCCCTAAGCAGGAAGCCCATCAAGGCATTGATCGGTCTACCCTGGCTTTTGGCTGGGAGGGGGTCGTGTTGGACTTGGCCCTTTTGCCCTGAATTTTTTAGCTTTTGTAAGAATAAAACATGGTGTGTCTGAACAGAAAATAATAAATGCTGTGCAATGTTGTACACACTGTTATTTCCACCATTTTAGAAGTGCACTTGGGTAAAATGTCACCTTTACAATGGACGCCATTCCTGTCTGCACATGTGCCGCCTGACTGAGGTGGGTTGGCAGTCTAGTAGTTTGTTTCCCAGCACCCCCTGCTTTTGGAGGGAAGCCTGGCACCCAGGGTGCTCTACTCCTCCCCCTAAACCAGTTGAGACCGGTTTCCCAGGGAACCTTCTGGAAGCTTCCAGCCCTTTCTGGGAGGTGGGGTGAGGGGATATATAGGGGGGCTGGGTTGCCATGTGCTCAGACAGGGACAGTGCGGAGCGTGGACTGATTGAGAGGGGACACTCTGCCAGGAGGTACCGCCACATTGGGCCTGTGTGCTGGCCCCTGTGCCCATCTGCACCCCTCCACCGTCCACAGGGCCAGTGAGAGCCCCTTACTGGAGTGTAGACTGCCATGACAGGAGGAGTACCACGTTATGGGGGATGACTGCTTCTAGGAGCTGCGGTCCTGTTCCGTTGAGTACCCACTGCCCGTTGATCTGACCCAGTATTGCTGTCCTGCTCTCCTACCGCCCGGACTCCAGCACCTGGGGAGCGCTAACCCTTATTGCCAGCTTCCTGCTGTCTAGCACCCTGCGAGCATGTGGACTGCCCAGGAGAGAAAAGGAGCTGATACCTGAAGCGCTGTGCTACTGAAGCGCTATAGCTGTGCCACAACTCATCAGACTGCACTTCAAGGAGGTGAGGAGCGTGGGCAACACCTCCCCCTGTGGGTCCTGGACCTGTGAGGCCCCTAGCGCCTTGGGAGCGCTTTTCTGTAAGTGCCTGTGGCCGCCTGCACCCTAGCGCCAGGGGAGCGCTATATCTAAGGTGCCAGGAGAAGAGGAGCCCTAGCGCTTGTCTCTGCAGCTTGTAGTGCCGCGAGCGCCTCGTGGGCGCTATATTCCCATTGCCCAGGAAGTAGGGAGCGAGTATCCCCGCAGCGCTGTGCTGCCATGTGTCCCGAAGAAATCCCGGAGTGGGGGATTCCCCCCCCCCCTGAGACTTGCCTGCAAGCGGGTGCCCACCCCGCGTGTGTGCCGCCACGTGGTGCTAATCCAACCAGCGGGAGCCCACCCCGTGGTTTTTGTGCTCATTTCACGGGAGCCTACCCCGTATTGCCCCGCACGAGGGAGATTGCCCAGGATCACCGCCGCAGCCGAGCCGCAATTGCCTGAGTTAGCGGGTGCCTACCCCGCACTTGTGCCGCCTTGGGGTGCTGCCGAAAAGAGCAACTTGTGGGGAGGGGCAGCGGGAGCCTACCCCGTGCCCTGAATCCGCCCAGGATCACCGCCGCGACCCGGGCGTCGATAAAACCTTGGGCCGCTGCGCTGCTCGCAGCGACCCGGAAGCCAGGCAGGCCTGCGCCTGGTTGGAGGCGTGGCTGGCCGGCCGGAGGCGGAAGCGGTAGGCCCGGAGCCTCGCGGGCTCTAGATCCCAGTCCCGTGTCCCAGGAGGGGGCCCGGGTGAAGTGAGGAGAGGCGCCGGAAAAAGAATCCAGGCGGGAGCCCACCCCGCGCTGGCCAACGCCGCCGGAGACGTCGCTCCGGATGTAGGTGGGGGCTCTCCGTGAGCGGAGGAGAGCCCCGCGTGAGCCGCGCAGGAGAGCGAGCCGCCGGTCGTTGGCGGGGCTCCCGTGGGAAAGGGAGAGCCCCGCGAGCCTCGCAGAAGAAGTCCCGGGTCCCAGGAGGGGGCCCGGGTGAAGAGGAGAAGCCGCCTCGTGACCAGCGCCGGTGAGGAGAGCAGGGGACTGTCGAGGCACAGACCGGTGCCTGTCCCCTGCTAGAAGGAGGCCAACCGAGAGTCCAGGTGAGTGTGGGGCTCATTGGGGGTACGGATTGTCGAGGGGGCAGCGGGGCACATTGTCGGTGCCCGCCCCCCCCCTTGTGGCCCTGCTCAGAAGGCCGTGTGGCCTCGTTTCTCCAGCTGCCCCGCTTGGCAGTGGGCAGCTGCAACGTGCAGCCCGATTAATGTGGAAGCCCCCGTGGGGCTTCACCACGGACTGGGCCACAGTGCCCCGGGGGCTACACAGCGACGCCGCAGTGGCGGGTCGCTGCAACGTTGAGGCATTTTTCTAGCCTCATGCCCCCCCCCTTACTGGCCAGTACTTTCTTTTTGGGGGCAGCATTGACCTAGAGCCCCGGAAGAGGGGCTCCATCTTCCCTCCTCCCCCAGAGCTGGACAGGGCTTACCACCCCTGCCCCGCTGGACAGTGGGCAGTGGCGACGGTTGGGGGCATTGTAGTTATTGACTGGTGTGGTGTTGAGGTTGGGTATAAGGGGGCTAATGCTTGCACCCTCATGAAGAAGATGCCCCATGCTGAGATGTTCATGCTCCATACCACTGTGGATTGTGCCTTCTCTAATGTATTCTGAGCTGATGCCTGAGGGGCCCCTGTGCTCATGTGTCTCTAGGCCTGAGTTCCATTGGCTAATGCAGTTATGTAATGATGTTTTCCTGCCCCAGGTTCATGCATTTAGGCCTAATAGAAGGTGACGCACGTTGATGAAGTGCGCCAGGTGTTCCAGCGCCTGGGGAGTTTCATGCCTACTGTTCCTAATGCCATACAGGGTTGTGTGCAGGTTACGCACAATGTTTTTTTCTTCAGCGGTTGCCTAATGCAAATGCCAATCTCATGTGATCTATGCTTACTGCGAAGACACCCAGTTTCCTATTGTGCCAGTAGGTACCGATTGCTACCCATTACTTACCAGTGGACTTACATATATGTTCTGTGCTTATAATGGTTCTGGCAGCGGCCCGAATGGCGTTGCACTGTAAATAGTCCCCACCGTTCATATCTACCTGGTGCCAGTTGGCGCCGTGTACACCACTGTGATTATTTGTGCTGAGTTCTGCATAATACATATGCTGTTTTTCACCTAAACTGGTGTGGTCTCCGTTTGTAGTGTGCCTGGTGTGTCGCCTGTGTGCTGCGCGGATGCTTTACACAATTCCTCCTGGTTTAGCCTTCCCGCTCCGCACCACGCTACGCCGTTTCCAACACTCTGCCTCCCATTTTCTGATAAAAAAACTTAAGGAAATCATGCCTTATATCCCCACCGACTTTAGAAAGTTGGTAGTTACCACACTTGTCCAGGCTAAACTGGATAACTGTAATAGACTCTACTTGGGCATGCGTAAGCATTTTAAAAAAAAACTCCAGTCCATTCAAAATACAGCTGCTTGGATGCTGGGCAACATCTCCAAATATGATTCCATTTCCAAGGAAATTCGCCGACTCCACTGGCTCCCAGTGGCCAAACGTATTGAGTTTAAAGCCCTCTGCTTAGCATTCAAGGCTTTGAATAATACAGGACCATTATCGCTCAAAAAGCTATTTGTCTGGTACCAACCGGCCAGACAGTTACGGTACTCAGGCACAAGACTGATGAAAGTACCCAGAATACACACCACGGGTTGGGGCGGCCGGAGTCTTTCTTATGGTACCGCAAAGCTGTGGAACACGCTACCAGCCGAGCTTAGAGGAGCGGCCTCCCTTACCATCTTTAGGAAAAAGTTAAAAACCTGGCTTTTCCAGAACTGAGTAACTGGTGAGGAATTACTGCAGTCAATAGCACCAAGACACCCCGGGTATTCGTGCGCTTGATAAGTCCCATTAACATTAACAACATTAACATTAACTTGACATGGCATAACATAACATACCATAACATAACATGACATGACATGACATGGCATGACATAGCATAGCATACCATGACATGACATGACTTGACATGGCATGACATAACATAGCATACCATGACATGACATGACTTGACATTGCATGACATAACATAACATACCATGACATGACATGATGGCATGAGATGGCATAACATAACATACCATGACATGACATAACATGACATGACTTGACATGGCATGACATGGCATGACATAACATAACATGACATGACATAATATAACATACCATAACATACCATGACATGACATGGCATCACATAACATAAAATAACATAACATGACATAACATAACATGACATGACATAATATAACATAACATAACATACTATAACATAACATGGCATGACATAACATAGCATACCATGACATGACATGACTTGACATGGCATGACATGACTTGACATGGCATGACATAACATAACATAACATACCTTCCCTTGACATGACATGATGGCATGACATGGCATAACATAACATACCATGACATGACATGACATGACTTGACATGGCATGACATAACATACCATGACATGACATGACATTACATGACTTGACATGGCATCACATAACATAAAATAACATAACATAACATACCATAACATGACATGACATAACATAACATACCATATCATAACATAAAATAACATAACATACCATGCCATAGCATAGCATAACATACCATAACATAACATAACATGACATAACATACCATGACATGACATTACATGACTTGACATGGCATCACATAACATCAAATAACATAACATACCATAACATGACATGACATAACATAACATACCATATCATAACATAAAATAACATAACATACCATGCCATAGCATAGCATAACATAACATACCATAACATAACATAGCATAACATAACATGACATGACATAACATACCATGACATGACATTACATTACATGACTTGACATGGCATCACATAACATAAAATAACATAACATACCATGACATAACATAACATACCATATCATAACAGAAAATAACATAACATACCATGCCATAGCATAGCATAACATAACATACCATAACATGACATAACATAACATAACATACCATATCATAACATAAAATAACATAACATACATTGGCATAGCATAACATAACATACCATGACATGACATAACATAACATACCATAACATAACATAGCATAACATAACATACCATAACATACCATGACATAACATAGCATACCATAACATAACACGACATAACGTGTATTTGTAAAGCGCATGTTCACCCAAAGGTATCTTGGTGCTGAATAACAGGTGGCTTCACTTTTTGGGTCTTTGTGGACATGTCTTGTGAGTCTGCCCAAAGAGTGAATATGACCCCAGATTTAAGAACAGTGGATGCACGTGGGCAACTACAGAAACAATCTAAAATGAAGGTTCTTTAGAATGCGAACAATATGATGTTTGAATAGATTGCTGAGATGCCAGAGGTTTTGCAAATAATGAACAACAAGAAAGTCACAGCGGCTCCTGTATGACAGAAATAATCCTGCTGCTCCAGAGTTTGGATTTAGTAGGCATCTGAAGGGAAAGTCATCCAAAATCTTGGAGGTAAACTCATTTCAGGCAAACATATCAAAGCAAAGCACATATAGATTATTTCTTATGCTCAAGAACTTGAAACTCCGTAAAGGCAGAAAATTCCTCCTCACTTTTATCCCACCGTGCCCCTGTCATTATTTGGGGTTTCCCTCCCTGAGCCCCCGGAGTAGCATTTGTAAGTCCCCTGGTGCAAGGACTCATTTCAACGAAATCAGTCCCTCTAGATGTGTTCAGGGACACAGTGGAACTCCAAACACTCTTTCGT
This sequence comes from Calotriton arnoldi, assembly GCA_963921515.1. Lineage (NCBI taxonomy): Eukaryota > Metazoa > Chordata > Amphibia > Caudata > Salamandridae > Calotriton > Calotriton arnoldi. Next base: position 537,699 of record CAWUFW010009161.1, read on the forward strand.
AAATGAATAACACACTCCAAATAGTACTAAGAAAAAAGTGATAAACTTGAAAGTATTTATTTCTAAAAACTAAGGGGCATATTAGCAAGGGCACTATCGCCACTTTAGCGGCACTTTTTGCCGCTAAAGCGGCGATATTTATATCGCCCTATCAGCAAACTGTCTCTAACAGCAGTTAGCGACAGTTTGCGGGCATTAAAGCCCGTTTTTTTACCGGTTTGCATGTCAGCGATATTTATCGCTAATGACATGCAAAGTGGGCGTTCCCGACGAACAAACCTGGGAAACACTCGCTAACAGGCCTATCGCCTATTAGCAAGGTGGCCATGGCCCCAGTTAGCGACGTGAAAAGTCGCGCTAACCGAGGTCATCGCCATTTATTTAACACCTGCAATTAGCAGGTGTTAGCCATACCTAACATGGGGGTGGATTATGCTGATACGACCACAGGGTCGTATCAGCAAGGTGTTCTCCCTTCTCCATGCAACATCGCTGGTTTTTCAGCGATGTTGGCCCATTTCCCCGCTATCGCTGGAATATTCATCGCCATAGCGCTAATCGTTGCTAATACAGCGTTAGCGTGGCGATATATTCCAGCGATAGCCGGCGATAAAAAAAATCACGCTAAGCAGGGTTAGCGATGATTATCGCCTCTTCTTGCTAATATGCCCCTAAGTCTAGTGCATACAATATGAGGTAACCACAAGGTAGGCAAAAATAAATGCAGCAATGCATGACATGGTAAGGGAAAACAGTAAGAACATTCCTAACATTGTTAGCAAATTCCTAGCATCCCAACACCATATAACTACAGCTACTTCTAAGCGCTATGCTATTTTTGACCGGAGGCAGTAAATAGCAAGCCTTTAAATTGGGTTTCTTAAGATGGACTCCACGGTATACCTTCCCTCGGTACAAAAAGAGCTGTTTAGCTATTCTCTATCACAGCTGTTGCCCAGGAGTGATAAGAAGTGCAGGGCTGAAGGCCACATCCCTGCATCACTCCCGGACGCTGTCTCCAACTGAGACCGTTCGCTTCTGCAAATTGGTGTGACCTCTGGCTTGATTGTGCTAGTATGAAGCCCCTTCCAACTATGGCCAGATACCTGAATTTGTATAGTATTTGATTGCTGATTTTATCCCACATTTATAAAAATAAAACAGGACTTGCAGACACTAAAGAATCAACAAGACTAAAGAAATATGACGATAAATGAATCAACCCAATTCACATGTAGATTATATTCTCCTATAATTAAAAACAAAAAAAGCATGTCAACTTATACAGTAAGCATCCATGGTGTTATGCCAGCGTCCATAAACAAAACAATAAAAATTGGTCAGCCTTGAAATGAAGCAGCCATCATACAAACATTTCTGCACATGTCTAAAATTTCACACTTTCTATTAAACTAGTTAAACTAATCTGCAAGTAGACACAGAATACAAATAGAAAAGACCTAAACAGGAACTGTCACTGTGTTTACAACACCCCTGTGTATGTCGTATTCCATGTAGGAGAGAGTAGGGACTCAAGTCAGTGGAGGTGAGTGGCAGGGTCAGGATTGGGAGCCAGGAGGAGAAATGCAGTCTTCAGTGCACTACATTTGGGATGCTTCGGCTCCATCCATTTATAGATGCGCTGAAGTGTGGATTTTAACTTGGAAATAGATTCAGGGGAATCCAACTCCCGGTGGTGTTAAGTGTCAGTGGGGTATTGAGGAAAGAAGATTCAAGAGGTTCGTCCATGGATTGTTTTTGTGCAGGAAGGGGCACCTTCCGGCACAAAAACAATCCCCTAAGGCATGTTCCTCTTTCTATGTGTGCTGCAGACATACAAAGAGGGGAAAATGAGGAGAAATAAACACATTTCTCCTGGTTATGTCTCCCCTGGGAAGGCGTAGCATTATGGCACATTCCCAGGTTCACCAGTACTGGTAACTATGGGAATAGGTCGAATGGGTTCAACAGACACGTTAAAGAGGATTGGTGCAAGAAGGAGCTCCGGAGACACACCACATGGGGAGGGGGCAGATAGGCTATTGCCAATGTTGAACCTTGTCAGCATCCGAGAGATAGGATTGGAAACACTGTATGGCAGTTCTCCTGAGGCCAGTTCTGTTTTTCAAAGCGTCAAGCAGGATTTGATGATCAGCTGTCCATGCAGTGCAATGAGACCCTCACAGGTGATTTGCTGCACTTTATAAATCCCTGATTGATTTATTTATGGTTCATGCCTCCGCATAAATTGATTTAACAGATTTTGCTGTGACTTGCATGGTTGTCCTTGCTGTATCTCCTCTGATCTTTGCTTATTAGAGGTCTTCCTTGTCTCCCCCCTTGCCTCCCTAGGCTGTCCAACAGCATCTCCAGCATTTTCTGGTTACTCTTCATAATTCGGTTCTTTCTCCTAACCTTGCTTTCCTACACGCAGAGATGTGAATTTTCATCTATCTCTCTCATCTCCATTCACTGATCATTCCAGGATGACTGTTCTTGACTCCCTGGATACCACATCGACAGCATCTCTCTTTATTGGTCCTTGCTACTGTACAGCACTTCCTCCATTTTCCGGTTAGTTCAAATAACCTTTTCTTACCTTATCTTGATCCTGTTTCCCTCCTTGGCATCAACTCACTGGTTTTCCACCTGACTTTGTACCTCTGGTTAAAATCTGTAAATTCAAAGCCACGCAAGGTGATGAATGGCGAATGTCTACTGGCTGGGTCTGCGATAGCTAAAGATGGCTCTTGGACGATAGAGAGAGTCCCTTTATGCTTCTTGGGGAGACAGTGTAGGAGTTATCATACGGCATCCCAATGTTTATGTCCATATCAGCAGATGAATAGTGGAACAGGAAATAATCTATTCCAAAGGTTCATTATCTGGTGCTCATGAACCCCTGGTGTTTGCAGCACCTACTCAAGGGGTGCGTGGACTCATATAACCTCTAGCCATTATTATTTGTCAATATCCATAAGCATTTTGAGCTAAATAACTATATAAAGGTGGTTCTTCCTACGAGGATAAAAGTTTCAAGAAGTAACAATACTACAATAATCGAAGCCTACTGAAGTGCTGCCCCAATCTATTTGATATATATATTAATAAAATCAATAAAGTATTTTTTTTTTTAAATGTTTTTGTCAGAAACTGATTTCTACTTCAGAATGGAGCATGAGTGTTGTGCACATTCACATATTCTCAGATCAGAACTAACAATCAGATTCGGACTAAAAACACGTTTGAATTGTTTACGATTTTCTACAAAATCACACGTATCTCTACACTTAGCCGGTGTTTTAACAGCTCAGCGATCTGTGCATGTACACACAGGTAGACTGCCCAAAAGGCCCTTCGAGGCTGCAAGTTCTCTGCTTAAATGGTCAGGCACTTACAGACTCCAAACACCTACACTTCTTGTATTGGAAAGAGTGCATGCCTGCACTTTTCAACAGCTGAAATACTTCCACAGGCAGGGTACCTCCTCCCACTGGGCAGCATGTACTCTGGCATAATAAGCATCTGGTCTTCTAGTTTTGTTGCAATCACCGTCTTTGACACCTTTTGGCACAAAGACACTGCATGGTCTCCACCTTTGCACATACCAAGCTTGTCTGTCCGGGGCCAATGTCAGTCAAGTCACTACTTCTGTCCCATCGCTTCTGATGAAAGCTCTTATTTCACAATTACCTATTGAGTTTTGAATACATCCTGGGCCTTACACCGGCATGTAAACATGAAGCTGCAGAGGAAAGTAGATGTGCTGAGTTTATACATTGTTTACTTGTTGGGACGGAAAAGTCCTCTGCATGGTAAAGATGTTTACCCCTGCCCTGAGTGCCCAACTGTAGTGTTGTCTGGAACCTTAATGCTAATTTTATTTGTCATAGGTGAACACGGATCATGCGTGTGTGCCATGATACTGGCTTGCCTCATGGATTGCAGTCTTGTTTGACCGGGAGGGCCTCCCAAAGCACTACACACAGGATTTAAGCAGCAGGAGCGCGGCGGTGGCAGCATACTGTGTAGTGATCAGTAGTAGTGAACAGGACCTTGATACTCTGTGTCACTGGAATAAGGCCTACAGGCTCATGCACCTTTTTAAAGTTGCGCTGCTGTGTGCTTAACTCACCCATGGCCTACATCGGGTATGTTGTGCAGTGCTGCGCAGCGCAGGAATAGTGACTTTGTATTGGTTGTATGTGCACCTGGGAAGAGTACAGTACAAGGATGGAGCAATATTGTGCAGTGCATGTGTTGTTACTACAAGTACGGGGTGTATGTATGCCTGGGAGGAATACATTACATGACAGATGTAGTGCTGTGCAGTAGATGCGCAGGGAAAGCATGTGCTGGGTGTATATGTGCTTGCATGAAATACAATACATGAAGGGTGAAGTGTTGTGCAGCATTCACATAGTGAGTGTGTGTGTTGGCAGTGTGTGTGTTTGTAAATAACACACCCTTGTTGAAGATAGAAAAGCTTCAGTGCTGAACATTGCGCGCAGAAAGAGTGCGTGTACTGAATACATGTGTGCATGTATGGGTACAATGCATAGAGGTAACATTGCTGGACCCAAAGTGACTATTGAAAGTACACTGAGTGAGTGTGCCTGCAATGGTACATTGTATGGAGGACCCTTGGTTCCATTTTGGGAAGCTGAGACCTGCCTGGTGAAGACATGAGGAGGAGAGGCATTCCCCCAGACATATTTGTGTATTGCTGCATTCCTGTGAGCTGGGTGGGGGACACACTGGAGGGAAAAGGAAGAGACTCCCTTTAGTCTTCAGAAAACTGCTCTGTGATTTAGTGATAGATCACAAGGAAGGGGCCTGGACACATCTCAGGAAGGGAGATGGGGCTGATAAGAGAATCATAAAAAGCGTGGTTGGGAATCTGGGATTAAACCTTTGATGCAGATATCACTTGGGCTGACATCCAGGTGTGAACTCTGGTCACTCCCATGAATTGTGTTGTGGACAATCAGCTTCAGAAGCATGCCTGTTGGGACAGACCTCTTTCAAGAAGGAAGAAGAAAGGGAGAAGTGCCCACTTCAAAGGAGAAGAACCCCAACATAAAACTTCAAAGACCCAGACACTAAATCACATTTAGTGTCTGAAAAAGGACTAGAAGAAGGAGAGGTTTAATCCCTTAAAATATGTCATCTGCCAAGCAGCCAGAGGGGCTGTGTGAGGAGGGGAAGCTCTGCAAGACTTCTACATGTGACCAGGACTGGGGGCCAAGGCCTGCTAGTCTCCCTGCTGGGTGAGGAGACATCACCAGGGGAACCACAATCACCTTCCCTGGAGCCTGGAGCAGTAAGAGCTTGCCTGAGAGAGAGTTGAAGGGAGCAAGGTCCAGTGGCAAGCCCTATCGTGAGGACTCCCTGTGCGAGGTGTAAGGATTCTGACGTGCACCGATTGGACCATGGCATGCATGTAGGTTTGTTTTCAGTGACCCCCGTATGCCAGGAGAAGGCCGACAAAGTTGGAGCCATGTGTTGCGCGCCTTGCGGTTCTTGCTACCACCGTACCACCATACTGCAGTGCCCACATATGCCAGAGGTGGCCACCGGTATAGTTACCAATTCAAGGAGTGCCAAGACTTGTGACCATCTGGACTGGAAGAGCCTGTGCTCGTATAACCACATGCTGCTGCAGCTGCGTATGCCAGAATGGGCTGCTGGTACCAACGTTGCCATCGGATGCAGGCCGCTGCCTGAAGGATAGACTGAGGCTAAGATCAGTGAGTTAGGCCCTCACTGTGAGAGAAACTGCCCCTGACTCACCATTGAGGACTGCCGGAGGCGCCATGGACCACTGCTGAAGAAAGGATCCCCTATTGATCAAAATCAACTTGCTGTGTCTTTGTGAGCAGGAAGCTGCTCTGACAACTGAGAGATCTCCAGCAGTGCAACTCGGGAGAGAGAGATAGCCTGTACTGCCGGGTGCTGCCATGTGGGCTGGGAGCAGCCTGACTTCTCCGAACTGAGCAGGGCTCCCAGGTGCATGTTGAGAGTGCCCGCTGCATTGCTGAACTCTTCTGTGCTGAGAGAGTAGGTAAGAAAGGAACTGGGCCAGTTGTACCACCATAGACACTTATCACTAAATTCTTAAGGAGTCAAAAGGAGAACTCTTGAGTACGACCTCCTTGTTTGCATGCCCTGGATGCAGCCACCAGTGAATGGGGACTAACCCAAAACACGTTACATGAAGGAGGGTGCAACAGGAATTTGCCGTACAAATACTAGAGCCCCACCTCAAGAGGGATCGTGTTGCTGCTTCTGAAAGTCGTACTTCTTTGTATGTGTATCTGCATTCCCAAATAGCAACCATTGTTTTTGTAAAAGCAGCCAGTGCATGTTAAAGGGGTAGGGTCTGCTGTAAACAAACATAATCCCCATTTGGGAAGGCATTGAGGGAATTCTGCAGTGGTCTTCTGGAACACTGTGTGCTCCCCAAGAGGACACCTAACATGCTACTCAAGGAGAAAGGTGCCCCCTGGGAACAGCTTCCAGTTTGCAAACTAGCTATCACCCCAACTTTGGAGGAGATCACAAATTATTGATACATGTCATTGCAAATTGCAATTTGGAGATGATGCCCCTTTCACTCGCCACTTTAATAGCAATTTGGAATAAGACGTAGAACCCTTTTGTGAGTCAGAAAGATATTTCTAACTTGCAAAATTGGTTTAACAACTCAAGAAAACTCTTTGGCAGTTGTAAATCCAGTGGTTTTGCTAATCACAGGGTTTGGGACCGCAAAAGGGCTTTTTACCTCAGGCAGGAGCGATGCAACGTGGGAGGCGGCACCCGAAGTCAGAACAGGAACAAAACATAAAGCAAAAAGAGGGGGAGACAGAACTTGATGATGATAAATGCAGTGATTTACAGGTTATTAATTTATCAGACAGGGAGCTTAGTCAGGTTGAATTGAAAGTTCTGAAACGGGGGCTCTCTTTCTGTCCTGATACATCATGCGACTTTACCGGTCACCAAATTGACTTGTTTAAATTTGCGAGACGTTTGAAATTGAAAAGTTTTTTTCATCTGTTGACCGATGTGTTGTACCTAAAAAGGATGTAATTAAAAGATCTTCGCTTACGATTGCTCACATGCAAGATGTTCAGTTGCTTCTGTCATTGTCGGAGGAAGATAATGTGGGGGTAGAAGAATTGTCTGATGTATTGAATGTTCAAACTGATTTTAGTTGTACCAGTGGTCTTGCTATGCCCTCCAAATTCGTGCCTCAGGGCAACCAATTTGCAGCTATAGACCTGTTTTTGAAAAAAACTACAGAAGAGCTATACAGATTGGAGGATCAGAGGGGGTTGGTGGACGCCTACAAGAGCAAGAGAGGAAACATCTCCTATGAGGAAAGAAAGGCACTTAGAGATTTGGGAACAGACGAAACTATTGTGATAAGGGAAGCCGATAAAGGGGGCAATATTGTGGTTATGCGAAGAACAGACTATAGCCAAGAAATCAAAAGGCAATTGAGTGATGACACTTGTTACAGGAAGTTGACGACTTATCCCATGCAAGAAGCAGGTAGATTGATTACTGAGAAACTGTTTACATGGAAGGAATTGGGATTGTTGGATGACAAGGAATTTAAATATCTGTAGACCACTTGTCCTAGGTTCCCGTTCATTTATACATTACCCAAAATTCATAAATCATTAGAAAACCCTCCTGGTAGACCTATTGTTTCCAGTATAGGGAGTTTAACAGAACATCTTTCGGAATTTGTGGATGTATTTTTAAAACCATTAGTGGTGAATTTACCATCATACATCCAAGACACCATGGATGTGTTGAATAAATTACAGGATTTGACTTGGGAGCACGACATGAGTTTTGTCACATTGGATGTGGTGGGATTATATACATGTTTTGAGAATAGTCAGGGTAAGCGAGCTTTGAGGCACTTTTTAAATAGCAGGAGCGCTCGTTTAAAACAGCATTCTAATATGCTATTGGAGATGAGTGATTTGATACTGAACAATAACTTTTTCCTGTTTGAGGGGCAATGGTACTATCAGATCAGAGGGGCAGCCATGGGATCCAGGTTTGCTCCCTCTTATGCTAACCTCTTTATGGGGTTGTTTGAGAGGACGCATGCCTGGTCCAGGAATGCAGGGAAATGGATGGACTTCATCCTATTTTGGGTACGTTTTATTGATGACATCCTGGTCATCTGGAGAGGAACAGATAATGATCTTTTGGAATATGTGGATTATCTGAACCACAACAGCTATAATGTTAAGTTCACGATGTGCCATGACGTGAACAGGATAGATTTCCTGGATGTTCAATTGCATGCAGTTAATGACAAAATACAGAGCAGATTGTTTTGTAAAGAAACAGCCACAAACAATATTCTAAGAGCAGACAGCACTCATCCGGCTGCAGTTATTAAGGGCATTCCGTATGGAGAAATGATAAGAAGACGTAGAAAATGTAGCAAGGAGGAGGATTTTCAACCTAGTCTTAAGGACCTGAAAAAGAGGCTGTCAGCACGTGGTTATTCAGAACGCAGTCTTGGGAAAGCAGAGACCAGGGTACACAGGATTAATAGAGAAGAAACGTTGGTACAGACACCGAAGAAAGAATCACAGGGAAGGTTAGCCTTTATCTCCACCTACAGTTCTGATCATAACAAGATTTATAAGGTGTTGAAAAAAAATTGGAATCTCTTAAAGGGGGTACCGGGTTTAACCAACAGCATTACCGACAAACCACTGGATATGTACAGGAAATGCCCCACTATTGGCAACAAGATTATGAGAAATTACTTGGAACCCAAAAGGGATACAGTACCAAGCTGGCTACCAGAGCAACCAAAGGGTTTTTTCAAATGTGGCTCATGCAATATGTGTGGTTTGGGATGTAACAACTTGAAAGTTTTTAAATACAACACTGGAAGGACATATGATGTGAAGGAATTTATTAATTGTAACAGCTGTGGTGTCGTATATGTGATCAAATGTAATTGTGATAAAATTTACATTGGCAGTACGAAACGGGCATTGAAAACCAGGATCCAAGAACACAGGGGGTCAATATGGACTAAGGACAGCAAGTCACCCATTTTCCAACACATGTTAGAGAGCCACCTTGATAATACTAGTTTCAGATTCCATGGGATACAAAAAATAATCTCTAATAACAGAGGAGGCAACTGGGAGTTGAGACTAAGACAGGAGGATGCTAAATGGATCAGCAGATTGAGGGCAGTACAACTAGGCCTCAACATGGAGAATGAGCTACATTATTTTCTGTAACTACATTACAGAGGCCCAGAGCTATATCTGGAGGGGCAGATAGGAGGTTGGGAAGGTACTCGGCAAGGGAAACAGATGATGGTTAGGAGCCTCTTGATTGGACTTTGTAATCTAGATCGGATAGGGTAACATAGAGGGGCACTTAGGAACCTCGACTTCCCCGCTGAAGTATCACAAGTGTGAGTTGGAGTGTGAGAGATAACATTCGTCTCGTTTGAAATGTCCAGGGATAATGACTCCATCTAGGGTTACTTAGAATTTGACAGTCTATTTGGACGATGTTAGAATATGAGCAGGGACGCATATAAATACTCCTTGTGGGAATTAGCATATCCGGGCCGGTTCACCCTTCTGGTCCTAGTCGCTTGCGAGTTGCATAATGGGCCCGTTGGATGAGCGGTGACCTGAGTAGAACAAAACTGGCGTTTGAATAGCTGTATACATGCCCTCATGCCCCTTGGCCCTCTGAAAGGGTTTCTGACACCCGGCAAAATGCCTGTTAGGAGCGATTTGCAAAACAACCTGCCTAATGAATACTAATTAGAAATCTGAGATCCCTTGCTGTTTGCTAAGGACACAGGGATGGTAACCTATAAGGAATAGCTGACCTCCATCTCTGCATTCCCAAATAGCAACCATGGTTTTTGTATAGGCAGCCTGTGCATGTTAAAGGCATAGGTTCTGTTTTAAACAAAAATAATCCCCATTTGGAAAGACATTGAGGGAAGCATGCAGTGGTCTTCTGGAAGACTGTCTGCTCCCCCAGAGGACCCCTGACATGATTCTCAAGGAGAAAGGTGCCCCCTGGGAACAGCTTCCACTTTGCAACCAGATACCACCCTAACTTTGGAGGAGGTCTCAAATTATTGATACATGTCATTGCAAATTGCAATTACTAGATTAAGCCCCTTTCACTCCCCATCTTAATAGAAGTTTGGAATAAGTCGTAGAACCCTTGTGTGAGTCAGAAAGACATTTCTAACTTGCAAAATTGGTTTAGTAACTCAGGAAAACCCTTTGGCAGTTGTAAATCCTGCTGTTTTGCAAAACGCAGGGTTTAGGGCCGTAAACAGGCTTTTTACCTCAGGCCCCTACTCTCCTACTTTGTTTATTAGGTGGTGAGTCTGCATGAGGGTTAGGTGAGCATATGAGTGTCCTGGTGTTGTGGGAGATCTTATAAACATGTTGGCCCCTATGGTGAAGACCAGTGCTTGCTCTCTACAGATTTAAGCATTCTGATACCCTCACGGGTCATGTCAACGCTATATAAAACTTTATAAATAAATAAATCAATGTTGCTGCTGTGGGAGGTTTAAAATGCGCCCTACCTTGGTGAACAGCTCTTGGTAGCTTAGGGAGATGCTGACTTTTTACATTGAAGTGGAAGTTAAGTTATAAAAACAAAACATGAAACTTGCACCTCTTCCTCCATCTCCATTTCATTTGTTTGTGTTGTTCCAGTTAACACAGCATGTTGTGTTGAAATGTTGTCTTGTGGATGTGAGCGTGAGGGAACATATTGTGTTCATGATCTAAAAAATTAGTTTAGAACTTTTCCCTGATGTATTCCTCCTCATTCTCCTCTTGCTGTAACATCTGAAAGAACTTTCTCCTTCGACTATATGCTTGGTTGCCTGTTGTGAGATTGGTTAAATGACTCTGAAGCGACACTGGTTCTTCTCTCTTGGTCTTCTTTTTCTTAGGAGATCTGCAATAATAGAAAAAATTTACATTTTGGCACCTCATCACTGCCTCATCAATTCCCTACTCTTTTCTGGAAAAGATAGTTTTTCAACACTGATAGATGTTGACCCTTTTTCAGCACCAAATATTTGGCGACTTCCACCGGTATGAGAATGCTCACTCTTTTTGTAGTCAACTTGGCACACAACTCTGCACTTTCATCGTCACTGTCTCTTGGCACTAAAGCGCTTTTTTCAGTAGCCTGCTTCAATGCTGAGTGTTTTGTCTCTTTCCATGCAGACGTCTTAGATGGTGAAATATTTTCATCTTTTGTCTTATTGCCTGTAACAATCTGTTTGCAGCTTGTTGTGCTGTAGTGTGTATGCTGTGCACACTCCTGCCATCTACTGGTGGGCTCAGACATTGCAAGTTGTTTTTCTTCAAAGAAGGGGTGTTAGTTTTGAGGCGAATCGTGATACCACCCCTGAAATTCACAATGCACCAGAACTACACCTCAGATTGTGTTTTTCCCTGTGTGAAGTCTATAGTGTAGATGTGAAGCAAAGTCTGTACTGAGAAAAGAACATACATAGCTGCCAAGGTTTCAGATTGCTATGTGTGACGTTTTCATAATTTTAGGGAAATTATGAGTGACATTTCAACGACTATGAGTGACACTTTCTTGCGAGTAAAATCAAGCAATGAAAATGAGGGAAACATAAATATTAGAAATTATACCCATTTGAGCAACGCGACTGTGCCACCAAAAGCAAATTTTCATCGCATAGCAAGTCAGTGCAACAGTAGGAGATCATGACGTACACCATAACAAACACGTTTTCAGGTTGTCCTCATATGCTATATACATGTTTTGCACGTCAGATTCCGTCCATTTAAGCTTACTGCTGGATTTTATTTTCTTCAGAAAAATCAGCAGTCCAGCCCGGCCACTTAGCCTGACAAGCCCACAAACAGACAAAAAAAAAACACCCCACATACTGACCTGACCTGCCATCTCGAGATCAGACTGCACTGGTGGCAGAACGTCAACTAAAGAGATAGCTGCAACCTCATCTCAGGGGCAAATCGCCATGGTCTCAGCTGTACCCTGCATGCGCTGACAAAAGCTTGAGTCCAGTTTAGGCTTCATTGAAGCTCTGGGGCGGCCCGCCGGTCCAGCTCCAAATTATCTATGGATTGTCTCACTGTGGCCAGGCCTGACACAACCTCTTCCCCCTCCAGGGCACAGGCTTCCCCACTGTGCAGTTCCGGGGTCAGGAGCTGCGACCTGCTGCTGTGCTGTCAGTGCTTGAGTATCTGCTGCAATTGTGTAGTGCATGTGCACTTTGCAGCTGCAAACTGACTCTGTCCTGCACCGAGCAACCGAGCGGAGCTCTGGCCTGTGTCACCGAGATTGGCTTTGGGCAGGCAGGATCCGGCTGGCATGGGTTCCTCCCCACCACCACCGCTTCCCGATATTATCCCGACGTGGCCCTTTCTGCCTGGGAGTCCCGGTCAGAACCGAAATGAAAGGCCACCAGGCACTGATGCAGGGCCTAGTCAGGTGTACTGTATCCAATTAAATCACAGAGTAGACAGCCAAGCAATGAGAGCTGTAACAGGCACACCACAGTGATTATTGATGCTCAAAAATTAATAAAATACTATCAAATTACCTGGTTGAGACTTCTGGCACAGCGATCAAAGGACTGGAGTATTGCCGGGACCAGCGTTATGAGAGGCTCTGCATGCAGGCAAAATGTTCTCCGGCAGCCGCACCTGGTTCCGAGTCACGCGGCATGATCCTTACAGACTGCAGGCACCAACCACAGTCTGTCCGGCAGCCTCGGCGGATGTACTCACTTGAGAGGCAGCAGCCGGCACAAACCAAATACTGCTGGCGGTGCAAGCACCGGCGAGGTAACTCTTGCCAGAATTAAACATTTAGAAAATGTCATAACTGGCGCCCATTTCCACGCCGCTTGCAGCACCGCGTCCTATTTAAAATTTGCGTCTCTTGTCTCGTCCGGCATTGCTGGGCGAATTAAACATGGATTGGAGCCAGCAGAAGCATAATTTACAAAATGGCAGTCCTGCGTTATTAGCGGTGGTCGCACTTGATTTTGCCCACAGCTGCGGCAGTGAACTTTGTGGTGTTGTTGCCCCTGCCTGTCCATCCTTTTCCAAAAGAACGTGAGGTCACATCCGATCATCCCCCCCACCCCACGGCGCCACAGCCTGTAACGCAGGGACTGCTGAGGGCAGGCCCCGCCCGGGTCTCGGTAATTGGGCAGTCAGAGTCAGTGACTCTCTGTGACAGCCCGCCGTGAAGGCACTGGCAGCAGGGCAGATTGTAACATTTGTAGTACTGAGTCTGAGAGCACAGATTTAACTGTTTACTAACTGTGCTGCTGCTGGCCGCAAGTGAAGTCTGCTGCCTGCGGCCCGGGGCGCACACCGGTCAGGCCTGCCAAGTGTCACGCATCAGGCGTGACGCTAACGCATTTCAATGTGGTGTTCCCGCATCACCGCATTGAAATGCATTGTCACACATTTTTGGCACTGACCGCACTGTCTGCTGACAGCGCTGAAACTGGCTGCCGGCTACACCAGGTGCTAACGCACGCCGGCGCTCAGACACACCGGTGTGCGCCCCGGGCCACAGGCAGCAGACTTCACTTGCGGCCAGCAGCAGCACAGTTAGTAAACAGTTAAATCTGTGCTCTCAGACTCAGTACTACAAATGTTACAATCTGCCCTGCGGCCAGTGCCTTCACGGCGGGCTGTCACAGAGAGTCACTGACTCTGACTGCCCAATTACCGAGACCCGGGCGGGGCCTGCCCTCAGCAGTCATTGCGTTACAGGCTGTGGCGCCGTGGGGGGGGGGATGATCGGATGTGACCTCACGTTCTTTTGGAAAAGGATGGACAGGCAGGGGCAACAACACCACAAAGTTCACTGCCGCAGCTGTGGGCAAAATCAAGTGCGACCACCGCTAATAACGTAGGGCTGCCATTTTGTAAATTATGCTTCTGCTGGCTCCAATCCATGTTTAATTCGCCCAGCAATGCCGGCCAAGACAAGAGACGCAAATTTTAAATAGGACGCGGTGCTGCAAGCGGCGTAGAAATGGGCACCAGTTATGACATTTTCTAAATGTTTAATTCTGGCAAGAGTTACCTCGCCGGTGCTTGCACCGCCAGCAGTATTTGGTTTGTGCCGGCTGCTGCCTCTCAAGTGAGTACATCCGCCGAGGCTGCCGGACAGACTGAGGTTGGTGCCTGCAGTCTGTAAGGATCATGCCGCGTGACTCGGAAACAGGTAAGGCTGCCGGAGAACATTTTGCCTGCATGCAGAGCCTCTCATAACGCTGGTCCCGGCAATACTCCAGTCCTTTGATCGCTGTGCCAGAAGTCTCAACCAGGTAATTTGATAGTATTTTATTAATTTTTGAGCGTCAATAATCACTGTGGTGTGCCTGTTACAGCTCTCATTGCTTGGCTGTCTACTCTGTGATTTAATTGGATACAGTACACCTGACTAGGCCCTGCATCAGTGGCCGGTGGCCTTTCATTTTGGTTCTGACCGGGACTCCCAGGCAGAAAGGGCCATGTCGGGATAATATCGGGAAGCGGTGGTGGTGGGGAGGAACCCATGCCAGCCAGATCCTGCCTGCCCAAAGCCAATCTCGGGTGACACAGGCCAGAGCTCCGTTCGGTTGCTCGGTGCAGGACAGAGTCAGTTTGCAGCTGCAAAGTGCACATGCACTACACAATTGCAGCAGATACTCAAGCACTGACAGCACAGCAGCAGGTCGCAGCTCCTGACCCCGGAACTGCACAGTGGGGAAGCCTGTGCCCTGGAGGGGGGAAGAGGTTGTGTCAGGCCTGGCCACAGTGAGACAATCCATAGATAATTTGGAGCTGGACCGGCGGGCCGCCCCAGAGCTTCAATGAAGCCTAAACTGGACTCGAGCTTTTTGTCAGCGCATGCAGGGTACAGCTGAGACCATGGCGATTTGCCCCCTGAGATGAGGTTGCAGCTATCTCTTTAGTTGACGTTCTGCCACCAGTGCAGTCTGATCTTGAGATGGCAGGTCAGGTCAGTGTGTGGGGTGTTTTTTTTTAATCTTTTTGTGGGCTTGTCAGGCTAAGTGGCCGGGCTGGACTGCTGATTTTTCTGAAGAAAATAAAATCCAGCAGTAAGCTTAAATGGACGGAATCTGACGTGCAAAACATGTATATAGCATATGAGGACAACCTGAAAACGTGTTTGTTATGGTGTACGTCATGATCTCCTACTGTTGCACTGACTTGCTATGCTATGCAAATTTGCTTTTGGTGGCACAGTCGCGTTGCTCAAATGGGTGTAATTTCTAATATTTATGTTTCCCTCGTTTTCATTGCTTGATTTTACTCGCAAGAAAGTGTCACTCATAGTCGTTGAAATGTCACTCATAATTTCCCTAAAATTATGAAAACGTCACACATAGCAATCTGGAACCTTGGCAGCTATGACCGGTGTGTCTGAGCGCCGGCGCACGCTAGCACCTGGTGTAGCCGGCAGCCAGTTTCAGCGCTGTCAGCAGAGAGTGCGGTCAGTGCCAAAAATGCGTGACAATGCATTTCAGTGCGGTGATGCGGGAACACCACACTGAAATGCGTTAGGGTCACGCCTGATGCGTGACACTTGGCAGGCCTGAACATAGAGTTATACATTCGATAAAGATAAACTATAAAAGCACACGTATCACCAAGAGCTCACATCCAGGGAGGTGTGTAGGGCTCATGTGAATCTACAGCACAACAAGCTACAAACTGATTGTTACAGGTAAATAACGTTTTTCATTTGCAGCATGCGCTGCTTTACATGAAATAATGCGCGTAGACTGAAGAGCAGTGCCCAATCCCTCAAGCGTGGGCTTGCAAGCAAAGACGGGAGACGTGTGGAGCACGGTTATTAGTACAGTATGCCCGACTTGTGCCTCTTTTTGGGCTTGGATAGCCACACAAGAGTACTCAGTGGGTGTGTAAATAAGAGGAGTATTACCTAGAAAGGCCATTGTGGCACCTTTTGTACTCGTAGGATGTGCCCTAGGAACATGCATAGCGTGCATTGGCTTTGGCATAGTGGATTTGAATGCATTTAACAATCCACCTGGATAGACCAGCTTTAGAGATGTGATTGCCAAGGAGAGGCTGGGCAAATGCAGCAAAGAGTCACCTGGTTCAGCTAATGGGCCATGTATGGTCTACATCATGGGTACTCACAAACTTTCTCTCAGGGGCCAAATTTACAGTGTGGTTTGTGGCCGAGGGCCGCACCGGTGGGGGCGGGGTCAGTGGGGGAGGGGGTGGGGCTAGAGCAAGAAAGAAAAACCTGTGACCATGAGGTTGAACACAGGCCCCTGCAGCGGACGCATTCGTCGACTGAGCCACCAGACCCGGCATACACACATCTATCTCTCTATCTCTATCTATCTCTCTCTATTTCTCTCTCTCTCTATCTCTCTCTATCTATCTCTCTCTATCTCTCTCTCTATCTCTCTCCCTCTATCTCTCTCTAGCTATCTCTATCTCTCTCTCTATCTCTCGCTAGCTATCTCTATCTCTCTCTCTATCTGTCTCTAGCTATCTCTCTCTCTCTCTCTCTCTCTCTCTCTATCTCTCTCTATCTCTCTCTAGCTATCTCTATCTCTCTCTCTCTATGTCTCTATCTCTCTCTCTCTATCTCCATGTCTCTATCTCTATGCCTCTCTATCTTCTATGTCTCTATCTTCTATGTCTGTATCTTCTATCTCTCTATCTTCTATCTCTCTATCTATGTCTCTATCTGTCTATGTCTCTATCTATGTCTCTATCTACGTCTCTATCTATGTCTCTATCTACGTCTCTATCTATGTCTCTATCTATGTCTCTATCTATGTCTCTATCTGTCTCTCTCTATCTGTCTGTCCCTGTCTCTGTCTGTCCCTGTCTCTATCTGTCTGTCCCTGTCTGTCTGTCCCTGTCTGTCCCTGTCTGTCTGTCCCTGTCTCTATCTGTCTGTCCCTGTCTCTGTCTATCCCTGTCTCTGTCTCTATCTGTCTGTCCCTGTCTCTGTCTGTCTCTGTCTGTCCCTGTCTGTTCCTGTCTCTATCTGTCTGACCCTGTCCCTGACTGTCCCTGTCTCTATCTGTCTGTCTGTCCCTGTCTCTGTCTGTCCCTGTCTCTGTCTGTCTGTCCCTCTCTCGGTCTGTCCCTGTCTCTGTCTGTCTGTCCCTGTCTGTCCCTGTCTCTGTCTCTATCTGTCTGTCCCTGTCTCTGTCTGTCTGTCCCTGTCTCTGTCTGTCCCTGTCTCTATCTGTCTGCCCATGTCTCTGTCTGTCCCTGTCTCTGTCTGCCCCTGTCTCTGTCTCTATCTGTCTGTCCCTGTCTCTATCTGTCTATCCCTGTCTCTGTCTGTCCCTGTCTGTCCCTGTCTCTGTCTCTATCTGTCTGTCCCTGTCTCTATCTGTCTGTCCCTGTCTCTGTCTGTCTGTCTGTCCTTGTCTCTGTCTGTCCCTGTCTCTGTCTGTCCCTGTCTCTATCTGTCTGTCCCTGTCTCTGTTTGTCCCGGTCTCTGTCTCTATCTGTCTGTCCCTGTCTCTGTTTGTCCCTGTCTCTGTCTCTATCTGTCTGTCTGTCCCTGTCTCTATCTGTCTGTCCCGGTCTCTGTCTCTATCTGTCTGTCCCTGTCTCTGTCCCTGTCCCTGTCTGTCCCTGTCTCTGTCTGTCCCTGTCTCTGTCTCTATCTCTGTCCCTGTCTCTGTCTGTCCCTGTCTCTATCTCTGTCCCTGTCTCTATCTCTGTCCCTGTCTGTCCCTGTCTCTATCTCTGTTGTCTGTCCCTGTCTCTGTCTGTCCCTGTCTCTGTCTCTGCGCCTCTATCTGTCTCTGCGTCTCTATCTGTCTCTGCGCCTCTATCTGTCTTTGTCCAAACTAGGAAGCTTCCGAAAAGGCCCTTTTAAAAGTCAGCTGTGAAAGGCTTACAGCTGACTTTTAAAGGGCCTTTTGTGAAGCTTTCCGAAGGTGCCCTGACGTCACAGAGGCCGGCAGTAAACACAGAAGATGGCCACAGGAGCATAGGTAGTGAATACCTATTTAATACGTATTTACTACGTATGCTCCTGCGGTCATCTTCTGTGTTTACTGCTGGCCGTGGAAACTGCAAGGCAAGGTCCGTGGGCCGCCAATGAAGGCCTTCCGGGCCGCTGGCGGCCCGCGGGCCGTACTATGAGTACCACGGGTCTACATAGTACATTGTGGCTTTTCTAACATCTTAAGAGTGTAGCGCTCTCTTACTCTCTCTCTTTCTATCTCTCTCTCCTTCTCAATTAGCCGTGCATTGGTGGTAATGGTCACCTGCAAGAGAGAGTCAAAGAAAGGCCTGCCTAGCAACATGTTGTTGCTGTTCCACCGTTGCAGAGAGAAGTGAGTTCTGGCCTGTATCAACAATCGATCTCACTGACGTCCGCGTGCGACCATTGTCTCGCAAGGCACTTTTGGAGCGAGTGCACACAGGCAATCTGGAGTGTAGCACAACTGTTATTCAAGATATCATCATACCCCGGGCCAGACTAGGACCCCAAAGCAGCCCTGGCATATTTTGTCAGACCAGCCCCCGTACGGTGTATAGTGAATTCAGCAAGCAAGCTTGACCACTACAAGGAGGGTTTGGGGGGGGTTCTCCCCTAAGAAAATGTGAGCAAAAATGACGCATTCTACAACACATTTTTCATTATATATTCAATTGTATTAGCTTCTAAAGCATATTAAATGATGACCTTACAGTGCACCAGAATTCAACAATCTGTTAAGGCTCTTCAATGATTCCTTCACTATCACCAATCAACAGCCTCTCATCTCTCCTTAGTTCATTTCACATGTATTTCATTTGTTTTATAGCGCCTCTCATACCAGTGTAGGGTGTCGGAGAACTTTACATCATATAGATATACAGAGACAGTGAATCACACATGTGTAAATCAGTGTCTAGAAAATCGTACATAAGACAAAGGGGACTACAAGGTGTAGGATTCATGTCATCCAGACTGGGAGGCATTTTTCAAGAGTTCTTGGTCCGGAGAAGAACAAACCCAGGATTCAGAATGTAACACAGTAGTTATGGTTGGCTTTACTAATAAGAATTTATTTCTACCCAAACAAACCATTTTTAGCAACATTAGGATAATGAAAGACTTGAAAAAACACATAAACCTCTAACTTGTACCATGTAGTTTGCATGCAGTTGTTTGATGACACTTCATAGCTCACTGGGTTAGATTATGATTGCATCTTATGAACTGCACAGTAACAAAAGGGTCTCAGTGCCAAAAGCAGTAACCCACTGAGCTATGCACATAAAACACTGTTCTGTGATCTGCATGGTACACGTCCTTTGCAGCAGGCATATTAACCTTCTGTGCTACCTTAGATGAGTCAAAACTGCACCTAGACAAAACTCCCATCTCTCTCCAGCAGGCACATTAATCACCAGAGTTATCCTGGCACTTTTATTGTTGCCTGAAAACTACTGTATATACCTGGAACTCTGCAGCGGGTGCTTTCAAAACTGCTGCACTGCTACAAAAAAGCCTCCAGTAACAAAACTGGCCCCCCACCCTTCCAGCCTCCCGGGGACATGCCTGTTGCCCGGTATGGCCAGTCCGGCCTTGATCATATCCATGAGTTTCATTACAGTTCTTACAGTTATGGATGAGTGGAGTGAAAAAGAGGCAGCGAGTGTTGAAACGCCTTCACCCTCTGCTGGCTCGGGTATACTTTCCCTGTGAAAGTGTTTAAGTAGAAACCCAGGAAGGGTTAAATCTCTTGGGGCTGGAGGTGTGTTTACCGTGAATCCTAAGCTGTGGAGCAGACTTAGAGCTCTCTGAGTGAGTGCTAAACATTGCTGCTGCTCCTGATCAGCCAATCATCGAGATATGGGAAGATGCGGAATCCAGTCTGCATAGACTCTTGATCAAAAGCCTTGGCAGTGTAGTG
Source organism: Calotriton arnoldi (assembly GCA_963921515.1). Lineage (NCBI taxonomy): Eukaryota > Metazoa > Chordata > Amphibia > Caudata > Salamandridae > Calotriton > Calotriton arnoldi. The sequence continues at coordinate 557,695 of CAWUFW010009161.1, forward strand.
ACATCGAAGAGTAGTATTGTAAATTGCCACTGCTGCCCGTTTACCACAAATCGAAGGTACTTGTGATGAGCGGAGCTGATAGGAATACTGTTGTACTTTCTCTCCTATTTCATTTAGCATTGTAGCTTTATACTGTATTAGCGTGTCATATGTTCCATTCCAGGCTTTGTCATGTAGAATGTTGATGGTTGCCTGGATGCTCTGTTACTGGGTTCTCTGTATTTTGAAATGATCCGGAGAGCGGTTGGAGCTGGATGTGTACCACCGACTCTCCTGTCTGCTGTGTAGCTGTTTTCTAATAAACTTCAGCTGAACCCTCCCGGCGTCTACGGAGTTTGTCACTACAATTTTGTGGCAACGATTCTTGCTACACAGCCACACGCTGGACCCTGCGTGCACCTTTTCACTCGTTCGTGGGTGAGAACGGAAGGCTGAAGTCTCTTAATCTAGCGGTAAGACTGCTCTTTGTTCAACTGTCTATCGGACTTTTCAGACTGCACACCGCTCTACTGTATTAATTGCCATTACGCCTGCATCTTCTTCCAACTCTCAGCACGCCTGTTTCGAAGTCCCTATGGCTGTATAAAATACTTTCATGGACTTACCATCTTCGTGTCTAAGTTCCTCAGTGCAGTTTCACCTACTATTTCAAGGGTGTGTTATTGCGGCCTCACAGTCTCGCGCAGGCATAGACGTTGGGCCTTTTCTCTCCGGCCTTGTCTAGTTAACGCACGCGCACTCTCTTGCCTGATCTGCCTGAAACTTGCATCATCACGCATCACGCCACGTTGTCGACGCACGTCACAGTCCTCATCACCTTAGCAACCAAACCAAATGTTGCTTAGCGACGTCTTTAAACAAAGCATCGCTGCCTCGTCTCTACTGATCGCAACGCTTGGCTCGTTTTGGTCTCATGACATCGCAAGGTTTGTGATCATCTCTATGAATACAAAAGCGGATTACATGATGGTGATCCGCACACCAGTGCTTCTTCAATAATAAACATTTCCAACTCCTGTGGATATTTTCTACATTTAATCTCATTACATTTCAAATCTTATGATCATTTCCACGAATACAAAGGCGGATTGTATGACGGTGATCCGCACACCAGTGCATTTTCATTAATAACCATCTCCTATTTCTGTGGCTTCATTTGCAATTAATTCTTTCTTCTGTGATGGATTCCTTCACGGTGATTCGCACACCTTGTTTTATATTTCCGTTTGACAAGTTTTTTGCTACAGCAACACGGTGACTCGCACATCTGTTATTTGTGAGCACATCTGCTGTGATTTGCACACCTGTCTTAAAATTTATTTCTTGATAATTTTATATTTCTGTCTATCTGTGGACGTTTGCTTGCTCTGTAATTTCCTCATTTCTTTTTATTTCTCATTGGCTTCTTTGCTTCGTTTTTTCTCCTTCCTTTTTCTCTGTTTCCATTTCACTTCTCGACGACATCTCCTCTTTCGTTCTGTTGGTTCTGTATCCAGTCTTGTTATCTTTACTCAGTATTGTCATGCAATCTGTAACTCCTCCACCCGCTTTTCTTGAATCTCCAGGAGAGCCTCCTGTTCGATGGGAAATTTGGTTTGATGCCTTTCAAACATACCTGGGAGCTATTGGTGCTTCTAGGTTCAGTAACAAACGAAAGAAATATCTCCTTCTCCATTCTCTGGGATTTGAAGGTAGATCAATCTTCAAGCACCTCCCTGAAATTGTTCATCTTCCCGAGGATGATGTTGATGACTACCAGGACACCATAACAAAACTTAAAACAAGGTTTGATAAACAACCCAGTTTGATTGTCCTGCGACACAAATTTTTCAAGAGGCAACAAAATGAAAGCGAGGATGTTGACTCCTATATATCTACCTTACGCAAACTGGCGTCTGTATGTCAATTCGAGACATTCACAGACCAATTGATCAGGGATCAATTCGCGTGCCACTGTAAAGACAAACAAATCCGTCAGAAGCTTCTATCTTTAGCCAATCCTACTCTTGAGGAAACAATTAAAATAGCTAAAAGCATTGAGACTTCTCAAGTGTCCTTGAAGGAACTAGAGGATAAACATGTTGATCCAGTCAATGTTATCACTAGTAACTCTAAGAGCAAACAAAGTGACTCTCTGCAATCTTCAACTAGAAATTCGACACCCAGAAACTCTGTCCCAGGGAGAAGTGTATCAGACTTCCACAGTATGAAACAAATGTGTTATCGGTGTGGAAATACTCCTCACCAAAAAGAAGCGAAGTGTCGTGGTGGCAATGTAGTATGTAGCTATTGTAAGAAGATAGGGCATTTTGCGAAGGTTTGCTTTAAAAAAAAAACAACAACCAGAAAAGGTCTGTTGCATGTGTATTGGAATCAGATCAAGAATCTGATTCTGAAATTATTTCAGTAGTTACTGAACCTAACGATCATGTCTCGAATGTTAGTGATCCAGCTGAATGCATTGACCCTATTGTCGAGATTTGTATCGGAGGTAAACCACTAAACCTGTTGGTTGACTCAGGTGCCAGACTCACTATGTTAACGCAAAAGTTGTTCATTGAGACGTGGGGAGACAGATTGCTTCAACCCCCTGATCGCTCTCCCGTCTCATATGAAGGTCGGAAAATTGATCTTTTGGGGTACTTTGAGGACGAGTTAATTTTCAAAGATAGAAAAATTAGTGGGAAGATTTACGTTGCTGTCAAAGGATTGAACATCCTGGGTTGGTACCATCAAGGATTATTTGGAATGATCCTCAAACCCGGGTCACCTGAACAAGTCCTTGTAGTCTCAGAAGATCAAGATTTTGGCATGTGGAAAGAACGTTTTCCATCAGTTTTTTGTGGGGGACTTGGAACTATACGTGGTTTCAGACATAGAATTGTTGTTAAAGATGGAGCCCTTCCAATTAAACATAAGTTAAGGGGTGTTCCTTTCAGTGTGAGAGACGATCTCGAGACCGAACTCAAGTCCCTGTGCGATCAAGGGATTATCGAGCCAACAGAGTCCTCCCTTTGGCTTTCACCCTTGGTTGTTGCACGCAAGAAATGTGGTAAGTTGCATGTTTGCGTGGACTTGAGGTCGCTCAATAAGGAAATCTGGATCGACTCTCACCCACTACCTAAAATTTGTGATCTGTTTTCCAGTGTCAGGGGGTCACGCTACTTCTCAAAGCTTGATCTGGCCAGCGCATATCATCAAATAGAGCTGGACCCAGAGTCACACCCCCTCACTGCATTTGTATCACCCTTAGGTACTTTTCAATATAAACGGATGCCCTTCGGGCTTGCCTCTGCGGCTTCCGTTTTTCAACGGGTCATGCAAAACATGTTAGGTGGGATCAATGGAGTTCTTGTGTTTCAAGACGACGTGCTCATTCACACTAAAGATATTCCATCACATAACTCTCTGTTAAAAAGGGTTCTGGAGATTTTTAAGGATCGTGGGGTGGTAGTCAAGTCAGAAAAGTGCAAATTCCTCTGTGATGAGATTGAGTACTTGGGTCACGTCATTTCCGGAGAAGGAATTAGACCCAGACAAGGACTGTTAGATGCCATTACTGATGCCCCTGCTCCTTTGGACAAGACCGGAGTCAAGTCTTTACTTGGCCTCCTGGAGTATTATTCAAAATTCATTCCCAACTATGCCTCCCTAGTGCGACCAATTAGTTCTCTTCTCAGGAAAGGTGTTGTTTTTTCTTGGTCAGATCAATGTGCATCTGCTCTGAGTTGTGTTAAAGATTGTCTCTCCAACAGTGGCGCCCTTAAACCTTATGATCCAGAGTTACCCTCCTGCATTACGGTTGATGCAAGTCAGGTAGGACTGGGGGGTGTTTTGACCCAAGATGCCCACAGTGGGGAGAATACGGTCGCTTTTGCCTCTAGAGTCCTGAGGAATGGGGAACTTCAGTACTCGGTTATAGAGAAGGAACTTTTGTCTTGTCTATGGGCCATTGAAAAGTTCCGTCCCTACATCTGGGGAAGACGTTTTTTGTTGAGGACGGACCATAAACCCCTCATCAATATACTAGGTGCTGGCACCAGTAAATGCTGCTCTCCGAGAATTCTCCGCATGGTGTCTCGCCTTATGCAGTACCAGTTTGATGTTGTCCATGTCTCTGGGGGTAGAAATGTCAGGGCGGATTTTTTGTCCCGGTTCCCCATGGGTGATGGCGGAAGGGAGTCTGATGTCACAGATTGTGGGGAGGAAGATTCTGATGATTGATTTATTGCCTCAGTTGACTTACCTGAACAAGGTCTGGGTACCGAAGAGAGTTGGGTGGAGGCTCTTACCAGTGATGAAGTTCTGCAACAAGTGTGTGAGTTTGTCAGATCGGGGTGGCCCAGAGAACATGTTCTCCCTCAATATTTGCAACCTTTCTGGAAAGTTGAATCAGAAATTTCTCTGGAGGGTGGTGTTTTGCTACGAGCTGACAGACTTATTCCCCCACAGAGTCTTAGAAGAGGTATTATCGCTAAGGCTCATGAGTGCCATTTGGGGTCAACTCTCACTAAGCAATGAGTTTGTGACTGTTTTTGGTGGCCCTCAATGGACAGTGAAGTTAATGACATAGTTGACATGGGTTCTATCTGCCAGTCAGCTGACAAAGGGTTGAAAGTAGCCACTCCACCACTTCTCCCTATTGAATGCCCTTCTGTACCTTGGTCTAAGGTGGGGTTAGACATCATGGGTCCTCTAGAGATTTTACCTGGAGGATGTTGTTTTATTATAGTGCTGATTGATTACGCATCAAAATGGCCGGAGTTAAGACTTGTGAAAGAAGTCTCCTCTACCAATGTTATTTCCTTCCTCAAGGATGTTTTTATGAGGGAGGGGTTTCCTGAAACATTGATGACAGATAATGGTACACAATTTACCAGTGCTGTTTTTGAATCCTTTTTACTGTCATGCAATGTCAAACATGTGAAGAGTTCTCTTTACCATCCCCAGTCCAATGGACTCGTAGAGCGAATGAACAGGGTCGTGGGGGACTGTATCAGGTGGGCCAAGTCTAGGTCTGTTCCTGATGTTGACAGTCTTATGAAAGTGGTAAGAGAGAATGTTTCTGTCTCCCAACACAAACAAAGGTCTTGGTTTGATAACAGGAAGGCTGTAAAAACTGTGCCTGTTGTTGTGGGAGACCTTGTACGTGTGAAATCTCCTATACATGTGAAGAAGGGTGAGAGCAAGTTTGGTCCACCCATTCTAGTCACCAGGGTGGGAAGGAATGCTGTACAGGTTGAAGGAGGTAATTGGTGGAATGTTGGTAAAATTGTAAAAGTTAGAAATGTCGCTCCATCTACCTCAGCTTTACCTGCTTCTCGTGAAGCTGCTGGACCTTATCAAGTCTCTCTTAGGAGGAGCACAAGATCAAGAGTGGTTCCCAAAAGATACCGACTGTGAAGTGTTGTTGGTTTCTGTTCACCTTATTTTATCTTTAACTGTTTTAATCGTTTTGTTTTATTTTTTATTTATTTTTGTTTTATTTATTTTTGTTTTATTGAGAAAAGAGGATATGTTGTACTTTCTCTCCTATTTCATTTAGCATTGTAGCTTTATACTGTATTAGCATGTCATATGTTCCATTCCAGGCTTTGTCATGTAGAATGTTGATGGTTGCCTGGATGCTCTGTTACTGGGTTCTCTGTATTTTGAAATGATCCGGAGAGCGGTTGGAGCTGGATGTGTACCACCGACTCTCCTGTCTGCTGTGTAGCTGTTTTCTAATAAACTTCAGCTGAACCCTCCGGCGTCTACGGAGTTTGTCACTACAAATACCGACGTAAACGTCTTTGAGATCTAACACCATCATGAAGTCTCGCTGACAGAGCAGTGGGAAGACGTACTTCAGAGTTGTCATGTGAAAATATTCCAACAATATGTACCAATTGAGCAGACTCAGGTCTAATATGGGCAGGAGGTAGCCCTCTTTCTTTGGAATGAAGAAGCACAGTGAATAAACATCTTTGCCACATTAGTGTAGGGTAGGGTGACCAACTGGCATGGGTGTGAATTCAGGACGGGGAGTGTAAAAATTCAGGACAAAGGGTCAAAATTCAGGACAAAAATTCAGGACGGAGGGTCAAAATTCAGGACAAAAATTCGGGACAAAGGGCAGGTTTTACCGACACTACAAATTAGGTTGTGCAATAGTATGTAAGTAAATAGACAACAAACATAAGTACAAGTCAAAATAAGTGACATAGTGGCCTCCCACTTTCAAGTCCTAGAAAATCCCATATTGCTCTGGGTGTTTTTTCTGGCCCAAGGCAAAGGAAATAGGATTTTAGTGCTGCCCAGCACTTCAACAGTCGCGCAATGGCTGGGAACAATGTGAGCCACCGTGTTGGGACATGCCGAAACAAAGGCTGCCACTAGGTCCACCAAAGTGAAAAACTCTTTCAACTCCGCTGTCCGCTTTGCGGAAGAAGAGAAATGGCTGCAGACTTTTAGAACAAAGGATTCTACATCCATTGAAAGTCCATTAATAGCTTGTTTAGCACAGTTATGCAGGATATGGGCAGAACAGTTTGCAGGCAGAATGTCTCCATTTGCTCCCTTCAAGAGCTGGAACACAGAATGATGTCGTCCACACTTGCGTTGTCCCCACAATATGCCGCAACGGGCTCCATTTTCAAAGCACGGTTATTTAATTTTGTTGTGATCTGCTGTGCAATAGCTGTAATAGTCTCTGCTGCATCCTCGTAGAAATCCAGCAGAGTGTAGGCCACACCGGAGGTGAAATTAAAGTGCAGCAACAAAAGGGGGTAGAGTTTAATGTTACCTTTGTTTGAGGCTTGCTGCAACGATAGAGGTGCAAGCACATTCACAGTGATGCTCGATGCCTTTGTGCGGCCACAGGATGCTTTCATCGCAATGGATGAGTCGGGATACATTACTTTGCTTAGCTTGATATCACAATCCAGGGAGCGGTAGGAGATGTGATGCTTCACAGCATGGTACACCCGAGTCACCTCTGCAGCTGTGACCTAAAATGTAAAAAAAGAATACACAAAGGTATAAGCATGCAAAGAAAATCTCCATTAGTGAAGAAAACAGTGGCCACAATGGGGCTTAGAACTGCAAATTTAAACTAAAGTGTCAGCTGGTAACCCAAAAGCAATTATGATGTGCTCTTAATATAAACAGAGTGAGAAAAGCACGGTAAAGGCAACCTGACTTGGTAAACACTACTGCACATTTAAAGAAAGTAACAGAAAATTGTTAGATGGCTCGCCTATTCAGTTTGGGATTCTCCGAGTGTGACAAAGCAAGAAGAGTGTACAAGAATTACATAAAACCTATGTCACATTATGATGAAGCAAGCAATGACTTACTTTGGATACTTCTGGCTGGAAGCTTGGTTGCAGATAAGATGAAATTGTGGTCATCTTCGCCCTGCCTGAGGCATTTTTCTTATGCTGTGCTCCTGCCTCATGGGTTTTGATATCACGCTCTCCTCCATGGGCAATGGAAAAGTCTTTATTGCAGAGGTTGCACCTGGCCTTGTACACATCTTCTGACACCTTGAGGATGTTGCGGTGTGAAAGTTCCCATTTTGGTCTGTACTTCACAAAGCGCATTTTTTGCTCGTTTCTTGGGTGGCTCTAGCATGGAGTTTGCCTGCGATGTAGATGTTGCATCCGAATATAGCTCGCTATCCGATGTGAAGAATTCCTCTGCAGCACCTTCTCCTGACTCATAATCAGACATTGCGCTTTTTCCCTTAAAGTACTCTGTAAAATACCCAACACACTTGCTTGTATATTCATACTGTATTCACTGAAGAAAATAAAACATATCAGGAGCTTACTTTCCTCTCACTCACTGGACTGCCCCCTCACCCATCCTGACCATAGTGGAATAGAAGGACTTCTATGAAGCCCAATAAGTCTTAATGGCTCCGTCTAACCAGACCCAGTGTTAAGTTGAAAGCTCAAGTGAAAACACACATGCATTAGGGTAAACTATATAAAAGGGTGCACTTACATTTGGCATGACCTACCCTATAAATCCCTAGTAGATTATAGGGTAGGGGTATTAAACCTACCTATAAGTCCCTAGTATATAATAGGGCATGCATTAGGGTAAACTATATAAAAGGGTGCACATACATTTGGCATGACCTACCCTATAAATCCCCAGTAGATTATAGGGTAGGGGTATTAAACCTACCTATAAGTCCCTAGTATATAATAGGGCCTGCATTAGGGTAAACTATATAAAAGGGTGCACATACATTTGGCATGACCTACCCTATAAATCCCTAGGAAATTATAGGGTAGGGGTATTAAACCTACCTATAAGTCCCTAGTATATAATAGGGCCTGCATTAGGGTAAACTATATAAAAGGGTGCACTTACATTTGGCATGACCTACCCTATAAATCCCTAGTAGTTGATAGGGTAGGGGTATTAAACCTACCTATAAGTTCCTAGTATATAATAGGGCCTCGCTGTTTAGAGGCCAGCAGCCCTTTCTGCACTTGCTTGTGTGCACTGTTGAGTGCCTGAGGCCAAAGTACTACTGCACTTTTCATAACACTCGCCACCCCCCCCCCCCAAAAAAAAAAAACGTCCACCTTGCAGGCTCTGTTAACCTCCCATCTCCTGCTCACTGCATCACCTTTTGTGGACCAGATTTAGTAAATGGCATGAAATTAATTGAGCGAATGGAAAAACAGACTGCAGCCCCATATTTACATCAAGTCCACAATAAAAAATATTGTGTGATGCTAAGCACTGAAGTTTGAAGGGAATCACAGCGGTTAAGGTGAGGTCGACAAGCAGCAGGAAGAAAAAACATCCTTAGATATAAGTAAGAAAAGTTCAGGGCAAGACGCAGTACTACGCATAGGTAGAGCATGCTCTCCCACAATACGTCTTTGAGATCCAAAAATGCAAATTTCTGAAAGCTTAGCAATCCAAAAATAACACCCACTTGTAGTGCACCTCACCACAGGAGTATGTATGTTGGGTTTAAGGCAAATAAATAAAGGCATTCAGGACACAGTGTAACTCTGGGTTGCAAGTGGCATGCTCATATGTAACATTAGTGACCCGCTGCTGAATTATAATATTGAAAACACACATCACTATCCTGGCCTGAACAGTAGATGTAAACACATTTACAATTTGTACCAGCCTGCCCGTTTCAGTGACCTCGCCAAATAGGGCATGAAAGAGCTGAAATTGATAATGAATTCAAAGATGTTGTGAAGAGTGGCCCCCCCAAAATTCATTTGGCCCATGGCCCCCAAAATCCTTAAGATGTGACTTGGAATTGCACATGGGAGAATATAGTATGACAGCATATGAAAATAAAAATAATCTCAACCGAACGTATTGTAACTCAACTCAAGTAAATAAACAAGCATTGGCATAGCCATTAGGTCTCGCCTTTGGGACCTTGTAAGTAAAAAAAAAAAACTGAAGTGTAAGACTTCACGTTTACATTATCCTAAATACGAAGTAAATGTAAACGTGAAGTCTTATACTTCAGTTTTTTTTTTTTACTTACAAGGTCCCAAAGGAGAGACCTATTGCCAATGCTTGTTTTTTATTTCTGCTATGTACCTAATGTGAGGGTTTCTTGAGCAATTTTATTTAAGGTGTTGAATTGATACCTTGTGTCTACAATATTAGATAATTAATATTGTAATATAATATTACAATATTAGTATACAGACGCAGTATCATTATTCAGTATATGCAATGCTATATGTAATTCATATTTATTCTGTTACTTTGTTTTATTTATATTTCAATATGTGTTTTTCCCTTTCTCATGCTGAAGAATATTTCATCTTTAATGATTTTTTCCCCATGTTCATTTCTTTGCTTATCCTAAAGTTTAATGCTCCTCCTCGAGTGTTTGAAGGAAGGGAGATATGTTGGGATTTTCAGGTTTTATTCTCGACGAGAAATTCTCTAGTCAGACATCCCCAAAACAAGTTTTTCACCACTGGACACAACCTTGAATGCAGCATTGAGATTTATCTCGAACACATACGTTTCCTTGTGTAGATTTCACAAACACCGTGATTGATTCCCCTTCAGACAGACTATGCCTCAGTCTCTGGTAACCGGAGAGAGTGAGGCATAGTTAACATACACTGAAAATAAACGCACATTATGCTTCATGAGACAAAGAAAGCAGCAAGCTGAAGCAACTGAACTTACCGATCACTGAATCGGAAGGAGAAGGAGTTTGCTGGGTAACAGCGGGTCCGCGGCAGACTGGTGATTCTGGTCCGGGTCTTCCTTTTCTGGCAGTTACGGCACACAACTAGGCCAACGCCAGGCCTACACGTCCTCATGTCAGAGGTCGAGTCCGGTCCCGAAAAATGCGAAAGGCTCATAAGTACCATGGCTGGGTACCCTAAAGCTGTTCTCATATGCCTCCATCAGGGCCAATGAGAACACTCCTGCAGTGTACCAGCGAGCTCTAGGATTGGTTGATGGCTTTCAAGCCAATCCTAGATCGCGTTGTTTGTTCTCCACAGCAAAGATTGGAGCAACGGTTGGTAATAGAAAGGCACGTGATTGGCTGTCACCCAACAGCGGGTAAAATTACGGACAAATGGCGTGCTTTAAAGAAACCTTCACGGACAACGGACAGACGGCCGAAATTACGGACTGTCCGTGAAATTTACGGACGGTTGGTCACCCTAGTGTAGGGGTTACCAGCTGTATTGCGCTCTTTTTTTCTTTTTTGGCCTCATATTACCACAGGATGCATCTCAGAAAACTCGGGAGCTGGTGGATCCCAACAGCATCCCCACCATGTCACATTCAAGTCTTAGCTCATGTATTTGTATGTGGGTATTTGCCCACGCACCACAAATGATCCCAGGTATAATCATCGGACCCCCTACTTTCTCTCACACCACCAGTGCTCAGAACCTTGCCACAGTTTTACCCTACTCGGATTGCCATTTGCCACATGTGAGCTGTATTGCACCCTTTGGGGGACCTCTTCTTGCAAAAGAGTCAGGTGATCTTGGCTGAGGGTGCGTTGGCGGCGTGGTTGTATGTTGGGTGGGGTGGCGTGGAATTCTAAGCAGTGACCCTGGCGATCTACCATTAATACCAACTGATCTGAGGTGATTTCCTTCCAATGAGAGTGGAAATTTCTTAATCTCCCTCCGACAGGTGTCGTATGATCAGGGAGGAGAGTGGACAATTCAGTGCTTGAGAGCAGAGGCTCCATTGCCAGAGCCGCCTCTACCCCTGCCCTTGACGATGTTAGCCCTGTAGCCTCGCCTTATTTATTTTATTTATTTATTTATTTAAAGAGTTTTATATAGCGCTGGCTAGACCCGAAGGTATCAGAGCGCTTTACATAAGGTTCCACATAGTTGCAAACATACATCAGTTACAAGTTATCAAAGATACCAGTAAAAACTTTTAAGGAGCATGGAAGAAAAGGAAAATGGAGTGAGGAAGGGAAAGGGGGTAGGGGAAAAAGGGGTAGGGTATAGATACGACGGAGAGACGAAGGGAAGGTCTGCCCAAGGTCCGGCTGGGTAGGTGACGGCCGGGAGGGAAATCCGCAGCCCATCTCCTCTTCAGCTATCAGGTAGCTCCACCGGGCATCGGTCAAATAGCTAGGTCTCAACAGAAAAACATAAAAGGGATGGAAGACGAGAGGAAAGGAGCGTAGAGGGGGAAGGGGGTAGGGTGAATGGGAAGGAGGGGGATACGACAGAGAGACGAAGAAAAGTCTGCCCAAAGTCCGGCTGGGTAGGTGACGGCCGAGGGGAATCCACCGCCCATCTCCTCTTCAGCTAACAGGTAGCTCCACCGGGCCTCGGTCAAATAGCAGGGTCTCCACGGTCGAGGGAAAGTTCAAAGAGAACATGTCCTGGAGGGAGAGCAGGATCAAGGTCAGGTGAGGGATGTGATTAAGTACAGGTCGGGGACCAGTTCGATTGTCCAGGAGTGGTCAAGCATCGTGGAGAGACCAACTGAGGCGGCCATCTTGAGGTCAGGCATACCTCGTGGGAGTTATGAAGGTAGAGTAAACGGACCCAACGTTTAGAAAGGGTCTCATAGTCATTAAGTTCAGAGTCAAGTTGGGGCAACGCGCCAGGTCATCTCAGCAATGTGGTCAGGCAAAGTCAGGGGATCGACTGTCCCATCGATGACAAAAGGTCTTGAAGGTAGGAAATAAAAACAAAAAGGGTACCTTGAGCGAAGATTGGCCTGAGGGACATTGTGAGGCCCTCTACAAGTGGAGCAGCCACTCGGGAGGGAAACCGGAGCTCAGACAGGCTGCAAGCACCGCAGTTAGACACCCCCGGGAAATCGCCATCAATGGGGAAGCGTCGGTGGAACCGAAAGTGGAGATCAACACTGCTACTGGCATGTTCCAAAGGCGGATCGAGAGGACGTCGCGGCATGATCCGGGTCCGCAGTAGACAAAGCATAGAGGCTGAGTCCTGAAGGTGGGTGTCAGGCTACAAATCTGGGAGGCGTCGCGGGGCATTCCGGGCAGGGTCCGCAGAGAGCAGAGCAAGAGGTCGAGTCCTGGAGGGGGGAGGCGGTCGGTGGGGGGAGAGCCGCCAGCTCAAGCTCCACAGCAGCAAGGCATCTCTGCCGAGCCAGCGGCCATGTTGGTAAAGGCTCCGTGGGCGCTCCCTCAAGAAACTCAGAGGGTGCGAAGCAGACCACCCGGATCGTTCCTGGGGTCGGCAATGTGTGGAACAATATGTCAATTCCTGGAGGAGGGTGACGGTCGGAGGGGGGAGAGCCGCCAGCTCAAGCTCCACAGCCGCGAGGCATCTCCTCCGAGCCAGCGGCCATGATGGTAGAGGCTCCGTGGGCGCTCCCTCGAGAAACTCGGAGGGAGTGCAGCGGCTACCCAGGTAACTCCAAAAGGAAAGGAAGGCACCGGAGTGTAGGTACAAGATCCACCGTAGGTTAGGAGGCAGCAGGGAGAGAGAGACCCGGGGCAAGTGCCATAGTCAGTTCCCAGTCGGAGGAGCTCCCGGCCGGGGCTCCTCACCTGGCGGCCATCTTTTGATTGAGTATCCTCTGCCTGCCAGGGACTCGTGAAAGGCCTTTTGTTGCTGTTGATAGGACTGCAACTGGCAGGAGGGTTTGGTCTTAGTCCCGCCCCTGGACTGCTGTCTGTGAAAGGAGCCGCTGGGTGTAGCAGACTGCAGGGTGCCCATGGGCTTTGCGATCTCAGTGTCCTTGATTTTCTTCAACATCTCGCCCACTTGGAGACCAAACGGATGTTTCCCATCAAACAAGATGTTAAGAAGGTGCAGTTGGACATCATGATACGCGAAGCCTTGGGTGAAGGCGGAGCAAAATGCTCTGCGTTGACGCTGTGTAAAGCAGTGTCCATGACGCACAATGCGCAATGGATATTTGCATTGGAAATTATCTTTTCTTCTGCAACTAGCTCCGCACCCCTCTTCTTGTAAATATCCCGGAGGTGCTGTACTAGGGGCTTCCATCTTTGCCCAGTGGTACTTGTCATATCTTAAGAGCAACCCCACCGAATTGACGATTCACCACTGTGTGGATGCACCATCCATGACTTCCTAGCTTGCGACATCTAGACACATACTTTCTTTATCTGGAGGGGTGACATCCACTTTGTCTGGGCAGAGGTCCACTTCCTTATAATATGGACCACTAAGGAGTCGGGGCTTGTCTCTGATGTAAACGAAGTCATTGAGAGAGGACTTACATTTTGGCTTTATCTGTGGCATGACCGCCTTGGGTTTGACGGAGTCCTTAAAGCTGTCATGTGTTAACTTAAGCATGTCCTTGAGCAATGGAAGGAACTGAACAGTACTTTCTGTCTTTGAGAGGATTTCCACCAAAATTGTTATCCTCATCAAGTAGGACATGCATGTTGACTTTAAAGTGGTTGGCCACACTGTGAATGACTGCATGATATGCAGTGGCAACATCAGGGTCTATCTGGGCATCAAGGCAATTGGTCATGGTTGGTCAAGGAAGAGCGGTATAACCGGCAGGCAAATAAAGCGCAGTGACTGTGCACCGTTCATCGGCCATGAGAAGTAGAACAGTTAGGCCAAAGAAAGGCACAAAGAACACACCAAGCTTGCAGCCATTGCTGATCACATCCAAACCTGAAGCTCTAGGTATCCAAATTCTGCAAGAGTGAGCATCCTGAGAGTCGGGTGCAGCAGTCGGCATTGATGCTGTGTGAGCAAGTCTGGGCACAGTTGTAATTTATCGTGAGGGTGGACTGACATTTCTGGAAGCGAGGCCCATGGTTGTCTCACCCATGTTGGGGTGACGAGAATCAGTGTCATTGGTGCCTTTTAAGGTTTTCTGACTATATAAGACCTCTGTATGAAAATATCCCCGACGAGCTGATCCATGAGGCATTACATACAAACTGGACATGAGAGTGCCTGGATGTGAAGTTTTGGCATTTTGTGCAGAGACGTTTTAAGGCATGGGCTAAGTGGGCTCTGGCCCCGGGCCCCATCCTTTCAGGAGGTGTGGGAGGGTTGATAGAGCTACCTCTGTTCTGCAGAAAGTCTTGCCCTGATGACCTCGAATATTTCTTAAACAGATTGTTTTAAATACTGTTTTCCTTTAATTTACTTTTAATGTGGGTGATGTGTGAGAGTCTATTATAGACATTTTGCAGAGAAATGCTGTGCTTATGTTTCATGCAACATACTTAAAAAAAAGTTTCTTTTAGATCAAAACAGGAGCTTAGATATGAGAAATGGGAGGGTGTGGCAGAGATTTTATGCAGTAATATTGGTGAGCTGCTGCTGTGTTACAAGATTGAAAACACACATCACTATCCATGAATAATATATGTAAACATTCAGAATGTGGACGAGTGTGCCTGTGCACTGTCAATGACCTGTCCAAAGAGGGCATAGAAAATCTGAAATTGGATCATAAATACAAACCTGTTCTGAACAAGGGCCCCCAAAAAACGTTTGGCCCAGGGCCCCCTAAATACATTTGGTCCAGGGCCCCCAAAATTCTTAAGATGTCCTTGATTTTGTGCTCTGATGTGGGGCAAATAAGTCTATTGCAGGTGTGTGTTTAACTAGATCAATATGAGATACCCTCATTCCCAAGTTTGGTAAAGAGAAAGCAGCCTCTGAAATGGCATCACTCTCATATTTTTATTAAGTGTGCCTCCTGGGAATGCCTGGATTTGCTGAGGAAGCAAGTGCGACTTCTTTGCATTGATCGTACACCTAATAGGTGAAGAATTTGAATGGATTGCTGAGTATGGGAAAGACATTGTGCATGATTGGTCCCCTTGACTAGCCAGTCGTCCAGGTATGGGAAGACATGAATGTGACATCACTGGCACTGCGGCTAGACACTTGGAAAACCCTTTGGGGGCTTTCATGACCCCAAATGGTAATACAATGAACTGGTGATGAAATCCACTTACCGCAAACCTGAGATACAGGTGGTAAGCCTGACGACATGGAAGTAGGCATCTGAAATGGTGGACGTACTGTAGCTGTTGAGCGCTCGTAGATGGAGGACGGGTTACACTGTTTCATCCTTGAAGATTAAGAAGTACAGAGAGGAGACTCCTATACCTTTCTGATGTGTTCGGTTAGCTTTTATTGCTCTTTGAGTAGGAGTGGTTTTACTTCTTCCAACAGCAGCAGCCTGAGGTGCTCATTGCTGATGGTGTTGGATGTGAGATTTGAAGAGTGGAGTGGAATTCTACACAGTAACCATAGGCAATGGGGGAGAGCGCCCTTTGTTATGAGGTTACTTGTTCCCATTGAAGGAGTTATAAGCCCAGTTTTTCCCCAACAGGAGTTGGGCAGTCCGTGGGAAGGATGGTTGTGTCACTGCTTGTTGACAGAGGTGCCTCAGCCTTGGGCACCTCTGGTGTTTGCACAGTCATTGTCCCAGAATCAGCCCCTCTGTCACTGTCCTTATGTGCTCCGCTGCTGACCATCCTGAAATATCTACTGTTGCTGGTAGTTCTGTCCAGGAACAGTGGACGGTGCTTTGGATACAGCACAGTTTGTGGTTTTGGAAACCATGCTCTTTGCTGGACACCCATGGCCTTTGTTGTGTCTGTACTTTGTATTAAAACGTTTGCAGTATTTCATCCATCTGAAGGCCAAATAGCTGTTAGCCATCAAACAGGAGGCTGATAAGGTGTCGGTAAACTTCTGGACGGAAGTCTGTCACCAATAGTACCATAATAGGATGCTGGTATTGACCTGCCTTGAGGCATTATCTGCTGCATCAAGGGCATACCTGATGTTTTTGTTGAAGAATACTTTCCCCTCCTGTACAATCTCCTATGCACTCTTCCTGTGTGCCTCTGGAAAGAGTTTGAGAAGTTGTTCCATCTCCTCCCAGTGGCAGTGTTGAAGCGTCCTCCCCAGTCCGGATACATGCAAATGATCACGCCACACACGAAGCTTGGTATTACACGTCTTTATTCCTTAGCGTGCAACCATTAACTGAACATTCTACATCATGAATTCTAACACCAACACCCAAGCATTTACGTCACTATTCTATGGAGTCCATCTGGGACCAAAAGGGTCCCGTCATCTCTAATTCACAAGATACTACAGCTCCCCTTTTGTTAAATAAAAAGTACAAATAATACATATATACAGCACAACTCTACAATAAGTCATTTTGGTGCTTGAATTAATTACACTGATCTTGTCTTGTGAGGTTGCGGAGATACAGGAGAAGTGTCCATGACTGGCACTGGTGACAGAGACACTGGTAAAGTTGTTGGGCTCTCTGGATTCCCAGGTGGATACGTCCCACTTCTGACATCTGGCACTGGTGAAGGTCGAGGCAGGTGCTTGAAATGTGAAGAATCTCAAATAAAGGACTTTCCAGGACGTTGAGCAGTCAACATGTGTCCTTTACTAGTCATGCCCTCAGCAGGTCAGCATCAGAAGGAGCACCAGACTTGCATTTCTGCCTGACAATGATTTGGTCTCCTCTTTTGAACACAGTGCGCCGAGCACAGCAGTGTTTATCTGCATAGGTCTTCAATTTGTGTTTGTGAGACGAATCGGTAGTGCAAAGTTTATCAATGTCAATAGATCTCTCAGTGGTCCATTGTGGCACTTTGGTTCCCGTGGCTCTCCCAAACATTAAGGTGACAGGGCTTTCACCGGTGGTAGAATGGGGAGTTGACCTCTATGCACAAAGCGTGGACTGAAGAACTGAATTGAGTTCAAGCTTTTCCAGTGCAGCGCGCTGAAAGGTCTTCTTGAGGGTGCTCATAAATCTCTCACCACACCATTTGCCTGTGGCCAGAGAGGTGTGCTTTTCTGATGCTTGACATTTAGATGAGTGTGAAAATCTTTAAATTCAACTATTGAAAGGAGGGCCATTGTCAGATCTTAAAATTGAAGGAACACCCCATGTTGCAAAAATACTTTCGAATCTCTCAATGGCTCTGTCATAAGTAGTTGACGACAGATCTTCCACAAGGGGAAAACTGGAGTATTCATCGACAATTACAAGCAGATGATGTCCAATGTCAAGGTGGTCCAACGAAATTAATTGCAATCTTCTCCCATGCATGCTTTAAAGATCAGACATGTTTAATGGATGGGGGTAGTTTTGGATGACAAGCAGTTGCACAAATGACATGTCCCAAACTCCCTTTCAAATCTTTCATCAAGACGAGGAAACCACACTTGGTTCCTGTAGAGCTCGTTTAGTAGCAACAACTCCACAATGTTCCTCATGGGCCAATTCAACCACTTGTTGTCTCAGACTCTCAGGTATGACAATTCTCGACCCTCATAAGATGATGCCTTCTGGGGTAACTGAAAGTTCTTCCTGCACATTTTTGAATTTCTGGTAGTCGAGGTCATCATGAAGAGGTTGAGTATGTTATCGCCACGATTGATGTGTAATTATGTCTTTGAGTATCAGACAATCTCTGTCAGTGCTCATGGCAACAATGATTTGTTCCCTCCGATATGGCAACAGGGGTACTGGATTTCACGATGAAGTTAACTTAAGCATCAGCCGCTTTGGAAGTGATGCCAGGACACTGTATTGGTAGAAGTCAGAAGTAGTCAGCAGGGTTTTGATCTGTTCCTGGATGATGTACAATCGTATAATCAAACTCCTGCAGTCACAACCCCCACCTCTCAATGCAAGGGGGCATCTTGGCTCTAGGATTTCCGAAAATGGTGAGCAATACTTGAGGGTCAGTGACAACCATGGAGTGCTTCCCCTACAGGAACACATGAAAATGCTCACAAGCCCACACCACAGTGAGGCTTTCTTTTTCAGGTCGTGAATAGGCATGTTCTGTCGATGACAAGCTCCTGCTAGCATAAGCCACAAGGTGTCTTGGAGCATTGGGATGTCCAGTGTGCTCTGGGATTGCATCAACAACAACCTCCGTCTGTAATTTCGGCTCAGAATATGCCATTTTAGTGACATTCTCAATGGCATGCTTGATTTTCTTGAAGCTTTGTTCACATTCACGTGACCATTGAAATGGAACATTTTGTTTTGTTAAGTCTCTCAATGGGGCACTTACAGTGGCAAAGTCAAGTATATACCTCGAACAATAACTGGCCATACCAAGGAAGGATCGCAGCATAGTTACATCTTGTGTGAAAGAAGTGGGTGACATAGGTTGTATTTTATTTGGATGTGGAGTCATTTCCTCATCAGAAAAGATATGACCGAAGAAGTTGAGCTTTATTTTATGAAACTTAGACTTTACAGCATTTAAAATGAGACCTGCATCTGCACGTATATGACACACTTGTGTGTTTCTTTCATGTGGCTCAAAAACTAGTATGTCATCGCTGTAATTGAAAGCATTTGTGACTGGCTCTATTATGCGATGAATTACATCCTGAAAAAGTTCTGCAGCTGATGACACTCCGAAACTTAGCCTTTATAACTAAATAAATCAACATGAGTTGAAAAGGTAGTAATGTACTTGCAACTTTCTTCCAGTTCGAATTGGTGATACCCTTTTTTCAATTCAAGGCGGGAAAAGACTTTAGCTGCTTTCAGCTGCGTAATCATGTCAGCAATGTGTAGGCCCGGATGTCGCTCTCTTTCAATCACCTTGTCCGCTTGGCGCATATCACCGCAGATGTGCAAAGCTCCTCCACTATCCTTTTTCTGCTCTACCACTATGGGTGATACCCATGGCATCGGACCAGTGGATCGCTCAATGATGTTTTGCTTTAATAGTGTCTCAAATTCTTTATCAACAGCCTCTTGTAAATGAAATGCAATTCGACAATGTCTTTGAGCAAAAGGATGGATGTCCTCATTTTTGTGAAGTTGCACTTTCATGGTCTTAAGTCTTCCTAGTCCATGGAACAAGGATGGAAAGTGATTCACTATCTCATGATAGGCATTGACATTGTTTTTTACAGAAATCAGCCCCATTTCAGCAGCAGTACTGAAACTGAGTAAATATGCACTTGATGAAGTGCCTTTCAGGACATGAATTGGTGCTTGTACTCTCGTCTTTTTATGCTTCACAGTTGCTATGAATGAACCTTGACTTTGCAGTAGTTTTCGAAGCAGCCCACATATACACTTTGGTTTTCAACAGGGTTAAACGGGGCACTGGAGACAGTTCATTGTACTTTTCTGATGGCATGATATTTCGCAACGTGCCAGTTTCTATGACAAAAGGCGCACCCATTCACCTTCACTGCCAGTGTCTATGACAAATGGCGCACCCATTCACCTTCACTGTGATTTTAGGACAGTATCCAAATTCTTTTCGCACTTTCACTTGTTGATCTAGCTTCGATCAGCATTCGTCCCTGCAAGAAGCTAATCCTACATGCGCACATCCTCCAGCGGTCAACATTGATATCACACACCCGTCTTCCTCACTCTTGCTTGACAATGACGGTGATTAACTTTTAGAAGAAGAATTTGACGACAATCAACATTGTTCAGTTTCTACCTGCCTCAACTGATGTTGCCGCTTGGCCTTGTCGACGTGGTTGGAATGTCTCTGGAACTTTCTGGCATCCATTTTATCTTCTCAATGTGACGCTACTCGATCTTTCCCTTGCTTTGCAAACCATTACAAAATGATTCCCTTTCCCGCAGCCTTTGTATATCTGTCCAATGGTGGAACATTTACCTTCATGTGGAAAGAAAAATCCACATCGAAAACACTACTTCTTTTTCTTTGGAGACATTACTTTATGGCCTTCTATCTTGTATTTCGACTTACTTTTCACACTCAACGCTGATTCATTTTGGTCCGTTATGGCCTCCATGTTAGCAGCTTGTCTGTCAGCTATTTCTTACACTCTGGTAGTCATGAATACTCGATCCAAGTTGAGTGTCTCTTTCAGCATTCGTCGCCTGAAGGATTCAAAGAGACAACCATCTATTACTGTGAGAAGCATGTCCTTTTCATCAGTGAACTTGTTGAACTTGCAATGCTTGATGAGCGAATCAAGTCTTTCTACAAATGCATCCATTGTTTCACCAGCTTTCTTCCTTTCTTGCTTGGAAATGTACTTTTCATAGTCGACATTTGGCATTGGATTGAACTTGGTGTTCGAGCACCTCTTTGACTTGATGGTACTTCACTTCACCACTGCGTGGTATTTTCTTCATCACTTCTTTTCCTCCATCATCAGTCAAATTCTTCAGATATTTAATGGTCTTTTTGTCATTTACTTCTTCCAGCGCATCAATGAAATCATCGAAGGTTTCGATCCGGGCAGTCCCTCTGTTGCTAATATTTTGTTTTTCGGCAGTATAATAGGGAGGCGCTGGTTTCAAGAAGGCGGCAGCGCCGTATTTCCAACCACCGCTCATGGTTTGTCAGTCGGTCCGTCGTGATTCACCAGTCTATTCACCAGTCTAGAAGGCACAATCCTGTGCTTCTGCTTGGGTTGCGGTGCCTGCGGGTGAAGTCGGATGGCTCTCTTTACTCAAGTTCTGGTAAGCGTGATTGTATTCTCTATGAATATCTGGTTTTCGCCGCCTCTAATGATTCTCTGTATTCATCTGTTTCTACTCACAGCGTTCTCTTGCACCTGGCTGTCGACGCTCGTTGTACTTTCCCTACCTGGTTATCACTAACCCCGGGCGGAGACCTCCGCTTCGCCCGCGGAGAGTTGCCTACTCTGCGTTCCACGGGTAACGCGGAGTAGGCAAATCTCCGCACACTCCACGGCGGAGCGGAGGTGGCCAGCCCCCGCCTCCCACCCGCCCTATTAACAATTGCTTACAAGTTAAATAAAACTTCTAGCCAATGATAAACAAACTTTCTGTAAGACTTCACTTTCTTCACAGGCCTTGCACTGGCTGGAGTGGCGCTTTGACGCCACATATGCCAACCAACGATTTTCACTTCGAATGAAGCATACGTGGCACACACAAGCAGTTTGCAGAACCATTGGAAACTCTCCAGGAGAGCACTCTCGGTTCTTCAGGTTGCGGGGTTTACGTAATCCCCTATCTTATTGCCAGTTGCAGCGTTCTCCCCAGTCCTGGTATTACAAGTCTTTATTCCTCAGTGTTTAACCATTAACTGAACATTCTGCATCATGAATTCTATCACCCACAACCAAGCACTCACGTCAATGTTGTACGGAGTCCGTCCGGGACAAAAAGGGTCCTGTCATCTCTAACTTACAAGACACTACAGCGGTCATACCTAGAAAGCAGTGGCATGGAATTAGCAATGTGATCATAATGATAAGAACTCTCTTTCATACTGTTTGAACCACAAAAGAGTCTGGTGCTACATGCCACTGCATAAACAATGAGTTTTGGGTGCAGGCCTCACTTTCTTCTCTACATTGGGGGTGATTACTCTTGTGACAGGGTCTTGGAAGTTTTCTCTAGACCAAGTCAGCATATATTTGAGTATGGACAGGAATTGTGGGGTATTGGACAACGTCTCTACAAAAGAATCCTCCCCTTCCTCTTCAACACACATGGAAATGCATGATAAGCAGAGGTGTTATCTGGTGGAGCGACCCTAAAGGGGTATGTTTCTAAGAAGGAGTCATCTTGTGGGTTACCCCTGTAATTATGCCAGGTGTGTACTGGTTGGTTGATTGGCCCTGGGTCAAGATATGGGGACTGCCAATCTGGGGAGAGGTCTTGATCTGAGTCAAAGTCTGTGGCCCCCCAGCCCCTGGCTGTGTTCGGTCCTGTGGACCCCATCCCCTTCACCTTGCTGTGTAAATAAAGGGGGCAGGGGCATGTGGCCCCCCTCCAGGGCCTATTTCAGCCCCAGGCACCCCATCCCCTGGGGCTCAGATGTATATGCATAGCGGAGGAGGGCTGCACGGCCCCACCTCCCTAAGCCATTAGTGGCCCTGGGGTCTCCATCCCCAGGGCCGGCTAATATGCTATGTCCCGGGATGCCCACCCCCTGAACACAGTGTTTTCCCTGCCCGCACTGGTGTGGGCAGGGAAACCTGTGTTTGCTCTCGCTTAGTGGGAGCAATTTAGATCTCCAGCCAAGTGAGACCAAATGTGGGTGCAAGGTTGAAAAATGCTCCTGCCTCCTGAGAGCGGACTGTTCATCTGTTGTCCTGCCCGCAGTGAAGCGGGCAGGGAAACAGATGAAAAGATTGCTCCCACTCGCAGGGAGCAGAATTTTTAGCTGCTCCCTGTGTGCGGGAGCAATGCCGGCTCCCGCTGGATTCAGGGAGGCGGCTGGGGCCGCTGGTGCCTTGGAGCTACCCCGCAGTCCCCAACAAAAGTGTGGTGGGTGCCCTTTTTGGGGCTGGGCTCAGGGAGATGGGGTCTCTGGGGCCGAAATCGGCTTGTGGAGGGAGCATATAGTGCCGGGCCCCGGGGAATGGGGTCCCAGAGGCTGAAATCAGCCACGCCCTGCGGCCAACACCCTCTGGCCGTGCGCGGCGGGGATTTGGATTAATGTATGGTAATTAACTATTACTTTACATTTTAAAAAACTCTAGAAATTCGCTGAAAAAATAAAAGTTTAAGTAACTTCATAGTTAGGTGAAATGTTCAGTTTTAAACTCTAAAACCCACTGAAATTCACCAGTTATAATTAGAGTTATCTCAAGTAACTATAACCGGCACCCTCACCATGCACTGCTAATTACCCTACATATTCCATCACTCATGACATCTTCTTTGACATCATTGAATATATCACTGTGCGTGACAAGTTATAGTTACCTTAGGGCACGAGTTATAGTTACTTGAGATAACTAACTACAACTGGTGAATTTCAATGACATTTTAGTTTAAAACTGAAAATTTCACCTAACTATAACTTTACTTTAACCTTTGTTTTTTTCAATGAACGAATATATATATATATGTGTACACATATACACAGCGGAATAAATCGAAGCGCAATTAAAACAATCAGTGTGGTGTCATACCTGGTGTGGGTATCCGATTCGCATGAGAAATTGGAACTGGTATGGAATATATTTATATATATATACACATATATATATACACACACACACATATATATATATATATATATATATATAAACCGTAAGCAATTATACATTTGTTAAGCAGACCTATAAGAATATCTATATATTTTTAAACCATAAGTTGTATATATATTTGTACAAAGCAATGCATATATCTGGATACATACATATAAACAAATTATACATGTTTCCATACACAAGCGTAGCAGGCTTTTTCCATCTATGCACCCAGGATCTGTAATAACATCCCTGTATCCATCAGTACAGGAAAGAGTTGGAGCCGCGCCTCTCCAAAGGACACTACATCACAATGCATTAACCATCCACCGCCCAGCTGCCTCTCCAAAGGACACTACATCACAATGCATTAACCATCCACCGCCCAGCTGCCTCTCCAAAGGACACTACATCACAATGCATTAACCATCCACCGCCCAGCTGCCTCTCCAAAGGACACTACATCACAATGCATTAACCATCCACCGCCCAGCTGCCTCTCCAAAGGACACTACATCACAATGCATTAACCATCCACCGCCCAGCTGCCTCTCCAAAGGACACTACATCACAATGCATTAACCATCCACCGCCCAGCTGCCTCTCCAAAGGACACTACATCACAATGCATTAACCATCCACCGCCCAGCTGCCTCTCCAAAGGACACTACATCACAATGCATTAACCATCCACCGCCCAGCTGCCTCTCCAAAGGACACTACATCACAATGCATTAACCATCCACCGCCCAGCTGCCTCTCCAAAGGACACTACATCACAATGCATTAACCATCCACCGCCCAGCTGCCTCTCCAAAGGACACTACATCACAATGCATTAACCATCCACCGCCCAGCTGCCTCTCCTCTTACTCGCTGGCTTTATGATCATCTTTGACCATGAACAGCGCTCCGCTGCCTTTTGGCTAGGTTCACACTATAGAAATACCATACACATACATACATATCCTCCATGAATGAGGTCCCCACAAATTCAGGGGGCCAAACTCGGCTTAGGGAGGGGGCATACAGTGCCGGGTCCCTGGGGCTGAAATCAGCCACGCCCTGCGGCCAACCCCCTCAGGCCGTGCACGGCGGGGGTTTGGATTAATGTATGGTAATTAACTATTACTTTACATTAGAAAAACTCTAGAAATTCGCTGAAAAAACAAAAGTTTAAGTAACTTTATAGTTAGGTGAAATGTTCAGTTTTAAACTCTAAAACCCACTGAAATTCACCAGTTATATTAGAGTTATCTCAAGTAACTATAAATCGCACCCTCACCATGCACTGCTAATTACCCTACATATTACATCACTCATGACATCTTCTTTGACATCATTGAATATATCACTGTGCATGAACGTTCATTTTTCTTAAAAAATACTCTAGTTTATAGCGCTGTACAATTTCTGCTGCGCTTTTGTCAGAATTAGTCTGGGTTTTTTTTTTTGTTTTGTTTTTTTTAAAAAGGGAAACAAGCATTCTCAAACTCCCTAAAGTATGCAAATTCCTTGGCTTCATGGGACAGTCAGACTAGACAACAGATGATGGTTGAACACAATGGAATAAAAACATCCATTCTCTACCCCATGTAGAACCCAGAAGTGGGGGGGGGGTATTTTTGGAATCTCTACAAACCAAGAAGGAACACGAGGCTTGAAGCTGTCTGTCGCACGTCCTCTAAAATCAAGAATCAAAACAAAAAAGTTGTGACGTTCAGCAAAAGGAAAGCATTTTTGAGGCTGTAAAAATTGGCTCCTTTAGAGGAAGGCCCAAGGACACTGTGGGCACATGTGCAAGGCTAGCCTTAAAACACATGGCAAGTGAATACTAGAAGTGGAAGCCTTACAGTATAAAATGAGAGACAATTTCATGGGTGTGTTAAACAGATGATTGTTACACACTCCATCTGTAAATTATTGAAGGAGAAACATTTCTAGCCATTTTCTGCACTCCAGATCATCGCAACTGACTCAAATAATTTTTTGATGTTTTGAGACAAATTAAAATGTGCCTTAAAGATGGGATAGAGGAGGGAAGAGTTTAGAAAGGGTTATTTGGGAGCTCATAGTAGTAGTAGATGATCCTTAAAGAAGGTTAGACAGGGACATGGCCTAACCAAGAGGGCATGAGGTCGCTCCCCAGAATACTGCAAATTATCTTGCAGATATCCAGCATTGACTCCCCTAATAAGCCCTGTATTAGATGCCACACTGAAGAGGAAGCACCCCCACACTTGTATATCGGCAGGGCGTGCACTTATCCAGCATTAGAAGTGCTGCAGCATTGAAGTGCCACACCAGGAGCCAAAGAGAGCTCCCCATTCCCCAGCCTGGAGAGGCTAAGGTGCTGACATATGAGACGAGCTAGATACTGTGGTCGGGTTTGCAAGGACACATGGCCAAGGGATGTCCATGGAGCAGGGCAGAGCAGTAGAGACTCCTGAGGCGGCCATCTTATAGGTGAGCGCAACTGGTGCTATGAGACAGAGCCTCTGGGTCACGCGAGGTAGGCGGAGGGATGTGCTGTCCTCCTAACAGCATTGATCCAATGCACTGGATAATATTATAGTGCCCCTCACACAGAGCTTAATTTGTTTAAAAAAAAAAAATGTTCCTGGGCTCTCGTCAGGAGGCCACTGCAGCTTGCACCACACATTGCCCCTGCCATGCTGCCAATGATAGTAACAACACAGCTACTAACCTTTACATTATTACAAGTGTGACAATTCGGACTATTTCAGGCCTCCAAAGCTGTAAGAATGGCTTGGGTGGCAGGTAATAGTAATTTCTAATGCATATTGAATTAATAATTAACTGTTGTTGTGGTCATCTCTAAATTAGTCAGACAGCGCCACCATGTGGCAGACTGTCACATGGGCTGGTGTTGACAATTAAGTGCCGGGGCAAAGCACCGGAAACCACCGGCTTAAATTAAGCACTGCCCCCACACTAAGACAAAAGACAGTTTTGCTGGGCGTGCGAGGATACGGCTGCACCCCAATTTGGACTGAACTCAGAGGTGTGCTGCAGAGATCAGACAAGCTCTAAGCAGCCCAGAGCTGGTTGCTTTCATGGTGGTTCAACTGTACTAGTATTTGGATAGTTACAAGGGCTGATCCACACATTAGAACTAAGGGCTGAGACTACTTCTGTATGAAGACCATCAGTGCGTGGCTGGGAGATAGGGCTTTGGTCTACGTTACGGGCTGTGCTAGTTTGGCAGCCCGCCTGGGCCAGGCTGGGCATTCTAAGACTGTGAATGATTACAGTTGCACAAATAACTTGTAATACACCTCATGAGGACTGGCAAAGTTGTCTGTGTCAGCTGAACCCACAACGGTACAAGACAAAGTCATCGACTGCCAGCAAATCTATCTCACTTGGACTTATATACCAAGCTACTACTGCCCAGGAAGAATGCTTCTGCAGCATTGTCACAGGAGGCGGTGGAACCATCTCTGTCAGATGTCCTCAAAGTTATCCAGGACACTAGGTGTTCCCTGGAACCTAAGGTAGATGTAGTGGCCATCGATCTTAACCTGGTAAGAGTGGATCAGAAGGGTGTCTCAGAAAGAATGCCGCAGATGGAAGTGCTAGCAAAGAGACTGAACTTACAGTAACTGCACTCCAGGAGAAAGTCGATGACCTATTGTACAGAACTAGACTCCTCGAAAATTATGCTGAAGATGCGGAAGGGCGCTCGTGCTGCAAGTTGGTCTACCGGGAGAAAAATAAGTCTGAGGTTCAATGTCAAACTCCGTGCCAAAGACTGGTGATTTTTTCACAGCTTTGAGGCGCAGTGCCTCAGCTACAGAAGTCTTCTAGCGTGAAGGGTGACTATTGGCATCAAACAGTTTTGACTACTGTGGGCAGAAACGACTGCCATGCTTTCTAAGGTGGAGGTTAACCTTAAAAGCATGGGCCCCTGGGCACTATTCCATGCTGTGAGGTCGAGGCCGTTTTCAAGGTCAGTCCCCGGAGGGAAGATTCTCGCTGTCTGGTCAATGATGTTTTTGAGGTTAGTCCTGGAAATGAAGATCCTCGGTGTCCACTCAAAGCCTGAAATCTGAGGTGTAGTCTTTGCCTTGGGTGCTGGTGTGGAGGGTCCTGGAAATTCTTGATCTTTGGAGTCAGATTCATGGGAGGACACATTCATCGGCATCCACTCCTGAAGGATCTCTGCGCTATGGTATGACCAATGCCCTTCACCATCGGATATACTTGTTCTGCTTCTTTGGCAACAGCAGCAGCGGTGGACTCATTAGAGTCCTGGAGCTGCATCATTGCATAGTGAACTCACCTGTTGTCCCTTCAATGCCAAATAGTTTTCATTGAATGAAAGATGTTACACCCCGAGCAGACATCTTTGCAGTGGTCCCTCAGAAGACAGAGGTTACAGGCCTATGCTGGTCCGACAACAAGAGTTTGCTATTGCATTGGTGGCATAATTTATAGTGTGTTCTCCAAACCCACTGTCCACATCATTCTTTTAAGACCTTCATTGCAACCAGTCCTGAAGCATCAATGGATAACACAATATCATCGATGTACTGATAAACTTGTGCCCAAGTACGCCACCATCTACATTTTTTAGGTCTCGCCTAGGCAGCGCTTGCGCGGTCTCTTCGAGAAATGCTGTATTCAGGTATGGAGTTGAAGCTTCATCCATTTTCTGTCCATGTTTTCAATTGACTCTTGTTACTGTCCTTTCTATATGGTTGCTTTTGATTTGTGAATAGGCTTAGTAATCCCTCCTTAGTACCGCCTTTTCTTCTTTTGTAACCTCCCATGAGTACTGGCCCTCTTACCTGTGTTGTTACTCGGTATGTTTTATTTACAGTCTGTGAGCACTATTTTCTTAAATGGCTTTCTCCTATTGCAGGCACAACATATTTTCCTTGAACTACATGTGTTTTTTTAAGCAGCACGTCCGCGTTTTATCTTATATATTTTGCTTCAAGAATGGCGACCGCGCCATTAAGGTTGCTCATAAAATAACATATATATATTTTAAAGCGCTGTGGTTTTAAGACATGCTTTAAGTTGTTTTTTAAAACGCGAGGCACGCTTCAGGTGCGAAAATGGCAGCCACGCATTACTTTTGCTATGCGCCGCTTGCCTAAATCAATCAACATATGTGAACAATGGCACCTGCGGCTTGCAGCCCCTCATCCCCGTCCTGCCCCCCCGAGTGTCACACTTTGGGTTTGAGCACGGCACACGCTTTAAGATTAACAACACGGGCGCCCGCTTTCAGATTAACAACACAGGCCCCCGTTTTTATTAATTGGCAGCATAGTGAAGCAATCAGCCACCACAAGGATAGCGAACAAACCAGCACTGCAAGCCGGGCACTCCTCCCCAGTACCCCTCACCACACAGGCTCAGTCCCTTCCTCTCCTGGTCAGACCTGCGCCCCCACCCCCACTATTGTTGAGGGGACTTGTCCTTCCTTGCATACTACTATAGCCACATCCATGCTTATTGTAGCTGTCTTCACCGCTCGCTGTTCCCTGTGCCCGCCGCCCTCACCCCACTACTGCATCATATCTGCAGTCCAATTGTTGCTTGTTTCCTATTGTTTTTCTCCTACCAATGTTTTTACCTAGCCATGTTGCAGGATGCAGTACCATATGTGGCCAATAGAGTTCGTGGGAACTCTGTTGGCCACATATGGTAATGCACCCTGCAAAGTTGGAGTTATTGGTATTAAAAATGCCAATGTTTTAAACCTAGCCATGTTGCAGGGTGCAGTACCATATGTGGCCGAAAGAGGTCCCATGGGACTACATATGGTACTGCACCCTGCAACATGGACAAGTAAAAAACATTGGCATTTATAATGCCAATAAGACCAACAAATGCAAGACCTATTGCATTAGTAATGCTTGTTGTTGTACAGTGGTAACAGAGCAGTCCAAACATATCCACACCTGATGACGGTAAAAAAAAAAACAATCTGAATTGGAGTGTGTCCCCAGTGCATTGTGGGTTTTAGGGGATTTATTGCGAGTCATCTCGAAGCTGAAACTTTTTTTTAAAGAAAAACAACCTGCAAAACCCGAGTCCAGCACTAGATGGCAGGAGTGTGCACAGCATGTGGTCTCCAGCAGCAAATGCTACATAGGTTTATTTTAAGGCATTGCAGGATTGTAGTTCTACGTGAAAGTTAAAATAACTTTTAGAACTGATCTTTTGGGGTCAACAGCTGGTATGCCCTGTTCCATTTTTTTAGGTCGAGCCTAGCGTTGCAGCGCATGCGCTGCTCGCTCTGCGAGGCATGCTGTAGTAGGGTATGTTTTAGAAGTGGTGTGGAAGCCCCGCCCATATTTTTCATTGGCTGGTGTCATTGTCCATGGTAAATGCTGGCTTCCCATTGATAATGAGGCTTCTTAGTCCCTCCTTGTTACCGCCCTGTCTCCTTTTGTGACCGCCCATCAGGACTGGATCTTTTACTTGCAGCGTTACGCTGTCTCCTTTATTAGTCTGAAAGCACTATTTTTTTTTTCTTTCGGCTTTGGCAATGGCAGCAGCGTGTTTATATTTGCATTGCGCTTTCACTTTAACAATAGCTGCCGCCCCACCCCCGAGTGCTGTGTGGGGCGGCAGCTATTGTTAAAGTGAAAGCACGATGCAAATATAAACAAGCGGCTGCCTTTGCGCAATGGCAACAGCTTGTTTTCCTGGGGCTGCAGACCTGGCCACAGCTGCTCGAGGGATCCACCGGACACTGTCCGGCCCCGGAGGAGCATTGGGGGATGTGTTGGGCGACGGACGGGCCCTCTAGTTACCAGCTGCTGCCCGCTTGGTGGTACGCCTGCCGCCAAAGGCAGCCAGTGACCCTGCTGCACCCACACAGCTGCAACCTTCTAACACACTTTCCCATCCGGGACAACTGCTAGAGGCGGGGCCCTACTTTGTTGTTCTCACCCTCCCTATGGATCCCCCCGGATGTGAGGGGTGAGTGACTTCGTGGTCCTTTGCCTACTGCTGGCAGTTCACACCTGGTGGCGGCAGCCATGGGTCAAGATAAGCCCTCCGTCTCTGACTCGCAGGCTAAGATCGACAGGTACACGGCCCCCATCTCAGCCGTCCTGGTGGCACTGAGCCGGCCGGACCATCCTGCTCTACCCCAGCACGGGTCGGATAGCGCTGATTCCTTCTACAGGCCATACAGGCCGCCCGTACAGTGGTGGATTGGTGAGGTAGGGTTGCAGGTCTCTCTCTTGTGACAGGATTTGAGAGGGGTGGCTGACATGATCATTGAGACAGAGGGCCGGATATCCGAACTTGAACACATGGTTTAGGAACTCAAAATGACGGTCCTGCAACATTTTCGCGTACCGAAAGTATGGGAGGCCCTGTGCTGAGGATGCGGGGGGCTGGGGGCGTCTATGTAATGAGCGCATTTTTAAAAATAATTATTTAATGTAATTAAATAATCAAACATGTATCACCGTTTATGAGAGAGTTTTTTTCTTTTTCGTACAGTGATTTGTTTTTAACTCGCAGCCCCCCGGGCTCCAGCATCCACAGGGACTCCTCTCAGCTCTGACTCAAGTGCATGCAGACAGCGCAACCTTTCACCCAGCACAGTCCAGAGATAGGCCTTTCAGCCACTGCAGCTCATGCCGAGTGGGCCCGTCACTCAGACCCTGCAGGTTACACCAGCGCGCGGTGGTCTGGACTCTGGAGTAACTTGAAACAAAATGGAAAGATGGCGCTTGGCATGTTCCGCCGAAGTCACCACATGGCAGTGAAACCAAGCATGCATCGTTGTACAGCTGCTAGCTGAAGGAGCGCGAGTGGTGTTTTAAAAATGACATGCATTGTAACGTTTTGCTTTTCATTTCCAATTAGTCTCATAAAGGCATCAACCCCTGTTTAGAATGAGCTAACAGTGCTGGCTGTTGATTAGCACAGTCAACGTGTAGAGCCTGCTGAAACACAGAGATAAAACCATCCTTCTGCACATGTGGGTGAAATGTGTGTCCAGTTTTCGGAGCACGACTGAAGACGCTATTTCCACCTGTCAACACTGCACTCAATCCTATAGGCTCAGACCACAGAGCTATCCCCCGAGCTGATAGGGTCACGCAGCAGACTATCCCCACTGCACTAATTTTAAATGTTTAGGCCCCAGACAGCAGAGCTATCCACCAGGGAACACAACACTTGCAGGCGCAGGCCACAAGTAGCAGAGCAGCCCCGTGCTTGTTGTTAAAGTTACTTGCACGATCAGTAGTTTTCCTCCACAGGGTGCCATGACCAAAACACAAGATAGGAAAATGGGCCCTTTCCATGCAGCTTTTGTTGGGGTACAATAGCCCCCCCTCACAACCCTGGTGCAACTGCTAGAGTACTGATAGCTAACAGTGGCGGCTGGTGGAATTTGAAACTAGTGGGGCGAATGCAGAACGAATCAACGTATGCGAGCGCAGCGAGCGAGCCCGACGGCAATAAGGGGGATTCGGGGGGGGTTCTCCCCGTGAATTTTTAAAAAAAAAAATTGGCATCTTTTTGGTGCGATTTTCAGCACTATTTCTGTGATAAATGGACTAAAAATTCAGTTCTTCTAGGCATTCATAAAAGAAAACTCATACATTATGTCAGAGAATTTCTGGGTTGCCAAGCAAGTCTGACTTCAGAAGAGGGCTAGGGTATTAAGCAAGACTGCTTTGGCTCTACCCTTTCCAATAGAAAACACTAGTTAGTGATGTGAACAAGTTCAATGGACAAACCTGGGGTCTAGGGAGAGTCCCTCTCCTGAGAAAGAAATTTTAAAAAGATTGGCAAATGGTGCATTTTAAAGCAAATGAATGCAGCGATAAAGCAAGGCTTATTAAGCAGTGGGAACGTATAGTCTTGAAATATTAAACACATTAAAAACTGCCCCGTATCTTCTTGCATTAATTTGTTCAACAGTTACTGTAATATGTAAATTGTTCTGCATGACAACTTTAGCCCTTTAAAAATGTATGCTTGCCCAGTGTCTTGCACTGCATGCAGCATTAACTTTGGAAAAATATGCTCTAACCAGACTTCGGGAAGCACCCACAGCTGCTGGCTGTAACCAGTCATATAGAAATATGTGCAGACAGGTCTTTAAGTGAGATGAAAAAAGTGGGTGCTCCCTATAAAGGAACATGCCAAATACATTTCTGTGATTCCCATAGTGTGCCATCAGACCGGTATTTGGTTTGGTTTCTCTCTGAGATGTAATTTTATCCAGATAAATGGCACAGCAACTGTGAGTGTTTTGATTGTGCGCGAGGCCCGGAGCGCATGCTCCACAGTTGATGCACAGTACTAATGGAGCTATCGCATTTTCCTTCTCATGAAGATCTTATTTTCAACAATCCATTACCTTATCTCGCCGCTATTAATGATGCTGTAAGTGGAACGAGATAACATGCCTAAATTGCCAGAGGAGCGCTGTATCATCAAAATGACAGGATTATTAAACAAAGACGAATATGCGTAATTAAACATACGTGCGAGCCAAGAGATGTACATGCACTCTTTTTCACTCTCTTTATCTCTGTCTCCCTCTTTTGATTGCTCTGTCTCTCTTTCGCTCATTCTCGCTCCCTCCCTCCCGCTCACTCTATCTTGGACTTACTCTTGCTTTTTTCTCTGTCTTGCTCGAATTCTCGCTTTCTCTCCCTTCTGTAAATCTCTTTCCCTCCCTTTCGTTTCGCTGTCTCTCTCTCCCTCTCTTTTGCACTCTTCTCCTGATCCTCTGTTTCCGGGCCTACCTTTATTGCCCTCTGTGCATCAAATGGATAAAGCTTTATATGATATCACCCTCCCTAGTTTGGAATATGACTCATGCACCGCACATTAAGACATTGTTTTCTTTTTTTTGTCTCCTCATAGTATGAGGGACAACATTGTCACAAAATAATAAACGTTGACATTTCCATGAAATACTGACGTGTCTCCAAACAAAATACTCCAGTTGAAACTCTAAATCTTCTTTGAAGTGCCCATATCAAACTTTTAGAATAATAAAAACTCACTTCAAACATGGCGCTGCTTCGTCTTCTTATTTTAAAAGTATGAATGTGTGCTATGTTACACCTCAGCAGTTGTGCTGAATATTACTTGAGAACGCCGTGCCAGAAAAAACACACAAAAAAACACGGGTGTCATGTTGACTGTGCAGCTGACGGTTGGTTGTTCATTATGAATAATTGAATGTATAATATTTGAGGCTTTTCCAAGCGCCTTAAGCGGGAAAGTATATACAGGCACAATGTGGAGCTTGCAATGTTTATCAGGACAATGCAAGCAGATTTCAGCAAGGCTAGTTCCAAGTCATCTGTGATAAATGAGAAGGTAAGGCAATCCGTGCACACCATGACACTCTGTGCAGCTAGTTAGGCACACTTCAGAACTAATTCAGGTGTGTTCACAAAGCTTATGAGTCTGGGGGAGGGGCGTGCGTCACATTAACTAAACTGTGCAGCAAAGAAAGACAAGTTATACAACACATTCCGTGGTCTAAACACAGCTGTTTTAGCATTTCACCGCCATAACACAAAAGGGATCGCAATGTTATTCAAATACATAGGTTTCTTAAGGCCATGCATATTTCTCAGATCCTATTCAAAATGCCTAGCATATTTCCAGCGCCCCTTTATGTAAGCGCCCAGAATGCACACTCGGAAACTATAGTGAACACGCTTTTTTCTTCCACTTAGCTCGCAAAGAGATTCAACCAGTGCAAATTGTTTTATACGTTTTAATTAAGTCACTTGGTATGATTGTATCTACAATTTAATTTTCACTGACAGGAACTCAAACATGACTGGATGCCAGCGCTCCCTAGTTTGTTTTCTTAGGCAACATATTTTTAACATAACTACTGCTGTTTCCCCGCGCCCCTTTACTGTCCCTATTAATTACCTAAAATATATATTTCCTGGCTGCTGATGAACTTCCCCTCGTGTGCGAATCAGAATATTGACATGTTTGTACATCACACGAGTGTGTCTATATCGCATTAAATAATCTATAAACATTGCTCTCTGGAAACTCTTCCCACCCCTCGGGCTCTGCCGCCTCACCTGTGTCTCCTCTCCGGCACTACACCGGAGGCCGCTGCTTCCTGAACCGAAGCCCCACGTGCCGGACATTCATTCAACTACACAATACACCCCCTCGTTCAATGTGGAAATGGTAGCGGTCATGAAAGACTACGTTTCCCAGAATGCATCGTGTGTAAAATTGCTAGGCATATACTGTGCTACACATCCCACAGGAAACTTCAAATCTTAATCCCCATAGCTAGAAGCGCCTTTGAAGTTTACTTGCACGAAACTAAAATACTAAGCTTTGAAGAAAAACAAAACACATTTTCCGAAGACTATACTATTTCAGGAATGACGAAATCGAGCCCGTTCTTCATGCCAGCAGTGCTGCTTTGAAAATTTAAATCTGTGATAGCAGAAATCGAGAGCTGCTGCAAGGAAAGAGAACCAGTTGAAAGAAAGTGGCAGGGATAGGAGACGCTATGAGGAAAGAAACACTCGTTGAAGGAGAGACACCAGTTTAAACAGAGGGACAGGAAAGATGCTGCAAGGAGAGAGACACCAGAGGGACAGGAGAAACAATGTGGGGGACTCTCCTGCATGAATCGGGGGGATTGGCATGTACGAAACAGGCAAAGAGTGAGGGATGAGGAGAGGGTCACATGGAGGGACCGGGTCAAAGAGAGGGGCAGACTAAGTGACAGAGAGACGGGGACAGAGGGTTGGACAGAGTGACAGGGGAAGAAAGGGCCAGAGAGAAGTTGTTTAACAAGCTGCTGTGTGCAGCTCATGGTTCTAACAACATTTTTGAGATTCTTCGAGGCTCGGGGCATACAATAGTCTGGTGCGGAGGCAGGCTTTGTTTTTAAACCGATTCTTCCAGTAGGAAAATATACCGATGCTAAACTGAATCGTCACACACCATTGACGACGCAAATCATGTTCTATGCCCAGCATGTATTTGCCAAATGAAGATAACCAGTGGAGGCTACACCGCCGACACCCATGTGCAAAGCAGCCTGCATGTGAAGTCAAGATGGTCAAGATGCAGTACGGGTAGAAAACACAAAACAACTGTGTCAGGGCAAGCCTGATAGAACATGCAGAACTGGAGCATGTTTGCGAACAGCACACAGTCGCGGCTCGCGAGTCGCGCTCCAATACTCGCGGGGGTGGGAGGGGGGGGTCCGGCGCGGGGGAGATTAAAATAAAGCATTATTAAGCAAGCTAAACTTACCGAGTCCGCAATTCCTCCTGGGCCGGGGTCTGACTCCCGCGTTGGCGCCTTGGCAAGTACCGCCTGCGTCTCAGCCAATCCAGACGCTGCTCCAGCAGCAGCGCCAGGATTGGCTTGAGCAGTAGTGCGCATGTTCTGTTTAGGGCTTAACATTTTTTGCGACCAGCCCGAACATGCGCACTAGGCTGCTCATTAGAAGAGCGGTATGGAACAACGCTCGCTCTTCTAATGAGCAGCGCCTAGTGCGCATGTTCGGGCTCGTCGCAACATTTTTAAGCCCTAAACAGAGCATGCGCACTCATGTTATGGTGGATGTCAATCAGACACTTGCAGCTGAACTGCTGTAGTGCTGCCCCGCCCCCTTCTGAGCCGACTGCCTCCGGCGGCCTGGGATAGAGATTGCATTGTGAAAGTGAGAGAGTCAGAGAGAGTGACGGCAACTCGAGTGCGGTGCCGTCCTCAAATTAATTAGTGGGGCAACGCCCAAGTGCCCTAATGGACGCACCGCCCCTGAATTAGCTAACCCTTGTGCCTTTTCTCTTCAGCTGATGTTTACTGCATGTGGCTGGATTGCATTCTGCACGATCGTGCATGAAACCCCATCTCTTGCCTTGGCGAAGTGCTGGAGACGGCAGGCACGGGGCACGCGCCACTCTCCCGGTGCTCTTGCATGCTTCACGAATCACGGCTCCGATCGGAAGCTCCTTGTGCCACACGTGTTGCGATAATACACACGCGTGTATAGGGTAATATAGGAGTGTGTGTTGGAACAAAACATTCAGCGGTAAAATGAGTTGGGCAGGCGAGTTAATGGCCAACATGTAACTGTGGAGAACGTGCACGTTTAATTGTTAATTCGCGCTTGCCTGTTAGTACATGCAAGCGTGTATTGGGTAAAATTAACAAGCACGTAGGGGAAATACATGCATGTTTATTTTCAAGAATATACGTGCTAACGTGCATGTGCGGGCTTAATTAATCAGGGATTTGTGAAGCGCACTACTCACCCGTAAGGGTCTCAAGGCGCTGTATGTTCTCTCCAATTCACATATGTGTATTGGAGACTGGAGAATATGCGTATGTGTGTTGGCGGATAGAGGTATGTACTTATACATCTGTGTGCCGGGTTATTTGGACGTGTCTGCCAATATGTAAGTGTGTATACTGGGAATACAGCGGTGTGTGCTAAAATAATCTGTGCGTGCAAGGTAATGAGGCACGAGTGCTTTGGAAGTGTATTAGAGGAGTGGATGTGGCCTAACGGCCAGAGCTTGCGACTTGGGAGCTGTAGAACCGGGTCCGAGTCTCTGCGTTGGCTCAACATCCTGTGATTCTGGGCTAATCACGTAACCCCCCCCACCCCCCTGCCTACCAAAAAAAAAAGCATTTGCAATGCAATAGGTCTCGCATTTATGCGAGTTTGAGCTATTGGCATTGTAAATGACAATGCCTTTTAATTAGGTTTTGGTTTTTAAAACATAAATAAAAGGCATTGTCATTTACAATGCCAATAGCTTAAATTCGCGTAAATGCGAGACCTATTGCATTGCAAATGCTTGTCATCACAATGTGCACATTACATCAGTGTCT
This sequence comes from Calotriton arnoldi, assembly GCA_963921515.1. Classification (NCBI taxonomy): domain Eukaryota; kingdom Metazoa; phylum Chordata; class Amphibia; order Caudata; family Salamandridae; genus Calotriton; species Calotriton arnoldi. Next base: position 594,987 of record CAWUFW010009161.1, read on the forward strand.
GTCCTCAGCCTTCATTCTTAGTGCAGAAACCTAAATCCTGGAAGCAGGTTGAGAAGTCGGTCTCTCGAAGCCCAACATTTGTCTCTTCACATTTTCAAAGTCTTCAGTTTGAAAATAGTTAAACAAGATCATCGTGACCCAGAGGGTACCACAAATTATACTCTGTGCGCAAGTCTACCCACAGGAATTAAAAGTATCACTTTAGGCACAGCCTAAAAGAAACTCTGTCCACCACCAAAATGAAAACAATAACTTTTCCCTCAGGGTGATTATATATGAAATATCGGGCAATAAACAAACCCCGTGTTGAGTTGTTCTTGATTTTCAGGGCTATTCAGGTTTTCTCGGGGGTCAATGTACATCTCGGGGTTTCTTTAAACTCAGCATATCTTACAAAATGTCTCAATTAAACATCTCAATCAGAAAAATGCACTGCAACCCCATGGCAGAAAAATGAACCTGCAAATGGCGATCACATTGTGGGTCAATGTCGGCTTATGGTCGACGTCACTCATAAGTCATAATTACTCTGTCAATGGCTGATGCCCAAATTAGATTTATTTAGATGTTTTTCCAAGCTCAACATCTGGATAGCATATTAATGCACAGCCTGTGTATCTATAGAAAGTTAATGCAGCATAACTCTGTTCCTTCCAGAGTCTGTGTCTTCCATCCCACTTTCTGCGCCTCTCCACATCCACCACAAACTCGATGTAGGTGTCTGTCTCCGGGACCAACACGGACCGGATTTGGTGTATCCGTCTAGCTGTGACCCTAACTGCCTGCTCCTATGATGCTTTCGCATGTTGCCTTCACAGTATCCAGATCTGCAGGTCCCCCTCCCTGTATCCATTTATTCCTGTCGTTATGTGCCTCCCTTTTCCATTGTTTTAAGTATTGCTGTGTAGTAGTTCCTTACTCCAGTTGTAGTTTCACTTTCCTCACACCTGAGCTATGCTTTACCCTTGTCGTTGTCCCATATCCTAGTATTACCATCTCCCTAGCCCAGGGTTTGTGTCGCCCTGAACTCAGCTTCGATTTTCCTTGTCCCTTTGCGCCTTTTACAGCTACTACACTGCAGTCATCATGTAACTGACTCTACGCAGTGGGAAAGAGCTGCTTGGGGCGCTGCGTAGAGCAGCAAGTCATGTATAAAGTCCTCTCTGAAAGCCAGATGACCGCTAGTAACCGGGTGTTATGTGAACAGAGGCGCTTAACCTGATTTTAGCAGTCAGGGTGCTATTTGGTCACTTTACAGTGCATGAATTTATGCGTTTATCATAGAATTGTGTGTGTGATGTAGGGTGGACCATACCGGGGGATTAGAAATAATCATTGCCAACGGCAAAAGGAAGGGGATGGAAAATGTCACTTATCCTGTTATCATCTGTTCATGGCATGTAGAGCTGTAGATTCACATGCTGTGCATAGTCCTGCCATCTAGTGTTGAGCTCAGATGTATACAACTTGTTTTTGTTCGAAGAAGTCTTTCATGTCACAAGGTATAGTGACTCCGCTCATGACTGGTAATGCACATGGGCATCTGTTCCATGGTTCGACTGCTTTCCCGCATGGCGGGTGAGGATGGAGATATAGCATGAAAGAGGACTGTGCAGGGAGAAAAGGTATGAAAAGAATACAGAAAAAACAAGCGAAGGCTTCCGGGGGGAGGAGGATGGGTGCATGTGAATCTACAGCACTACATGCCACAAACAGATGCTCACAGGGTGGCATTTTCCATTTGCGGCATGTGTATCTGTAAATACACATGCTCTGCACAGACTGTAAAGCAGTTCTCCCCATAGAGGATGTTGCAGAGGTCTGGAAAAGTGTACATAGTACAGCCTGGCCCTCTTAAGCCTGTGTCATGCTAAGACATCCACACAGTAGAGTTTGGTGAACGCGTTTGGTGAGGACCAGATCCTTACAGATATCAGATACTGGGATGTTACATAGAAAGGCCATAGAGGCTGCTCTTTTACGTGTAGTATACGACCTTGGTGGAGTAGGAAACTGTCTTTTAACATAGCAGTTTTTAATGCACTTAGCCAGCCAGCGAGCTACCCCTTTTTTTGAAATAGCACTACCCTTGTGTAGTTTAGAGTAAGAAACAAATAACTGTTGTGTCTTTTCAAGATATTGTTCTAGCAACATAGTACATAGGGGCCCTTTTTAGGTCGAGCCTCGAGTAGCGCGCAAGCGCTGCTTAGAGGCGAAGACTTATTGTAAGTGAGTTTTCAAAGCAGTCCAAGAAACGCTCGTGCGTCGTGGCTGGCCTTTTTGAGATGGGTACGCGCGGCAAACATGTGTTTCCAATTATCGTGACCAGACGCGGGCGCGATAAGTGGAAACACATGTCTGCCGCGCGTACCCATCTCAAAAAGCCAGCCACGACGCACGAGCGTTTTGGGACTGCTTTGCAGGCTGCCGCGCTCGCTCGCCCCCGCTCCTCCGTGCTTGTTACACCAGACCTTCGCTGGCTTGTTTTTATCTTATGCATCTAACAGCCATTGACAAAGACAATAGTCCTGGCTTGTTGTAACATAATCAGCACAGCGCCCTTTTACGAGCGCCGCGCTGTTAATGGTTTCTCTCTGCTCTCACACACCCCTCCCTTCTCCCACTCCCTCCCCCATGCCCAGTGTACGTAGTTTAATCCTACTCAGGAGGTGGCCCCTCCTTTAGTGACACGCGGCAGCCCCCCTCTCTTTGCTGTCACGTTAGTGTTAGAAGGGGCCTCTGCTCTCTCTTCCACGAGTCTACGTCACGCTTTCTCCGCCTCTCTGCTCCGTTACTGAAGTTACTTTCCAGGCCTCAGTGCCATGCCGGTCACTGTCTCAGAACCCTCTAGCTCGGGGGCACACTCTGCTCTGCTTGTGTTCTTCAGCACACACCGCTCTGCTCTCCGTCTCCTCGGCGCTGCTCTCACATTCCATTCCATGGGCCTCCCTTTCTTGAACCTTAGCTGTCTGATCAGCCCCTCTCTGTGACTGGGACCCCGCGGGAGCTTTGCTGCTGATACCGCCGTCTCCAGGGCCTGTAATCTCGCCAGTCAGCTCCGAGTTCACCTCCTTATCACTACTTTTGTACGGCGGACTTAAGTCGAGCCGTGTGATCCTTGACACAATGGCCGGCCCAGGATCCAATCCCGCTAAGACTCTTAAAAGATGTACCTCGGGCCTGAGCCGCCCCCGCTGAAGTTTAAATTACTGCAAAAAGACTCTGTTAGGCAAAATAAAAAACGAACACACACATAAACATGACCAGCACAAATATTCTCTCAAACAATTAAAACAAGCATTGGCATAGCCAATAGGTCTCGCCTTTGGAACCTTATAAGGTTTTTAGCCATGCAACAGTTGATGTTATTGCACCAAGGATATTGTGCTGCATAACTAAATACTTATAAGGTCCCAAAAGCGAGACCTATTGGCTATGCCAATGCTTGTTACATCTAGTGAGTGAAGGGCTCACTCTGCTACTGAATCTGGGTGTGAGAAGAATACCGGGAGTTCAATTGTCTGGTTGAGGTAAAAAGGAGAGATCACCTTGGTTAAAAACTTTGGGTTAGTTCTAAGGACTACCCTGTCAGCGTGAACCACGCTCTTACAGCGTGAGAGCTTGGATCTCAGTTATATACCTTAAAGAACTGATTGTAATAAGGAATGCTATTTTCCAAGACAAAAACTGGAGAGGGTATGAATGGAAGGGTTTAAAAGGGGGTCCCATAAGTCTAGTGAGAACTACATTAAGGTTCCAGGACGGTACGGGGGGTAATCTGGGAGGGATAGCGCTCTTAAGTCCTTCCATAAACGCTTTGATGACTGGCACTTTGAATAGTGAAGAGTGTTCTCAGTTTTGTAAATAGGCTGCCACTGCATCTAACTGTAAATGAATGGGAGTGTAAGCTAGTCCCAGGCATTGCAAATGTAACAGGTAACCTACAACGTCCTGCACTGTTGGCTTCAGTGTCTCAATGTGTTCGGGTAGGCAGTACTGGACATATCTTATCCACTTGGCTGCATAGCATGCTCTAGTGGTGGGACGGTGAGCCTCTTTGAGGATGGATATACATTGAAAGGGCACATTGAGATAACCAAACTAACTCCTCAGGAGCCAGATCGCCAGGTTGAGCTGCATGGGATTGAGATACCCGAGAGTGCCCCGATGTTGGGTGAGAAGGTCCAGCCCGTTAGGGAGCTTCTTGTGGGTTATGAACCACGGCAGCCTGGCCTACGTGGGAGCTAGAGGGGGAAGGATGTCTGCTGAAGCTTCCAAATCACACGTGGGAGGTGGAAAAGTGCAGACAAATATCCCTCACCAGTTCATCCATAGTGCATGGCCCATGGTCTATGGAAACCTGGAGGTAAAGCTTGGGCATTCGGCGTTTTCTGTGGTTGTGAACAGATCGATGTCAGGAAACCCACAACATTGAAAGTAGGGGAGCAGGATTTTTTGGTGGGGTTCCCACTCGTGGAGTTATTGCTGCATCCTGCTGAGCAGCTCTGCAAATTAGTTGCCTGCTCTCAGAAGGTACTCCTCCAGCCCATGTACATTGTGGTGGATCGTCCAACTTCACATGTCCTACGCTAGTGCAGAGAGGTGGGGGAAGAGTATGCCCCCCTGTTTCTACAGTCGTATTGTCTGTTTTGATCAGGACTGCCTTGTGATGCACACAGCAGAAGGCGGCCTTCAAAGCCAAATGAACTTACAGCAATTCCACGTAGTTGATGTGGAAGGTCTTTTGAAGGGGTGTCCACATGCTCTGAAGTCATGTGCTGCAGATGTGCTCCCCATTCCGTGAGAGAAGTGTCTGTGGTGATGGTCACTTGGGGAACCGGATCTAAAAATTACCTGCCCCCTAACAAATTGTTGCTGTTTCACCACTATAGAGACCGACGGATGCTGGCCCAAATCAACACCAATTCTTCCCATAGACCCTCTGCTTGAGACCTCTGTGCTGCTAGGCACTCTTGAAGTGGACGCATGTGTATCGGGAATCGGGAACAATGGC